>JABFEB020000124.1:20485040-20500126 GCA_019775895.2 Stomatorhinus ivindoensis | reverse complement strand
ATTCTACTCCCCCCCCCCCCCACCCTTTAAGTTTACAATTGTGATTGTGATTTATGTGTCCTTTTCCCTCAAAGCAAAAGTCCCCAATCCTAAACCTGTGCATAGTTGTTTGAAAAAAAAACATTCCCAAACCGTGGAGCTCCCTTAGTCATCATCTCGTAGACACAGCTAGTCTAATTCGCAGTTTCCTATGTATTTCAGTAAAAAGGAATTTTATTTGCAGTTCCCTGGAAAACTGTTTACCTACAACAGCCAAGTGATAACCTAGTGAAATATGATGCTTTATAAATTAAACTTTATAAAAAAAAGTCAGATGTTAATGGGAGGGGCTGTCAAAGCACCACGTGCATTAATGTCTCTATTCCTCACAGCTCTTATTGCTGTTGCTGTCGCTGTTTGTTTTTGTTGGGCTTACTGCATCCGCAAGAAAAAGGGGTAAGAGAACCTTGTTTTGACCTTTGACCGACTGCCTCTTTCTGGTTCTGTGTGGCTCTGTCCTGTATTGTCTGTTTACCAGTGACCTCTAATCTAATTACTCTTCAGCTGTATTGCAAAACTCCTCTGGTTTCAGTGCATATTGTCTAACCCACGGGTAGTTTTACCCACAAGGGGCTGGTGGGTGTGCAGGTTTCTGGGATAACCTTTAAATCAGCTATTCAAACCCAGGTATGAAGACTCTGCTTGAGCACTGACTGGCTGAAATCTAATCTAACTAAACCCACATACCCAACAGCCCCTGGTCCAACCTGATTGGTCAGGTTAATTTGCATGAAAGTCACATGAGGTTAGATGACTGTTCTGGGGTCACAGCTTCAGTAATCAGATGTTAAATGACTGCCACCAATCGTACGGCGGTTGCTAAATCTGACTATAGGCTGCAGCATATTGGAAGAAAATTTGCATCACAAAACTTACAATAAGTATTGTGATTTTTATAAAGCAAGAAATATGTTGATAATTTAGAATGAGCTATAGCCAAAGAGATCGTATCTTCCAATAGAGTCTGTTATGGATAACTTGGTGTTGCCTCGAGTTGTGCCAACAGACGCAAGGCGATGCTGACAAATCAGTTGTTTTTACCCAGTATTATCTCTGTGGAATCCAAAATATTCCTTTACGGTCTTTTTGTATCCATTTCTTGCTTTTCTCCCTCTTCCTTATTTTGCTAAATTTCTCACAAATGCACCACACTGCCTGAGTTCCAACAGCAAACACGATGGTGCTTGACTGATTAGAGAGCACATGCAGCGCTCACAATAGAAAAGCGATGACAAACTTTAGACTCTCTTACATATACTAGATAATCTTGAAAAGGATCAACAATTAGAATTACTAACTTGCTAACTTGTTTCCTGTGACAGTAAAATGTCCTGGATATTGGATATTGAAACTTGTGGGTTTGTATTTCTTTGGAAGCTGGAATGACTCTTTGATCCTAGTTTGACAGATTATGTATAAAGATGACTTAAGTATACCATGGCTTTTTTTGGGGATTATGTTCCATGCAAGCTACAGTAATAGATTTTGTGAGATTTATTTTTTCTGTTTCTTGATAATACATTCAGATATCAGTAGAATTAAACCTAAGTGGTTTTGCAGGTCAGTAAAAACAGTGGGCTGACTTTGTGACAGAGAAGAGTGTGAATTTTGAAAATTTAACCCTATTCTGGGAATTATTCGCAGGCCATTTGTCTCTGTCTCCTGCTCTATGCCCTGCTGCACCACCTGCATTTCACCATTTTCCTGCAGCTTTCTGTGTCGGCCTGGGGACAGGGGTGGGCTGGGATGTGGCATTTGAATGGTGGCATTTGAATGCAGTGTTCTCCGGTGTTTGGCCATGATAAGGACAGTGATACTGTGGGTTAAAAAACTCTCCACCATCTAGTTACAAAAGCCTCTTTTAATTGTCCTAAAGTTGCGAAACTTTATGAATATTAGTTTAAGAATTGGATGTTTGTTTATTTGCCCTACCGGAGAACAACAGCTTTCTGGGAATTTTGAAGCGCTCTTTTTTTGGCATGTGAATTTTTTTGCGACCAAATGCATCTCACAGCATTGGTGTAACATGGTTAAATGCAAACACTAATTGAAATCATTAAATGTAAATACTAATGAAATTAAACTATGGTCATGTCAGTGTGGATGACTGTCTGCTAACTCAGTCAGCACTCGTACAGTTCTGGCAGGTGCTCTGTTCTACCGTGCAGATTTGAACAGGCCTTGATTCAGTTCCTCTTCCTTTTTTCCTGCCAGCCTCAGTGTTTTTGCTGCTTTTAACACGGCTGTGTTTAGTTTTAATATAAGCGCAAAGGACAGAGCATTGACAGAACTGACTGTATTTCCCCTATCTGAACATGCTGTGCAGTGATTACTACACCAGAGAGGAAGAGCTGAAGGCTACGACAACTTATTAGAGTTTGTTCTCAGATTCTTGCTCAAGGTATCTGCAGATTTGTACTGTCCCCTTGAACATGCCTTCCCTTGCTCCTCCACCCCCACAGAGCTCGTAATTTTGTAACGCTCCTTTTTTTTCAGCAATCAAATGTTCCCTAATTTAACAAGTCTTTCAAAGCCGAATTGTGCATTTCCTTGTCTGTTGAACTTTGTAGCGATTGCACCGTTATGGAGTCTAATTTGGTTTCCATTGCCTTTGTTCCAGGACAGCAGTTTATAACCGGACTGCTCCCATCCCTTAGGGTCATCCTCACTTTAAGAGAAGACCATCAAGTCTCACCCAGCTGCCACAGCGTCCCCAGCATTCACTGTGCAGCCTCCTGTTTTCTCGTGTTACGCAGCGGACTCACCCCGGTAGAAGCCTTCCCAAGCTAATACAGATTCGGCCAGCCATTTAGACGTACTGGAGCTGTTTTTGATTGGTTACAAACCAGCCGGGCGTCTTATTAATGCCCTTATTAATGACCAGATGTGGATAGTTCAGGTCCGGAAACTAAAAATCCAGACCAAGATTTTACTTCAACCAACCAGTTGAGTATAAAGCGTCACAGTCACAGAGTACTCAACTGGTTGGTTGAAACAAAATCTTGGTCTGGAATTTTACTTTGTGGACCTGAACTATCCTTCTGTTAATGATACAGTATTGTGTCGTGCCACAGGAATTTTGCACACTTATCGTGTCTATTAGGTTTTTAAATAAAATGTTAATATCACTAAGGCATTTAGAATTTAATAATGATGTACATATGAAATTGATCTTTCTGATTTTACTGGTTGTGTGCATGTATGTAGACATGGAACAGTCTCATTTCAAGGCTCAGCAAGTCTGCCCTGTGTAACAGGTAGTAGTACGACGTACTTCAGGAGTAAACGGGCTTCCCTAATGGAAGTGCGCTAAAGCAGCTTTTTCAGACGGAATGCGACGTGCCTTCCCTGCCCTGAAAGCGGGGCTCCCCTGTCCTCCCTCTCCATACGCGCCATGATACTTGCTCACCTAGCGGCTTCGAGCAGAGAGCGATTTGCTGCCTTAAAGTTTGGTCGGATGCTTTCTGTCTGTCCTTTGTGCTCGTTGCTCTGACAGACTTAAAATTTACATACTCAGGGTGGGGGGGGGGTTGACATGTCCCCACCCTCTTTAACACAACTGCTATGTGTAATTACATCACTGTCTGATATCTGTCCGGTCTTGCCTATGCTGCGTGCGTGCTTGCGTGTGTTGCTGGGTATATTTATCGATTTAAGGTGTATACATGGCTGTAATCTTTAACCACTGCTTATTTAATTGTTTCCACGACTTGTCCTCTATTATTACTGTAAATATACTGGGACAAATGCTTCTCTGAAAACCATCACATGGCCCAAAGTTTGCTTGTAAATATTTTGATTTTATATCCAATAGGCTAATTAAACAAACAAGTTATTTATGAAAGGGATCGCTCGTACATCGCAGTGGAATAGAAAATAAAAAAGTGTCAGGCCTGGGATTAATGCTGTATTCTCACTGCCTATATGCCTTTCATGTATTCAATAAATTAAGAGCTTTCTCAGTTTGCCAGCCTTTCATTTCTTCTGGCAGCTGTGCCCGGTTTACGTGACTCGACTGGAGCGTTTTTACACAAGAGTTCAGCCCTCAGACTGGGGCTTATATGAAATCGCCAGCTAGATGTATCAAATCCATATATGCTGATGTAGGTCTTATTTTTGTTTCAGGTCCTTTTTCTCCATCTGTTGACATGTCATCACCTTTATTGAGAATTTGGGTTTTGGCTGTTTTTCTGCTGCAGCCTGTTGATGTAATGTTGGGTTGGGTTCTGGAATACTCCACCATGTTTGCGTTGAACTTCCTGAGGGAAGGAAACTAAGGAACAGCAAGTGCTGAAGTAGAGTAGTTAGGAGGTAAAATTGGGTTTGTTTTAGTGGAATGTCAGCCAAGTCTCCCTATTTTTGTGTGAAACATACAAATACCTTTGGCGCTGCATTAGTAGGCTTTTTCAGGGAGTTTGTAAACCCATTTATTCAGGAAGGGACAAACATTTTAAGCAGATGCCATTAAATGGAAAGGACGTGGATATAGTTGTAAAGTCCTTTTGGTTTTGAATCTTCAAATATAGTGAGGTTATGTGGCGCGTGAAGTTCCAATTGTAAATCATTTCTACACAGTTCATTTTGTTTTGATGTCCCACATTTTGTGGGTTTGCCTAATGACTGTAGTTTGTATACTGACCTGAACTAGAAAGTAATCAGTCGACTGCTATAATTGCTGGTAAGGTCACCATAGCTAATCTTCTAAAACTCTTCCACTTTTGGGAAATTGTGAAACTTTCAGGGTTGTTGCCAGGCAACAGTGTCCCCCACCCCCAGCGTGGCAGATTGTAATTGGCAAAATTCAATGAACAGATTCCTATTTCAAAATATCAGAACGGCGTTTGCTTTTGAAAATACTGTCAAAACATCATATACAGTAGTCTAAGTCTCCATTGTGCGCTGGCTTGAAAAAATAGAAGCTGCCCAAGCGTACGTTGGCTACACACCTTTAGCTAATGGTGATGTACAGTCGGCTTGTGTGGGTGGGTGCAGCGGCCTGGTTTCACTGGTTTTGTGGTTCTGCCTGTTTGAGAGAGCACAAATGTGCTTTGAATATTACTCTGCTTTCCGGTTCATTCACACCATGGCAAGATAAACGTTGCCATTCCCTCCTCCAGCAATACCTGTGTCCCGTGCATTTGTTTGCTGTAATGAAGAACTGAGTTTTTTTCCCCACAAACCTCGATGGTGATAATGTCAACACATTACAGAAACCTCAACACTGAAGTGACTCCCTCTGCCAGAAAAATTCCTTACCTGCTACAATGTCATGGAGACCTTATCCTGGAGAACAGGAGGCATGACAGCAGAGCGCCCTGATTGGATATATAGTAAAAACCTATATACACAAATATGTGGAGAACTTGTAAAAATGCACGGGGGGCGGATTCAAACCACCGGCTTTGTTGCTACCCACCGAGTCCCCATGAGGCTCTTAGTGAGTTAATGACACTGTGACTCTAGGTAATGCCTCATTACTGTAACCCCATGATGCTCTTAATGAGTTAACAACACTGTGACTACGTAGTCCCTCATTACTGTAACTTTCACGCCATCCAAGCACATTTCATATATGCCTCATTCCTGGATCCTACTATGGAGTCCAGTACCTAGATTGGTACGCTAAGCAGATTTGGTAGTTTGGCTCTGTCATCTGTTGTAGCTATGTGCCCTGAATCCCAGGTCCAAGACAAAGTGATTTCGATCAGGTTCCGCCTCAAAGATTAGATCCCTTCCAGAAGGGCCTGTGATACCTTTGCCCCATTCATTATGTTCTGTACATATTCACAATAGATTTAAATTGACTGATATAGCAAAAGTTCAAACCAGTGCAAACATACAAACAAAAAAACGTCCTCAGAATATTTCGAGTTCCTCTAAGTTCCTTAGAGGAGGCTATTTATCTGTTCACAAAGTATTTTTGAGTTATGGGGGGAGCACTCGTGTTTTCCTTGGTCATCGTTTCCAGTCCATGTGTCGAAGAGGAGACTGTGGTATGATGTAATTTCCAATAAGTTTAGCTCTATGAGTGAGAGAGGCAGGCATTTAATATTCACACAGCTCTGCACCCATTGTAAGTAGATTTTTTAAATTCTTAATGTCCCTTTAATTTCGTTGGTTTAGCTGGTGATCTAATCCAGAAATAACGTGTCTCTGTGAGTGCGTATGTACACTTTACGTAGAACATCATGAGAAAGTGTTTTTGAGTGCATACGGCGCGAGCGTTTCAGATGATCAAGCTGCAGTTTAAAGATAGGAGTGAAGGCACACTGGTGCATGGCAGAGGCTGGAGTGATGGAATTCCTAGGTGTCATGGTAATGCTCGTACCAGGCGCGATGCTGGATGGATACAGCTCACAAGGAGGAAATACCGGCTTCATCTGAATGTAGGAGCCAGAAAAAAATTATAATGGGTTTGGGTGTGAGAAAGTAGAACTGTCTCAGTCATAAGGCGTGGTGGACAAATGTATTTGTCACTTGACTTCATGTCAGTGAGCTGTCACCACTCTTTCTTACCGTTTTAATTTTGTCATGCAGGATATATTAGTTGATAGACATTAGACTGATGTATGAAAATGTGAAAATGTTCATGTAATGCATAATTTTCATTTTTCAATGCTGATAAGGGTTTCACCTTGACGATACTATAGTCAGAAATGGGTTCTCCCCTCGATGCTCTGTGTCGCTCAGAGAAAGGATCCATCTTGTTCCAGGCCTCATAAAACTCATAAAACAGCTGAACTGGTGACGACATGCTAACTGAGGGTGGCACCTTTGTTTGGTTTTCCTTTGGATTCTGGTTTTGCTTCGTTCCTGAAACTTACGGTGAAAGCATGTCGGCTCTCTCTTTCCAAAGGCCAAATAGTCAGATAGGCCCCGGCCCAGCAGTGCCCACGTCATGGAATATTTGTAGTGCTACCTGCTAAACTGCTGCGTGAAATTCTTACGCTTTGGGGGCGTCTGTAAGCAGAGAACAGAGGTCACATACACTAACTATGATTAATTTAGAAACTCCCAGTTCAGCATGCTGTGTGTTCTTGGACCCGGAGGAAGCGTTCGTGAACACGGGTGAGACTCAAACACGCATTCCAGGAAGTGTCAGGCTAGTCCTACAAACTGAAGAATACAGTTAGCTGATCTACCATTAAGGTTACTGGTTTCCGTTTGCATCCTTCGAGTGATTAACGTTGTTCTCTAGTTTCATTTGCTGATGGGCCGTGGCTACGGAACACAGGTGCTTGGTAATTTGTATGTTTTTTGTATTCCCGTTTTTCATCTGCTGTTATGCATTTGTAGAAACCCCACTGAAGCCCAGTTTGGGGGCGCCAGCCCGCTTGTTGCCCATTATCTCCTCTCTGCAGGCCTCCTTGTCCCATGCTGGTGGAGTAAGATGCTCTCGATGTCTGTTGTCAGGTTGACGGCACTCCCCGCTTCTGTGGGAGTGCGTTATTGTGTTGAGAACGTGAGACTGCGCTAGTTTCAAAGCACAAACCCGGCCCTTTCAGAAATCATGTGGCTCTGTCTTCCTTGAAGGTCTGACCTTGTCATGAGGCATGCAGAACGGCTACCATCCACAGAGGTCAGTATAAACACTTTCCATGCATAGACCTGAGTGCCTTCAGCTGGAACGATAAACTTATGAAAGAATCCTTAATTTTATGAAGTTAAAGTAAAATGTAGATAAGGAGAAAGAGGCAGTTCTCATGTTTGCAAATTACACAACAAGCAACATTTTTAATCCATTTTGAAATCAAAACACATTTCATTGTGTAGATGTGTGATGTAGAAGATCTGAATATCTGAAACTAAAAGCAGTGGCATATTACTGCCTTTGCTAATGAAGGCCCTGCAGATCCAGCTGAATTTAATTTGCTTCTTAAGTTTACTCTCCTCTAATTCACATGAGTTTTCAGAACACAAACATCTCACTTTGTGAATGAATATGTAGAGTATGATATTTTACCATAATCCTTTGGGAAGGTCCATGAATTCTTTGTACGGTCTCTGTATTCTGCTGACCATCACAGAGAATATGGACCCATTGTCTTTTCAGAGCCAGTGTAAAGGGGTTCATTCTTCTCATGGTCCGCAGTGTGCCAGCAGAACAGTCGATTCGTTAACAAGTAAGCAACTTCCCGTGCAAGAAGAGCCAGACTGTTGTGCGTAGTGCTTGGCTCTGCTGACAAAGGTCCGCCCTCGTCCAGCCTTACCGTAACGGGATGCTCTGCACGGGAAACAGGCGGCCTGGTGCTGAGCCGAAGCGTCCTGAAGACTGTGACAGTACTGGGGAGAGTAGCTCTGTCTGCAAGCGTTTCACCAGACAAGATATGACAAAGTTTAGGAAATTACTTTGCAGTGAACTGATTAAAGCGATAACGTCAGAATTGTTCTGTTCCCAAGAGCTAGAGACCCGAGAATTTACTTAATAAAACTCAATGTAGCACTGTCAGGTTTTAATTTAACCACCCGTGCTTTTATTTATGTTTTAGGAGATCACTGACCTGTGTCTCCTGTTGTCAGGATTTCTGTGTCTGTTGTGCCTTAATGTAAACAAACACTTTGTGACATCCCAGTGTCAGCCTTCCACTCACTACATGTCACTCATTAGCAATACCCTGAAAATCTGTATATTTACACAAATACAGCAGGTCCAAGGCAGGAGGGCATTCTCAGGGCAGGACAAAGGAGCTAGACAGTGGAGATTAAACAACCAGAAAGGTTTTATTAAACAAAGAATGTGACATTAAATGGGAGAAGCCCTACGAGAGCAGAAGACAAATATAATGATAATATATGTACAGCCCCTCAAGCAAAAGTCCACACTGCTTCCAGTGCCAGCACATTCCTCTGTATCTTTCCCCTTCCATCCCTCCAGGTGACCCCCCCAATGCCCACCCACTGAGGAGCTAAAGCCAATGAATGGCATTTCTTGCCATGGCAACACTGGACCGCACCCACTTCCCAGTACAGAAAAGACGATTACATAATGCTTATATAATGCTTCCCCATGATCAGTAAGTGGGGGAGTTCTGTGGTCCACTTAAAACCATGTTGTTTCACTTTTTCTGTGCCTCATTTTTCCATGCCTTAACTGACCTATCTACTCCATACTGATAAGGAAGTTAGCAACAAGCTATCTATCAGTGTACCCTCAGTGGTTCATTGGAAATGGGACTTACTGGCAAACGTGCCGTGGATCAGTCAAAATCCTGGGGACTCAAACCAACACCCACATAGTCAAGATGTTTCTGCTATAATGCAATAGATACATTCCTGTAAAACTCTGTGTTACTCAAAATCCTGCAATAAGATTACCAAATATCTCGTATTACCTAATCTCAAAGTTCTTTCTAAGATCGAGCTTTTTCACAAGTGTCTTCAAGCTTCTTGTTTTTTACGTCTGAAATTTCACTGATACTTAGTGAAATAAATTAGTGAAAATCCTTCATGGGCAAAATTGTTTAGGTCTGTTATTGTTCCATTCAAACCATAAACTGGTGAAGAAATTACGCACAAGCCAGCATATTTGTGTTTTTAACTCACAAGTTTCCCGTATTTCTCAATCACAGATAAGCCAATTCATGTTGTGTAAAGTCACGTAACAGCAGAACTGTGTGCATGCGCAGCAAAGCAAACTTAGGCTGTACCATCGCTGTGACTACAGGGTCCTCCGCCTTAGTCACCCCTGGAAAAGCCAGTATTACACAACCAATCAATCATTAGCCACAAGTTGACTTAGCTCAGAGAAAATTTGCCACAATAAGTCAGACAGCTAACAGGGGAAACTATTACATTTGACTGAACTAGAAGAGAAGTATCAAACACCCTGAAACATCCTTTCAGAAGACAAATTTTATCCAAAACAAACCCCATACTTTCATTTGATAGCTATAATAGCAACAGTGTTACAGGGGTAAGCAATGAACCTGTACTGAATTATATTTATAGTCAGAAATTAACTATAATAAACAAAAATGTCTGAACTAGCCAAATCCGCCGTCACTGTTCATCATGGAATAACAAAGCTTCCCTCTGCTGCCCTCTGCTGGCTGAGCTGCAATACTTGGTGCACGCTCCGGTATTTACGTAGCACGGTGCCATCATGCGCGTGCACCTTAATTCATAACAGCCCCTCATGTTTCACTTATGTCTTCAAAACGCTTTATATTATACTCACGTGAAAGCAATTCCTCAATTAACTGCATTCTATATTATATCAACGCTGTACTGCAAAAGCCAAGGCACTGAAGGGTTGTACTAAATATTTTAGGTAACAATATTTTTGGGTTTGTACCATGTCACAGCTTTGCAGGGTAGGCTTTCGGTCAATGTAACCCTGACTATATTAGTGTTTAACTTAGAGGTCTTTCACACACTTTTGCCATGAAATTATATTACTACATTACGGCGGCGAAGTGCCACCTAGTGGTACAAAAACAACATTACATTATATGAAAAATTTATTTCAAACGGTTACATACGCAGCACACTCGTTGCTCTCCTATGCCAAAGACTCATTTTCAACTGGGTCACACCAGTGCCTCTTTTTACAAAGCCCGCAAGTAAATACATGAATGGAGTGCAGGAGTTCTCTGTTTATCCGTGACGTTCCTCGGAGTGGCCGGCAGCAAACCAGGGCTGGCATGTGCTGAATATGCGCAGGGTGCCTGTCTGCTCACAGCTGGGGTGCCAATCTGACTCCGGAGGACTGGAGTCCCACTGGTTTTGCAATTTGTTTTAATTAGTGCCTGGAAGTCCAGGTGAGGCAACTGACGTTCCAAATAATTACCGCAACGAAGATATTTAGAACTGAAGCTGTGTGAAGATACCTCTAAACTGGAGTCTCTGTTATAAACACAGAAAAAGCAGCTTTCGTGCTTTAAGAACACAGGGGAGGGGAACCTGTCTTTCACGCCGCCACTGCTCCGGGATTTACGGCCAGCAGAATCTGTGCCAAGTGATGACGTAGGGCGAGTTCAGAAGGTCGGAACATTCTGCTGTTTTCCCCAAATGAAAGCTGCGCGTGTAGCGAAGTCTCGCCTGGGTTCCGGAACAGTGACAGGACATGGCGAGAAAGCTGAGCCCACAATACGCAGGGAAAACTCACACCGCGACTACGGGTCTTTTTTGGGGTAGAGAAACAGACACTGAAAGGACAAAAAGTTTTTTTTTTGCCAGATATTTACCTACCACTGCTTTACCTTTTACTATGACACCTCACCTTTAACTTTAACTACTCTTACCTCGGGATACCAGCTGTTAGCCGCAGATGACCAGATTGCCACTTCCTGTAACCGAGGACGGAGTCCGTGCAACGTCCTACCCGCCCAAGTCAGTCGCCACAGGAAGCTTCACGCCTCAGCACGTTTTAAATCAAAGACCAAAAGAAAAAGCACAATTTAGGCCTCGCGGAAAATTCCACGATCGTAAGAAGCCGTGCCTCGCGACAGCCAGACGACGGGGTCGCGTCCGCAGACTCCTTGGGGGGGGGAAACGGAACAGGTTCCCGGCACCAGGGGGCAGGCTGTAGCAGGCCGAGCACATGCTCCGTGGGCTGCTGCAGAACCAGTCAGGCTTCTGTTTAGTTCTGACTTATTTTTGGTTTAAAACTGACCTTTGATGACTGCATCCTTTGTTCATTGTACCCAGAGCCAAAACCTACTGAAGATAAACATTTTCACAAGCTTTGCATGCATTGACGGTTATCGATTATCGATTGAATCATCTTGGACCACAGACCCTCATGCAGAGACGCACTGGACTGGGGATCTCCCTTCCCCTCCACTCTTCTCTCCTCCGCTGTCTTTCCACGTGCTCTGTGCCGATTTCCCTCCTACATTGTAACCGATTTCAAATGGTGCTAGAAAGCTGCAGGTGACTCTGAACACCAGAAGAAATCAGTCAGCCCTGATGAGAGATCGCACAGGCCGCCCTTCTGTTGACGTGTGACTTCCCAGGCTACTTCCTGTACTACCGCAACACAAGTAAAAAGTATACTTAAAAAAATTCTATAAAAGTATAAAATAAAACAAACACATAACACCTGAGGTTCTTTTTACGAATTGGTTCATTTAAAAAATCCAGTCATTTCCTTCCCACAAACAAAACCTATGCTGTGGGATTTCACGCTAAATGGCTTTTACTGAAAAGTGGAACCTGTACACAGATGTAAATACAAGCGCTGCCCTTTAATTACGCATTCTGGCAAAGGTGTCATTCCCACCCCAAGAACACTGATTTCAAATGGTGCTAGATTCATATTATAGACACTCTAAGCCACCATCTGAAACCAGCTTCCAGAAGCAGACTGTTAGCGTGGCTGGTCTGTTATCAGGTGTTTGTCTTCTCCTCAGTAGGGTTCCTGCAGAAGCTGCCGGAAACTGGCTGAGACTCGTACACTGAAAATACTCGCACAAACAGCAGTAGCAGCAACAACTACAACAACCACATCAACAAAAATGCATCATTAGCTGTAAGCATGTTTTCATATTTTTGTCGCATATCTACATGCTATATCTAAATGCTATTATTTTCTACATTGAACTCAATTAATTGATTAATCAATTTTAATGATCATGCTCTTGATTAAATTCTGCTAATTACTTCTGCTGATTAAATTCTCACCATGATTTTATCTTGAAATTATTGAGATATGTTTATACCATTAACTATGCGATGCAAATTACGACCATAATGTATTTCACTAAGCAAATTAATTGATTCCCGTGGCAGTGTACTGGATAACTGGTTGGAAGATGAAGGTATGCACTGGTATTTAGTCATCTCAGATGAAGAGTTTTTTTTTTACTATTGTTCAAGGACCATAAATTAACCACAACAAGCCAAAGTAACATGTTTCATTTTAAAAGACACGATGTCATGTACAATTCTAATCTGAAAAAACAGGGCCACCATCGAAGGGATGCCAGTCCAGCTCACGTTGGACACAAACTTTACGAAACCACAATTTTCTGTGCTGGACTAACTAATAAAAGTGAAGATAAAGCCGTGGGAGTGGCACTCGAACCCGAACCACAGAGGTGCTACACATTCAGTGCAAACAAAATTTCACATGGGCACAGTCCCATTTTCCAACCAACTTACCCAGTGCCAGGTTACATGCAGCCTGCAACCTGTCCATTAAAGTGCAGGACACTGATCAAAACTTCACGACAGAAACTGGTTTTAACAAACACGGGTAAAAACTGCAGATACCTTAGGATCAATTTGAAATCCACCACATTTTCTAATGATCCCATTCATATACGAGTTACAAGCGTAAGAAAGATGTTAGCAGACACTTTCCGATTTCTGAATGGAAGATAAAGATTTCCAGAAGATATACTGCAACGATAGGCGCGGGACTTCAAACAGGTGTTCTGACCTTTGAACTCTGAAGCTGCCTTAGACATCTGTTGAATCCAAGCCAGCCAGAAATACAGAGATTTTTATTAGCATAACAAAGCATATAATGGTTTATACCACACTTCAAAGGGCTAAAGCATGAATTCCAAATGTGATATGCTTGCAGTAAATTGTGTTATGTCTTATTTCTGAATGATTTCTTAAAATCATGTGCCACTCACCTCCATTTCCTGGGTTATCCGTCTGCTGAAGTGTGACGTAATTTGGAAAAAAAAAATGTCAAACTAGGAATGACTGCCAGGAACCTGATCTGCCCTGACAAAAGAGGGAAATTTATTTAATCAGGATAAAGCGGATGAAAAAAAGCATGTATTCCATTACATGGCAGTCCCTGTAAAGCACAAGATATCATGATTCTTTCGTTTCCTTACACAACACTGTCATGACAACGCCAAACAAGACAGCCATGGGTGACGGAGTACCTCGAAGAAGATTAAATAAAATGAAAGCGCAGATGTAGAACTTATGAGCCCAAAAAAAGAACACGAGGAAACAGATTTTTAAATTAAAACAGCAGCCCTTCTGCCCCCCCGCCCAACCCCTACACATACTTTTCTGCCACATCAGTAGATACCGACACTTGTTATACAAAGGCTGACGTTTGTTTCGTGACACTGGAAAGCCTTGTCCACACGGTCCCACGGTTCAGATTTGTCATCTGTAGAGCCCAGCTCTATGGGGGGAGACCAAAGAGGAAGGAATCGGCCAACAGAGGGAAGATACTCAGGCTGTGTGTGTCAGGTTACCATATCCTTTGTTCTGAGAGAAAGGAAAGCGTGTTTGAACCGGCTGTCTTAAACTCACTCCTCAGAGGATCCTGTTTACTACACCCCCGCCACACTCATTCCTGCTGCTTAATTGTCCCCCTCTCCGATATTAAACCCCTGTATTTCCGCTAACCTTTTCACTTCTGCTGTAAATGTTTTACGTGTCTTTGCACAGCAGGCTCTTCAATGTCGAAACGTGTATAAGGAAGTCCAAGTATCTAACGTCCCGTGTAATCCTGCAACGAAGTCAGAGCTTAAGATCCGAAGAGACCAAAGATCTCCGAGTGAGTGTGGAATCGGCCAGGCAGCCCGGCACCCTGAACATGCAGGGGTCTGGCCCCAGCAGTCGGGTCTGGCTCCTCTGGTTTGAGCCCTCTACGCCCGTGTGGTTCTTATGCTCGCCTCCGCCCCGTCCAGGGGCATACCCGTCTCTGCAGTTTCCTGGAGTCGCTGGAGCAGCTGATCACCGTTTGACGAAAATAGCATGGGCGTTCTCAGATTTTTATTAAGCGGCAGTAATTGAAAGATGGCGTAAGCTGATGGAAAATGATTAACGATACGCTTATGTACATCAGGCTATAGCTGGCCTTGCAGGTTGCCTTCAGCAGAGAGATGTTGTGGGAGGAGGGTGTTTTTTTTTTTTAGGATCAGGTGGGTGTAACCAGTGGCGGTCTTACTGACACAGTGCCTAGATCCCTCACCCCCCTCCCCAACACAAAAAAGGTCTTCAGTTGCCGACTCGCTTATCCTACCAATAAAACAGTGCCAGGGTGTTGGCAAGTGAATCGCTCGTTTAAAGTTCCGAGGGACGCCCTTCGGCCTGAAACTCAACCCCAGCTGATTGTCCACCCCCCC
>JABFEB020000124.1:20417105-20427319 GCA_019775895.2 Stomatorhinus ivindoensis | reverse complement strand
CCCCCCCCCCCCCCCCCCCCCCCCCAATCAGATGGTTTTACAGGTGTTTCCGATCACCCAGTTACTTTGGCATGATTTTTTAAAACTGAGTTGTCCCGCTGAGTCAGCAAGATTGGGAAAAAATGACCATTGTAGAACGTGCTGGGAACCTCGGCATTACCAAATGAAATATCTGGAAAAGTCCAAGGGAAGGGGAAAAAAGCTGAACAATGGCAAGAACAGATGGAAGAAAATAATTTCTTAGTGTGAAGAAAAAAAAAAGATCTTTCAGTTATTCCTGGGGTGCAAGGTGCGATTTTCAAGCTCACTCTGCAAGAAATGTCACCAAGATAAATTAGGGGGGCGCACTGGAACGTGCAAGTCCTTCACTGGTTGTCAGACTGGAAGTGGCACAGAAACAGGGAGGGAAGCAATGGGAGGTCTGGGCGAAGCTTTCCAGTCAGAGGAGACCAACATAAACATTTCTGAAAGTGATATGTATCAAAAAAGTATCAAACGAAAAGCCTAGGAACCTTGATGGACAGAACATCAGGGTGTGGAGGGGAATGGGGGTTTCCGGAACAGAGCAAGAAGTTTTACTGATGATTCAACTGAAGATCGCGGCAAAACATCTGGTCATGTCAGTGGGATGACGGCTTGATGCATTTACTGCCAGGGAAAGGCAATGACTCACCGCACCGTCTCAACACTTAAAGTAATGCGACTCAGTGGGATACTAACAACAAAATGTGCTTTTGATTCATTGTGATAGCAAACAAATAAAAAATGACCTTCTGAATTTCAGCTGCTTATTCATACAAGAGAAGAGCGGCGACTTGAGATATTTTTTCATTGCTGTTATGCTCTCGGGGGAAAGCACAGCGTTTGACCGTTTGACCTGTGATCTGCACTCAAATTACACGCGGGGCAGCACTGACCAGGGTCTTGTATTCGATCTGCTGCCGGATCAGCTTGTCTTCGCTGAGCGAGTACCGCGCCTCGCCCGTGATGGCATCGATGGGACCCTTCTCCATCTGCTGCTTGATGGCGCAATAGAGCATGAAGAGAGGCTCACCGGCGCACTCCTGTGGACAGAGAGGCAGGTGCGGGATGCCAGATTTATACACACATGCATACACCCGCGCAAGAAATGCAGGGCACGCAGCAAGCGGAACAGCCTGGTACCGCTCATAGACATTCAGAAATCGACCCAGACAAACACACGCACAGATACACAGATAAAGAAAACGGGATACCATACGCAGTCACGACATACGGCAACCACATAATGCAAAAAGATCAATCAACATGCAGACTCCACAGATACAGAGAATTATGTGCAGTGAGACTAAAAGAGTGACTGTCAGTTACCTTCAGGAACCTATGAAGCAGGAAGGCAAACCAATTTGTCAGCATTTTCTCGGCCACAGACTCCGTCCTGAAAAGAAATGCATTGGCATGAATGCGCCACTTTTGTGGGCCACGTTTAACACATCACCTAGACCCCAGGCAGATAACCCTTCCATCTTAATGTCGCGTATTATTCTGACAGACAGAAAGACGGCAAAGAAAACATTAAAGCTTGATCTGACCAGAATCACAGTCAAGATCAATTTACGAGATCAATTTAAATGCTATAATTGTGACTAGAAACACTAATAAAGTCTAGCGAAGGCTTCAAATTTTATTAAGATCAGAGAAGAAGTGGCGATTATTCTGTGCATTTAAAACACGCTCACGCCAAGAATGTTCAGATTTAAAAGCTGGATAATTTTCTAGCATTATTTCAGTTTTGAGTCAGGTCACTTGGGGCAAAGTGGGAAAAAATGACAGAGCAATCAAAACGATTTTTTTCTCTAGCGCACAGAGTGAAAAATAGGCTCAGAATTAGGGAAGAATTGATCGTACGTCTCACTCGGTATGAGACTTAATGTGAGAAACTCTAGAACGGTTTCCCACCTCCTGCTGAGAGAGGAGTTTACTTGGAACCACACTTGTCATTCATTTTCAAGGAGTAATACTGTGATTCTTTATGAACATTGGTCTCGAAGAAATAAGAAAATATCACAAATCTTAGGTTATGTTTACCGTTTGGATTTCAAGGGAAGCCCAGGGGCAACTGTGCAGGCGTTGGTGTGATCGCTTACCGAACTCGAGCGGGCCTCTTAAGCATTATTAAAAGTAAGAATAAATCCATGTTCTGTCTCGGAACACAAAGAAAATCCAACGAACGGCGAGTGAGGAAAAAGCACAAAAGCAGAGGATCATTTGGCAAAAGAAAGGACAAAAGCATTGGAAAGAATACAAGACGAGCTTGCTTATTAGCATGGAGAATAAATTAAACGAGGATGCTTTTGGCTATAAAATACCGACGTGGCTTTGACACTGTATCTGAAGACAAAAAAAACAGCAAAAAAAAAAAAAAACTTGTTACTGCAAAAGAATTCCAACATTACAATGAACGACTTGAGGCCAGGCTAAAGAATGGCACTCGAGATTATTGAACATTCGCAGTTGGGGAGAGCAGCTGTCTCCGGCCCACTTGCCAGAGCGCTGCTCAGTCAGATAGCAGGCTGCACCAGGCCGCCGCTGAGGTCTGGAAAGCACAGCATCACACCCTCTGCTCGCCACTCGGGGGAGAACTGCCAGCCTGTGATTTACAGCGCGGATCGTGGGAAGCGAGAAGAATCTTTCCAGCAGGACTGAAACCTCCCATAATCTCCGGGTCCTGTGGAGGCCCATGTCAATTCTCACGCGAGACATTCCCATGGGAAAAGAAAGGAGTAGAATGGACCTGAAGAATGTTCCATCCATATCCTGGAATGTTTTTGAAGATACGAATGGTGGTGTTACTTGGTTTGTACAGAAGTCTTCACATAGGCCTCTGTGAATCCCACTTGTGACCTTAATGACTGGACCTCTGCTCTGCTTCCGGGAAAAAATGGTTTGCAGGGTTAAATGGGCAGGAGTGTCCTAGCTCTCTCTTATGACCCGTATTCTTGGTTTCTCAATCAAGCTCACTATTCTGTTAGACGATTGCGAGTTACAGTAATTATTCAATCGCAACACCAATCAGTATTGAAAGTGATTATTTTTTTCAGATGTGTCAGCTGGTATTGCTAATCAAATCACACCTATATTCCATGTGGTTGTGTAGAACTGGTGGTTGGGCGCCACTCTAATGTAAAAGAATGAGGTCTGTGCATAAATGTAGCAGAACGTTCACATCGCCTCAGGGCTTCTAAGCCTGAGGGGATCAGTTCAAAACCTGCTGCACGAAAAGATGTTTTTCTGAAAGAATCTCTCCAGTTGGGATGGCGAACAGAACAGAACAAGTTTGGGTACGGATGCTTTGAAAAGATAAAAGGAGCAGGTCCAGAACTGGCACCGAAGTCCTGAACAGGTATATCACGGAGAAGAAAAAGCAAAACACATCACTCTGTGCAGTCAGACATGAATGGGCCGAAGGCCCACAACCACTCACGTTAAACCCTCAGCTCATTCTGTTTCCTTGGTGATTCCAGGATACGGCTTCTTAGAAAGACACAAGCCCTTCAGCTCACAGGCTACTGTGTACCCCTGTCGATACTCTGGCCCCCAAAGCTCATGTGAACCCTTCCACCGGATTATAAGGAGTCGACGTAGGAAGCTCGTCGACCTTCTGTGGACTCCAACTCTCTCCCGTGCTCGCAGGAAGGCATGTGATGCTGGCGGCTGCAAATCGTCTGCTGCATCTAGTCTCTCCTGAGTCTGGGGGCTTTGTGCTGAATGTGGTGCAGCAGTATCTTCAAAGTCGATTACAGCAGAACCAACTGGGGAATGTAATTACTCATAAAAAAACCCACCCCCTTGTCACATCTGTGCAGCAAAGAGAGAGGATTCTTCATGTCATCTATTTTTTTAAGAGCAAAAGCATGTCACCTTAATCAAAATCCGTAATTTCACCTGAGTCCCCACAGCTCTATGACTTGAGAAAGTCTCTGTCTCACTTTCTCTTTCCCTCCCTCTCTCCAAACCCTTGTGAATTCATGAAACTCTTTCATAAACTATTGTTTTGTTTTTGTCATGTGAGTATAAGCAAGCTGAAAGGAACAGGCTGGAGCAGTCCGCATTTAGAGAGGTCAACAACGTAATGTCACCCGTTCAGAGTCTAAATCAATGAAAGACTCATTAGTAATGACTTTAAAAATGCCAGCATAAAGTCTTGTGGCCTTGTTTCTATGGTGGTGATCGAGAGGTAATAAACTTGACAGAGTACAAGACCGACTGAACTCGCTCCTCAAAAGCACTGAACAGCTACACCAGACTGGAGTGAAACAGGATGAGAGGCTGAATTCGAGCTCATTAAGATGGTGGGAGTTAGGACTTCGCTGGCACTGATGGATGTTCTTCTGACCTCAGCCAGATGTTGAAACATTGCCTCAAAAATGTAACAGGTGGGAAGACACTCTTCAAACAGCTCTCTGTTTGGGCAAATTTGAGTGTCGGAAAAGCAGTATCCCACCTAACATGTACCACTCTTTTTACAAAACACTGCTCAAACTTTAAACAGGCTGCACTTAACATTAGATACCTTTGGGGGAATGGAACGAGTTGTAGAACATCACAACCGATGGAGGAAAAACGCCTAACAGACCATTGCAATCTAACAGACCATTGCGTCAGCTGTCTACGGTATCCCACGGCAACCCCGTCTCCTCGTCGGTTGAGATTTCTTTCGGGGGATTAAGGTCCTCTCCCCTCCCTCTGCCCAAGGCTCCACCCAGCTACCGGATAAACATCTAGTTCTGAACACACTTCCGACATAAAGTAGCAACATTTAACTTCTTTAACTCAGAGCAGAGGAGCAGGAGAGGAAAGTCTGTGGCTTTTTGCAGCTAGGCAGAAAAACACTGTGATATATTTAGTTAATTAGCAGATGCTAATAAAAAATGGATGCGCGGAAAGCAAAAATGAATGAGCAGAGTGCTTTTTATGACTTCCCAGCTAGCATCAGCTAATGCAACCTTAAGGTATGCCTGCGCTGTCATTAATAATTCGCATTTCTGTATCATCTGTAGCCCCTGCTGCAGCTTGTCCACGTCCGGGCGGGTTCTGAGCTTGCGTCTTGGCTAGGGCCATGCATGTTCCCACAAGCAGACCCACGCAGATGTAAACGGTGAGCTCTGTCACCCCGTCCCTTTCTAGCATCCCTTGGAAAGGCTGTAAACTAACACATCCTGTGTTCGCCCCTAATTAGCAAGGAGTCCCTGCAGTGGAGGTGCATTAGTTTCGCCGTGCTGACGAGAGCTGGGTCAAGAAAGGGGAGAGCGGAAATTATTACCGCTTGTTTGTTTCTGGCCACTAACTCGATACAGTGCTGCTTCAGCGCCTTTAAGATTCTTGCTGAAAAGAACCTACACAGGCGATCTGTTTTTTTTTTTTTGCATGGATCCACAAGTCAGCTGGGAGAGAACATTTGACCCTTTCTAGTTCCTTCCTGGGCCGATCTACAGTACCATTACCCATCGCACTCTCTCCATGCCAGCCCACGCACAGCAGCCATGTGTACACGGCTGAGCGCTGACTGTGTGGAATCTTGGAAAAGAATGAAATCCATCCTACAAGTAACAGCGGGGCGTAACCGATGTGTATGTCAGAGACAATGTGTCCTGTCAGAAAAAATAAAACCACATGTTGTACGGTACCTTAAAAATGATTACAACAGTGAGTGTACAGTGCACACAAATTCACTTACATACTGTATTCTGGAAATAACCATGTGTGGAAATCTGCTCCTTTATTTTGCGCTGGTGCTTTGAATATGGAGAGGCTTAGTTTGATCTATTTTTGATATTCACTCAAACAAACCCAGAGGATCCATTTTGTCTCTTCCTTGGTTTTCTGAAGTAAGTTACAGTGCATCAGCTCTGGATCTAGTCACTGTAAAGCCATTCCCTGCGCCTGTTAATTATGCACAGACCCATTAATCCTAATCTCTTCTCCTGTATCTCTGCGACCTTTCAATTAACTGTTATAAACCGCCTGAAACACATGTTCTGTTCACTCCATTCTGTCCTCCCTGGGTCAAACACTTTATTAAAGTCATGCTTAGTTAAGAGAGGCTGTGTGCCCAGATGGAACACACTGAATTGGTGACATTAGATTTGCAGCCACATGATTTAGATATAGGCAGGGGCATACCTGATAAAATATTACGGTAACACTTTACTAAAGGTGACACAAATAATATAGCATAATGTCGTATCATTTATCCCCAGTGGTTACTATATTTGTTACTAAATCTTAGTGAATTACTGAAGGAACAAGAAATGAAGTTTAATACTGCTCTCACATTTTGTTCATCATTAATGAATCATAACATCTTCCATCTTAAGTATTTTTTCATGATTTGTTTACAACTTGGGATTTTTACTTCAGTAGTAACTGAGTTATTACTAAGTATTTCTGTCACCTTAAGTAAAGTGTTGCCAATATTACCTTGCACTCTTCTCCAATTTTACGAATTATTTTGTGTAATGAAGGGCTCCTGTCAAGTCCTGGGACCCCTGAATCTGTTAGCGTGTGAGTAGGATTGAGTCTCAAGTCCACGTGAGGCAGAGAGGCTCATACCTCCGCAGCAGAAGCTTAGGGTGGTTCTTGCTCTCCAGGTTCTTCTCGATGAGATCGGAGAGCAGCTGCTTGAGAACGTCAGTGGCGTACTCCAGCCTGCCCTGCAGGGCCGTCATCACCAGCGAGGCCACGTTGCCGCGGTCGCGCATGGAGAAGGAGCGCTGGCCTTCCAGGGTGCGGATGAACGTCAGCAGGAACACCTTATTGTTGACGAGCTGGCCAAAGAGCTTCAGGGCCTTCTCTACACTCAACTGGCCATTTCCAGAGACCTATAGAGCCGTCAGACACACTGCTTTACCACCTCAAGGTCTCAACTAAGTGAACATCAGATACAGTTGCTGCCACATTGTTTGCACACCAGAAATTCAATGCAGAGAAGGGTTGCAGTTGGGGAAAAGGAGACAAGCCCACAAGAAGGCCCTCCCCTCACCTCCAGCTCCCTCAACACTGGGTGATCCTCGATACCCGGGAAGAGGACCCGCATGGCGTACGTGCGGTAGTCCAAGTAGGGGATACCGGCGCGGTCCAGGTCGCTGGTCAGCTCATTAATGTCCGTCTGCAGCTCAGCAAAGGCTGTAGGTAGGAGATGATGAGATGGTTTAGGATGTGATGGCTGCTGAGTGTCCAACTTGGGCAGATTATAAATGAATAAACCTTTTGTCCTGGAGATGGTTGGGAAAACACACTGGTCATGGATTTTTGCTAGATTTTTGTAACTTAAACGCGACTCTGAAAAGGACACAAATCACTGCATTCATTTTTTGGTAAACTGATTTTTATGTGAATTCAGGATTTTGTTCTTTCAGTTCTCTCACACGCAGCCAAACACACTCAGATTCAACTGGGAGCTCCTATTCAGTCCAGCCTCAGTAAGTATAGCAGGCTTTGGTCCTGCACTGTGCCCAAGGCACCATGTGGGGGCTCATTGCTCCAGCCACATTACAGGAGATGGCTTTGTCTTTGATGGTGGTCTGTTGCCTTGGAAACAGAGAGCCAAGCCCACTTTGGCCAGCAAAGAGTCATGAATGAAATGAAAGTGGCAAACGGTGGGCAGATAGTATCAGATGCCATGCCTCTAATCTAAACTATTTGCCCTCTGAAGACTGTGCTCTGTTGACATTTATTCACCCGAGCTGTGTAGCCTTCTCTTCAAGTTTGACTTTGCATGATTCAGTGTGGGTGTTGAGGATGAGGTGTGTGTGACTAGTTAAGGCCGTGGAACATCTCGGTGACCCTGGGCCACCTGGCAGCTGTAGCAAAACTGTACATGAATTTAAATGAATGGTTTTGACTTCTGTCCTAAGATAAATTGTGAACTTCGCACAGCTAGCTAATCACAGGTCGAGGCGTATAAGGGCCAACTGGGCAACTAATGGAGGGGTTAATGTGTTTGTCTTCCGTTTAGATATTGAATTTTTCCACCTCATTTTCCCCCCTTAAGATTTCTCTTCAGAGTTTCTCAACACATCAAACAATACTTTCTTTAATTGAGCTGTTTTTTCCCTTCATCTGCTGTACGCGTAGGTTCTTCTGTCCCAGATTTTAGAGCTGTCTTTCAACAAAATGGACAGTAGCTGAATGGTTTGCTGCCAGGACTAATCAAAACATTTCCCAGGGCACACGTTTTCCCTGTCAAAGAGAAGACATGGTAGTTTCTGTCAAATTAAACGGGTTGCATCTTTAAACGTTACACGCCAGTCTACTGCAGTAGCATAGGGGCAACAAGCGTCCATAATGTTGACTAAAAAATTTAATATTTTTGACATAAACTCTCAACAGGAGACTGACTTGATGTTTAAGCTATTATACATCTCACAACCGACACCAGTGGCAACTGCAGAAGGCTAAATACTGCTTTTCAAAACCATACTCCTGGGAGAAAGGTTAAAAGAAAATGAATGAGGTGAATTCACTCTATCAGTGGCATTCTGATTTTGAGATGTTTCTAAAAAGGAGCAAAGCATTTTTGAAAATAATCATTAGAGTTTCAATGTATCCGTTTAGCGTTTCACGCCTGAGTGCTTCACAGAGCCTGTTTGCCAAAACAGCAATGACTGACTGGCTGAATAGGATCACTTTGGTATTTGCTCCATTGTGAAATCAGGCATGAGTCAATCAAAAGAACGAACCAGAAAAATTACGCAAGAATAAATGCTAGGTTTAAAGCGTAAAACATTGGTCATACTGTTGATCTTAGTGTCTCTGTTCCATTCGTACCTTTGTCTGGATTTCATCGGAAATGTCAGGCTGTCACTAGGTTAAACTCACAGTCTCACACTAAACACATTTCAGTGTCACAAGTGGCTTAACATCAATGCTAAGTGTCTGCGTACTATTGCAGAATATGCGTAAGATCTGTTTGTTTCCCAGAATGAATTATCCACTATAGGTTTCACCACAAGTCACATACACACCATCAAACTAAGGAAGAAAATTAAGTCTTTGGGCAGAACCAGGGAAAGGAACCTGGCATTGGAACTGATGCTGAGACCCACGGAGCTTGTACTATAGAATCAGATAACTGCGTTTCTTAATTTGAGCACTTGTCAGACTACAATGTTTGGTTAATGTGACTAATGGCAAGGATTTCATCCCATGAAAGCTCCAGGGAAATGACGGACAATCAACCAGAAAATGGAAACCTTGGAAATCATAATGAATGAGAGCTTACTTTCGTTTAAATAAACAATTATATTTCAAAGACTTGCAATTATCCTCCGGAACCTTCGGAAATAAACACAGGGAGCAAATACAACACTCGGAGGCTGAGTAAGGTTTGTCAACAATCACTCAACGTAGAATCACAAAGAGAATGACGTCTTGCTTCGGCAAATTCATGACACCTTTCAAAAATTTCTAATATTTGTTGTATTACCAAGCCCGACAAACACCATTCGGTCACTCTAAGAATTGCTCCAAAATTGCATCATATATAGACCCAAAAAATTCATAGAGCTGTAATAATCAGCAAAGCCACAAGGCTTCTGGCAAATTTTTCCTTGGTTATTCTTATTTTCCATGCCCGAGTGCCCAGCCTCACCTTCCTTGCACTCGAGGGCCACTCGGGACTCCAGATTGTCCATCTGCATCTGTAGCCGCTTGAGGGTGAGGTCGTTCTCGTGGGACTTGCGCCTATAGGCCACCAGGACGAGCACAACGATGACGAGCAGCAGGCCGCCGCCCACCGCCATGCTGACGATGGCTGGCATGGTGAGCGTGCTCTCTGACAGGATGTGCACGGCGCCCGGGGACACGTGCAGGCCGCCCACCTGCACCTGGGCACCCGACACATGTACACCAGCAGTTGGCGTAACAAACACAAAACGTGATACAAAATCCCTTCTGTGGGATTATAACACAAAGTGCCTGGAAGTTTGCGATGCATTTCCCTTTAGCATGCTGTTGCCTGTTCTACACACACACACAGCGAAACATATTGCTGTAAACCTGCTATTCTCTTGTCCTCTCGCACATCCAGGGATACTCACGTTCAGGGCTGCACATAGCCTCAGTCAAAGTCACACGGAGAAACGTACTGATAGAACCTCTCGATATTCCTTTGCCACACACATAATGGTGATGGAGGTGTAGATGTGACCGGGGGGGGGGGGGGGGGGGGGCGG
>JABFEB020000124.1:20405805-20417005 GCA_019775895.2 Stomatorhinus ivindoensis | reverse complement strand
CCCCCCCCCCCCCCCCCCCCCCCCCCCCCCCCCCCCCCCCCCCCCCCCCCCCCCCCCCCCCCCCCCCCCTCACCAGGACTTTGTGCTGACCCGTCAGGGTGGGTGGTTCACAGAGCAGCTGTGTCTCTGACACCGTGATGGAACAGGGCGTCTCTCCGATCAGCACCGTGTAGTTCAGGCGCCCCCCCCCAGAGGCTGGGGGCACCAGGTTTCTACCCTGCGGGTTGAGTGTAGGGGGGAAAATCATGCCCCCATCCAACCCACACCGTGACTGTTACACTAACACATCAATCTAATCAATATTATTACAATTACAACTACTGCCTTTAAATGATGAACAGAGGACATCCCAGTGTGAGACCAAAACACCTGAACCTAATTACAAATAATACTCAAGGAACTTCTTTTGTTACCTCAGCATTCCTACACACCTAGACCATGTTTTCTGATGCTAACTGTAGCTCTTCCAAAAATCTGACACTCGCACGTTTCATTGTGCTTTCTTTGTGCTGTGTTTTGTTTTAATTTCGCCCCAGCATTTTGTAAGATCTCATACTCAAGTAAAATCCTCATTCTGTCCACCCACCCCCACATGGTTTTTATGGTTCCAGTTTTCATGGCATCTTTAACATTTTTAGACGTCTGTAGAACATGAGTAGAAGATCTGGCTGGAAAAGCTGAGGTTTGTTAGATTTAAGTGGATATATCTGGTTTTGCTGGTTTCTACTACTGAGGGTTCTGTAAAGCAAAAACTCTAACAACAATTCATCTACACGCCTCCAACAACCTTCAGGATAATTGGGGAGCCTGGCTTCTGCTCCAGCACTCCGGAGGCGCTGAGGGGCTCGAAGTAGGGGTTGGGGTAGTAGACAAAGCTGGTGCTATTGTAGACGAGCAGCGCCTGCACATTGTTGAAGATGAAGCCAAATTCATCCACAGGCTTGACTGCGTCTGGCCCTGGAGGAGACTCGCCCATCACGGAGGGGGCGAAGCAGCTTATAGTGGTGGTGTTGAGCACCTTGCATACCTGAGGGAGAATAAGGAAGACAGAGAAAAAGTGAGAATAAGCACGAGGGAGACAGAATGAGAAAATGAGGGAAAGAATGTGAGAGACCGCCAGTGAGGGATGAGAGTCCTACAGCGATAGGTGTCCTTAATTCCTCCTGAAGTCCTGCTGTTCAAAAAGAATTCCTGGACTTCCAACATCAAAGTCAATATGCAGACATGTAAAAAGCTCCTGACCTGCTTAAAGCTAACAGCCCTGGTCTTCTGGCCCAAAATATCAGCCGAATATGCGCACAAACCAGGGACGGGTTTGGTTCAGTTTTCTATCCCTGTCTCATGCGCACACAAAGAAATTAAAGTTGAGGCATAAAAAAACACAAACAACTATAGAATAGAAGCAGGACTGCCAGGCCCCAACGCAGCCGAGCTGTGAGAGTTGACCTGGTTTCTGAATGACAATAATTGTGAATAGGCGACGCTTGGTCCCCCACCGGCGATCCTCAGGGGCCGACACGGACAATGAGGAGATTAGGCGTGCAGCTGTGGCGCGTTCGAGCTCAGCACTGGCTCTCCGCCTCTGTGGGGACGAGCCAAATTAGAGTCGAGAGTTTTCTTCATCGCCTCGTGCTGAGGGGAAGGGGCTGATGCTATGTCGGATCAGGACATCTCTGTCACCTCTGCCACGCATGGTGTGTATGAAGGCAAAAAGTCACATTCGTGCTCTCAGGGAACAGGTGAGTTAGGGGACTCAATGCGTAGCGGCAGCAACAAAGGCAGGTTGGCATTTAGCTGCAGTTTTTGCTTCATCCTTCTGCCCAGTGTAGCATCGGAGTGGGGAGATGACAGTGATTTTGAAAGTAGGATTTTCACAAACACTTGCAAACAGACAATAAAGCCACCACACCAATATAGACACCCCCCCCCCCCCCGCCCCCTGGACTATTCAGAACAGCCTCCACCCACTTTTACATGGCAGATATGAGGTTATTAACTCATATTCTTTTTGTACCACTGGGAGAGTGATGCAGGGGTCAATTTTCCCAGGGTCTCTATGGCAACAGTGGGTACAACTGATGTAAGGAGTGGCCATGTTGAATATTTAACTTCTCCTACAGTCAGAACCAACTACTGACCTATTGACTGGATGTGGTTCAAATTTCACATGATACACATTACTAGTAGAGGACTATCCAAGGTGACCCTTCTAGCTGGCAATCTGCTGGTTAAAGACTTTGGCTTGTGACTTGAAGGTTGTTGGAATCCCAGTAGGTCCTCCTTCAGCGAGGCCCTCAATCTCTCAAGCGAAAAATCCACACCATTGAATAGAAACTATAAGTCACTCTGAACGAATCCATCTGCTAATCAAACAAATGTTACAAGCTCATAGCTGATTATTTCACCAAAGCATTTCCGAAGGATCTACAGTGGGCCCCCAAGGACACATACACATAACACTAAAGGAATAAGGTGGCCTTCTTAACATGCTACTCCTTGGATGGCCACCAGACCCGAAGCAACATATTACCAGATCAAGGCGGGGCAATAGGATGTTATGAGCCATTCCAGTCATGCTATGTCCCACATCATTAGGCTTAAGCTTAGACTCATTGCAGGACAGCGAACATGCTGTGTGATATCGTTACGGAGATGAGGTGCTGTTTGTGAGCCCAGCCAGGGCAGGACTAAGGCTACGTACATGACCTAACAGCTGTGATAGGGCGACTCATCTGTGATGGTTTACCTCATGCAGCCAGATTAAGATAATGGGTAACACTTCATTTGAGGGGGCATAAGTAACTCAGTAGCTCAACTGTTACTCAAGGACAAATCATGAACAAATATAGTAACACAATATATGATATGCATGAAGTTACTATTGAATAATGACAAATGAACATTGGATCAGTATGTAACAAACACAATAGTTTCTGGTTAATTAATACATTAAGTGAGGGTGTACTACTACATTATTCATGACCGCTCAAGGAAAGCATTACTAGATAATAAGTCGTAAACTATATTTATGCCTGTTAACTAAAAAAAAACAGAAACAACCAGAAGTGTAATCCTAAGATGCCACTAGAGAATTACTCAAGATTGTCTAGGATCAAGGGTCAAACGTCAATGAGGGGGCTGACTGTGTACTTCATCCAAGACCTCAACTGCCATGCTGCCAAGTGCCCTAAAATTTTTTGTATTAAAGTGAAAGTATGAAAGAAATTGAACCTAAGAAACAGCAGGGAGGAATTTGTTCTGCACACAAAGGATTGTTTGCTGGTAGCTGTTTCTCGAAACATGTGAAGGCCTCGGAGGAGATGCTTCATCACAAAAGAGCTATGGGCACTCAGGGAGCTCAGCTGCTGAGACACGACAGGACCCCCACCGTGGAAACCTGGACCGGCTGGCTTACGTCGAAGTGTCTCTGCTATGCAGCACGACAGAACGGACAGGAGAGCAAAGGCAAAACAGACAACAAAAGCGGCTTTTATCTCAGTGAAACTGGGATTACGATTATTGTTTCACTGTGGCATGGCGATAAACTGCAGGAACTGGACAAAGGGAGGAGTCTCGGATCCTGAACGGCTTTCCGTTAGTGCAGTTTGGGGGGAGGCGGGCGAGAGTGGCGGCCGGGGTAGACAAAGGAAAGGCAAATTAGAAACTGACATGTGTGCCAACGGCCTCGATGCAGATCTCGCAGTCTGTCTGGCAGCTCTCCTCTTTCCTCCCTGAATTCTTTGGCTTACGGCGCAGGGAGAGTGCTGGTGCAGAAGCAGGCAAGTCCCAGCCCTCATTTTAACCAAACTAACGGCACATTTAAGACTAAAGCGATGAACCATGTGCCCACGGTACCTCTCGGGGCTAAATGAAAAGCAACCGCATAGATGGTCCAACGAGCCCACAACTTAGCATAAAATTGAAAACTTCCCTCCAGAAAACTTCACTCCTTAAAATTAGCCCAGAATAAGTACTGTGGATTCCAGTGAGTATGAGTTACACAGCATGATGGTGTCAGCAGGGACGGTGACACTCACGTTGACGGACTCGCGGCCTGCGTACTTGACCCTCATCCGAGGCTCCTGCACCACGTCCAGGTTGGTTCCCGTGATAGTTAGAGGGGTGTGTCCACTGAAGGAGAGACAGAGACCAGCATAGACCATTACAAGTTTGCACCTCAAACAAGAAATTAAGTCTAAGTTGCTAAATGCTAAGTGCTAAGTTGCTAAGTGCTAAGTTGCTAAGTGCTAAGTTGCTAAGGTGATAGCCGTAATGGGGCCGAACAAGCCCCAATGTCTGGTACCTTGATCACAACACATCACAACAGGCTAAAGAGATGTAGAGCTTCTAATCTGTCCTCTTTTTAAGTTGAAGGCTGTCTCAGATGACCAGGTAGAAGAAAGCTTCTTCAGTACAAGGATTGAGAGGGAAAAACTAAACTAATACAGAATACTAGTGTGAAAGCAATGCAAAATTTTGTTTTCAATTCTGGTTTCTAAGGTGGTTCTAAACCATTTGAACAGTCATTTCATTCATGGATTTTAATCAATGATTTACAGAGAGGAAGAGAACTTTTCACTTTCACAGTGGAAGCAGGAGAAAACTTCTAACCTATAGAGAAGTAGAGTGAGAGAGGACTTTTGATCTACAGGGACAGAGTGGGATGTTTAAACTTCCATAAGAGATGGAGACAGGACTTTTAACCTTCAGAGTAAGAGCAGGCAAGAGGATTTTTAACCTGCAGTGACAGAGGTGGAGAGTAACATTTAACCTTCAGTGAGTGAGGTGCTGTGGGCTTTTAACCTTCAGAGACTGAAGAAGACAGACCAACACACATGCACCACGCTCAGACAATAAAAGAGGGCTTTCAACCTTAAGAGAGAAAACTTTTAACCTTCACAGAATGCAGCAGATTGACAACCACAGCTGCTTCTTTTTATGCAAAATGGGTGTGGTAAACAGTGCTACCTGGCAATGCTCCATTCGGGCTCGACCCGCTGCACCGTGGGGTCTTCAATGTACTCGAACGTCAGGCTCCCCATGGCCCACGCACGGTCCACGGCGACTCGGATCAGCACTGGGCCCACACCAGTCAGCGAAGGGGCCGAGTAGCACACTATCTCTGCTGCAGTCCGCCTGCCGAGGGTGGACCGAGGGTTGTTGGGGTGTAGGGGGGGGGCGGCAAAGAAGGGAACACCTCGATGTGATTCGCATGCCCATGTTGGACCAAGGCCATGCATAGGTCCCCCCCCCCAAAACAGAACCAATCACAAATGCCCAATAAATATAAATCACAGTTATCTAGAGCTTCATTAGGCAGAATTGTAAATGTAAATGTAATTGGTGTCAACCTAAAAAAGAGATCTAAGAACAGAGGGTGAGCCTGCAAGGGAAACCCCATCTCTCCTGTGGGCTAGCTAGGCCATACGCTAACTCATTTATGGCCTGTTCTGCCAGTTAGCATATCAGCCATTCCATTAGCATTAGAGGACAACCATGGAGCTACGTAAATAGCCAATTCACTGCAACCTCTGTTTGAAGTCTCTGTACTGCGTGCAGTGAATCGTAATGAAGTTGAATAAAGGCGGTGATGAGGCTCATTTAGCGTTCCCCTTTACTGCCTTTGAATGAAGTTCAAACCGATAGGTTGTCCTAAATTATTAGCGAGCGAGTTTCCACTGTCGTTGAACGTTCAAAAATGAAGATGGCGGCACTTCAGAAGCACAGGAATGTGGAAAAACTATCTGCGGAGTAACATGGTGCAGAAGTGACGGCGAACAGCAGGACGGATCCCCCCACCCCGGCTTAGCGCGATATTGGCACGGTCACTTTTTTGTGCTCCAAGTCCCTTACATGACAGCAGAGGTACAGTAACCCAGAGCAGAGGCAGTAGAATATTAAAAGCCTAAACACAGTAACCCCTTCATGTTGGCAAATTTGACATTCGTGATTTTGGTTATTCGTGAATTGGCTGTGACCGATTAAATAGAAATATTTTTGGAGCTTGCCAAAAGAACACAGCAACTCGAACACGACGTGTAACCCAAAAAATAAATAAATAAATTAATTAATATTAATGATGTGGATCACATAAAATATAAAGTAAATTAGTAATACATCATTTTGATAATTTAAGTGAATGTTACATCCTGAATTTTAGTCTTGGCTTGGCTACGCCGCGTATCTTCAACTCAGCACCCAACCTCGTTAAGGTTAGCTGTCTTTGTGAATCCCGTGTCCCTCGCAGTAACTTTGAAATGTATCAGTGCCGTTCAGTGTGTGAAAAATGTAGTGCATACGGAAGTAATTATGTACAAACAGGGGCATTATTTAGACTATATTTATTTTTATATAAAGAAAAGCTCTTCACAGGATACAACAAAGTACTTTGACATGCAAAATATACATTACATTACTGTTTGTTTAGAAATTGGTAATAAATAGACTTCATCTTATTGGTCAGTCTTGCAGACAGTTATGATTGAGGTTAGAGGTGCTGAATACTTGCAAAATTTTGCATTCGCGGTGATCTTCTACCCCTAACCCTCCTGACTGGTCATTGGCTTGGCTTCAGAACTGAGCCACTGAGTGAGAAGAAGAGGAAGTAACATTCCTCACCTGTAGAACTCGCAGGTCTGGTTCCCGAACAACACTTCGACGTTACTCCCTGCACTCAGGTTCTCCCCTGTGATGGTGACCTTGGTGGCCCCAGACTCAGGCCCGCGGCTGGGCAACAGGCCCAGCACATGTGGTGTCTGGGAGACAAACACATGTTACCATCAGTCACCCATCCGAACCGCCGATGGCTGCCAGTCAAAGGCTTCTGCTTCTTGTCAGGTGAAGGAAGTGGATGAAAACTTTTTTCTAATTTTCACCACTGGTCAAAATCAACTGCTACTTAACGATGTTCAGGAGAAGCCCATCTGATATTTCAGAAACAAAAATACACAGATGGATAAAAATATAAACAGATGGCAATAAGAACATTGAGAACAGAACAGAATGAAGAGAGGAAAAAATAAAAATACTGAACACAGTTCCAACTTCAGTATTTAGTTAAAAAATAATACTTGTCATATTCAAGGTCTGGGAATAAAGTTTCATTTAACAAAGCCAGCTAGCACCTTGGACACATGTGTGATGTTAACACTGGGACATGGCCTACATTCAGCTACAGCAGCAACCTCCATCAGTTCTGGAATGCAAATGAACGCTTCACGTTATCCATGGAGAGATTCTCAGGCTTCAAAGGCACAGCCAGATTCTCTGCTGGGCAGAAGGCCTTCATCTCCTGGTGAAAGGGCCACAGGACCCCCTCCCACTCGTGCGTGGGAGCCCATGGACAAACCGGGCCACCTCCTTCACCGTGTGCAACTAGGGCATGGAGAAGCTTGCAAGTGGCTGCTGGAAAACCATGGGAATTGGAAAGCTGTGGTCCATGTCACATCAAAGGACAAAGGCTGGCAAGTTCTAGAATGTTCCACAAACAGACTCAGACACAGTAGGCCCTGGGTCTGTTTGGCTGCCTCAAGCAAAACCCCCCATTTTTTTTGCACAGTATACGTCAAACCTGCCAGTAGCAGTGATGTCTCATCTGTGCTAGGGAACAGAGGCTTCTGAGAGGTGACACCACATATGACAGATCGTGACACTCTTGACCTAAGACACCGCAAAACCCAGCTATGCTCAATGTCACACTGAAGCCTACATAAAATTTCCATATAAAGAAAAGTGTCTGTGATGTTCAATTTTCCCAAGGGGAAAGCAGAACTGTGAGCCTGCAAGGTTACTTTGAGAGGGTGGACCCAGGAATGTTTGTCCAAGAGACCTGTCTATAGAGAGTCACAAATAAATTAGGTCATGAAAACTTGGTCTTAAAGTTAAACATTAGTCCTAGACAAATGAGTTGACCCCAAAGAAATCCCAAGGAGCACAATAGATTCGGTTCTGCTGCCAAGCTGTTAATAAAGAGCCAGGAGCTGACAGACACTCTGGGATGATTGGTGCTTTCGAGTCACATGGATCTAGTCCTATAGGTGCAGAAAGGTAGACTTAAGCAGAGGCGGACATTCCAGGTCCAGAAAGTAAAGATGGAGACCAAGATTTTGTTTCAATCAACCAGTTGAGAAACTCTGTGACCGTGACTCTTTATAATACTCAACTGGTTGGTTGAAACAAAGTCCTGGTTTACGTTTGTACTTTCTGTACCTGAAATGTCCACCTCATGACTTAGATAATGGCAGAGGTGGAAAGTTCAGGATCAGAAAGTACAAATTCCAGACTAACATTTTGTTTCAACCAACCAGTTGAATTTAAAGAGTCATTCTCAGAGTTCTCAGCTAGTTGGTTGAAATAAAATCTTGGTCTGGATTTATTCCTTCTCAACCTGAACTTTCCATCTCTGAATAATGAAACACAGAGAATGGGTCATACCACGAAGGAATAGAGCTGAGAGGAGCGGGCTCGGAGTTCAGGTCTGCACTCTCCTACGCAGAGCTGAACTGGGCCTGGCATGGTTGTTGGCGGCGTGGCCTCCATCTTGCATACGATCCTGTCAGAACACACACAAGTTCCACAATGCCAATTTAGGGTCCCTTCCAGTGTGTCAGGAAGCTCCAGCCCTGGTCCAGGAAAGCCCCAGTTCCACCTTAAAGGTGGAGAGGTACAGCAGTCTCTCATTCATTGCTCGTTAAGCCAGATGCTACTCCCAATGGGACAAAGTAGATGATGCAGAAATAGAACAGAGTAGATTGGTTTTCTGATGGAGGACTGATATCAAACTTTGTGACGTGGTAGAACTTCTTTCTAACAACATCAACTCATGAATATGAAACAATAAAGTCGTACTTCGCGGGGAGGTATGTAGGACCAAGATTGACTGGCTAATGTTTTTAGTTATTATTATGTTATTATTTATGCCCAAAGTTGCTTGTATTCCAGGATCCTGGCTATCAGTAATCACCAAGAACACGGAAATCCACCAAGTGTATCATTACAATCCCCCAGCACACATTACAATCAAGGATCACTTCATGAAGGTGAATAGCCAAGCCTTGAGCGAAGCACCACTACCTTGTAGGAGAGTCACTTAATCACCGTGCCATTTATACAGAATAGAGCATAACAATACTTTATTGATCCCTGTGGGGAAATTCTGTCGGGGGGGGGGTCATATCAAAGGGGAGCCACCAACGGCACCCATGGAGCTGGGAATTAATCCTGCCCAAGCCAGGGTCACACCGGCAACCTTCCGATCTCAGAGCCCTAGGCTTAGCCCAGAGAGCCACGCGCTGCCCTCCGGCTCTACAGAAGGTCTCCTAGCCTAAGTGTTTATCAGCAGCGGGTCACCTGACTCACAGCACCCAGTACTTATAGCTTCTAATGTGTCCATTAACTTAAGAGGCACTTTACGTAGTATTAGTTAGCTATTGCTATACTTCTAAACCTCTTATTGTTCATGTAATATATAATCACTAATTTATTATATATTATATACTTAAGACACGCATTTCACTCTGTAACCAGGGCAGCCATTACAAAGATAACACAAATCACGCCACAGATACTACACAGCAACTAAGCAATTTATGTACTAAATTTTGCTGTTTTACTGGTTTGATTGTTGATGTATAAAGTGTATTAGCAGAAGGCTGAGTTTCGATGTCGGTTAGTGCCTATCCTGCTAGCGCTGGACTTACTGCTCTGCGATGACGTAGCCGTCCTCCAGGGGGGAGCAGGGGACCCCTGCCACCTCCACGTTCCCCACCAGCTCCGCGAAGGACAGCCCGAGGTTCATGCCCCGGACTGTTACCAGTGTCCCCCCCTCCGGGGGCCCTGCCACCGGAGTCACCTGTGCAAGATGGAGCCCATGAAGCCGACCGACAAACGGTACCATAAACGGTAAGTTTCATCAATTTCATTACAATTTCATTAAAATAAGACAAAAGGGGGACATTTAAAAATACACTTTTAATTAAAGGCTCAACAGCCCTCATTAACTTTAAAGATTAATCTTAAATACTGTTTAGCAGTGGACCAAAATGCAAGGATGCCTAAACATGTCGTAAATTACGCTGAATGTGGACTGACTACATTCAGGAGTTGATAAGAAATGACATCCCGCATTAAGACTCTTAATGGTTGTCTAGCTGACTTTAGGTCCTGTCGACATGGAAATTTGCAGGTGCTAATATAAGTTTTTCCAAAGACAGTGTGGGGTAATCTTTTCATTTCCAGTTTTATTCATAATTTTTTCCCACAATGCTCTGATTAATGCAAATCAAACACTTCATATTTTCACCAAATTATGTGTTTTCCCCACACTAATCAAGCACAACAAAACAAATGAAAGACATTCTCCCCTACAATACACCCATATGCCATTATCTGCTGCATTTGTTGAAAATATTATAAGATGATGAATATTTATATGAACAACAATATCGATCCACCAGATAACCCAAAGGTCCGATAACTCCTACAGACAGTCAGTTTGCCGTTCATGGTATAATGATCTGCACTGCTTTAAAATTCATTTTCTACTTTTTGTTATTTTTTTACAACATTCCCCGACCTTTTTCACTAAGCTCCTAAGGCAATGCCAGAGATAACACTAGGGATGTTGTAAAAAAAGAGGACTTTGCAATCATTCTTTCTCCTCTCTTCTCGCTTTAGATTCTCGGTAGGATTTGAGTCAGGACTCTGATTGGGTCACTCAAGGACGCTCAGTTACGGTGTTCTCTAACTGGCTCTCTGGCTCGCCTCCGCGCGCCTGTCTCTCTTTCCGTCACTGCCACGCGCCATACTCTTCTCTCTGCTGAATAATAGAAAACGCATCGACGTTTCTTTTTCCGGCCCAAATCTGGGAGTGTTTCTCAATATCAAATTAGCTTTGCACCACAGCTGGTTCACTGCAGCGCTGTTTTCTTAATGAGCGTGCATGCAGTAGCACAGCAAACGTGTCTGTGGTTGCTCTGGGCCAAGCCCCCTCTCTCACATTTTCCTCCGGGGGGGTCCCCGCACGCTGACCACTCATTAGCATCAGGGGGCTGATTTGTATATCTGTGCCCCTCTCCCACACATTCTACATCCGTGGCTCTGTTTCCCCATCATTTATCGTCATGGTTCGGCAGCATTGGACTGACAAGTTTTGGATTGACGGTGGTATTGTGAGTGTGTGTATGTGGGGGTGGGTGGGGGG
>JABFEB020000124.1:20314421-20341085 GCA_019775895.2 Stomatorhinus ivindoensis | reverse complement strand
GAGGGACAGGGAGAGAGACAGAGGGACAGGGAGAGAGACAGAGGGACAGAGATGGTGACAGAGGGACAGAGATGGTGACAGAGGGACAGAGAGAGAGAGACACAGAGGGACAGGGATGGAGACAGAGGGACAGGGATGGAGACAGAGGGACAGAGAGAGAGACAGAGGGACAGGGAGGGAGACAGAGGGACAGGGAGAGAGACAGAGAGACAGGGATGAAGACAGAGGGACAGGGAGAGAGACAGAGGGACAGAGATGGTGACAGAGGGACAGAGATGGAGACAGAGGGACAGAGAGAGAGACAGAGGGACAGAGAGAGAGACAGAGGGACAGGGAGAGAGACAGAGGGACAGGGATGGAGACAGAGGGACAGTTACTAGTTACTTCACTAAAAGTTTTTGGTTTCTGAGGAAAGTAACTTTTGCATTACTACCGTTGTTCTGTTATTTTAGTGTTGCTAAATCTGCACAATACAGTAATACAGCTGGCAAATTTTATCTGTTTCTGTACCTATAATATTTTCCATAGATCTCACCACCATGAGGTTGGACATTGCTAGGTCATAAACAGTAAATTATGGGAATGGGCTGCATTAGTCCATTAATATTTTCACACAAGGCAAAAGCAACAAATAAAGAGCCTATTTAAATTTCAGGACTTTTAATTGCATTCATTTAAAAAGGTAATTAGTCACATTATTTGTTACCGACAATTGTAGTGAAATTATACTAATGTGTTACTTTGTAGTGTGTTACTGCATACACTGTACACCAGTAGGTGCTTTGATCCAGTCTGTTCACTCGCTGGCATTTCCGTCACAGAAGGGTTTCGCAAACAGCCAAGAGCCACCGTCGTGGATCAATCATTGTCCGTGAAAGGAGAGAGGAGGCAACATTACAAGACCCCTTTCAAAAACAGCAAACGGGATGAGATCAGCAACACAGTAGATAAATGAAGGCATTCACACAGCTGTGGAAAGTAAAATGGGTGGGGGAGGGAGAAAAGAAAAGAGTGCAGACACTGGGTGACACTAGTCACCCCATTTCCAGGATTGAAAATAATGACCTACCGGGTCTTTTTTTAATTAGCGTGAATAATATTTGGATTCCTGCATGACTCCCAATTCTTAACGGCAGTGTGGAATGACCGACCCTCACATAGCTCCAGCTCTGTTTTTATGTATCTGAAGGTGACCAATGGGAGTGGCCTGTTCAGTTCTGCCCTAGTAAGACCGACCCTGAGATTAGCAAATACAATTTCCGGTACTTTCCGTGTAGACCGGCCGAGTCGAGGGCAGGAACAGGGCTGGGAGCAGCCTTCCTGTCTGCAAGCAAATGACCGTATTGTCCCTGAGAAGGAAAGGCAAGGCTGGTGACTCAAAAAAAAAATAAAATAAATAAAATCGATCGATGCTGTTGGCAAGCCACTCACGTTTTCTGCTGCCGTACGATGAGAACACTGTCATGGAGACGTGTTGCTCGCAGTAACTGAGCTGAGGTGCTGGGATAGTGGAGAATGTGCAGAAATGCCCCCCCACAGAAAGGTGCTTTAGGAAACCCGCCCACAGGATGTGTCAACACAATCATTTACGGATCTTTTTAATCAATTCTGATCTCAAAGTGTTATTTTAATAAGCCGTCTAATGAATATGTAATGCTTTTCCGTTTGCTTGACTTATTTTGATTTAAAGATGTTTAAATTGTGATTAAGCTGCCTATAAATTATTTAGTGAATAACAAATTTCAGTCTGACACACAGCAAACAACTTATCATTCAGTGATCTTTGAAAGTAATTTCGGTTTTAATATTTTTTATATGGCTGGACATCTTGAAACATATGTAAATTATTTCCCAGATCCATAAATCTTTTAGATATCCTGTAAACAATTTAAAAAATCTGAAAGTAATTTATGGAGAAAAAGCAGGCTTATGCATGGAGAGGAAACAAGGCACTAGGACACACGACCCAGTGGGCCGACGCCCCTCGTTCGGGTCTCTAGCCCATTGGACTTGGTTTTACCTTTTCCAAGCAAAGTGGGTGGGTACTGATCTGGCAGGAGACAAGGTACAGGAGTAGGAGAACCCAAAGAAGTAGTTGGGGGGGCACAGTAACATTTGCAAATGAGGTCCAGTGGAATGCTGGCCATAGATCAGTACCAGGTGACCTAAAAGACTAACCTCAGAGGAATCGAGGAACTGGTCAACAGGCACCCGGAGCACTGGTCCAGATACTGGGCCAGAGGAGCCACTTCCCTGGATCAGGAGGAATCAACATGCAGGGCCAGATAAGCCCAGATTCATGAAGGCAAGACCCATGTGTAAACACAAAAGGCACATTCTGCATCGCTCCAGAGTCGGCCAAACCTAACCTACATCTAAGGTGAGCAAAAACAAATTAGCACTGAACAAACAAGGATACGCGCGCCTCCCTGGGGTGCAGTGGTCAGAGAGCCTAGACCCCCCCCCCCCCCAGCTACATTCATGATGGCAGACCAGACCTTCATTAGTGCTCCCCTGCTAATGATCTCGGGCAGCGACTATTACCTTATTTCGGACGTCCACGTCGCCGCAAATTAGCTAAAAGAAAAACAATGACGGACCAGGAAAGGAGCAGAAATGACTTTTGCTCCACTGCTTTTTAGGATAAAAATGTATGACAGGTATTTCAAATTATGGGAGGCTGAGGGCAAGCAGTTGACATCTACAGTAAATGACTAAAGCATATGCTAAGACACGCTAACGCAATGTAGCGAACGCGTGGAACCGAGCAAGTCGCTAATGATTCCTGCTCAGCCGTACAGGCAGTTCATCTTACAAGCAGAGGTTTGACGGAGGGTCATCAGATTAGCCACGGGCGTCATGACTGTGCATCAGCGTTCTAAATGCAAACCTCCCATAGACCGGCCACCATGCGGCTGCCAACCAGCTGCACCTTTCACAACCCCAAGGATCATGGCCGCCTCCATGTTTATGATTCCAGCTAGAAAGCCAGTCCTCTCCCACAACCTTGACTCAAAGAGGGCGACCCGTGAGAGGTATTCCCAGTGTGCAAGGAGGTTAAAATTAGTGTCTGCACTGGCAGACGGGAGAGGGAGGGAAAGAGGCGGATGGTTCCACATTTTTTCCCCCCCTCAACTGACACACGGAGCCATCTGGAGGGGGCGGCCGAGGGACACGTGAGGAATACGGCAGCTTGTGTCACCGTCAACGCAATCTTCTGTAGCCTGACAGTGCAGCCTGTCACGGCAGACCGCCCGTCGGGCCAACGCTGGTTTCCCTAAACGCCGGCTGACTGGTCTGACTATGAGTTAAACGAGGAGAACGGCAGGCGAGGTGTGCCTGCTAAATGTCCTTCAGTCAGAGCAGTGCCATGACGGCCGGGCTGCGCAAAGACCCCCATCTTCTACCAGACAGTCCCATCAGAAGCGGAGAAAAGGCAATTCCAAACCTGACATGATTTCCTAAGAGTACAAAGGCTAAGACTTCAGGTTACATCTGTTTTTCGGGTTTTCGACAAAAGGCACAGGCTTGGCAATACTGGTGACAGGTGGGTATGTTATTGCAATTCAGTGTCACGTAACTATTTATTCTCTATCCCTATCATGCATGTTGATTTTTGAATTATTTCTCGTTTTTACTGCTGATGCTGTGCTGGGGGGCCTGGCTGAGCAGGTCGGAAGCGTTTCACGACTGAGCCCCCTGAACGCAAGTGGCTTTCTTTCTTCGTCTGAAGCCCTGTTTGAAGCGGGGAGGGAAAATGACAACGGGAAACAGGAGGGCACCACTGGGAAACTATAGGGGCCTTCAGATCTAATATTGCCACATGAGTGCTGGGAACTATCAAAGGGACTGAACAAACAGGAGGTGTAATGTCCAGCACTGCGGCTCTGAACACGGCGCAAGCCAAACACGACTGCACCTAAATGGGTCTCACGATGAAAAATAAATTAATGTTTCTGTGAATGTCTGCCCCTAGCTTGATTCTTTTTTTTTTGGGGGGGGGGCACTCCTTCTGATTGCTTAAATCGATATCTCAGGCAGACAGTGAAGTCCTCAGGAAAACTGCCCCCCTCCACCCCCACTTAATTTGCTGGTTCTGACCCACATTACTGCTGGACTGCAAATTATGAATGATATCACCGTTTGATTATTCATTGCTCCCGGATAGTTGAAGATGACCATATATTCACGTCGGCTTCATGTCAAATCACAAGCGTCCAAAAGCTGTGGGGAAATACTGCAGATCCGGATTCCGTTATGCAAAGTGTTTGTCATTAATCTACCAAAATAATTGTAAAAAAATAACAAAACCGCCTCTTTACCTAACCTAAAGCTTTACTATATAATGAGACTTCGTAGAAATGGCCTTAAACAATCAAGTCGACTGGGAAACACCATCACCGTTCACAACCCGTCAGCCACTGTGCATCAGAAACGTGGCTGTAAACCGTAGCAATCAAGGCTAAAGCCGGGATAAACACAAATAGTCACCTTTATAACAGGGCTTTCAATTCTGCCGCTCGCACCGGGGACCTGAGCATCTGCACCGTGCTTCCTTATGAAAGATTGACATCTATAAGTGGCTCGAGCGACGGCTTCCATCGCTGAGAGCTGCCTGTACTGTTACTCTCTTCAGATGGTAATGTGGCTGATAACTATAGCATAGATGGTTCTGTTTACCTCGACTGGAGCAAGCTTCATATACTGTACACGAGGCCATGTGCACTTCAAAGCCAGGCGCCGCGGTAACGCCGCGACCGACTCAAGCACAAAACACCTGACTGTTTCCGGCAGCTGGTAAGATTTGGGAGCCGCACCATTCAAATCCTCTGGTGACGGCAGGCACACTGAATACTCAATATTCATCACCCCTGCCAACACTTAAAATAGTTGTAATCTGCAACTAGCACTCATGAATATTTAACTGCAAGGCCAAGGATTTTGCGCCCGAGCAGTAAGAGAGTCGGTGTGCAGGAATGTGCCCCCCTCCAGGGATAGTTTACATTTTTTCTATTATTTAACAGCCTTCTTTGAGACTCGGAATGTAGCTCGACGCTCTAAGTCCAGGACAAAACAAAGAAAGTCTTCACTGAGATGGCAGTTCAGCCTCACGGCCGACGGTGTTTACAGGGCGTCGTGCTCCGGCGAGGTGGACGGGGGCCTTGTTCTGTCGCTCATTCTGAGCCTAGCCCCCCTACCCCCCCCCCCAAGCCCCACCCCTACCCCATTCAGCATGCCACCCTCACTGAGACAAACCTGCTTTTGCTTCTGCCAGGAAGAGATACCGGATTTCGCTATTCGCTTTTAATCACAGCCCAGTTCAGCTTGTTTTGGTCTACGCCGCTGTATTCATGGGGGCTTTTTCAGCAGTTGGCGGGACTATGTCACAGCATCAATTTTCAGTGCTTGTCTGAGGAAGTCCGTTATCTCCCTCTCTCTCTGGAATGATTCTGCACCCTTATCTGTAGGCTTCCTCAGCTACTGACGCTGTATGTGTCAGGACTGATGCCCCCCCCCCACCACCCCGCAGGCGATGGGAGATATCTCCACAGATAAGGGTCTAGCTATCTCGAGAATTGGAGCTAAGCAGGCAGTCCGGAAGCCGCCGGATTCATAAGATTAAGAGTCCTCCTCTTGCGCATCCTCTCGAGCTCCATTCACAAGGCGCCGTTTACGCCACATCGAATTCTTAATGAAGAACTCAAAGAATAACCAGTGGATATCTATTCATACCAGGGCTGATTCTAGGATTTTCTAAGGTGAGGGAATAAGAAGGGTTAGGGTCCATACAGAGAGGCCAAACGTATTATCAGCCAATGATATGTTTTGAGTCTGTGAGTGATGGGGAGGGGGCAGTCTTGCGGCCAATCAGCTTTCAGCTGGGGCAAGTTTCACCTGTGACCCCGCCCCGGTAAATGTCCCTAATTCTCAAGTACAGTAGCATGGGCGAACATAGAAATACAGTTAAGGCATTCTGTCCAGAGGCTGTAAATCACCATGAACCTACTGGGGATATGGTTACACACATAGAGAAGCAAAATACTTCTTAGCAAATGCTGCCTGATTTGCTGCATGGAACGTTTTGCTCAAATTTCACCCACTATGAAGACTAAATGACCGTATTCCACTTGTGTTTCATCACATCCATGAGGAACCCAGAAGAACCTGGAGAAACCCCATTAGCAATATGCGTTTTGGTCCAGATTCTCCCCAGTTGCCTTAGACTACACGTCATCCCGTGGGAATCGTCGTCGACGACGTTCTGGTTTAAAGTCTAATTCGAGATGTCCCATGGCTCCGTGTATCTGTCGCCACGGTATCACCATCGCTTTCGAAGCTGTTCCAGATGGATGGACTGACTGTCTCGATGGTCAAATTCGGTCACAAATCTTTTCCCCAGCAAAGACTTTGGAAGCGTCACAGTTAGTGACCTGAGAGAGAGCTTGCGGGGTCTTAAACAGGAATATGGAAAACCCACCATTTCAGATACATCTGTCAAGGCAACCCAAGACCTTCTAACCTCCCCCCCCCCACCGCCCATGACAGCTGTTTCTCCTCATGACAAGGCTTCTCTGTATCAACCAGAGAACCAACCCAGCAAATTCTGGAAAAAAAGCGACCATATCTTATTGTAATCCCCCCGTGCCAACATGCTGTAATGTTCAGTGCATGCTCATTGAGTTCTCACCTTCCCATGTTCTTTGCTGGTTAAATGGGGCCAGATTTCAATCTACTCTAGCGGCTTTTGCCCATATATGCAGGTTTTATGTGTATCATGCTGACAGCAAACAAACATGGTGGGATAAGAAGAGGTGTGGCTTTGTCATAAGGGAAGGGCAGGTGATCATGATCTGCTGATTAACTCCACCTGTCTCCACCTGCAACGTGCACAAATTGGTGCATGATTTTGTCCAACTCCCCCGCCCCAACCTCCCTGGATAAGTCCACGCGTTACAACCCATATAAAGACAGGCTTTCCTGTCTCTGTCTTGGCCAGTCAGTTTTAGTCCCTTCCCTGTTCAGCTGTCGTCTGCTGTCACCGCCTACTCTGCTTCTGCCGAAAAGGACGATCTTCCAATGAAGGTCCCTGCTTCCTGCCCTGCCACATACCACGGCACTTCCGTTTGCCATCCTGACTGGACACATACAAATACACACACCAAACACACACACACACACACACCATGCCAATCAGAGCTACACACACCAAACACAAAGTAGCTGTCCAGCTACATTAAAAGTTCCAACAGCACATTGAATAAACATGTAGTAACTATTACAAAACTGAAACGCAGGATGATTCTCAAGGTTGGGTTCAAATTCAAGTTCAGCGTGGCTCAATGCCTGAACAAGGCTCTCCACCTGTTAATAATGATCTCTACCCAGGAGATAATTCAAATTCATTGCTTAATGTCCTAGTTGCTTAGTGAACATTACTACAAAGAATAGTTCACTGTCAATAGAAGAGAAACTACTTTACCACTTAATATACCACACAAAAATGACCTCGTTCAGTTTGAGAACTGGCGGAGAATGAGTATAATCGATTTAATGGTAACGGTAGAGAGCTGCCTGTCAAGGACAAACACCAGTGTGTACGAACTCTCAGGGGTTTTTCCGGCTAATTTTCATTGCTATGCGGGATTGTTAAACACCATAAACGCTGTTATTAAAAAGGGGGGGGGGGGGGCTTGGGCTGAAAAGAGTGTTAGTGTTTCAGATGGGAATATTAATGAAAGGAAGCAGAAAGCTGATATACAGTCTAGGACGTAAACACGGACAAATAACGCAAACTACAGGGAAAAGCCAGAGATTTGGATTAAAACTCAATTTAGGCCGTTAATCAGTAGAATGAGAGCTGTTAACTAATTTAATTCTAAAGCACCATCTGACATTTTCAAAGAGCCCTGTGGGTCATCCTGTGGCTCAACAAGTAACTTGGGTCGTTCTTCTTAGAGAACGCCAACGTGCTCTGCATCGTCATCGACTGGTGATCTGAGCTAATCGTCCCCTGACAAGAACATGACCGAACATGAGGAGCTTCACCTTGGGCTGACACCTTCATCGCACCCAAGTATCGTTATCGCCTGCAACTCGCCGACGGCCGGGCAGGCAGACAGCCGCACATTGATCAGCTCGCGTATTTAGATGTGGCCTGTCGTCTCTGATGACACGCCGTCATCATGTCACACGCTGCTCAATGTGTACATGTCAAGCAAATAATCGGATGTGAAGTTACACGAAAAAGACCCCAGTCCTGTGGTCAATTGATCAGGATTGGAGCTTGTTTTAAGTCTTCCTGGGATACTAGCTAGCAGGCATGAATGCACACACACGAAAGGGTCCAAAAGGTTGGCCCCGGTTATGCAGTCCCCTTGACAGCCACCCCCTCCAAGTAGAGTAGCACAGGACAGAGAATGAACAATGGCATTTCCAACCTGCAACTAGGACACTGGGCGTTTAAAGAAGAAGATGGAAGAAGAACCATATCGGAGGGGGAGGAAACCCTGTGAGACATGTGTAGAGGGGGGGCGGGGGTGTCATTGGTTGAAAAAGGCTACTGAATGCATTTGTCCCTTTTACAAAAAGCAGGTTAGTAATCTTTCATGCAGGCTTGGCAGGTCGGTAGAGCTGAGCACCTCCTAGTCTGTGCTGATATCCAACTGGGGCCCCTGAGGCTGCTTCGGGCTTTGAGGTCACAGTAAGACAAGAGGTGTCAATCACGTGGGGGGGGAGGTGGGACCTACACAATTTCATCTCTTTCCAGTTCACCGGCTTCGTTCCTGCCTCAACCACATGGAGACAAGGATGAAGTTCAGGAATGTAACCATGTTAGAGACAGAGAAGTCTTGGTGTTATCTGAAAGCATCTCCCAAACCTCCAGGAAAAAACGTCAACATGCATCTAAACCAGGGATCTCCAACTCTGGTCCTGGAGAGCTACCATCCAGTAGGCTTTCTATTCTACCCGGCTTCTGATGAGCCATTCCTGTTCTCAGGTAAATACCAGGAACAGGTGTGGCTCATCAGAAGCCAAGTGGGACAGAAAACCTGGACAGTAGCTCTACAGGACCGGAGTTGGAGACTCCTGATCTAAACAAATCATGCCTCGTATAAACTTACAGGAACAAACCAAAGGGATTAGACTGAGCCCCTTTAAGAAGTGAGGGTATCTAAATAAAGAGCAATCAGCGAAGCATGCCTATTGGACGGCCTTTGATTGCGTGCAGAGCAATCACTTCAGTGGGGCGGGGGGGACGGTTGGGGCTTTGGCAATGATGGTTAACACTCAGCCAGGTCAGTGGCCAGGCGGAGTTTTTACAGAATGCTCCACCAACGCTACCAATTTGCCAGGCTAAGTCCTTATCAGCTAGCCCTAATCAGCAAGGAAATTAGTTCTTGGAAACAGGCTGAATTCACTATGGGAGGGGTGGCAGAGGACATCGAACACTGGGGGAAGAGATGAGACAGTGCAACATGGGGGGGGAGCAAATCCACAAGAGCCGCACCATTTTGCCACCCACTGTGACCGCAGGAGTAAATCTCTCGTTATTCCCCGCTGATTTCAGCCTCTGACAACATTAATTTTAAGCCGCCGTACTCCGCATGGCACGGTTTAGCGTCCTTAAACCGGCTCTGAGAAAGATCACTGGATCCCAGCACCTACGGATTTCACTGGCCTTCAGTCTGGTATGTATACCAGCGTGAGGATGACAGCTTTTCAGAAATAAGACCAAGATTTTGAAGTCCTCCTCCACATTAAAACAGCATGACTGAAATAGCCTTTAAGCACACAGATTGTTTTAACTGCTCTCAATCTAACCTGCAGGGAGCAGCTAACGTTCAAAAACATTAAACCGACAGATCACGAACAGAAGTTAGTAGAACAAATGTTTCCCAAAAGGCGCACTCTGAGAGAGCAGAGTTCAGCATTCGTCAACACCCCCAAACACACACATTATAAACAACACGTGAGTTATATGTGCACATTGTCCCTCAAGAAGCCATTAGCTCCTCTTTGTTCCATCAACCACATTGATTAAATAGCCTGAACACCAAAATGCAGCAATGGGGAACATGCCCCTTCGCAACTGCCTACCTAACATTTAATCACCAATAGCTGTGTGATTTACACACGGATGGAGAAGAGTCTAGCTACACATTAAGCGGAAAGCTATTGATTTTCAACGAAGGCAACGAAATAAATCTGATTTGATATACCTGTCAAAGACGATCGATATTAAAATTAAAGACGCGAAACAGTTGTTACTTTAATAAGCCTGGATTAATCCATGCGTATTTTTAGTATTTCTCTTGCGGGGAAAAGTCTATTTCTTTTTTCCAAAAAACACGACGATAATGTAACGCAGGTAAGCCTTTCCGGGTCCCCAAGGATCGGAGGAAAGGCGGATGAAAACGCATAACCTTGAAAGGAGATGTCGTTGGGAAAAGATGATAAAAGAAAAAAATCGAGGAGCCGATTAAAGTTTAATCACTGTTCTTCTTCTTCCTTTTTTAACTTTGCTACTCGTTCGTGTAGCCTGCGGTTTATGTGTATCTGCGCAAATTACGTTTTTCTGCGCCCCTGTCAGCCGCGGACTCCCGGTCGGCGGCGCTCCGTGCGTCACCCAAGGTCCCCGCTCAGAAAAACGAGAAACCAAGAACATGCCCCAGCCTTATTAAAACCCCGGTGATTGGCTTGTTTTTTTTTTTTTTTTTTTGTGGTATAGCACTTCATCACAGTTTTATCTGCCAGTCACTCTGTTTAACATAACAGGCTTAATGGATGTGATAATTTAATGCTGTCACTCTCTGTTGTGAAGCATGTTAATTAACACAATACTTTCCCTCCTTATCCTAAGTTCTTTACGGTCAAACCTCTGCTTCATGTTGTAATAATTCAGTGGGGGACAGTCATATTTTTAACGAAATGGGCAGCTGAAGGGAGGAGGTTTGATCGTGTGTCTGCTGTGTGCCTGCGATGTGTCAGGTACGACAGAAATTCAGGCTCATAAATGGATCAGTTTTTCCGTCGCACACCAGACGGGGGACCTCACGGTACCGGTCAGATGAAAGGTGTTAACAAGTGCGTCTGCAGAAAAAGATTCACTTTGGTTTTGTTAAGCGCCGCGGGCATTTTAGGAGCTAACGATGGTGACGTAACGCTGGCCAGGGCTTAAGAGCAGAAGCACGTGTGGGACTCGATCTCACAGCCTTCGGCGTGGAAACCCAAAAGGCTAATGATCAAAAGCCAAACACCTGGCTCAAAATCTTAATTGAGAAAAAAATGTTTGATTTAAATTCTGCAAATATAAAGTGTATCGCGTTATTCACAACTTGCACTTCAGCGCATACTGATAGACATTAAGATGTCAATAACTAGGCTTATAATAACTAAGCTTACTTTTTAAATAATATTAATGGGATTAGATAATGGCAAACATCAAGCGCAAACTGTACCTAGTCTAATTGTACAACCTATATTATCAAGATCGCGTCTACGAGGTCTGTAAATGTCAAATATATGCCGGGGGTAATAAGGCAATTTCTAAGTGAGTGCTCATTGTTCATCGCTCGCGCTGCGAAGGCGGACCGTATGCGGCTCTAAGATCGGATGGCATGTCACCGAAACGTTGTTTAAAAGACAGCGGACTGGCAAAGCTCTTACGAATCCAGACCAAACATTTCTGCCCGTTGCCTGCAACTCCTATGTGCAAGTCCGTGTACGCTACACTTTACTCGAAAGCCGGGGATCATTTTAACCCAAGGAATATTTATGAAGTGCATGGGAAATAATTCTGCCTGCGATCGATGTCTATGCACCTGGCAATATAGTGCAGACCATATAAGGTTTAACTAAGCCCCGACAACGACGCGAGTGAATTATATCAACCGGCAACGGGCATCCTGTTAATGGACACGTACCCACCAAATGTACCCACCTTGACAACCAGTCGAGTGTGTAAATGACAGAACTTCGAAACCCGAAGCTGGATACTCACTGCTAAAAGGGTGATCACCTTCTGAGGTCCCGTCGGTCTCTCCTCCTCACTTCCCAGGTCACTAATTCATATCCACGTTCAGAAACGATCCGCAGAGGTAAAGTCGCCTTGCCCAGGTGCGCCCCTTCCTGCGTTCAACAAGAAACCTCCCTGAACTCCATTCATTCGCACGCACGTAAAGCCGGCCGGGTTTCCTCCTTCCCAGTCATTTACAGCGTTACTCTCGCTATTCTCTCCGGTTCTGGTTGCAAACACGCCGACGACAGCCGTCTCTCCCCTCGTCGCATTACGCCGTTCCGACGTCTCAATATGAGCCTACCATGGTTAGGCGAAGCTCCTCGCAGGAAGGTATCAGCTGGTCGTACGCAGCTTCATTTAAAACGCCCCCCACACAAATCCCCCCTCCCAAAACCCCACACTCTCCATTTGCAGCCCCGTAACCGAGTCGTATTTTTAAATGTGTTCTGCTTTGCTTAACCTCAGTAGACCTAGAGGCCATTTAAGGTATCCTTTAAAACAGTACTATTATTATTCATAAAATTGGATACCGCGAAGGTTTATTATGCAAACCAGGGTACATCTGCCCACTAACGATTTTGGCCGAAGACCAGGGCGCTGCTTCAATCTTTGCATTTCAAGACTCCGAAACGCGGCTCAGAGATGCTCGCTGTTCAAAATGCACAGATTAAAGTACTACCAGACAGATCAGATGGACTTATTATTATTATTATTATTATTAATAATAATAATATTAATAATAATAATTAAGTTTGTTTCTTTAGAACGAAGTCATTACATTTCTTTAAAAGGATTACGTAACAAATAATTTGATTGTACTTGAAACTTATTGTACCAGATAAATGTATCAGTTAAAAGCTTTGAGCAGCACCATCCATGACTGGTACTTCGGACATCATCCTTTTCCTGTGTATTTTTAGCGGAGACTATGTAACCAGTCAGGGGTCTTAAAATAAATGCAAATGCAAATTCGATTTGCATGAAATTATTAGACTTCATCGGAATGAAAGAAATAAGAGTTCTCGCTCTACTATTAATTGATTAGCATAATAATTACGCCGAATGCGCTCCAGTAGAGAACTTAATCACATGCCTGAGAAGCACTTTTAAGGCAATCCCTTCGTTTAACTCCTACGCAGGTTACTTCGGTGTTTAGGGAGGAAGATTTTTTTCCCGTAGCAAACGGCTTTCCTCCCTGTATTCCGGTTTTCTCACACAGCCGGAAAACCACTGATTAAACTATCCTCTCTTAAACATACTCGTGCCCATGTGCCCCTTCAAATAACCCTGATCAAGACAAGCAGTTAGAAGGTGGATGGATGCTGCCACGTTATGTTTTGAGATGCAAATAGAATTAAAGATATATTAAAAATCAAAAGGTAAAGAGAAGCTATATAACCATGCTGTTACCACGAGTTTCTAAGGTACTATAAAGTTTCCAATTGCATTATCCTGACAGTTGAAATATAAAAGCATGAAATAAAACAGTGACACCTATGGGTTATATTTAATAATGACACCTATGTCACTCTAATTGTATCGCTCATTTTGTATTCGGTTCGAAATGAGCTGGGACGAGTATAGCAGAGATTGTGTAGTTCAGCGTTAGACAGCACAACAACAGTCCTGGAGTGTACCTAAAGCTTGTATGACTCCCTAGTTAGGACTTCCAGCGAAGTCTAATTTTAGCCTGTATTTTCGCTTTCTTTCTTTCTTTCTTTCTTTCTTTCTTTATTTCTTTCTTTCTGATAATAATAATAATAATAATAATAATAATAATAAAAGAAGAAGAAGAACAATCGGTTCCATTATTGATACAGTATTGTTATAATTAGGTATTCTGTTACACCGTGTAAGCCTAATCGTTTAATATTTGACTTGCTATTTATCGTATAGCGTTTGGTAAAATCAGACCTACTAAATAAATGTTTGTTCAAAAAAATCTTCCCAGTTAATCTGAAGCGGGCGATAAACCGTCAGTTCGCCGTAATACTCCGCGGTATCTAACGGGTCCCCTGTTTGGTTCTGTAATCTTTTTACCTGCCGTGGGGAAGCACCCCTTTAATGAGAGGCGGCACAAGCGGCGATGTGAGTCTGTTGGCTTCCATACCAGCGTTGTTGTATCACTGCCTCTGAGACAGGTCTTTAAAGGTAGATATAATCAAATAGAGCGACAGATTAAATTATTCTGGGCTTGGAGTTGGACAGAGCTGATATTTGTTACAGTGGAATGTAATTCAGTTGTAAGACAAGGTTAGTCATGCCTGGTAGATACTCAGACATGCATCCCCAATCACCTGTGTCTGCCAGTGCAAGTCCACACTGCACCCGGGGTGTTTGTACAATAGGATGACCTCCTCTTGATTTTTTTTGTGGGGGGGGGAGACTCAAATGAAAAGGAAGCATTGCTCACTCATGAAAAAAGCAAGACTGCCATGCAAATGAAGCGACTCGCCTGGACTTGAACTGCAGCCTGGTAGTGGCAGTACATTTGGAACCCTACAACAGTATAATTTCATCAGCTATTATTTTGTCTTTATCCCTGTACATTACACTGGTGGGAGCTGGGGGGGGGGTTGGTGTGGAACAGCAACACATGGATAAAACAAAAAAATTACCACAGAACATGAATAACAATTTTCCACCAGGGCGTATCAAAGTTGATATTAAATCCGGTCCTCTTGGGATCACACGGCGAGGCGAGAAGATCAGCGTCTCCCTGGCAACAAACGAGGCCCCTGGAGACACAGGTGCCCTGCTGCGGTCTATCAGGGCCCCACATGCCATGCCATGGTGCATGCCCAGAGTGCACAGGAGCGCGTTGCATTGCAGCCCCTGTAAGGATCATTACCGCCGTAATGCCTGCATGTCTTCCGCAGCTCCCTCCGTCCCCTCCCATTCCACACCGGGTTCTGGAGCCATTTTCAGCATGAAATGCATTCCATGTTCATGGGTGTCCCCTCACAAACGTGAAAAGCTCTGGTTCAGATGATGGGAGAACTGTACAAATGGGAGGTGTGGCTCAGAGGATAGCAGAACTGTATACAAACTGGAGGTGTGACTCACAGGATAGCAGAACTGTATACAAACGGGAGGTGTGGCTCAGAGGATAGCAGAACTGTATACAAAAGGGAGGTGTGGCTCAGAGGATAGCAGAACTGTATACAAAAGGGAGGTGTGGCTCAGAGGATAGCAGAACTGTATACAAATGGGAGGTGTGGCTCAGAGGATAGCAGAACTGTATACAAAAGGGAGGTGTGACTCAGAGGATAGCAGAACTGTATACAAACGGGAGATGCGACTCAGAGGATAGCAGAACTGTATACAAAAGGGAGGTGTGACTCAGAGGATACTAGAACTGTATACAAACGGGAGGTGTGGCTAAGAGGATAGCAGAACTGTATACAAATGGGAGGTGTGATTCAGAGGATAGCAGAACTGTATACAAACGGGAGGTGTGACTCAGAGGATAGCAGAACTGTATACAAACGGGAGGTGTGGCTCAGAGGATAGTACAGTGACCTCACACACACGGGCTTGTGGGTGTAAGTTCCGCCCCTGGTTCTACATTTGGAGTTTGCATGTTCTTTCTCTGGTATCTCTAAATTGCCCATGGATTGTGTTTCCTGTGATGGACGTACATCTGTTTAGGGTCCCTGCCTTGTCCACTAAGCATTCTGGGGCCTTTATTCTCCATTCTGGCTCTGACTACGTGGTCATGAAAGATTATTAAATATATGCAAGTATATGCTAAAAAAGTAACAATTAGCTGCACAATTCAAATAATGCAAGAAAATATCAAATGCTGTCCAAAAATGAATAGCAAGAATCAGTTTATGCCTGACAAGTACTGTGTCCATTTACCAGGATGAATGTGTCATTGCACATGTTGTAAATGTCATTTAAACCTAGTAAATATTGGTTATTCTTGACACAATCACAAATTAATATATTGCGCTCTGGTACTTTCTTTTTATTTTCACATTTGTTTTGGAATTTTGGAATAAATCATCTGTTGGTAAAATGCAAATTTGAGCAGCCTGCAAAAATGTAACATCGTTTCTTGAACTTACATTTTTAAAAAAGAAACACTCTCAATCTGTAAAGGTCAAAAATCAAATGAATTTAATTATGAATGTTGATGTGATGCAAATGTGTTTTTATACATATTTACAAGACATACAAGAGTTTCGGCCTGTTACAAGAGTTCATTGCGATCACATTTTTGTCGTTTTTTTCTGGAAATGGCAAAAATCAGGAACTATCTGTCAATGGTAAAAGTAAATACTTCTTCCCCCCACCCACCCCTTACTGCTTATATAGCGCTGGATCTGTGAGGAGCAGGAAGTCTGTTTTTGGAAACACAGTGCTGGGGTTTATCATCAACAGGACGCCAGTCTAATAGAGGGGGCACATATGCACACAACAGGCAACGCAAAGACGACAATTCACCTGCCTGCCTGTCTTTGGCTTGTAGAAGGTCCACAGGAGCCCCACATAACACTAGGAGAACGTGTGAATTTCTCACCCACGGCGTAGGACCGGGATTTGAGCACCCAGCTCTGGAGGTGTCAGGAAACACCGTGACCCTCTCAGCCACCACAAACACTTCATAAGGCTTAAAGAATAATTCCACATTAAGGCCCCTCATCAGGACTAAGCGATGTCTTCCCGACATGCTCCGTCTTTGTCCAGCCAAGCTCTCACTTTAAAATCGGCTTATCCAGGCAAAGGTCACTGGAACCCAGAGCTCCAAGCAGCTGTAGCTGCCTCCCAGCCTTCCAGCATTGCTGGACAGCGTGACCCCAGCCTCTGTGTCCAGATTGGCTCCCATTCCTCCGCTATCGCCCTGACGCCCTGACACCCTGTCACCGGTAACCGGGTGGCGGCGTGACACTGCCACGTGGTCATGTGATGCTTTTTGTGGTCAAGTGACTCCTGGAATTTAGCCTAAGCTCTTGGAACTATTGCTTTATTGTCCTTATTATTCTTATGAGTATAATAATAATAATAATAATAATAATGGCCGAGAATGTCTGAGGGTGTGGGCTTGAGTAACTGAATGATTCGACCCCACCCTGGGATATCCTCCCCGCTGTCTCACAATGATGTCTCCCAAAGCCATTGCTGTGACTCTTTCCTGGCCCTTTAATCAATTTTTCTGCTTGAGAATCATTCAACAGAATTGTGTCTTCCACTTACCCATTGACATGATTGTTTGCAAGAGAGCTACACTGAACTATAAAGTCTACCTGTTCTTTTAATTACAAAGGGAGTTAATTACCCTGTAAAAGAGTGACGGCGTATGGAAAATTTCAGTACGTCGTACATATGCGATGCCAGCTGATGTTAAGAGGACGTAAAAAATCAGCGGGAGGGGTAACATCGAGCACTCAAAAATATTCCGCTCTGTCTTTTGCCCTGAAAATAGAATCGCTCGCAACGGTTTTTCTGACGTAACGTGTGAAAAAAAGGATTGGATTCCTGTTTTCTGGAAGTGCAACCTAGACGAGAGGACAGCCTTCCTAAGCCTTCGTGATGCTTCTTCAAGGTTCCTCAAACCATGTGACAGGAACGTGGGAGCCCAGAAACATCTAAAAATGGAGCCCACTTAATGTACCGTTGAGGGGATCGTTTTAAGGGACCACACTTACAATCCATTTTGTTCCCAATCGAGCTGTAAGATACATATATTTACAATAAAAGTTGCATAAACACATCTGGTAATGGACTGGCATCCCATCTAGGGTGTCCCCTGCCTCGAGTCCTGAGCTGCCTGGGACAGGCCTCTGGGTCACCACAGCCCCGCGCCGGATAAGAGGTTCGGGAAAATGGCTGGGAAGATGGATGTCGCATGAATAAAACATGCAGCCTTTTAAGGACTTATCCAGCTGTTTTTCAAGAAAAAATAACCTGCTGTAATAAACAGGTAAAATTGTGGGTCACTCGGGATAATGGTGCTGGCGAAGCCTCATAATGGCGTAAACACAGCGGTAAGAGCTCGCTGAGGCACTGTGCTTCATACAAGCTTACAGACGCTGGCTGGATGAATTACTGAAAGCTCACTATTGCTCCAAAAGTTTTTCAGAACAAATACGTGTCCAAAAACTTTATAAGCTCTTCACTTCCCCGTCCAGGACTGCGATGGTCATTATGCAATCTGCACCTTCTACATACGTAGTATATTGGTATAGTAAAATATTGGTAAGGGTGGTGTGGTGGTGCACAGGGTAGCGTTGCTGCCTTGCACGTCTGGGACGAGGGTTCGAGTTCCCCTTCATGGCCTCTTGTGTGTGGGGTTTGCACGTTCTCTCCGTGTCGTTGTGGGGTTTCCGCTGGGTTCTCAGCAAAACCATGCTAATGTTATTTAGAGTTACTGGGCGGGGGGTGCCCTGTTCATTGTGGACCATGAGGCAGGGGGACACTCTGAAGGGGTCGAGACTCTATATCCACAAAAGGTCAAGTTTCCGTCGTCCTCATAAACACGGCATACAGGTTTATATCTGTACATACCTCTATATTTCCATATATGGCAAATGTTATAGAGACGCCTCCTGGGTTACGATGGGGTTACGTTCCGATAAACATATCAAAAAGGCGAAAATATCATAAGGCGACAATGCATTTTAATATGGTGTATCTAACCTTACTAACTATGCTATGGGTTAGAATCATAGCCTCGCCTAGCCTACCTTAAACATGCTTAGAACACTTACATTAGCCTACAGTTGGGTAAAATTATTAACACAAAGCCCATCTGATAATAAAGTGTTGAATATCTCACATATTCTATTGAATAATCATACCCACTGTAAAGTCGAAGTATCGTAACACCGAGCATCGGAACCGGGGAAGCGTCTGTGCACCCTTCTGCTTTCTGTACATGCTGTACAGTGCTGCACTGTATGGTACATTAATATGGTGCTTTCTGTAGGAAACGCTGTTCCTGCACTGTATGGTACATTAATATGGTGCTTTCTGTAGGAAACGCTGTTCCTGCACTGTATGGTACATTAATATGGAGTTTTCTGTAGGAAATGCTGTTCCTGCAGTGTATGGTACATTAATATGGTGCTTTCTGTAGGAAATGCTGTTCCTGCACTGTGTGGTACATTAATATGGTGCTTTCTGTAGGAAATGCTGTTCCTGCACTGTATGGTACATTAATATGGTGCTTTCTGTAGGAAATGCTGTTCCTGCACTGTATGGTACATTAATATGGTGCTTTCTGTAGGAAATGCTGTTCCTGTACTGTATGGTACATTAATATGGTGCTTTCTGTAGGTAACGCTGTTCCTGCACTGGATGGTACATTAATATGGTGCTTTCTGTAGGTAACGCTGTTCCTGCACTGGATGGTATATTAATATGGTGCTTTCTGTAGGTAACGCTGTTCCTGCAGTGTATGGTACATTAATATGGTGCTTTCTGTAGGTAACGCTGTTCCTGTACTGTATGGTACATTAATATGGTGCTTTCTGTAGGTAACGCTGTTCCTGTACTGTATGGTACATTAAAATGGTGCTGTCTGTAGGTAACGCTGTTCCTGTACTGTATGGTACATTAATATGGTGCTGTCTGTAGCTAACGCTGTTCCTGTACTGTATGGTACATTAATATGGTGCTGTCTGTAGCTAACGCTGTTCCTGCACATTTATAGAACATTAATATGGTGCTTTCTGTAAGTAACGCTGTTCCTGCACTGTATGGTACATTAAAATGGTGCTGTCTGTAGGTAACGCTGTTCCTGCACATTTATAGTACATTAATATGGTGCTTTCTGTAAGTAACGCTGTTCCTGCACTGGATGGTACATTAATATGGTGCTTTCTGTAGGTAACGCTGTTCCTGCACTGGATGGTACATTAATATGGTGCTTTCTGTAGGTAACGTTGTTCCTGCACATTTATAGTACATTAATATGGTGCTTTCTGTAGGTAACGCTGTTCCTGCACTGGATGGTACATTAATATGGTGCTCTCTGTAGCTAACGCTGTTCCTGCACATTTATAGAACATTAATATGGTGCTGTCTGTAGGTAACACTGTTCCTGCACATTTATAGTACATTAATATGGTGCTTTCTGTAGGTAACGCTGTTCCTGCACTGTATGGTACATTAAAATGGTGCTGTCTGTAGGTAACTCTGTTCCTGCACTGTATCGTACATTAATTTGGTGCTTTCTGTAGGTAACGCTGTTCCTGCACTGTATCGTACATTTATATGGTGCTTTCTGTAGGTAACACTGTTCCTGCACTTCTGGTCAGATGCTCATTGCATTTCCTTGGCATTGTACTCACACGCTGCATTTTGACAACAAAGCTGAATCTGATTCTCAATCCCCAGGGAGGGGAGGGGCTGTCTCCACTCTGAAATATCATGGATGGATGGATAGGCTGGGGTGTGGGGGGTGATCTGCTCATCTTCAGTGTGTGACCAATGTACTTGTCCCTCACCATTTTATCTCCATCTGTGTAGAAATGGACGGAACTAACTAAGCATTTCACATTTTTTTTAAAAAGGCCAGAGATACCAAACACCTTTTCCATGGTCCTACTTCATGATAACTGAGCGCAATGCCTGTGTAATTGTCTTGTAATGCTTCACATATTAATACCTTGTGGATCAAAGCTGACAATCATCTCCATTTCAGTCTTATATATCCAGTATATAATACTTAAATACTGAATGCTCATATACATATTTACTATATGCATTCTATAAATACTCTACTGAAATACTTGTCAATACGGTTTACAATGAAAGCAGACTGTTTTATCCTTCTTACTGTATATCAGTATACTCAAATACTGAAAGTAGACAGTCTCCTAGTCTTACTCCACTGCATTATAAATAATAAATTAAGCCAAGTCGTAAGATTACATTCTTGGATTCTTCCTAGATGTCGCATGCACTGCAGCATAGAGGGCTGCTCACCCCCCGCAACGGAATGGCCTGCGACCATAATTACGCATCTTACTGACCACCGTTACATTTTCCAGCTCAGTAGGTGAGAAATTCCATTTCCTATTAGTCTGAATGTGAATGAAAAGGTTTTGTTTTGATAAGGCCTTAAGAGAAAGTAAACTTTTAATTGCATTGAACCCTTTCCTTGCAATCTCCCCCAGGTCATACTCAAAACCCTTTTCTCCTATATTAGCTTTTGTAAAAAATTATGATTATTAGATTGGATTGTGATAACAATAATAATGAACGTAAATGGTGCTGTCGCGTGTTCTGTTGTCATTTTCATTATGATAAGTCCTTTATATCACACTGCAATAACCTTGGTAGTTAGCATAATTTAAGTATATGAATTATATTAAAATGTGTGTAGCACATGATTGTGAGAGTGTCCTTCTATGTGCCCTGCGATTGACTGGTATTCTATCCAGGCTGTACTCCAGTCTTGTGACTGGTGATTGAATGGTATTCCATCCAGGCTGTACTCCAGGCTTGTGCCCTGTGTTGCCTGGGACGAGCTCCAGGCTTAAGCTATGACTCTGAGCAGGATAAGGGGTTAGAATATGGATGAATTAAAAAGTCTGACCATGTCTGTCATTTTAGGCATGCTGTTGTTTTGTCTCTGCGTTGTCTCTGCGTTGTGCGTTGCTCGTTGATCGCTGAACTCCAGGAGCATAGTGCAGCCCTGAACTGGATAAGCAGTTATGGAAGATGGATGGATTACTGTTAATCTGTATTAACCTTCTACTAGAACCAATTTCTGTTCCCTAAGCGCAGGAGCCAATCGGTGCCTCATAACTAGGAAAGCCTGACGTTTAAAAAGATCAATGTGAAAATGAAAAGAGTGAGCCCTGACTTCACTTTTAAAGCAGCGATATCTTCAGCAGAGCTCAGGTACAGCCTTAAATTATTAACTCTGCATCATGCGTTCAAATCTCCTCCCTGTGATCTCTTAATTTGAAGGGGGGATAATCTTGAGGAATCATTCACCATAAGTAAATGTTTAGCCGCCCTTTCACACACCGTGCCGACTGTGTTTTCCAGCAGTCTGAGATTCCGCGATGTCTCTGACTGCTTTGACAAGTTAATCTACTGGAGCACATCTCCCAGTTTTTATCTCGGCAGTCTGTGAAAGCCGCTATCAGCCCTCTTCCATAGTGACTTCAAGACTTTCGCAATTCAGGCAGACGGCGCCTCAGCCTTCAGGTGCGTTAGCTGGAACCGCACTCTGGCAGCCACTAGGGGAAACTCAATTACGGGCATCAAATATTTCCCAACTTTTTTTCTTTAATGGCACATCACAAATCTGAGCTGTTGCAGCACATTTACATAATCATATTAAACAACACGTTAACAAATTGGCTGAGACACGGAAACTTAGGAAAAATTAGTTAGTATTTTGTCACATTTCTCAGTGCCAGTAAAGAAAGGTCTCTGTGCTGGGATCTTTTCTGTCTTCATTATAATCTCATTCATATGCGAATGGAAAACTGAAGTCGTTAGTCACTGTGTCACAATGCTATGGGACCTATAACACACACTGTAAGGCCCCAGCCTGCTCCTACAAGCAGAGAATCGTTTGGCTGCGGCTCAATTTGTCCAGCATGGAGTGGGCTCGAGAAGTTCAATTTCTGTGCTAAGATGCTGATTGGCTAACAGGTTTGATTTAAATTATTTTAAATGTGGTGTGATTGTTGGTGCTAGACGTGGTCGTTCCTTGCACCGGAGAAACAGCCATTTTCTTGGCATTTTCACACACCACGGTATGTAGAATTTACAATAAATGGTGCGATGGACATAAAATATAAAAATATATGCATTTCTGTGGCCAAACATGCACAGTTAATGCGAGAGATTACAGGGAAATACATATATATATATACACATATACACCTTGACCATAAGCAATTGGAAATTGGCTATATGAATAGATGTATTTGCTTACTCTATGCATACTACATATTATACTATTTTATATGAATCACATATTATATAAACTGTATACATGCTATATGCTATATATTCTACTAAATATACACAAACACACACACACATATATATATATATATGTACAAAAGCCCCAAAAATGAATTACAAAAACTGTGACCACAGAAAGAACAGTCAGATTATTATCCAGATCTGTTTAAACAGCTGACAATGTGTCAATGAAAAGGCTTTTAGCCATAGCAGGCAAATGATAACATATAAACATAAGCCCATAAGCCTCTACTCTCTAAATGATTTATTTTGCAGTGGGGGTCCACAAGTTTGGCTCTGCCAGTTTAGCAGGACTCTGCCATTCTGATTTTCAGCACTCATTCACCCCCCCCCCCCCCACCCATCCCCCACTGAGTGGCAGCTTGATGGGGCATTCAGGTCCTCACTTTAGTGAGCTAATTCTGCTGCCCTCTGCGCTGTGCCGCGTGTCACCATGGCTGCCGTGGCCCCTGACATGCAGCACACCTGTTACTCAGGGTCCATCACACAGGTTCCACGCTGCAGAGCACCCCCAGATCCAGGTGACCCCGAGCTCCAACGTGTCTGCAGCCATCTGCTTCTTCACGGCTCTGCGTCTCGCACAATGGTCAGTCGGCCCGGTGGCCCATCTCACTGGGCCAGAGCACCGACGTGTGGCACCAGCTACCAAGCGGCGATCGCTGCCCACCCACTTTTCCGAGGCGGGGTGGAGTGCCGCGCAATCTGGCAACACGGATCAATGCACAAAACCCAAGGATGGTCCCCAGCGGCTATTCAATCAGTCGTCGCAGATTTTCTACTGGTGGAAATTTGCCTGACCGTCTGAGCGAGTAGACTGTCGACTGTGCCTTCCTTCTCGCTCTGCCAGCTGAAGGTTTCTTCGGGTGACAAGACATACTAAGAGGATCTCTGAATTCCACCCACGGCCTCAAATGCAGGTGCCCGACAGTAGGCATTATCATAGAACGATGACAAAGACCTGGACATCTACTCCATCCAATGCAACATGAAGCAATTTACAATTATGGTTTTCGCCTCAACGTGGGCAGAGATGAAACCAAGATTGTGACCGCAGGACATACCATTCTCCGGTGGCAGTGCTGCCAGACAGTCCATGGTTTTCTTTACTTGCTCGAAAGCCAGACTAGTCGTTAGCTGTCACATGTGCCCATCTCCAGGGAAGTGCTGACTCTGACAGACTGAATGCCACGCTGCTTTTCTACAGCTGCTTAACCGCCAAGCCTGAAACCAGTCACATGCATCCAACCATTTTCTGCGTCTGTTTTTATTTGCCTCCAATGGCACAATTAGTGGGCGGCATTTCCAGGGGAAATGGCAGCCCCTCCGCATGAATTGTTTGCTAAGTGTATAATTCAGATCTTCATTATGCTGCTCATGAGACAATAACACAGAAGAATAAGAGTAAATTAATGCCAGACCGCTGCTTTGCACAGGAATAAATATAAACCATAAAAACCAACGTACTGGAAAACCAAGAGAATGTAGCAAGCAAACATGCAGAAAATGACGGCAATAACGAGCGGAAACTGATGAGGGAATATTGCTGAAAAAGCTTTTAAAAGACCTTGAAAAGCCTGCAGATATCCTCTGTTAATTATTTTTCTTAGACTGGCTGATCAGAGAGAAGTGACGTTCTGACCTAATTACACAGATCTTCTGACTCCACAAAGATTTAATTCACTTATCTGATGCGTTCATTTGAACGCATTTAATCAGGAGGGTCAATTCCCGGCTCGTCACTCATTGGCTTCAGTGACCCGAGGTGACAAGGCCGGGGTGAAATACAGGCGGCTGTGCACTCCTGACCCCACTGCCGTAACCCTTTGCCAGGCTTTTGATCCATGTGCTCCCTGCAAAAGCTTGAGATGAGAGCCTTCTCCTTTCTGAAGCCACATCCTCAAACATAAACCGGTCTCCTCTGGAAACCGCAATCTGCCAAACAATTAGCACAGCGATTCATTTTAGACCCCGCGCTGTTGTCTTAGTGGTGCTGATATGTATTCACGGCAGGGCTGGTTTTTGTCATCCATGAAACGTATGATGTTATCCCTTCATGAGATGACCCCCCCCCTGCTGGCCACACAACAATTCCAACATGCAGAAAGACGGCTGTTAACGGGGGTCAACCTTGACACGGTAAGGAAGCATTCATAATGCAGTCATTCTTAATGCAGTCTAACGTGCCAGGCTCCATAGCCCGTAAAGCATGACCTGCATATACATCCATCTCCTCCTTTGCAATTGTCTGCAAATGTAGAACAGATGACCACACGGCAAAGCACTGAATTTCTTGCTGATAGCTCCTTTGCTGACACTAAGCCTTATTTTTATATTCTTATTTAAATCTTTTGTATGTATCCATTTAGTAGCTAAATATTTCTTAAAGTAAGGCATTTGGGGGCCTTATTTTTTGGGATCTAAGCTGATATATACTTGAGGTCAGACAGGTAACAAAAGAGAGCTACTGAAATTATGACGACGTTAGCATCTATTATAGACCACACACCCACACACACACACACACAACAGCCATTTCAGAAATGACAATTAGCCTTACTGCATGTCTTTGCAGGAAACAAGAGTATTCGGCAAAATGCAGAGAATGTACAAATACTGAGCACAAAGAGAAGAGGTAGGATTCAAACCTCCAGCACCGCAGGTGTGAGGTAACAAGGCTACCCACTGACTCACAGCAGGCAGGGAGCTGAAGGAAAATATTTTCAGATATGGATCCAAATAACATAAGAATTGTCTGCGTGTAGGTTCCGGCCCAGTGACTTAATTATCTTGGTTGTATAAAGCAATGTGTCAAATAGGATCGTATCATATGATGTTTACACTGAGAGCGTGAATATGACTTATTTTTAAATCTTGCGTTTATTTATATGGTGAAACCTATATTGCTTGCGTCAGAGATTATGTAAGCCCAACAGAAAGAACTCTCCGATGCAGAACTGGAGTTAGAGTCTCCAAATTTCGGTAGCCACCACACCCCAACATTGCAGGAGGTTTGGAGAGGTATCCCAGAGTTTGTTCGTGTGATTAACACCATTCGAGAGTTCCTTGTAATGTTCCCTAAGTTTTTCAACCTCATGTGTCCATCGGTATGAATCAGCCACACTCGATACCCAACAGTTAACTCACAGTGAGCCACCCATCCTGTCTCATTTGAAGAGAACAACATGCACAGAAGACATGTAGCAGAACCAGGTCATGTGCTGTCTAAGGCTACATCGAAAGTTTATTAATTTGAACACCCACATCTGACCAAATCTTTGCTGTAATATAGAGTGGGCTCTGGTGGGCTTCATTTTGCTCCAGGTCTCTAAATACTAAACAAACAAACCAAAAAAAATGTCATTATGAAATATATATAAATAACTTTGGGGGTACGGGCATTATACTTTCCAGCACCAGAACCCAGGATTCAGGAGGACTCAGCTGTGGCTGCAAGGCTTTGCAGTATGGACAGGACATAACTGATATGTGCAGTATGGACAGGACATAACTGATATGTGCAGTATAGACAGGACATAACCGATATGTGCAGTATGGACAGGACATAACCGATATCTGCAGTATGGACAGGACATAACGGATATGTGCAGTATGGACAGGACATAACTGATATCTGCAGTATGGACAGGACATAACCGATATGTGCAGTATGGACAGGACATAAC
>JABFEB020000124.1:20297766-20314238 GCA_019775895.2 Stomatorhinus ivindoensis | reverse complement strand
AGTATGGACAGGACATAACCGATATCTGCAGTATGGACAGGACATAACCGATATCTGCAGTATGGACAGGACATAACCGATATCTGCAGTATGGACAGGACATAACTGATATCTGCAGCTGATGTGCTTTTGGAACCTTCAGCAGACACTTGAAGGATTCCGAGCACATGCCAGTGATGGGGATGAGAATTAGTTTCTCCAAATCCGAGGCTGTAGTGGTCTCTCATCAGGGAGCAGAAAGGTTTTCTAGTAAAAGGGGGAACATCTGCCCTTAGTGAAGCAGTAACTCAGGCACTTGTTTATGGCACTTTTCCACTGTCCCCAAGAACTGGGTTGAAAGTGTGACTAAACCAAGCTGGTTGCCTCACTACCATCTGATTGGTTAAAATGCATGGAGACAAGAAAGAATCAGTGATCTGCGTCATATAGATGGACCAGTAGCATTGCACATCATGAGAAGCATTCTTGAAAATTCGGAATTTGAAAATATTCAAAATACATTATAATGGCTGAACGGGATGGATTAGCAATGCAAATTTACACAAGCTAATGCTAATTCCGTTAGCGATTGATGCTAACATAACATGGTGATTCTCATATATGTGCTAACAGAATTTAGTACATAGTCAATCATGATGTACACCATGTGAACAGTAAGCAAGCCTCTTTTCAGTATTACGTCACTGTCACTCTGCAAACCCGGCAACACCTTTACTGAGCCGACCCTTCTGCAGTGGAAAAATTGAAGTGAGCTGGAATTGCTCTGTGACTAGTGTCTCTTTACGGTATAGCTCAGGTCGGGTACAGGTCGGTTCCTGTATGTTGGTGGCAAAATTACATTGACAGGTGGATTAGTTCAAGCACAGAGGAATTCCATGCTGCGAAGCAGAATCTAAAGGTTGATTGATGAGCCTCGCATTTTATCAGTCTACATTCATATGCTAACCTACGGTCATGAGACTAAAAGAACAAGGTTGTGAATACAAGCAGCGGAAAACGAGCCTTTTCCATGGGGCTGCTGAGCTCAATATCTGTGACAGAGCGAGGCGCTCAGAGATCCTGAGGGACCTCAAAATAGAGCTGCTTCTCCTTTGGATAGAGAGGAGTCAGCTGTGGTGGTTCAGACATCTCACAAGGATGCCACCTTGATAACTCCTAAAGGAGCTGTTCCGGCTCCTTTGGGAGTCTGGATATGGGCCCAGGGAGTGAACCAGGACGTGGTGCAGGGATTTTATCTCCCTGCTGGCTTGGGAATGGCTGAAGGACCCCCAGAAGGTTCTAAAGAAGGTCTTCTGTCCTGACCTGTTTGTCATGCCACCACACTGAGCTGTGTCAGGAGAAGAAAAACTAAAGTAATCATGATAATAAATAAAAGCTGCTTCCTATTCACCGCTCACACCAAACGCAGGGTCTTCTTTTATATGTTGATTTAAAGAAAACGTTACTTGGAAAAAGTAAAACGAAATAAAACAAAAAAAGGTGTGGATTCAGGGGGAGTTGCCTGACATAAAGCTGTACCAGGTCACATGCCCCCCACCCCCTATTACCCATATGATTTGAACATGAGATTTTACTGGGACATGAATACTGAAGCACATGTGCGAATCAGTGGATTTGTCAGGTTAATAAATCTTATATCACAAATAACCCATTAGAACAGGGCAATTTGACACGGGTTGTGTCATCAAGTACTGCGAGTTTGTCTCATATGACGTTAAGAGCAGAAAACCTGAAATCCCATTAACTGAGGTATCAAAAAACACACGTTGACTTTACGGTGGTCACCAACTTCATCTTCTGGATCCTCCTTGCACTGTCACATAGAGTGGCGACAATCCTGTGTCCCCAGGATGACTGAGCGTTGAACGAGGAGAGGACTCTGCATGGGTCATTCTTATCGGCTGCCTAACTGGCCAGAAGCAGGGTACACCCCCAAAGGACAAAACTACCTACAAATAATAAGCGGATTAGCAACAAACTTTAATTAAGCAGTATGACTAAAGTCCAGAGCTAAAGTCCGGAGTACATACATTTTTCTATAATAAATTTAGATTTCTTGTTACTTTGATTTACAGAAAAAAATAAGAGAGGAAAGCTGTATAGATAATGGAAAAATCATGATCCATTAATGCCATTTAAAAAGATGTTGATAGTACTTGCTGGCAAAAGAGAATTCAGAATCCAATCTCGACACGTATCAAGTGGTTTGAACTACTGGATGCGGTGTTCATATGAAAGAAAAATCCTTTACAAGGTGGAAAATTGGTGTTGAGAAAGATTCACGCTCTGAAAGGCGTAGCAAGGAGAAGCTTCAGTTAATGAAAGCAAGGAGGGACGAGCCACTCGCTTAACCCCGACCCAGCATGGAATGGGAATTTGACTGACATGTCGTCTCAAGTGTAGGCAGTCCTCTGCTGCAGTGTCTCTGAGTCCGGTCCTCGCGGACCCCCAGGCGGTCCACGTCTTTGTTCCTTCCCAACTCTCTGCCAGACAGTCCATGTTATTTCTCACTATCGGGAGCTGGGAAGGAGCAAAGACGTGGACTGTCTGGGGGTCCCTGCGGACCAGCTCGAGAAACACCACTCCACGGGAATCAAAGGAAGGTTGGATGCTGTTCCAGTGGGAGGAGGATGAGGAGGTCCGGTCCGTTCCACTAACTTTATCGCTGAAGACCTTCAGAGTTCATTGGTAAGAGGAGGGCTTTTAACTGACCTGATAGCAGCTCTTAACCTACACTGCTGACTAATCATGTAAGACATGATATCTGAAGCAAGGAAACACTATACGTTTCACTAACACAGTTCTCTGATAGATTTTTCGCTGGCAGGAGTTTACCAGTAGGCCTTTGCTAACCATCCGTAACATCTTAAAAGTGTCTTCTTGGGAAGGAGGATTCAGGCCAAGCGAGCGGTTCGTTTTTAGACACCCACGTAGCAGAGAAAGGCAGAAAGAGGAGAAGAGTGTACGAAGAAACCAGAAAGTCACTGCGAATTGTATTAGTTTTCGCCACCTACGCAGGAAGAGGTGATTAAGTTTCAGTGGGCCTCAAACGGGGAGATGCTCTTTGGAGGGATACAATGCTGGAATGTCACAGGAGCAATCTGGTGCTCCATCATTTGCCTCTGCACAGTGGGCAGAAGAGTTTGCCTTTTGAATTATTGATGATTCAAGGTCAATTGCTGCCTGGATGAAAAAAAGCAACATGTCAGGCAACCAAAATGGGGTAAAAATAAAAACCTGTGAAAATAGTCTTCTGCTTCACGCGTGTCCATTTCAGGCAGGAGCTCAAAATAGGTGGCATCTTAGGGCAAGGGCTGAGCAAAATGGATTGCTGACATCCAAACCAGTGCTTTTCTGCTGCTTGGCAAATTTTACAGCAAACCTCTGTTGCTTGGGAGATTTTAAAAGAAACTTCAACCTGTTCCTGAAGAGTCTGAGCCTATCCACCCACGGAGCTCCAGATCAGAAGCATCTAATTTCCGCTGGATTGGAGTCACCTTGTTGGCAGTTTGTGTGTTACTGAGAGCACTGTATGACGACTCGTATTGTAATTTACATTATAGTGCAGTACCGTATTGAGGGTGTTTTGTGAGACTATTCCATAAATAAATGTCATTAAGTAATTATTTTAATTATGATTTCAATTGTCATCCATCAATTTTATGTATCTGCTGTTCCTCTTACAGAGCCAATCTCAGCGGCTACAGGCAGAAGGCAGGGACTAACCCAGGATGGGGCATCAACTTGTCACAAGGCGCCCTCACAAACCAGTCATTCACACATGCACACCTACGGGCATTTTGGCAACTCCAGTTAATCTCAGTATGTTTACGACTCGGGGAGAACATGCATGGTGGAAACTCAAACCCTACTCCCAGAGGTGTAAAAGAACAGTGTTAACCACTGTAGCCCCATGCCACCCCCTTAAATTGTAATTTAAATGATTATGTAAATTATAATTGAAATTGTATTGAAAAAGATTCATTTAAATGATCGTTTAAATTACAATTTAAATTATACCGGCAACGATTAAAATGATCTGTCAAAGTCACCCATCAGACTCAGTACAAACAAAATCTAACATCTGATTGGTGACTTTGCAAATGAAGTCACAACAGATCGATGTTGCCTATTGACATTTATAACAGCTTTTTGCCTGTTCTGTTCCAGGGCCATATTACGGAAACCTCCTAACTTGCAGATCCTATCTTGTCTGGTAACCACGGTAACTAAGGTTAGGGCCCGATTTATAAAAAACACTGTCACAAATGAACAGTCCCCAAGTCATTGTTCCTATCAGAAAACACACAACTCTTCTAACCTTCCCAAAAATCTTAAAGTCTCCTAACTTAATGATATCTATGCAGCCCAGCTCGTGACATAACGACAAAAATTATATATACCATGGACATGTTCTACTAACTAGTTCTCTCGTTTTGGTTAAACTACGGCCATAATGAATTAGTTCCCACAACACATTAAATAAAACACTGTCACAACACATATAATTTTAATCTGTACATTTTGTTGGTTGTGTAAAAGCAATAAAAGAGCAGCCTTGCGGATTAAATGTTTAGATATAGCTAATACTATGTGGTGTCCAGTGAAAGTCAGGAGAGCTTAACCATTATCCTAAAGTTAGGAGAGTTTATTTACGATTTTGGGAAGTTGGGATGTAATCTTGCCCCTTACTATTGCTGGACCACCGATCAGAGGTGACCCAGCGTAAAACAAAAGGAAGATTCTTAGCAAACATATTTGTAGACAAACATATTTGTTTGCTTTGATTGTCACGAGAAAAGCAGTGCATTCATTTACCTTGATTAATGGGAACAAGAATGATCGACGTTTCTTGAATACTGTGTATAATCTACATTTGAATTGTGCTCAGCTGTCATGAGCAAAAACAGAGGATGGTTATTGGGTTAATAGTGTAACACTGACAAAAAGCAGTAGGATCAAGGTCCTGCAAAGGAAACCGTTATTGTAGCATCATCTTAGCTGATGATGTATTGTGTACGTCTAGGGTCTAATAATAATAATAGCATACTAATTGGCCTAGCTGGTAAACGGTTAATAGTAAACAGTTGCTTCACAAACAGGCAACACTTGCAATATTGTGGGGCTTAGATAAAGCCGTCTGTTAAGCTGTACTGCTGATGAGCCTTGAATATTAAAAAGCCCTTGGCAGGCTGTTAGTTCAGCTTAAAACATGTGGAAACAGTTCAGTGACTTCATGCATCGATTGTGGCAGCCATGTTTCTGTAGGACTGCTGATTACTTAAGAGCAAAGGAAACCGTCAAAACTCACGTCTGACTGGCGCATCCTGGCAAAACACATTAAAACGGCATATTGTGCTTTGCCTGGCGAGCTAACTCACTTTTGCACAGGTTTAGACTGGAATACACTTACGACAACAACACTTGCTATCTCATTCAGATGTTAATTACAATATTCATTTTAAAGAATAGCAAATCACGACTATTAACTATCCACAGCTGTCCCTTATTGTAGAAAGGGCCCATATTGCAAGAGTATAATTTCTTTTCCCGTGCAAATGTAAACAGATTGTTACTTCATCAGCGTGTCATCAGTAATCAGGCCTGTTGTTTCCAGATTTGCATGTGTGAATGAATGTGACAACTGGCAACATAACAGTTCAAGTACATAAATAGGGAGGAGGAATATAACTGTTTTACAAGCAATACTGATTATGAAATGCCAGAATTTGTAACTGACTTAAGTCTACCACAATGACATGATCTACGGCTTGTAGTTAAATGTTCTTGACTTGACCCTGTGTGAGATACAGAATGACTATTTTCATTATCTGGGGCAAGACGGTGAAAAGGACAACAGGACAGGGAAGTGGGAGCAATAGTTATTTTTATTTGGGGACTGGAAATGGATTTAACAAGATAAAAAACAATACTTAACATTCTGGTGTAAGGACAAGGGAAAAGTGATCGAAAAAAATGAACAGAAGGATTGTAACTGTGTGCTGGGTCTGACATCATACATACACATAAACATATACAGTGATAAGAAAGAACGGTAGGCAAAGGAATGAAGATATGTAAATCCTCATATGACTCACATTCCCAGATTGAATGGACAGCATCTGTACACCTCCAAAAGTGTAAGTTGAGAGAGTGGCAGTTTAAAAGCTTTCCATAGTTTTTATCGAGTCTCACAGCTATCTCCATAAGACAGGAGCCGATGAAAGCTGAGCTGGTAAGGTTATGGATGTAGCGTACTCTTCTAGACTGGTGCCTCTTGAATGTTGCTCCCAGTCAATTCTGGCGATCGGTCCTCAGAGAACGGCCGTCGATCCGGTGGTTGCTGGTTCGTAATGTGAGATCACACCCACCCCACAAGACTCCTGTCCTGCTCACAAATGGGAACGACGAGGAAAAGCCCTGACACTTTAATTAGAGCCTTAAACTTACAACCTCCTTTATGTTCAAGTTTGAAAGTTTATGTGCTGGGCTTGTGCTCCAGGTTTAATTAAGTTGAATGTAAGTGTTATAGTACATCTGCTTGCCGTCAGCTATATAAGGTCTTCCGGGACCATAATTACTGCGTGCCAGATCTTCTCTGTTATGTTCCTGCTTTGCTCACTTCCACAGAATGTCACTGGAAATGATGTTACCACAGTAAATGGTGTTATCACAGTGTCCTTGGTAGATATTTCAGATTGACAAGACATGATAAGACACGGGACCAACAATGCACTATCCGCCATTTTTTTGTCTGCTAGAATGTTTACAAGCTGTTAGTAAATGTCACAGCCTCCCCCACAAACAAGCAAACAGGCAAACAAACAAACAAACAAATGGAGGGAGGGAAATTATCACAGCTCCTGTTCCCCTCGCTTCATAAACGCCTGGTGACACCGCAACATTGTGAGCGATGACAGTGAGTTCTGTCCACGAGGACCCGTTGGCTTCCTGGAGGTCACCTCTGAGGCATCAAGGAGCAGAAACTGCAGATGCCGGAGACGGAGCGGATCTCAAATTTAAGTTTGGGCCAGAAATGCTGCTTACAGTCGGTAGCACTTCTTCTGCTTTCCGCCAAAGGAGTTTGGGAGCCATGAGCGAGCTTATGTGACACATAGTGAAAGGATGTTCTTAAATAAAGTTAAAATAAAGTTTGGCAAGAAGTGCACAGTTTGTGCTGGGAGCACGAAATAAAATGCAGAAATACAAAAAGATATGAAGGCAATGGGGTGCCGTGGTGACTCATTGGGTATCACTGTAGCTTCACACCTCTACATCAGGGGTTTGGTTCCCATCTCAGCTCTGCGTTTCTATCTGGATTGGCACGCTCTTCCCATATCAGTGTGAGTTTTCTCCCACAGTACAAAAACATGCCGTCGGGTGAAATGTAAAGTCCTGAAATTTCCTACACTGTATGTGCGCTTCTGATGGGCTGGGACCCCAGCCAGGGTTTTCCCTTCCTCTTGTCCTGTGCATTCTGGGATAGGGTGCCGAATCATTGTGACGAGAATGGAGGATGGATGTAGGCAATATTCAGGGCACCTAAAAGTTGTTTAGGAAATGAGGAGAATTCCAGATTATTAGTTATAGAAACAGAAATTCAGATCTCGTGGATTATTATTATTATTATTATTATTATTATTATTACACAGTAACTGAATAATCCAGTGGGTAAGAACCTTTATTTATTTAGCTGAGGCTTTGTGACAAACAGGGTCAGTCATTCCCTGGAGCTGAGACCTTGCTCAAGGGCCTGAGGATGAAATGACTCAGCAGACCTTGGGATTTGAACTGACAACCTTCCGGACGCACATACAGCATCCAAACCCACTGAGTCTCGCACCACCACAACTGACTGTATGCAACCTCCCATCCACCAGAGTGTTGGTCCTTAAAGGGGAACGGGCCAGTTTCAATCCCCTGGACCTATAAGTGTGTGTTTAGGGGTTCCTTTGCTTTTCATTCTACAGGATTGTGGTGGGTATGGCATAAATCCTCCATTTGCACATGGACATTGGAACGCTACTCTTTACTTACCTCACCTCGCTTTCCATAGCTTGGGGGCCACAGTACAGGGTCGGCCAATGTGCAGAGCGAGGCTGTGGCCCCTGTTCAAGGGCCCACAGCCACGTCACTATTCTTCTGAGGGTTTGAAGTGGCGATCTACAAGCTACGGACACGGACCGCTCACCGTAAGCCGTCTCCCCAGAAAAGGAAAAATCTTTATTCTAAAAACAGAAATTCGATCAAAGTGAAATGTGTATTTTGCTTTTTCTTTTCACGTTGCTTATTCGTCCGGTTGTCTTGCCGTGACTCTTGTTCATTAAATGGCAATTTGTCCACTTGAATGATTATGTTTAAAGATCTAAAGTGCTAATGAACAGAAGATCTAAATGACATTTACATTTTGCTTAACTCATCCCCCACTGAAAGCCCCAGTGCAAAGATTTTGTGTTTCAGTACCCCCCAGGCAGTAAAATGTCATCACCCCCCACTCCTGCAGCTTTTACAAATCTGCCTGTGAGCATGAACAACAGAAGCGCGAAGAGAAAGCAGAGTGAAATGGCTTTCAAACTGAGGCGTACGGCTTGGACGTGACAGATAAATGAGGCTGTCTAAACATTCAGCTGAGAGACCTCGCAAATAAAGTGACAATTGTGAGGTCTGTGCATATTGTGTGAGAACTTCTTTGCAGTTTTGCACTGAAACGACCTCATTAAAAAAGAAAAAAAAGATATCCATGAAATTTCTGCTTAGACTTCCAGGAATTCTCGAATTAGGCTATCATGCAGGAAACACGAGTGCCCGCACACACACATATACACAGAGGTTTGTCATTTTATCTTTGTGGGGACTCTCCATTAATTTCTATGGAGAAAACTCTAATCCCAACATGACTACCTTAACCCCTACCCAGCCCTAACCTTAACCATAAGTAACCAAACAAAATAAGAGACATTTTTACTTTTTTGATTGCATTCATGGACCTGAAAAATGGTCTCCACAATGTGAAAAAAATGGTCCCCACAATGTAATATATATCTCTCTCTAATGTGAGAGAGACAGAATCCATTCACTCCTAATAATGTCTTAGTTGACTTTCCTTCCCTGAAATATTCCAAAACTAGATGCAGGGCACAACACAATCTGATCCTAAAACCCATCTCTGACCGTAAAGTAAACGTCCTCAGAAAGTAGCAGCATGTGTTTGACCAAATCCCCCCAGTAACCTTCTGAAGGCTGCTGACATGCTCCAGAGTGGACATGCCAGTGTTCAGTGAACATTTTCAACAACATCAACATCATTCCAGATTGATACCTCATGCCACACAGTCCTGCAGAAAACAGCATAACCGCTGCCTGGTTCCCAGAATGGGACTACTGGTTTGTCCAAAACCGGAGTAACTGGAACCCTGGAAAAAAAAAAAAACATCACTGATAATTGAAGAGCAAGACGAGCTCCCAGCTCTGTTCTTCTGCGTCGAGAGAGTGGGACAAGGATTAGGATTAATTTAAATAATTTATTTTATTAATTTATTTAATTAAAGATGATGTATTCCTTCTTCTGAACGATATCTACATGGAGCATGCTCTTGCAGCATAGAGCCGTAATTTGAACGTAATAACCACAAACAGGAATATGCGATCACTGTGATTCTATCCGGCCTTCTGGGGAACAGTGGGCACCTCAAATACGGCTCCTCCTGAGCACTAAACTCTTCCAGGGCGGCACTGAAGTTCATTTGCTGCAAAGACCATTGACAGCAGACTAATGGCCGCGTGGAGCGGATATCTGTGTGTCTTGGAGCCTGGAGACAATTTGCGTTATGTAATTCCTATATTTTTAATTTGACATATATTTGATATAATTATAATTATATTATCACCAACATATTAGCATGAACCCAAGCAAATGCCCTTGAGATGTTATGACAGACTTCCATGTCAGGCATTGCTTCCACAAGACACACTCCAGCAACGGCAACATCTGTGGGGGAGGTTTCAGTTGAAGGGTGGCAGGCATGGTGACATCATGTCCTGAAGATTCTGATTAGTTGTCTGAGTGAGAAAGTTGTGTCTGATGCTGCTAGTTTCTTCAGAAACAGCACGATAAATCAGAAAGATACTTGGTTCAGTTTCCTTTCGGTGGGTAGCCCTGTGGGTTAGGGAGTGTTTCTCAGCTCAGGGACCCCCAAACAGTCCATGTTTTTGCTACTGAACGCTAAGAGGGAGCAAAAATGTGGACTACCTGACTAGGAGCTTGGAGGGAGCAAAAACATGGACTGTCTGAGGATCCCCGAGAAACACTAGCTTAAGGATTCTGAAGGTCATCGGTACCCATGGCTGGCTGGATAATCAAATTACAGTTGGGCCCCTGAACAAGGCCCTTAACCCCGAAACCTACTCCAGAGGTGCTGTGAAAATGGCTGACCCTGCACTCTGAGCCCAGCTTTACTCTTACATGTTTGTGTATGTATGTATATCTCATAGGGGAGCAAGGCGGAATTTGTGAAAACTAAAAAAAAAAAAAAAAGGATGTAATTTTGCTTGTACAACAGAGAATAAAGTAACTATCATTATTTTCAGTTTTCAGAGGAGAAGAGAAACACTGATAAGTGAGGTGAAGCACATCATCATTAAAGCTTCTAGCCACATTAACTCTTTTGCACTTCGGAATTCAACAATATTTGCTACTTCCAAATATGTGGGTAGTTGAAGGCGGAATCCTGAGATATTTTCAGCACTGTGTGCTTGGGCTCAAAGACTAGAAAAGCTTACAGGTTCCTTTCTTGCTCGTGAAACTGGATGGTGAAAACAGGAATGTTTAATCATGCTGTGAAAAGGAAGCCATTTGTCCAGGAAAGGTACGAAATGGAAAATGATGAGAAAGCGGAAAAGCTGACACCTTCGGTGCTTCTGTCATTTCTCGCTGTCAGGTGTCTTCACAGCTACAGTTTCCCCACGTCAAGTTGTGAGGGTCGGCAGTCCTCCACGCGCAGACAGAAGTAGGGGAAGACAGCAGGTCGACCAGCTTCGGATCTCCTGCTGCAGATGGGAAATGGAGCCATCCCGGAGGTTTCTGGAGGACTGGGCTGGTATCAGTGTGAATTTCAGTGTCAGTTCTCCATTGTTAATAGCTGAGCTCTTTCATACTAATGTTGCCTCCATTTACCTCAGAGGTCGGAACTCTGCACTGGGAATGACATCACACAAGTTGACAGCATTCCAGTACAGCAAGTTGGAAAGCCATTTAACAATACCAGGGATCCGTTTCAAAAATCCGGCAAGTAGTTCGCTTAAGCAAAAAAAATCCAGCTTAATGACATGGGCTCCAGTTCCAGCCCGTTAGCCATTGTTAGCAATGTCAGTAGATAACAACACATTACATGGTATTTTGTGTATTAAAACACTGTAGTAACAACTCCACAGATAGCGGTTGAACAGGACTGTGTGTGTGACTGATTTAATGAGCCACAAATAAGAAGTGAGTGCTAATAAACAATGTCAAACTACAGCTTTAAACCTCTGTTGATAAAGGGCACAGCCGTCTTGAATTCTGAGTTCGGGCTTCTGTCCATTCCTCCGAGTTCACAAGTCTGAATTCCAACTCGAGGGGGGCGTTCCGAAATTCTAAATTTACGAGGTACGAGTTCGAATAGAACACAGCGTAAGCACCCACAACTGATATGGAGAGGAGATTATAAGGTGCAGGGAACATAGGGGTGAGTGGCAAGCAAATAAAAAATAGATTATTTGCCCGAAATCGTGTACACATCTACTTCTTGATGTGCCCGGTGCCTTTTCTGCTTGGGAAACCGCAAGCTGCACTCCCCACCTGAAAGTTAAATTTGCATTTCTAATTGATACTTTCCTGTCATAGTATTAGTCTGTGATACTGTGACACAGTGTCACTGCCATTGACAGACATTGGCAAGATTAGGCCAATTCAGGCTACGTTACAGCATGTTTTGCCTCCATATTTTTAATGTACTGGCAGTGAAATGAGGAGCTCTTCTCAATTCCCGGAATGAATGTGACAATCTCCGAGAAGCATGTGCCCACCTTCGCCCTGAACCGAGCTAAAATGGCCATCTTCACAGTGGGAGGCCGCGATAACAGGCAGCCGCTATGGGAATCACCCGGAATCGTGATTCTAATGATGGGTGAGAAACCAAGTTATGTGATAAATAAATAAAGAGCATCACAGACCCATGAAATCAATCATCCTCGACCGAGCCTGGGAAGAGGCTGCCTGGGAAGGAAAGGCCGGCTGTGGCAGTTCCCCCAGAGGTTAGCGTGAGGACGATCGATCCCCGTGTGGAGCATCTGAGCAGTCAACAGCACTCTGTCAAGCAAGAGCCATTATAGATCTGGCAGGAGAATTTTTTAAAATACTTTCTGAGCACCCTGGTGTCCAACTTCTCTTTCCTTCTTCTCCAAGAGTACGCTCATCCTTCAGAGTCTCGATGGACCATACCTCTCCACATACACTGGCTTGCATCTCCTCATGTGTTCTTGGATTCCAGACAGGAAATGTCCGCAGTGGAATCTTTCCTCCCATTCACGTTATGACCTTCTTTGCCCCCAGGAACTCCAGGGTCCACGAGTACATGCTTCAGACTAGTGATCCAGAGTTCATCTCCTCCCGGGGAGGACAACAGGTCAAGCGGGAGCTCTAGACACCTGCTGTGATGAATTGAGTGACCATCGTGTGACCTTTCCTACATTCGGTTGGTAAATTTCACTGACAGTCCATTTTACTGGCAGCTGCTGAAACCAAAGATTGTTCCACAACTAACCGAAGGCAAGATCTTCATTGAACTCTCAACCAATTCATTTTTAGAAGTGTATTTTTGTGTCTAATTGGTTTGGGTGCGATAAATCCTAACAAGCTGTCCCCTTTGCTGATTTCTGCTTTGATTGTGGCTGAGCTGGAGTGGACGAGTCACTCTTAACAATCGGTAGAAGCTCATTGGCTTTTCACAGAAAATCCACCCACAGCAAGGATTCTCCCTGTGGAACACAGACACAAATTGGCAAGCAACAAGATCTGATATGCATGTGTGCATGTGTGTCTGTGTGTGTATGTGTGCATGTACATAAACACAGTAGCCAGTTCATTGGCTATACATCTGCTTATTGAAGCAAACAGTCTGTTTCCCCACGCAGTTAATCATGTGATGGCAATCGGATACATACAGGAGACAGACAAGCATAAGAGGCTCATTTATGCTTTGGTTCAGAATCAAAACGGCCAAGATGTTTCAACTGGGTTATTCTGAATGTGCAGTGATTATTAGTGTCAGATGTGGCATTCCAGGCAATTCAGAAATGGTCACCTTTCTGGGATTTTCACTTGCCACGGACAGCGTCGGGAGTTTACGGAGAACGATGCAATACAAAAAAAAAACAACAAGCAGTCAGTGGCAATGCTGTGTGTGAAAATGCCTTATTAATGACAGCGGTCAGAGCAGAGAAATTAACAGGAAGCCCACAAGTGTGGAAACAAGAGGTATAATATATATGACAGAAGAGAGGAGGCTGTTTATCCTATCGGGGGTAGACATCTGGAAGCATCATTTCATATTCATCAGGTATGTTACAGAAACACGTGAAAACCCTGTTGTCCCTCGTCTGTTTGTGTTTGGTGTATTAATGTAGCTGTAGAGTAGCTCTGAAGATACGCCTCGCTGGTGAAATGGTGTTTCTTACTGAAGCCCTTTGCTTGAGAAATGACGGCCTCATAAATAACGCAAAGACGCATTTAACTGTTTGCTTGCTGTTGAGATTAACAACCACGAGCTGGAAACAACAGGCCAAGAATGAATTAATGAGCCAAAAGAAACACTGTTTATTATCCACAATCATAAGATGCTAAGTGAACTAATTAGCAGGTCGAGTTTCCAAGCCACCTTAGAGCACTAAAACAAAACTCTTATTATGTTAAACATATATAACTATTTGCTGTCAGGCAGTTAAAGTAGCCATATAGAGTATGTTAGTTAAATATTGACCACGCCCATATTCAAGTTACTAGCTATTTTAGCTAAGTATGTTAGTGTAACATTGGAATTGATAATTCATTTTGTACATTATTAGTGAAAAAAATGAAATGATGATCCATTCTGTTATTCATAATTAGTTGTACAATGTAAATTTCATATCCATGTTACTCAGAATGAGGTTTGATTACTCTCCCCTGTTAAATAATTGTCCTCTGGGTTGATTAGTAGAGACTAGGGTGGAGAGTGGAGAGAATGGTTGCTTCCAAGAGTGAGCAACAACTCGTTTGTGTCCTTCCTTTTAATTCACTCATGTCCATCTACCCGCACATCTACAAACTAAATGTTATATCAGTTTGGAACATTCTGATTTTAAAAACTGAAACAACATGTTAAGTCAGCCTTTGCATCAGTTTGAAATTCCCACGGCTACTTTGACCTCATCTTTCGATGGAAAATTAGATGACACTATGTGATTGTCTATGAACAAGGCCAGATGTTATTCCTTCATTGTAAATTTCTCTGAATGTTCCTCCAACAACAGTCAATAAACCATCAATATGTTGAAGGCTCCGTTCTGGGCACTGGGGCTGAGGAGTTACATGGCAGAGTAGTGCACTTTCATTCTGGCCCTTTTGGATGATGCTGGAATCCCTATGGTGTAATAATCTTTAAAACCTGGCAAAATACGGCAAATTGATCCCAGCAGCTGTTAGACCTTTCAGCAAAGGTGGCAAAGATCAATAAATATGTCTGCTGGCCACTTTGGCTGCTGCAATCAGTTGGATCCAATCCTGATCCACAGCTTCCTGGCAGCACTCACTCCAAATGACACTCATGAGGGCCCTTGAGAGGTTTCCCAGAATTCCATGCTGCATGAAGGTTTTGAATACTGGTTTCCCTGACACACTCCGCCTTGCCCTCTGCAAAGTACAGTATAAGCACAGAAATGGAGGCGTTGGGGGTGGAAATCCCGACAGATTCTTCCCATGTTCTGGCGTGATCCCTTCCTGGGTCAATGCCGTAAGCATGACAGACGTTCTCAGCACTCTGGCGTGGCGGAAGGGCCAGGAATGACAGCCCAAATACAGCAGCACTGTCTTCACCCTGCTGGAAGCCTGCGTGCCTGGGGCCTCAGAGCTGAATCACAGTCACGACAAAAGCAGTAAGACGCTGGGAAGAGGGAAGAAGTAGGCTTTGAATATGCTAATGCTTAATATAACCAAAAAAAAATAATAATTACATGTGGCCAGTGTGTGGAACGTGTGGGGATCATGTGACCTCAGGCCCTACTATTACCTAAGGCAAAAGAACACAGAGTAACAGAGAGTTCACACTGGCGCAAAGAGCCACAAATAGTCTGCAAATCTGCTTCTGGCTGGAATATTTGTACAGTCCTTATATAACTGCAATCACTGTCTGCAGATAAATCATTTCAAAATATAGCTATTAGATAATTACGAGTTACCCCCCCCCCCACACCATTACATCATTACAACTGGCTTTCTCTAGCCACAGAAATGATATCTGCCCACATTTCTTTTTCGCTGAACTCCATAATGGTTTTCCAAGCGCGAGAACTGCATTTAGCACATTACAGAATGCTAATTACATTTTAATATGATAAAAAAGTTACATAACCAGCATTATTTTAAAACTCACTTTAAAACTCATTAGTCAAAGTCAAACCATAACTGTCCAGTCTCCACTTTTCATGCTTTCCAGTTCTGCAGTTGCTCTAATTTCTTTCTAATAAGGTCTCTGCTTCAGTCTTCTGACAATCTCAATCACATGGGCTTGGTTGCAAAATCTGAGTTGCCGATACAAGCCTACTACCTTGTCTATATACCTTTTGTGCTTCTACTAATTAGCTTTGCCTGCTGAGAATAGCTGCAGTCTTTGGATAATGGCAGTAAACAGGAATACAAACACATCTTGTCGTTGCTGATGCAAACTTTACCTGCACCTGAAGAGCACAGCCCCTTCATGCTGTACAATTTAATAAAAATTGTGTATATTCACATTATTTGCTTTTGATAGTTACATTTAAATTGTAAGGGACCAGCGAACAGTGTGCGTAAACCGCCAGTTACAAACCCCTACGTAAGACAATTATTTTTTCACACTTATTGCCTGTCTTTGACACAAATTAACCGTAACACTTTGCGCGCCGAACAAAACTACTGTGTACCAAATTGCTTGTCCGTTGTAAGCGAAATTCCGTTATATATGCAAGTCCGCTATATCCGACACTTTTTCTACGTGTTCTTAAAGGCGCGCGGCCGGGACCAGCGGACCTCGTCCGTTATAGAAAATATTCCGTTATAAACAAGTCCACTATAACAGGATTTTACTGCATAGAAGCATTATGAGGGTGCGGTTCATGTAAAACGTTACCAAATTAACCTACAGACTCTGCTAATGAGATGCAAAGCTATGCAGTTAGAAAGATATATATGTGTAAAAAGT
>JABFEB020000124.1:20281512-20294670 GCA_019775895.2 Stomatorhinus ivindoensis | reverse complement strand
GTCTAAAAATCCAATTTACAATGTTGTTCTACTCCACTGTGTGTGAGTGTGTGTGTGTGTGTGTGTGTGTGTGTGTGAGTGTGTGTGTGTGCCAGGAACAGCCAGGAGCAGTGTGTGAAAAGGGTGACCTGTAGGATAAAGAACTTGGCTCTGACTTTGTTGTGGACTTGAATGTGTTTATAAAATCACATAAAATGTTTATAAAGTCCTTCAGCATTCTAAACATGTCAGTTAGCATCAACAGGTGGACACATCAAATCTTAACAAGTGTCAGCAAGCTTAGTTTGTCCTTGAAAGTTCTGTTGGAACATGAGCTCAGTCCTCAGATCACTCTACTCTGGAGTAATGGTCCTTCTTCTTTAGGTAGCACTGTGGCTCCCCACCTCCAGGGCTTCGGGTATGAATCCAAGTCTTAGCTTTGCAGGGGACACCCTGGTGTCCTTTTACAGCTGATCTTTGCCTACAGGAGCAACTGTATTTTTATGTGTGACTTGGGATTGACTGCTTTAGTATGTGTCCAGTGTCTTTCACAAGCTGACTCATGGCTCTAACTGAATAAGGGGTCACAGTGGATGATTTTCCTGAACCGTCCTGCTTCCCCCCAAAGAACTACAAAGCTGTCAGATGGAGACCAAACTGATGGTTTTGGTGGTGGTGGACATGTCCCTGATGACTGGCTTGTTAAAGGCATTTCTCGCCCATCCTAATTCCTCCCCGCCTCTCTGGCAGTGGGGAAGCCTCTGGAATTTGGGCTAGGGGAGTGTAGTACACAGGCAAAATAATTACTGCTCACTGACTCCTCAAGGGCACAGCTGAGTATCAAAAGTCCTCATCCGTGCCAGTGAACGTTCACGGTGGTCTAAACTTTTGTTCTGTTTTTTGTTTACCGGTAATTTTAAGTAATACCAATTGCTGCGATTAAAACCTTAAAAAAACGTTTATCAATTCACTAGGAAGAGCTGGAGTTGTAAAAGGTGAGCGCTAATGAGAAATGGGAATAAACAAACAAAACTGGCGGTCGAAGGTTATCGTTCGTTTTGGCTCAGCATTCGGTGAGCTACGTGCTGGTGGGATTTTTTAATTCCCCTCCCTAGTCAGAGTCCTTAATTACTTAATTAGTGCCATCTTTTCATACATTTGACATTTCCTAAAAGAGCAAAGAAGTTGTGAAGATCACACCGTAAATTCCGACAGGGGCATTTAAATGAGATGCTGCGTGGAAACCTCCCTTTATTAAGGCACTAATTAGTCCTTTTGCAAGACACCAGATTGCAATAAAAATTAATCTCTGTCATCAAATTACAAGCTGCATTTTAATCAGTCATGTTTACTGAGGGGGGTCAGGATCTCTAAAACTTATGAAAACGTAATTGCTTCAGTAAATGGTTTGGTGTATGCCCTACCCCTACCCCCCAATCAGAAAATAAAAACCAAACTCATTCTCCCAATTCTCAAATGGCTGAAGAAAGATGACCTTACGCTTCAAAGGTTAATGAAAAATATGTCAAACATGAAACTTGCTGAAAACACTTTTCTGAAGAGTTGAATGTTACTCTTGAAAAGTACTACATTGTTTCTTACACTTACTTTAATCCTTTTATATACACACATTAATGTTATTGTACTGTTTGTTATTTCAAGGCAGATATTCGATGGACGACAAGAGGAAATACTGGTGGGACCAACGGAAAGACTGCTAAGGCATGCCGCTCCATAGGAATGCAAAGGAACTAACATATATGTTGTGCAATGCTTTTATTTGTAATTCTTTTGCATTTTTAACATACAGTTTTATTAGAATATTCACTTTGCTTAATATCATGAATTCTTAATTTTTATACTGGTATGTTGTACTAGTTACTTGACTGTGCCGGGTACTTGAATGTCAGAAATGAGATTTTTTACTGTATTACAATTAATTCATTACCTTTGGTCAGAATTGCTTAGCATATTTTATAACAGATATCATTATAGCTGTGCTTTTTTTACTCTTGAAAGTGGTTGTTCACTTTAAGACAGGCGGATACTCCTCTGAACTCCCTGTGAAGATGGAAGCGCTGAGCGACATGGTCAAGCAAGCAGAGGACTATTGCAGAGTCCTGGGTGATATAATTGGGGGCTGTTTATCTTCTCTTCCTTTCTACTTTCTGGTACATAGAGCACCATTTTCCCAAAGAGTGGGGGCAAAGGTGTGAGGAAACAGGAGGATGAACGACGTAAGGAGAGCAGAGTCGCAGAGCACTCCGAACCCCCATGAGTAATTCATGGACACATCCATTATTGACGAGCCTGTCCTTGGTGATAGGCATTTCCGTGGTTGAAATTGAATACATGTGTAAGACTCACACATAAAAAATGATGTGACACCGGGGTGAGAGAAGAGAACATGAACTTTATCTGGGGAGACAGATTCACTAAATATTGAAGTAAAATAAAAAAACAAAAAAGAGCCAGTTTGCCTTCAGAGCACAGGAAAGACAAAGGAAAACAAATCTGACTGCTTCTGAGAGACAGGAAAGAAGCCAAATCTATATTATATATATGAATGGTTTTATCATTTGACCTCAGCCTACCTGAGGAAGTCTACCTAGCCTTCCTGTCTTATAGCAGGATATATACATTTATACTCATTCCTAGCAAATCCTGATGAAATCAGCTGATTTTGCCAACAGAATCTATATTCGTGTTATGGAGAAACACAATGTTTAATGTATCAAAATACGAGCTTCTCAAGGCTGCGTCCATAGTACAAAAATGGCACTGGGCACGTTTTAAAATGCATTTTATTTAAACAGAAACTTCTGGCACCGCAGGGTACACCATCGTTACACAGAGGAGCTACAGCACGATGCTGTGTGTGTGTGTGCGCGCGCGTGTGACTGGCATGTGAAGCACTCGCGGACCCACTTTGATCTCCCAATCTTTTGATCTCTGTCTGAAACGGGACTTTGTCCATGAAGAGTCTGATCTCGGCTCAGTCACGTCACTTTAGTGAACGACGCTACGCTAAAAATAGGAGTGTCACACTTTTTATGAAGACGCCGCATTTGCACGCGTTTCCCTTATATGCATCTTCCTTGACTGCAGGGTCGTTATGAATACTGAGCCCAACCCAGGAGGCATCGGCCACTGAATAGCTGGACACACACACACACACACACACACACACTCACACACATAGAGTTTGTAATTATATCTTTGCGCGGACTCTCCATTCATTTCTATGGCGAAAACTGCAATCCCATCATGACACCCTAACCCCCACCCAGCCCTAACCTTAACCATGAGTAACCAAACAAAATAAGAGGTATTTGGCATTTTTAGTTTTTTAATTGCTTTCGCAGATCTTTATGGTGACCTGGAGCATGGTCCCCACAATGTAATATAAAGCTAATCCACACACACACGCACACACACACACACACAGGTTAGAGTCAATGAGAGGCTGTCAGCTTGTCTTGGACCACAGACTCCCAAATGAAAGTAAACCAGAGCTCAGGATCACAATACTAGCTAAGAGCTGAAAACCATGGAGGGTGATCCTTTTCTCTGGAAAGGTTGCCCACCCACCACCAAAATATTTTTGTTACTGAATGACAGAGATGATAATGCACAAGTTTTTAAATTTATGATACAGGTGGTCCCCACAACATCAACATACATGTTTTTATCATGTCGTGGGGACATTTGGTCGCTACAGTGTAATACATACATACCCCCACACTCACACAACTGGGGGCTGGACCCAAAGTTTCAGGCTTGGGGAATTAGTCCGTAGTGCTAACCACTGAGCCACCATGCGGCCTTACACCTACCAAACCAGATGCAGCGTCTCCTTCCAGTACTGGGTCAGGATTTGCTCATGATGAACCTGGAACATGAATCCCTGGATGCAAGGCAGGGAAAACATTATAAATACAACCGGTGAAGTGTACTGATGCGGTGTGATGATTCATTAGTTAGCTAGCGGTACTCGCAGGACCTGTGCTCTTTAATCCCTCAAGGGCAGGTCACAAAGCAAAACAGGTTAGGCTTAGATTGACACGGGGGGGTTAATTTGACTGTCCCGGGATGCCCCCCTACTGTTGGGTATCCAGCAAACTGTATTTGGAGCACTTTCCAATGAAATTAAAAAATAACAGTTTTAAAATAGCAAAATAATATAAAAAGATTGCTTAGAATTTTGTCCCTGTTATGGGGCTCTGTGGTGTGTTGGTGCCGTCCGGGGTTGACCCCCGCCTGCGCCCGTTGTTCCCGGGATAGACCCCGGTTCCCCCCCACCGTGACCCCAGTGGGGATTAAGCGGTTATGATAATGGATGGATGGATGGGGCTAGATAAAGACCTTCTTTCTAAAACGTGTTCATGCGTTGAAATCTTCAGGAAACGACTAGCTAATGTGGAATGCACAGTAACAGAGAAGACGCATCTCGGCCCGTATTGGGGGGGGGGGGGGCATTTAAGAGGGAGAGTTTGGGCAGGTGTCAGGTAGTAGAGAACGGGGGGAGTCAGGCCTTCTGCGTGACGGGGTGACATAGACAGATGCTGCGCAAGCTGATGAGAGACACTGTTGATCGATGGGGAGGGAGGTGATGGAGTATCAGTGAGATATAAAGATCCAACGGCGGCACATACATCTTGATATTCTTCTCCAGAGGTTCTTGGTCCGTCCGCCTGGCTCGAATCCAACATACAGCCCCTTCCCCTTGGATTATTTCTGAAACAGGGAAAGTTCCTCAAGTCCTGGAGAATTATAAGTAGAATCTCAGGGCCCCCCCCGCACGGCTTGGTCAGTATAGGGAGCATTATAAACTACCCATGCTATCCAGAAACCAGCCTGTGGAACGGTGGCCTCATAACCTGAAGTTTTCTGCTTCAAGCCCCTGTTTCAGTAGCTCTGGGCGAGACTTGACCTGCTTCACATGCCCAGCAAAATAGGTCAAAAGCTGTGATTCATTTAATATAAATGTGCCAGCTGACCAGCTGACATGTACTGTATATGGGGATTGGGCGCTCCGCACGTCATCGTGGGCCCTATCCCATTACAGAAAGGCTCGACTGTCACGCTTCTGTAACAGGATGCCACCAGGAAAGAGAAACACCAGAGACTACACCGGGTCCAGGTGGATCGAACCCAGAGCAACAGCTAAGATACACTCTTGGGTTTCGTTTTCTTCAGAGTAAGCAGAAGAGATAAACTGTTCCACATTATCGTAGTATAATGTTTGTCACATTATCTCTTCAACTGCTGTGAGGAAAATTTCAAGAAATCTTGTTTCTTGCCTTTGACATGATGCCATTTTTTCTTTTTGCGCCAAGGGTGATGACTTAGTATAATCACTTCCACTAAAATTTCCCCTAGAATCAGGTGCTCACTGAACAGAAAACAGAAATAAGCATTTACCAGCAGAAGTACTGCGGTGGCAACTTCAGCCAAATGCATACCCCCCCAGATCAGAGTCTAGTGGAGACAAATGATTGATCTCTGTGTTTTAATGAGCTTGACAGGAGGGCAAGGTTAAAACCAGAAGAGGGCAAACTCACAGCTCAGGCCTGGGGAGATATTTTGACAGTCTGCACAAGAATTTATCTGGTTCTTTGCCCAAGGGGGTCATTTTCACTACCATTAATGTAAGCAAATGTTATGAATGTTTTACTGCATTAAGGATGGTTGTAAACCATTCCCTAAAATATTTCATCTATCCATCCATCCATCCTGGTGCGCTATAAGAGGAGGGAGGTGGGGTGATTCCCAGGGACCCGGAGCAATAGGGACCCAAAATGATATACTTTCATGGGGCCCAAAATCTTTAGTGTCATCCCATCCATCCATCCATCCGTCCGTCCGTCCATACATCCATCCATCCATCCATCCATCCATCCATCTCTCCATATTCTATGCTTATACAATTGAGGTTTGCAGGAAGTCTGGAGTCTATCCCAGTCAGCATGTGGTATAAGGCTGGGGACACAATGGACGGGATTCGAATCTATCACAAGGCACACGCTCATATAATCACACAGTATGGGCAATTTGGGGGCTACTAATGGAGAGATCATGCAAAATTGTAATGGCACTCAGATGCTGAGCTTGCCAAAAATCACACACTTAGAAAATTCCGCTTATCTCATCATCACCATGTAAGGTATCCATCCAGAAACCCGTTAAAAATACTCTTTTTTAAGCGTTAAGATTAAGCAGCTGCCCATCGTTGATATAATCATCATTCAGTTGTGTGTTCCTGTAATTAGAACGTTTGTCTGATTTCTGATGATTAAGCAATAAGTTAATGAGAGACACATTTTGACGACTTACCCTGTTTCTGGAGGAATTTTGAGGACCAACTTCACTAATTACCATGTTTTTTGAAAGTGATGCGCCAGAAGTCATGAATATTTATCAATTTTTAATATATAATATGCGTATTGACGTTTTGTTCTGAAGAGACAGCATATCTGGAAAGCATTTTAAAGGACCCTGCCCGAGTCCTCATGTCACAAGGTCCGACTTCAGGGACCTTTAAGTTTGACAGAGGAACCCACCCCCCATGTGGAAACATTGATTTATTTTGATTGATTTGAGATTAAAAAAAAAAAAACACTTTACCTGACGGGTCACAAATTCTTAATAACTCAGTTACTACTGAAGTACAACTGAGCAAATCTTGAGCAAATATAGTTGCTACTTGAGATAAAAGATGCACCACAGTTCCTTGGTGATGAACAAATGAGATCAGTATTTATCTTTGTCATTCTTTACTCGTCCCTTCAGTAGTTCCTTCAGTAGTTCACAAATAGTTACTGAATTAATAGTTATAGTAACAAATATATATATGATGAATTAACATGAGATCAGTAATGAATACATAAGTAGTTAGTATATAGTATAATTATTAAGCGTGCCCCTTCAAGTAAAGTGCTACCAAAAAAATGTACTAAAAAAAATTAGGATTGAGACATTTAGGGTTTATCTGTGGGTGCAGCCTGGTGGGCTAGAATTCTGCAGTCACATCACGGTTGGGTCCCTGAGCGAGGCCCTCAACCACAATATGATCCTCTGCTCATACAGATTGCAGGTCGGGGTCAGCCTAGGGTTTACTCTGAAAAGCACAGGGCGCAGAGCAGGTGACACTGGATGATTATTAATATACCCTTTATTATGTATTATTTTGATATATCGTTTATATTATTTTGATGCTGTTCGGATGCTCTTAGATACCACGAGCATAAGCGCAGCTTGGATGAGTGCAGGCCATGTTCTATGAGCGAGCAGATGGCGTGCTGTTTAAAAACATCTGGAGGCCTTGGCATTCGAACCTGGGGCCTCGACTAAAACAATGAGTTAGGTAGCTAAGCTTTACGCCTACCAGCTTCAGTGTATCGCTGGTCCTTTTAGTTTGCCCTGTTATAACGGGTTGGTTATGTTTTCATATATAACTACCATTAAATCCTTATAGTGGTCACTGTCATTTATAGCAGGGGACTGTCGAGTGACATTTAATGAGCCTGTGAGCTCATTACTGTCACAGGTTTGAACTTGGGTCAGGTTAGGGACACAGTGTGGTGCCTTGGTCACGGATAACAGGGACTTGAGAGTCTCCTGAAAAGGTCAGGCAAGTCTTAGGACAAGGCGACTGGACAGAGGCATGTCAGAGCTCCTGAAATCTGCTAATTCTTCGAAAGGTCAGAGCCGCAGCATTATTAGTTTTCTGTATAGACCGTAAGAAATGGGTGTGCTTTGAAAAATTAGCTTTCCGAGTCTGTGCACTGCAGTGATGAGAACATCAAGAGTGCCTTAGCTCTAGAAGCACACTCCCGAAATATAATGAAGGCCTTAGTCCACTTCTGATGCGGGGAAAGTAGATTGTCAAAGCTGGTGCGACAACATGTTAACTGGGCCCTGCAGCACTTGCTGATGACCAGTAGGAGGAAACTTTGAGCACCAGGAGCTAAAATGAGGCAATTAGTACAGCAGCAACACTCATGCACAAATTATACAGCTCCTTTGTTTGCTCAGTTTGAAGCACATTTTTTGATAAAATAGGTTATTAGTTACATTTTTAATCAGGTTTGTTTAATTGCACAGTTATTTCTTCATCATGCAGTAATACAGAAAGAGTCACAGTACAGAATATGGGGGTTACTGTAATTACTTCATATAGGTTTAAAAATGGTGCAGTTGTGTCTGAGAATGTGTTTAAGTAGGAGGTTTAAAGTGCAGATTTTTACATGTATGGCTAGTCTGTTATATTATGTTGTGATTACGAAGGTCTAATGCCACTGCAGCTAGCTAATCATTTAATTCAAGAGCTGTTCAGCACTCTCAGTCTTTGGTAAAATATGGAAATCTGGGACACCAGACGCAGAGCACAAGATTTGAAAATGCAAATTATTTCTCAGAACTGAAATTTTGCAGAAAACGCAGATGTGAACAATTTTATTCCTTTAATGTTTTTTTATTTTGCTTCAACATGTAAATTGACTGTCAATCAAAGGATGTGCGGTAAATATTTGCAGTCCCAGCCTCGCCCCTCCAGAAAGCCGAAGTTAAATCCAGTCATCATGCGGTTCTGTTTGAGAGCATTGCGTGTTAATGGCAACGTTTGAAAAGACAGCAATTTGGCTGCAATAAACATCAGTAACTGAAATCTGGGAGAAAAATCTGCATTTAACCTTTCAGTACAGATTCATGCTGCCACACTGGATATTTTTTAGCCCCTTGCTACGTTTTTGTGGAGCACTTGGGATTAAAATAAGCAGGTTTCCCGTATCTCCATCCTCAGGTTCCTGGGTTCATCTCTTATCAATGATTTTTTTTTCGTCGTAGGGAATCAGAATGGATTCTTCTGCTAATGTAAGAGTGTGAGCAAGAATATTTAGGACTGAAAGGGAGCCTCGTGCCATTTCTGGTTTGGGGTTTCGTCTGGCCTTTCCAGGCCGGCTTGGAAATAAGGGAGGGCTCACTCAAATCTGTTTTTTTTTGTCTGAATATAACTCATATCTCATTTTTTCAAGGCTGTGTGAACACCAAATCTGATATTTTCAAATCAGATTTGAGTCACTTGTCATATGTGGTCCTAGACTGGATATGCACTTGATTCATGGCATTGCGACATGAATGCAAGTGGTCGGATCAGAATTCATGTGTTTTCTGATCTACCATGTGCTGAGCCTTTGTTGTTGGTGATGCAGGTGATTCATGCAAATGCGCATCGCCGCATGCATGCAAGCCATTTCCGAGGACAGGTGCATTTACATTACAGTCAGATGCAGGTCACTTGTAATTATGAACGTGAACCAACAAGGCAGGCAAATCTGATCAGAGCGAAAAAGATCAGGCTTGTAATGTGAACATTTCCATACTTCTCATGATGTTGTGAAAGCCTTGAAGCCCGTCAGCACTCATCACAGAGGTTTACCAATAGTGTCGCGTCACTAGCTGCAATCACCACATAAATACTCAGCCTTGCCTCTGCAGCACTTTTTGATGGCAATCGTTCCTTCTGAATTGTTCTCCTGATGGGACTCGATAAGTACAGCCAACAGCTGAGAATTAAAAGAAGAGCAATCATCCACTGCAGTTATTCAGATTGTCCCATTAGTTATTGCTAGGTCACCAACACATCACTCAGCTGGCCGTGCAGGAACTGCCTGTAGCTCTTTGATTCTCTCCCGGGTTCATGCCGGACACAAATATGCGCATACAGGATTGGCTAAGCTTTGTCCGTCACAGTCTGCTAGGTTGATGAGGTTGATAAGCTAATCGTGGCTAATGAAGATACTCCACTTGTTTAGAAGTGGGGGGTGGGGGGGGTCACTGGGGATTTTATTTGGGGTCAGAAGGGTTCATATTCTATGTGTGGACATCAAGATTATGATTGAAGACTAAGAGATTAAGATTAGCTCATGGGGGTGGCATGGCGATACAGTGGTTAGCACTGTTACCTCACGCCCCTGGGGTTAGGGTTCCAGTCTCCACCACGGCTCCAGCAGGCATGCTCCACCTGTGTCGTCATGGGGACCTCTCTGGGTGCCCCAGTTTGCCCCCACGATCCAAAAGCATGCTGAGGTTAATCGCAATTACCAAAGTGCCCATAGGTGCCCTTTGCGAGTGAATGACACGTGACTGTGCCCTGCAATGGGCTGGCATCCCCATCCTGGGTTGTTCCCTGCCTTGTGCCCATAGCTTGTGAGACCGGTTCTGGGGGGGGGGGGGGGGGGGGGGGGGGGGGGGGGGGGGGGGGGGGGGGGGGGGGGGGGGGGGGCCCCCCCCCCCCCCCCCACAACCATAAATAGGACAAGTGGTGGAAAATAGATGGATGAATGGATTTATTGATCTAAGAAGGATATCATAGCAAATACAGCAGCAAGAACATAGTGCACATATCACCATACATATAGCACCAATAGCCCGTCTACTGTTTGGGTTATTGAGTTGCATGTTGTCTGTGTTTTGTTAACATTCATGCCCCTTAGTTTTCTTTGCTGTAATTCACCCTCAAATAGTTTAATCCCAGCAGGGGGGGGGGGGGAGCCTTAAAAAGACTTGCTTAGCATGCCTAAGGGGGTGAGAGCAGGAACAGAAGGTTTTTTCTCCCCACCCCCAGGAGGGTTTCTGATGTCGCACATATGAAAAAGACACTTAACTTTAATTGTTACAGCATATAAATTGTACAAACGAGGAAAAATTTTTAATGACTTTAAATGACTTTGGATGGGAAGCAAGAAGGAGAAAATCAGAAAACTGATCAACATAATGGGTGCAGGGACTCGAAGCAGCCTTCTTCAGAGGCAGGTCAATTAGAATACTGAACTGCCACATTAAACAGCCTGGCACCCAGGAAGTGACATGTACGCAAAACTAAATCTAAAAAAAATATATATAATAAATGCCTTCAGCACCTCAACAATTTTCAAACTGACTGGGACAAAATTTGCATAAACACATTTCAGCAGTCTCGCTTGAGGGACGGGTTATAAGGGGTTATGAGAAGGTGGGAGGCGGCTCCCCCCACCAATATTAACCTGGAAAATAGTATGTCAGCAAAGAGTTCTGGGAAATGTCACTATCATTACTGTATAAAAATATGGTTTGTGTGATTTTTAGGATCCCTTTTTTTGAACCTGGCACCCAGAAGGCCCATTAGCTGTCGTCAAAACCATCCTGGTCTCTCCCACATGATGAGTTTCTTATCTCCTCTGCTTCCGCTCTGACAGATGGTAGATCCCCTCCCCCCACCCCACTCCCCCCCCCCGCTGAGCTGAATCTTCATCCGAGCAGCCGTGGGGTCCTATCGCAACGATGATGTGTCCCAGTGAGGCAAAGAGGCTCTCCCTTCCGCCGTCCCGGTTCCAAAAGTGACATCTCTGCTTCCGGCCCCCTAATCTGTCAGGCCCCGTGAAGCAGCATCTCAGCAGCTCATCAGCCTGTCCTCCAGCGTGGAGGAATATCTCGCCGATCGCTCCCGTTCTCATGACGCGCACACGCAAGCCGGCGTCATTTGGGGAAGAGTTTTGCTGAGAGTCAGCATGGCACGCGACCGCGGAGGGACTTTATGAGCGACCGGTGTCCAGACCCAGAATCCCATTCCTCCTCTGTTCACACAGAATTGTCACCAGGGTGATTTTGCCGAGATGTAGGAATTTGCCCAGACGCAGGATTTTGCAGGTAAACTAAATTTAATACCCAACACCTGGGTGTTCAAAAAAAATACGACTGCCAGCAACTCAAAAGGAATTAAACGCGATAAAGCAGTGAGTCTCTTAATCACTATTTCGATGGATTTAACCACTCAGAGTACTCCTGCTCTCTAGGATGCCAAATGATTGATCGGGTGTTCAGATCAGGCGGGTCTGAGCACAGCCTTCTAGGAGAGTGCTCAGATCTCTCGCACATGCCACGCGGGCCCCTTTGGCTAATTACGCGGGTCTTTCACAGGGCACAGGCCCTTCAGAGGCCTTGCGATTTAGATGTAAATTCTGAGCACTCCCAAATCCCTCTCGCACACTATGAGGCACATTAGCCTATTCCCCACATTTCCTGGCGACATTTTCTCCATCCTCTTTCATGTCTTTGACAAGTTACGTCTCACTCTGTTTTTGAGCCCCAGCGAAGGATTATATGGCTGCTTCAGTTTAATGTGGCAAACACACACACACACACGCACACATAGACCTGTACTCTTATCTTTGTGGCGACCATCAATTCATTTCTATGGGAAAAATCAAAATACAAAAATGACTTCCTTCACCCCCACCCAGCCCTAACCTTAACCATAAGCAACCAAACAAAATACAAGTCTTTTGATTGCAGTCAATGATTTTTATAAAATTCAAGTCATACTTACGGGGACTGGAAAAATGGTCCCCACAACGTAAGGTATACCTAGACCGTAAATGCATGTACACACACACACACAGACCAGAACACTGTCTGCCTTCATGAAGTCAAACCGGAAACCTGAGGGTAACGAACTGGCTCCTGTCCAATTTGCCCAGCTTCTTCATTAACCTGGTGCATCACCTTTCCATCAGATGCTGGAGGCCTAGGATTCATTTTGCAGGGCCTGCTGAGCGACAGCTGCTGGTCAGCAAAAATTGAAGAAAAAAATCAGTTGGCAATAATTTCAGTTTCAAGCAGAGCTTCCCCACAGCCAGCTCCCGTTATGCAGATAATGTGATCTTTGTGAGCAGAGCGGCGCGTGAAATATCAAAGTTTGCACGGCCCGGGAAATTGATAACTGTGTTGAAATTTCTGACAGCCATGCCTGCAAGGATGACTGAGTAAATTTGACAGTACGGGGTAAAGGTGATTGAAGGCTTGAATGAATGGCTGAGTGAATGGGGCGGTATTGGATAACGGTCACTGTACTGCTGAATAGGTGACTGAGTGAATGGGGCAGTAAGAGATAAAGACCACTGCAATTCTGAATAGGTGACTGAGTGAATGGGGCAGGAAGTGATAAAGACCACTGCACTTCTGAATAGGTGACTGAGTGAATGGGGCAGGAAGAGATAAAGACCACTGCACTTCTGAATAGGTGACTGAGTGAAGGGGGCAGGAAGAGATAAAGACCACTGCACTTCTGAATAGGTGACTGAGTGAATGGGGCAGTAAGAGATAAAGACCACTGCACTTCTGAATAGGTGACTGAGTGAA
>JABFEB020000124.1:20261837-20280407 GCA_019775895.2 Stomatorhinus ivindoensis | reverse complement strand
TGAATGAGCGGTCCCCATAAGGATATGTTTACCCTACATGTGCGTGTGCGTGTGTGTGTGTGTGTGTGTGTGTGTGTTGGAAAGGTCTTGGGCAGGATCCTGCTACCTCACCAGTACTCATAAATGGACATATCTCCCAGTAACAGCTACCGAAGTTCCCACACTTATCTTATTACAACTGTAGACAGACAGCAGACGAATCTCAGGTTGAGGATTTCTGAGGGTAATTATATGCAAGCAGACTCAGAGAAACATTAAGCGACCAAAGGTGGGATGACACTAGCTTTAGAGTAGGCTCACCTCAGCAGCTGGTGCTACACTCATGACTGAGAAATTCACAGTTTTGGAGGTGGCTTTTAAATTATTAAAGTACTTAAATCACCGCAGAATAATGTTAAACCATTATCTCATGCAAGTCAGCTTTGGATAAATATGTCTGTTCAGCTTCATCATAATCGGTTACGTCAACCTGGAAAGCGACCCCAGCTAGATCTTTAGAAAGACTGATTTATTTTCCGTAAAAGGCCAGTTGAAACTTCAGAGATATCCGACAGGTGTATGAATCGCCTGAGAAGGGTAATTTGTCTCCCGGGAATTTACCAGGGAACCGCCGGTCTCAAGGTCAGTCTCAGGAAGGGGCGTGCTCATAATGTTGGGTTTTCTTGTGTTGTAGAAACTCCGTCGCTGATTCCAGCCTATCCCCACAACCTGTCCCCACACAGAACAGAACTGAGAGACACTAGTGATTCCTTTTCTCGCTGCAAGGGAAGCCCGGTCACGTTACAGGGACAGATCCCTGGGTTTGACTCAGCCGACTTCGAAGGGGCACTTCCCCTGCAGCGCCTTTTATTTGTACACAGAATTAGTACACAAGCAGTCACTCGTTAGTTTCCTTTAGTTCCATATAAGGTAAAATACATGTTATTGCTAGGCGGAATAAGGAACTTGGTTGTGCTAGGCTTCTGAAATAGCTCAGCTAGAGCTCTGCGGTTAATGCATCAGAGAAGAGAATCATGTTCATGTGCACATACTTTCAGAATGGCTTGAATGCGTTCTTTTGCGCATCTAGATAAGCAAAACATAAATGACAACAACATTTCTAACACACAACCTCCCAGGAAAGTCATCAGCACAGTCCAGACGTCAACCCTGTCCCGCCTGGTTACACTGGGAAGATCTCAGGCAATGAAAGATGGGTGTTTATCTCTGGGGGTGGATCTAAGAGGGGGCTAGGGTTGGCCATGGCTGCCGCTAGCGAGTATGTAGATACTCCTGTTGCCACACCACAGGAAAATAACAAGAGCAAAATCGATGGGAACATAGAAGAGACGGAGTACAGTGCTGCCAACCCATAAGTGTAACAGGCCGCCGATGGCCAGCCAATCAAATTTTTCTGCAGGCACCACTGTTTACCCCCCCCCCCTCCAAAAAAAATGGTTCTAACATAATTCTGGACATATGAGCTTCAGGACATCTCCACAGAGCTACCCGTGGTGTGGAGAGGAACAAACACGCCACTCTGGGGGAACAAGGGCTCGTGACGTACGAGGTAAACCAACCAAGAGAGGGATGGATTAACAAATGTCATTTTCCTCACTCCTTGGGGCCGCAGCGACAGTCGCTTCACAAGTCGCTCGCTACTACGACGCCCCCCAACCTCCTGCTGACCCCCCCAGCCCGTCACTTCAGCAGATCTCCCTCAGATAGAGTCGCTCTCTCCCAGTGCCCCCCTGCCATAAAAATGGATGACTGCACACGCAGGGAACATGACATTTACATTGTTATTTACCGAGTCGCCGGGATATTTTCATTATTGATGCGCAACCTATTGAATTATTTAATATAGAAAATGCAGCCTGGGAAATATTTATGCTGCTGTCCTGGGTAAATGCCTGAAGAATCTTCGGCAAATAAATTTACTTCTGTTTGCTCCTGTGAACAGCCATGCCAAGAATGACACTTCTCAGAACATCAAACATAATTGGATAGATCTGTAAGCACTGGCGATATTAATTTAAAACAAAAAATACAGTCAAGGGTACTGTTCCAATTATATTTGGTGACAAAGTCAAAACCTGTCAAAGTCCTACAGTAATGGAATCCACATCCCTGCACACACCTTGGTGTTGTCACTTGAACTAATCTGTAGTTCCCCCCACATTTCGAATCATCCCACTGTTCAGTTCTTGGGAATACACTCAACATTCTATAGAATTCAGACCCTGGTGGGCCTCCAGGTCTGCAGTGTCGCTTTTCGAGACTGGGTGTCACGGAAGCAGAAAAAAAATTCCCCGAGTTAAAAGTGCCGGCCTGCTTTCCTTACAGTAACGAGAGGGTTTTACACAGTACTGTGTGTCACCAGTTCACAGATTCACAAGGCTGACGGAGGGACGGTTTCTGGCAGCTGATCAGAAGAGCTGGACCTGTAGATTGTGCATCTCTGTTAAAGCCAGATGGACCTGATTTTGGAATATCAACCTAGCTACATTATTGGGTTCTCCCCTCATTTCTCTACATGGTTTTTTTTTTGGTCTTCAGCAGTAGGAAAATAACAAATAAAAACAGATAATAAATATTGGGGAAACTGGTTTCTGTATTTTGTAGATATTAGATTGTGGCTGATCCGGTTTCTGAGGATGATTCAATGTCCTCCCCCCCCCCCCTTTTTAGCAGAATTTGAGCTGTATTCACAGTTATTCAGTGGGAACAAACATAAAAGCCACAGTGAAAGCAGAGAGCTTTCCACAAAGTAAACGTTCAGGATGGTTATAATTATATCTTACGACTCTCAAATATTAAACGCATCAACAGTAAGCTTAACTGGTGTTAAGATAATGGTGAAACAACACTGTGTCTCGGTAAGCCAAATATTTCTGGGGACCCAACCGGTAAAGGCAGCCCAAAGCTTGCATAATGCCTGCGGACAAGTGTCAACTACCTGTCACCGTCTGCTCTTCCCCCAACAGCCAGATGGGAAGAGGGACCAATCAGGATGACCATTGGGGAAAACTGCTACCAAGGTGCAGCTCATGGATTAATGTTCCTGTCTCTTCCTCCGCTGCATCCTGAACTAGCACATTTTGATGAACCCTATCCACCAAATACAGGACACAAAACAATTGATGGGGGGGGGAAACTTGGTCCATTGTAGGACACATACCTACTTTCTTTGGGTAAATCAGAGACACTAGATCATCGAACCACAAACCTTTGGACTGAGGAAGGGACTTGGAGCGTCCAGAGGGAAATACAAAAGAGAATCAAAGCACACAGAGACTCAGGGGGTGGGATGCAACCCCCCCACCCCCACCCCAACACCTGAGAGGTATTGCATTACAGTGCCACCCGCCAAGAACTGCACCACTCAACACTCTTTCAAAAGAAAGGCAGTTATGTTCGCTCATTCCTCAACAACCATCAGCAGCGGGCGCAGTGCCAGAGCTGTCCGATCAAAGATCTCAAACGCTGCCTTCAGCAGCCAGAGTTCTTGCAGGCTGGAGACTCTGAGGCTTGGGTTACATCCGCTGTGGGAGTGTAAGCTTGACCGCGGTGCTGTTTGTCAGGCACAACCTTAGAGTTTGCTTAATGGCTCCTGGGTTGAGCTCACGGTACGAGCTGTGGCACTGCAGCGACGGTACGTATGTCTGACGCGCCGCTGTGGAGCAAAGCCAGGGCCTCTGCAGCTCAGTGTCAGCGTCAGTGTCAGCTTGGAGTGTGACACCCAGCCCTGCCAAGTCCGTCTCAGTTTCACCCAAGCCCCGGGGGGGGGGGTGGGGATACATCGCTAGGTGCCCCTTCAAAAACCACCACCTCACCCCCCCCCAGCTCCATATTGTAAGGCAAATCGAGAGCCAAATTCAGCCTAATAGCAATTAAACAAACGTTGGTGTTGTGTCTGACATTGCACCTTGTCTAGCTTATGTAGTGAGAGTGAAGTGGGTTTACATGAACTTTTTTTTTTTTTTTTTAAAGTAGCTCTTTTTTAAAGAGAGGGGGCTGACTGCGAGGCCACCGCTCATTTTGGGAGGGGGACACAGATGACCGCTCCGGCACCTTTGAGCCGGCTGATCGTTGTTTCCACCAGCTATTTACGTTTGCAACACTTTCTTTTTCTCTGAGGACACAGTATCCACCTTAGTGGGTGTGCATTTCTCCTCTTCTGGATGCATGGTTTCACCCCCCCCCACCCCAACCCCCATACCATTTACAGAGACTCCGCTAATGAGCTGAGAATATGGTTTCATGGCACTCAGAGATTCAGAAACAAACAGATTAATCCAGTCTGGTTGCGATGACTATAAGAGCCAACCTGCTACAAGACTCTGAGGTACCATAAATAGATATTTGTCAAGAAGATGAATCTAAAATAAACATCCACCTGCAAGATCACCTTTTGCTGTGCATGGATCCCCATACTAATTGCTTGGGGTTAATGTGTGAGTAATTAGGGCGCACTTGCTCACTATTCTGGGTTACACCAGGTTGAGGCAGAGCAGCGTCCCACACACATGCATCTCCAGCTCTCCAGCTCCTCGCTATCTCACCGTCACATGACGTCTCAGCGTGCCTCAGCGGGGGAGGCAATGCGAACCCACAAACCTGAGGCATGTCATTTGGCAGGCATAGCCCTTGTGCCAGTGTGCCACCATTCTATGGGCTAGATATGTCAAACCTGTGCCCTGGGTTCATTTCTGAACCCAAGCATTCGGTGCCGGGTTACATCCATCCATCTTCGCTTACATCCATCCATCTTCTTTAATGACGTACTCAGTGCAGCATTGTGGTGACCCTGTGACCTGTTCCTGGAAACGAGGAACATCGAGACGGGTACACCCTGGACAGGATGGCAGTCCATTATTGGCCACAAGCGTACACAATGGGCAATTTATGGACAATCTATGGGTAATTTATGGGCAATCTAACTGCTGGAAATAACTGCTGCACTGATTATTTGTTTGTAGGTTTTACGTTCTTTGGAGGCTGCAATGATGAGTAACATTTGAGGTTTAAGTGCTTTGTTATTATTTGTTTGTTTGTTTGTTTTTATTCTGCAGGAGGCGCTCCTATCACCATCAGGTTGCAGGTTTGCGTCTCTCTCGCCTCTCCTGTGCTGCTTGTCGCTTACGTCTCCCTCCCTGCCTCGAAACTCGGTCTGTTTTCCCACAAATTGTTCTCTAAGCTTTATTCCTGTCAGCAGCCAAACAGCCTCGTCGCCGTGACCCAGGTTACAGATGGGGCAGATGGGGCAGAAAGGTCACACAAGAGCATTCATTATAAAACAGTGAGGCCAAATCAAAAATACCTGGAAAAAAGGTTAAAATATACAAGAGATTAAAAAAAAAACACAAGCAATTGGAATCAGAAAGATATACAATCAATACCTCATCAAATTATTTAACAAATGAAGTAAATATGCTGATTTAATGAACAATGCAATGTTTTGGAGTCCTCTGAGAGTTTGGGAAGCAAAGGTGTTTTCTTCTAGCCATCAGACAAGATGCCAGTAACGTTTTGGAGAACAGAAGAAACTTCTTGTTATTTTTTTGTGGTGTTACTGTTCTTTTGCACATATTCTAATGTTAAAAAGTTTTTCCTGAGCGAAAAACTTACACTTACTGCCTAGTGTGACGGTCTCACACTTTTGCACAGTACTGTATATATTCAGAATGGCCTGGAAACAGTTGAAATCACATGGAGAACATGCAGAATTCACACATGCAGAACCTGGGAGGAAATAAATCTCTCAGCCCACAGTGCTGTCCACCGAGCCTCCTACTCGAAATGTTACCACTTAACCAAAATCAGGATGAATCCGGATACCTTGCCCCTCCGCCAAGTACTCAGCAGCATAAGGTCATTTCAAATATTCCGACGTGACATTTGTGATTTATGGGTTCAATTACATTTTGTCTTTTTTTTTCCCCCCACAGTGGAACGTTTACAAAGGACATCATCTGCTTGCAACGGTTCATTTTTGAAAATGCACGGTTGGTGTGACACATTTTGGCAAAGGAGCTTATAGCACAAGACCGGAGTTTAGCGCTCGGGCGTTTGGCCTGCATCCAAAGCAGGATTGTGCAGGTTGTCACTCTGTCATATGCTAGGAATGCGGGGCAGATCTGTGCTCCAACAAGTCATGGCCACAGGAGGGAGACGGCGTGTCCTGGTCAAGCATGCCCGCAGAACAGCTGGGTACGATGAGTGGGCATTGAGAGACTAATCTAAGGTTGGGGTTTTTGCACACCCTTGAGCTAGTGGCAGTGTATGGCTCAGCCGGCTAAATTTCTGTGCCTGTGATCGGAAGATATGTCCATATATGGCTCCATCCAGCATTTGCAGGTATGCGTGTTCCTGTGTTTTTTATATCTATGACGTGTCCCTCAACAAAAGGCAAACGTAATAACATGGGTACTTTACAATCCAGTGCACCTTGCCACTTAACAGAAAACACTGGTTTTAATTAATGCGGTGATGTCATACCATGAAGACTGCGATTGGTTAAATAAGTGGAACGTAAGCCCTCTGCTTGTTGACCCAGGGACATGTTAAACTCAGCAAAATCAGGACGTGCTCCTAGGCACTGGCCCTTGGGAGAAAGGTTCACTTGATAAAAAGAAGGCTTCTGTGCTAGGTACTCTCCAGGATACGCAGCTCTTTGTTCTGCTCTGTTTGTTCAGAGAAGAGAATGCAATTTTATAACTCCACGAGAAACCCATCTCAATAGCCCCCTAGACAGACAAAGAGACAGGCAGACAGTGTTTTTCTAACGCTGAGCTGCATCTAAGAAAACTCTCCACCAGACAGTTCTCCTGTTCAATAATTCATCCCACAATCACTAAACGGCAGAGTCGCGTGTGACGTTTGTGGTGTGAGATGTTTGAGGACCAGCTTCTCCAGCATCTCCGTTACTTGGCTAAGCAGGTGTGACTCCATCAGGCCACCCTGCTGAACTAAGGGCATCCGTGTCAAACCTGTCAAACAGCAAGTTTAACTCGCCTGCCCCCCCCTATTCCCTGGCTTTAATGGGGCCACCCCCCCTAACTGTAGCCGGTGATCTGCATCATGCTTTTCCATACCTCATTCATGCTGTTGTTGTCCAGCTTATGTTCAGTCCTCTCCCTAAACACCCTCTTCCCATCTGTGGTCTTTCATTTTCAAATTCCTCTACATGGGCCTGACCTTCTCCCTATCCCTAATTTGGAAAGATGTCTTCTTCTTATTGAGGACTGTTTTGATATCCTTTTTAATTCAGCGGGTTTTATTTGGCTATCAAAAAAAAATGTTTTCCTGGGAATAATTGTGTCCACACAGAAGTTAATTGTATTCCGTGATGCTGTGCGAGACTCCATCGATGTCCTCACCATACAGCCCATGGAACAAGTCCCAGTCTGTCTCTACCGAGCAGTTCTGCTGAGCTTTCGTGTTTTTTTGTAACCGCACTTTTGTAACCGCACTCGAAAAAGTTGACAGTAGAGTTACAGTAATGTGCAAAAGACTTAGGCAGTCAAAGAATATCATGTTTAAATGATCTTCCTTTTCGTATGATACTATGCTAAAATCACCCCTGTATGTGTTTGTGGACTTGGCCACTAGTGATTTAACTAAATAAATTAATTCATTGATTGATTGATTAAGCTGCTGGTGAAATACATGGAATATCAGGAATATCTCAGGAGAAGTTTGGGAACTGAAGCCGTATAAAAAGATATCAGAATGTTTTTAGAGAAATTCTTGTTAGTTTTCTATCGTATTACTGATAATTTGTTAATGATAATCTCCTAATATTAAATTGTGATTTTTTTTTCTTAGCAAATGTGCACATATTACCCGAATAAATAGCCTTGAACGTTTTTGACTGCCTTAGACTTTTGGACATTGTAAGTGTACAATAGTGTGGTTTTGCCGGTCAAGCAGAGAGAGTTCAGCTTCCCGTCTTCCCCTGTCTTGCGTTTTCCATACTGCGGTATGTCGCTCGGTCTATTGCAGAGAGAGGTGCGGTAGAAGTTACCAGGGGTGGCTATTAATATCCTGGGGTGTTTGCGAATGTGCGACGCAGGGGTGGATGACTTCACATGCAGCATTGGTGTCAGCCGATGGTGAAACCTACACGACGGTGATTATATGTGAGGAACTCCCTCTGCAGGCGGCACGGTCTGAGAGCAGCAGATGAGTGTGCAGGCTGCAAAGACGCACATAAGTGCAACACGTACAGCAGCATGGCTCATCTAAGGCGATCAAGCACTTTTTGTTAATTATGTATCATGGTGCAGGATGTTTTTACATGTTCACTACAAGTCAGTGTTTTCCTTGTATGACTATGGCCTCATTCACACCAAAAGCACGATTGGCACGTAAGGCACTCAATGGAAAAGCCTGTAGGAAAAAATGTAAAACTGCTACATAAACCTTACATTTTACCATAACGTATGCCTTTAGTAGGAAATTGCTTGTGGTTTCTTAAAGTCGTATATTGCTTTTGTATTATTCTAATGAAAGACATGCTTGATCGCTCCACAGTCAGTTTAATTAGACTAGAGAAAATTCATATTACGTTCTCAGAACATAAAGAAAATTCATCCCCTAAAAAGGATGTTTCCTTTGCAAAATACGCATTCTAGTTGCGTGGAACCACTGTCCATGCTTCAACTACTGACAAAAACAGTCATTTACTATGGATTGTACATCGATGTAGAACTTGTGTGTTTGATAAAACACATATTTAGTTGATGTTTTACATTCATTTAATATGGATTGTACATGAATGTTAGACTTATATCTTTGACTGCACATTCTATTCATATGCATTATACGTCAATAGAGGACATATATCTCTAATGACACATTAAGTTAATATGCATTGTAAATCTATTTTGAATGTCATACAAAGATCTTATATGATGATCATGCGTTATAATGTTTTCCCTATGGTTGCTCTTTCACACTCACATGCTCAGTTCATCCTTCTGACCCAGAAAGGTTCTTAGAAGTACTCAGAAGAGCCCCCCCATGACCACAGCAGGCAGGGAGGACCTGCAGGTGCTTCTCTGCTCTTTTGTCCCCCCCATTTCCCTTTGCGCCTCCTTTCACTCGCTTTCAGGTGAGGGTCCGAACTCACAGCTACAATCTCCCACCGGTTGTACAACATGTTACTGTTGATGCATAAGCAAACGAAACGAAATAAACGGCAATCGATCAGGACAGAATGAAATAAAACGAGTACTCGTCGGTTTCTGCTCTAGCTATCTGACGGTTACGGGTCGCATTAGAAGAGACAGCAGCCGCCTGTCAGAATTCAGCATCAGCCCGCTAGACGGTCGGCCCTGCCCTCCACTGCTAACTCTCCATAGCTGCCGGCCGCTATTGATGCTGGCGACTATAGCGCAGCGGAGGATCGGCATCCACAAGAAGCCAGCGAGGAGGAGGACGCCAAACTGACCAGTGAGAGTCTCATCGTCATCAGCCAGAAGCCCGTGGAGGACTGTTGAAAATGGTCGCCTCCACAGTAGACTTTCCTATTACTCCTGACTTCTCCCTCTTGCCACAGATGAGCCCAGAACTGACTGGAGGGTCCTGGTTTTCTCTCTGCCCCCCACCCCCGAACGGCCCCAACCACACCCAGACTCCATAACAGAAACCTGTCTCCTTCCCACTTCTCATTTCCCTACCCTGGTGTATTAATACATTTCCTGCCACACAGGAAAAAATAAAGACAGTGCAGGACTAGCCCGATAACTATAGAACTATTTTTAATAATGAGAATAATTCTGAGAAAACAATGCGAGTCAAGGTGCAAATTATATTACAACGTACATTCTATTGATCACATAAACAGAGGTTGATCTTTGTATGTATTATCAATATCCTCCTTACCTAAACTCTCATTGGACAATCATGACTAAGACATCTTACTTTGTCGAACATCTTCCTGCCGTATATGGTCGATAGCTGATGAAGCCTGGAGCACGAGCCAATAGTAAGAGAGGCAATAGCATGTCAAAGTGGCCACAGGATGCTAAGCCAAGTTACTGGGTGTAGAACCTTTGCTGCCTCCTTGGCTAGGCTGCGGTGATGGCTAGAACACACTGGAGAATGAACCATGTAGAACCAAATGTAGCTCAGCTCAACCCTGCAAACATCTAAGGAGAGATTTATCTACAGACACCTCAGTTGGGACTAACTGTGGACTGTGATCTGTGCAGATAGCCTAAAACTGATAGGTAAATGTTTAATAGTTGGCTATGCTTGTTACCAGTGGTTTACAGGGAGCTCCATAAGGAACTTAACAGGTTACATTGTGTGATTATCAATTAGTACCTTTATTCTGGTGAATTTAGCTTTGTATTTAGTTCTCTCCCTCTGTGTTGGTAATTAAGTCTGCTGCCCTCAGCTGCGAGCACTTAGCCAAGCTCATTATCAGTAAAGCGATAAGCTGAAGTGTCTGAAGAAGCGGCAGCTGCCGTGTGAGACACCTGTTATGTGAAGATCCTGCTTGTCTAAAGAGCAGCAAGTCTACCTGCATGAGACCACAAAACAAGGCCGCCAAGGAGGCCATTGCTCAGATAAGTGTCTCCTTGCTCTCCCTTCACATTTTCACCCCCCCCAGAATGTGCTTCCAGTACGTTCCTGCTGTCTTCCCCAGACACGACTCACTTTATTCATAGGAGAAAACGCAACCCTAAAAACCTAAGGCTGCTTCCAGCACATTTCAAAAACTGCTGCTGTTCCCTTCTTCACTACTGGGATGTGAAGGTGGCAGTCTGCTGTGGACGTCATCCCTGCCCTTGCCACACCCTTCAATCTAACACTGAACACTGCAACTCCAGCTGCTCCATCTCACACGCTACGTGTTCAGATGGAACGTGAGGGGTGTCAGGATAGCCTGTAGCTCACCTCTTATCTCCATGTAGTAACTGTGCTTGAGTGCCACTCAATTACTATGAGCTGAATATCCTCCTTGATACACCACAGGCCAGGTTCCGTACCCTTATGAGCTCCATTGGCCTGTACTGGCTCTGTACTCCACTAACGCACAGACCTGGAAATGGACTGGACCTCATCTTGACATCACTGACAACCTGAATTTCACCGTTTACATGTGTCTGATCACTATCTTACTCAATTTTCCTTGTCTCTCCAAACATGTCCTTCTCCCTTACCTCCTTGAGTCTCATTCCGCTATAATGTTCTCTCCTTTGCCCTTCTCTCTCCAGACTCTGTTCACTTTGTGTGAGTAAAGCTTCTGGTACACTCTAGCCTGCCATAACATCATGACCAATGTCCTCTATGCCCTCTCCTTCAGATGTCTGAGAGGAAATGGCAAGAGATATGGTTGAGGTGTAATCACTTTACTTTCTGTAACATTACAGCTACTAAAACCAGCCTCTTTTATACGAATACCACTGCCCCAGTTAAATGCAAGTTATTCACTTCCAAAACACTCCACTCATCACTCTGACTGCTGATCTCACATTTTTCCCAGTGAAATTAGGAGGCATATGTCTGCACTAAACAGTCACATACAAAACTTATCTACAGAGGGTCCAGCCCTCCCTTCATTCACTCCTCTTACCAACTCTGATGTCTCCAAGCTCCTCCTCACAGATTCACTACCTGTCCCCTGGACCATATCCCCTCATATCTCCTTTAAATCATCTCTCTCCCACTCACCCCTCTACTCATTCATAATCGTTTGTTTCCCCACTACATTTCTGCAGAGTCAAGAAATTCCATTGCATAAAAAAACTCACACTTCACACAACTTAAAGAATACAGAATAGTTTCTCTCTTCTTATTTCTGTTACGTTTCTGTGGATGCTGTCCTTGTGTCTCACACATAACAACCTCCTATATCTTCGTGACTCTGGTTTCAGAGCTGGACAGTCCACTGAGATCGCCTTCCTGAGTGCTGCGTACATCCTGCAAGCTAGATGAACTACAACTCTCATCCGTCTAGCCCCTGAAATGATGAACTACCAGATCCTACTACTAACAGTCTCTCAACCTAGCAGCATGGGGACTAAGATGGTTTGATTCTTTTATCTCAGGTAGATCCTTTGAAGTATGTTGGAATCCAGAGGTGTCAAAGTCACATCAAATAGCAGCAAGTCAGGTCCCCAGCTCGGGACTTGGCCCATCTTCTCCATGAACACTATCACTAGATCTCATCATCCAGTTGCACGGATTCTCCCACAACTATTACTGACTCCCCCTCTACCTTCGAGAAACGTTTTGAGACTCATCCGTTACATGAATTCCTTTACTAACCAGATTAATTAAATGCTTTTATATTGTTCTTATTGACCCTTGCATATTTTGTTAGGCTCTTACTTTGTCAATAATTATGTGCATTTGTGTAGCTGCTGCTCTAACACTGCTTACACTGGAACCTGGGCACCCACTGTAAGCTCCGTCTAGATGAACTAATGCCTGCTCCTTGACAGCATGAATGTTTGCAATGTGCTATTTTCCATACTTGGAAAAGGGCATCTCTTAAATATATACGTGGTAATTATACAGATGGCACGAGTATAAACGCCACCTGACAATACCTCCAGAGGACATTGCAGTCTCAGCTCAGAATACTACATGCATCACTGATACTGCAGTCTGAGTTATTACAACTTGCCGTTAAACCTCTTAGTCTGACCTTCTTCTCATCCCAGCCAATTCTACCGTTTGTCGCATCAACACTGCATTGGTTGGGTCATGCTTGTAAAACACCAATAAATTCAAGTTCTTAGTGATGGTTTTCAGAGCTGTTAACGGAAGAACACCTATCTTCAGTGAGTTGTTCAACAGGATCGAAGCTCCATCTCGTTCTCTTTGGCCAGCAAGCCAACACCACCTAATTATTCCTGTACAACATGAAAATAAATTTAACTCTAGATTTTCCTCACATTTGGTTCCTCAATGGTGAAATGTGCTACTGATCCAGTTCTGCTTAAGGTTCTTTTCATCAGCCACCCTTTGCTTTTGCTCTATTTGGCAACATTGGAATCATACCTGCAAATGTTTTAGTAGGACCTTAGTACTGTTGGTGGTGCTTAATATATTGATCACACAGACGATACGCTGGTTGGTCTGCCGATCAACAGCACACTATACATAATCACTGATAGAGGCACAAATTAATCTGACTGCTTGCTTTTGGGATGTGGGAGAAAACTTGGTCAATTAATGTGAAGAAATAATAAAACACTCCTATACGCACAAAACAGCTGTGAATTTATTTTTCAAATAACAACCGTAGGAAATTAAACTTCTCATGGGCAGTGGTCGTGCATCATGATGGGCACTGACAGCCCTGTGGTGTTTCAGTTTCGTTCCGTTCCGCTTCTGGTTTCCTGCTATAAAAAGTGCCCATACCTCTCTGGAAGAAGGCTGTCGACAGTGAGCCTGAATTCTGGTACACCTAAAGAAGGGTGTCTGCCTTTACATGAAGGAAATTATTTGCAGATTTGGGCCGTGCAAACCCGTCAGATGATGCACCGTGCATTTCAAGTATATGCAAGGCAGAGGTGGAAGGTTCAGGTACAGAGTAAAAGTCCAGACCAAGGTTTTGTTTCAACCAACCAGTTGAGTACTCTATGACTGTGACCCTTTATACGCAACTAGCTGGTTGAAACAAAACCTTGGTCTGGACTTTTACTCTCTGGACCTGAATTACCCGCCTCTCATGCCAGGGTCTTGCTAAGTGTTTTTTTTGCCCCCCAGCTCTCCCATTTTTGACGTACCCATGTGACCTGAACCACAGGTATCACATATACTGTAATAATGCCCCTGTTGTATTAATTGCAATGACAAGAGGGGTGTCAGACCCGGACTGGTGTTGCTCTATCAGGGGAGTGGTAGGATAAACTTCACTTACTGACAGCAGGTCCCTCATTCTGTGAACTGTTTGTATAAATTGACTGTCCCAGAATTTTTCCTGGAATAAAACCACTCGGTCCACAGGACATTTCCCGTCGAAAATTTCAGTTCCAGAATGTCATATCTAAACCATGCGCACACTCCAATCAAGATGTCAGCTTGAGACAAAATAATTAGCTGGTCATTCGAGCAGCTGTTGCATGTTTGTTCAACCCTATTCAGGAGGGGCAGTGGGCGGTTCAGGTTTTGCTGATGCCTCGGGCAATATGGTGGACGAGAAAACCCATCCCAGGGGTTCGAGTCAGATTAGGAAATTGACACATGTGGGTCCTGGCAAGCAATTACAGGGGAAGCATAATTAGCTACTATTAGATGGGGAGGGGTATGGATACCAGCGTCAGAGATGTGTGAAAAGTCGAGAAGCAGACATGCATGCCTGGAAGGCCAGGTGCTGTTAGAGACAGACAAGGAGGGTAACAAACCGGGACGCATAATATGCATAATTGACATATCGGTCAATTAAGTGGACAGAATGGAGAGATTACAGCCAGGCATCAGGACAGGGGAAATTAAACACCTTGTCTATTTATTTAAATTGCTCTCATCCAGAATTAGGTATATGATTATCAAGACAAGGTGAAAATGAACATGAATACCAATGACACCATTGTCAGAAGTTTTAGGAAGGAAGTTCTTAAAACTCCCCAAAAGCCAATGTTTAGAGCTGGGAGGGAGCAAAAATGTGGACTGACTGGGGGTCACTGGGGGTCACTTTGCGGAACGCTGCCCTGAACCACTAATGAAGCCTCAGCCATAAAAAGCATAAAACAGCTCAACTACAGAAGCTTTCGATGTCATGACACCTTCACTCAATCCCCTGTTTAGGAGCAGGGCCAGCAGCCAAACTCTGACGGCTTCATCAGTCTCCAAACCAACACTTGCCGTTCACATGTGCATTCCTGGACTGTGCCCGGCGTGAAATGCATTCACAGATGAACAAAGCAGAACATACAGGAAAGAAACACTGGAGTAGTGAAATCGAATTCTTATAAAACAGCAAAAAATCCCCAAAACTGACATCCAGGTTCTACGGCTCTGTTCTACAGGCTGCCAGCTTTTCTCCAAGATCTGGCAGCAGAGCTTCACTGTGACATCACAGGCCACCTCCAAGTACTTTTAGTGTCACTTTCTTTAAATCTAGGATCACTGGAACTCTATTATATGAAGAAGCAGTAAAATAAAACACATATAGAACACAATGAAAGGACTGGGGTTGTTAAAATCAGAGGATCCTTAACTGATGTCCAGACTGGCCATTTTTCTAACAGCATGACTATTGCAATCGGACCTCGCAGGGCATCACTCAGCTAAGGGCTGAGCCTGGAACACTGGCTCCCCTTAACCCCCCACTCCATAGTAAGCAACTTGCCCTCCTCCATTGGGTCTCTGCTGATAAATCCATAAAAGATTAGATTGACAGGTATTCGCGCCGCCAGAAAATAGTCAACAAAGAAAACAATTCCTAATTTTAGTTCTTCGCAACAGCTCAGTTGGCACGCCGCCACCTTGCAAAGCACCGGCGAGAGTTTTTTGGATCCTGCTTATGATAAAAGTGCCTTTGATAGATGAGGGGGGGGGAGCAAAGGACATGTTTCATTCCCCAACTTTTACAGAACGGTCAGTAACTTTCGGTGCCATGACAAGGAGAGAATGAAAGGCCTTTTGTACAAGTTCTGGAATTTGAAATTATAGCCTGGGGCTGGTTGTCACTGGGTTTCAGTAACGCACGGGGGTGGTACTTTTAAACGCAAGCACAAAAAAAAAAAAACATCCAGGCCTCATCTCTTTGTGACTCTATTTAATTTGTCACTGCATGAAGCTAACAACAAATAAAGAGCTTATCCAGTGCAGGGCCGGACTCAGCCTGGAGCCTGGCCCAGGACATGCCAGCGCCAATTTGGACAGAGCGTGGGCAGAGAGACACACGACCGCAAGCGCTTACACACAAAGCCAGAGGCAGGAATCAAACCCGTATCTCTGGAGGTGTCAGACCACAGCGCAACCCACACAGCCACAATGACACCTCAAAGTACCTGATAATTACACGACCCATCGAGCTCATCTGACGTTAATCGCCAAAGTTCTCTAAATTGAACTTTCCACGTTCGTACAGTTGGATGCACACTAAAACGGTTCTGTTTTTGCAAGTTGTTCGAGGACCACAAAATATAAGTATTTAACCACAGCAGACATAAAACTGTAAGGTAAAGGAAAGGTAAAACATCTGTGAACAAAATTCATACTTAAGAAACAAAAAGAGGCTTTAAATTTGACAACTGTCATGATTGCAGCTACCGCTGCTCCTAATCTCCATAAATGAAACTGATTCTGGTGCATGTAGCTCAAAGACACCACACAAAGAAGAAACCCTAAACGCCTCGGGTGCATTAATGGATGTGTTTGTACCGTAAACACCTCAGGTGCATTAATGGATGTGTCTATAAGTGTTTTAGTCCTAAATGTCGATCACATTGAAGCTGTACGACACGAGAAGAACAGCTACACGCCTCCTTTTTGTTCATGTGGCGGCCGAGGAGACAGAAGAGATGAGGATGTAGGCAAATTCCCCTCTAGAGCCGAAGCTTTTTCAAGAAAAATATACAGAGGGGTTGTGGTTCTTAAGGGGCAACAATCATGAGAAAAATGCCTTGTAGAAGCTAATAATGTAATAACTGCCAATAATGTAACAACTGCCAATAATGTAATAACTGGTAATAATGTAATAACTGCCAATAATATAATAACTGCCAATAATATGACAACTGCCAATAACACAAGAATGGTTCCATTCTTAATGTAATAAAAATCGATAATGTAAGAACTGGCCAAAAATGTAATGCATTTCCTCAACCAATGGCATAGTAACCTTATGCCTATAATGTAATGTTATTACATTTTTGTCCAGTTATTACATTATTGACTCTTATTACCTTGAGAAAGAAGACATTTATTACGTTATTGGCATGTAATTATATTATTGGTGGCTGTTACATTTTTGGCTGCTACGTGTCTCTTTCCTCAAACATGTCCATCAGCAGTGGTAGGGTCAGTCAGTAGGTGGCAGTCCTTCAGGGAGGTCATCTTCCAAAGCATGAGCATGCATGCACACTTCTCTTGTCCTTTCCTTTCTGTGCAATTGTCTTCGCAGCATGGGCTCTAAGCCTTGCTGGGTAGAACTGTTCAGGGCAATTATCGGCCGCCAGTCATGTCCTGGTGCTCCTCCTTGACTGTGAGGAAACCACAGTTACCGTCGACCCATGTGGTGCTGATCACCCGCAGCTGGTCCTCGCCATGGGCTGTTGCATCACACCCAACCCCATAAGGACAGCTTGCATTATTAGAACAAGTTTGCAGAACATTACTGAGAATTAATCTTTGCACTTTAGCACAACACCTGTGTATGTGCATAAACAGAAGTGCTTGTGAGAATTTAGACTTTGACTTAGTTTTTACCTGGACAGGCAATAAAATCTTTAAAAAACCAAGACTAAAAGTAGGGTTGACCGATACAGGAAAATATTTTATCACAATATTTTTTTTTCAGTTAACAATTATCGTGATATAATTCAAGTCATTATTTCTTTACTTCATTTTTGCTTAAAATTCCCTTAGGATTGGATTAAACAAATTCAGAACATGATAGCGGGCAAGTTGAATGGACTGCAAACTAAAATTTAATTTCAATAAATAAATTATACAATGGACAGTTGTAGGTCATAACACTAGAAAACACTGACATTGTGGTTTGTTGTTGGGTTTTCTCTCCAGCTGATCCCATATTTATTTAGATTTAAACTGGAAAACCTAATTGCTTCTGCTTCTCAGTGTAAGTTTTTGCATTCTGTATTTTCAATGCTTCAAGCGATTAACTACATTTCTAATATACTCACTGAGAGTTGGCACAAGTTTTTAGCGGAGTTTACAGTACACAGCACCAGTCTGGTTTGAGTTGGACTTTAAATTATCACAGTATCACCACACCACTGATGTACTTTTTAAATCTTGTTTATCTACAATATGTCCTTTGTAAAAATATGTTGTAGCTGCTGTGCTTTCGCTTTCTTTACCAACGCTTGAAGTTTCCTCTGCGGGAGTGAAAATCCCTCCTGTGACTTAAGTATATTACCAAAAAGAAGCATGCAATGAGCTCCGCCAAGTCAATCGACCGTACGGTGTGCTCATTGGCCGTAGGTTGTCATGAAATGTTCCTTATTGACAGTTAATCAAATTTTCTTTTTTTATTGTTTACATTTTATATGACATTTAGTCAGTATATGATTTATATAACCCAGCCCTCTTGAAAGGAAATCGGGGATGAAATCAGTATTGAAAAGCACTGATCATGAGATGACTACTAGAACTGTGTATGCTGTGTAAATGAACGATGGAGAGCGCCTCATACCGCAGCGACAGGAGAAGCAGGGGAGAGGAGAGAACATCCATTGGTCAGGAATGTTCCCAAGAGGAATGGCGGTGTGGCATTATTAGGATTATGAGTACTAAAAATGATGTGGTGGTTATGGGTGATTTTAATTTACCTGGGATACAGTGGGACATAGTCTCCGGCTCTTCTGTAAATGAACTCGAGATGGTGGAATTAGTGCAGGACTGTTTTTTTACTCAGTTTGTTAATACCCCTAC
>JABFEB020000124.1:20234224-20247893 GCA_019775895.2 Stomatorhinus ivindoensis | reverse complement strand
AAGCTGGCAGTCGGGGAAGCGGGGCGTCGGGATCGCAGCCTGGGTCAGAAGCTGGCAGTCGGGGAAGCGGGGCGTCGCGATCGCAGCCTGGGTCAGAAGCTGGCAGTCGGGGAAGCGGGGTCTTCCTACTGAGTGGGTGTTTTCACTTTTCTAAACTTTCCATTCTCCTCGTCCCTTTGTTCCTTGAAAGCGGCAAAATTTCACTTCCTATACTAGGTGGGTGGGGAGTAGAATCAGAATCAAATGTATTTTAATATTGAAAAGGGGATTCTTTTTTCGAAGGCTCTTCTGAACAACAGGAACATGTTTTAGAAGTGGTTGGAGAAGAGAGCCACGGAAGCAACTACTGCAGAAAATCCCACCTACGGGTATCACCTTATCGGCCCGCCTGGCACGTGGTAGCGTGAGATAATGGCATGTAGAGCTCAGTCCTGCTCGACACAACCCCCAGCAGGGAATTAAGCTTAATGAAACATTGCAGTTGCCCTCCCCCCACAACAGATTTGGTTCATTCTGCAGGAGGAGCATGCCCAGGGTCACGGGTGCCGTGTCATGACTAAGAGCAAAGGGTTTGCCTCATGTATTGAAAAACGCCAGTGGAGAAATAAAGAGCAGACCTAAAGTGAAGGACTGAATTCATTTAATGGAAGCACACTCTCCAGGCATAGGCAATAGATGCCAGAGTGAAGCCAAAGGTGTTAGCCTTGAGACGGGTGAGAGCTGGCAGCGCAGCACTCTGTGACCTTGCACAGGGTTGGAAGATGGATGGAAGGAAGGATGGATGGATGGATGGAAACAGCATATCAGCAAAGGAAAGCTATGTTCAAGCTTTCGCCTAAATTGAGTGGCTGCGATGAAGGTTAAAAATCAGGCTATGCGAGACTCTAGATGAATGTGAAGCGTTATGTAGAGGGACTTAGAGACCCGGGGGGGAGGATGGAACATGTATCACGTCAATATTTAATTTGGCTACATTCCTCCCTTCAAAAAAACAGAGCTTTACATTTAAATGATTAAGTTGTAACCTCCCCGCCAATATCAAACACTGTCATTTTCCTTTGATTATGTATAAATAAGTTTTATTTGTCAGTATTTTTGATGAATTTTGAAGAAGTACTTTTCTCTTGTGTTGCTTTTCGCTTGAGCACCACCACCCCCTGTCACAGGCTCAGGGTGGGGGGTGGGTTTCCAGCCCAGCATGCCCTAGCAAAAGCGGGGATAATCTCTCCAGTATTTGAAATGACATCCCAGTTTAATTAAAATTCACTTTAGTATGATGGTGATATGCTTCTACTTTGGGACACCAGTCCTACTTCTCATAGGAAAGTGGAGAAATACGAGGAAACTGGTCATTTCCAAGTTGAACAAGGAATTTGCAAAAAACCAGGTCAGTTCCAGCTGTCGTACTGAGTTATTGTCAACAAGGAAACACCGTTGGGGAGATGTAATAGAGGCACAGCACAAAATATCAATCTCGTTCCTTCTCTTTTGACAGCAGTAAGCATGACCTGAGATAAACAACTTGCATCTGACAACCAAATTTGACAAGTATAATTACTTACGTTTCCTGCCAATTGTCTCAGAGTATCTCCCTTTGTGTTGCACAAGTCCTGTAATTTACTCTACAAAGAGTGAATCTTCGAATGGCAGGCAAGAAAACTGAAATTTTGATTTAATGTTTATCTGTATTTTACACAGGCATCTTCCTGGACTGCACAGGGGGGCCTATTAATCTCACCTCTTGCAGCCTTACTCCAGCTGCTAAATTTAAAGGATTTAAAATGTTTATTGGACAGTCAAACAATCCTTGTGCATGAACGGAAATGTTGGGTGTTTTAAGATTTATAAAAACTGGTACACAAGCAAGAAACCTAGTTTGTTTTTCGTTTTTTTTTTACTGAAGGGAGCACATGTATGTTAAAGGTTTTATTGTAGAATCATCTATGCATTTTAGTATCATAAGTATTTGCAGTTTCATCGGGGACGCTTATGACATCCTTTCAGTGCAAACTTGCTGTCTCTTTAAAAGTGCTGTCCCAATGTCAGTAAGAATTCATATATATGAGGCAAGCATCTGCAGTTCTGGTCTCATAGATCTGCTAAGGGAATTATGGGAGACTATAAGAAATGTCGTTTCATTTATAGGAGAGTAAAGAAGAACCACCCAGCTCTACCAAATGGGAAATTATTGATGACTTCAGGCAAATAAGGCCAAGATTCTAGTGGCTTAAAAATTCAAGATTCTTTTACTGTCATTTGTCCATAGTACAAAGAAATCCTCCAAAGCATGCTTCATGCAGAAATTACAATGAAAATGACAATCAAACACAGAGAGCATGACGACATTCAATTTCCAGTTTATTGCAAATGGTGCGTAATGAAATGAAATTCCCAAGTTAACAAAGTGATGTTTCCCCCCTCCGCTGAGCCGCTTCATAAAGAACTTGCACGATGACACGGCATAATATGCGAAAGGAAGAATTATAAATGTTTTATCTGGCATTTGCACAAGAAGATTGGAATTCTTCTCTTCACCATCTCGCTGTCCATACCTTGGGAGTCACAGCACAGGGCCAGCCGACATGCAGTGGCTAAGGGCCTTGCGCAAGGGTGCACCGGCATGAGTCATTCTGCCAGGACTTGAATCAGTGATCTTCTGATCCTTGACACAGAGACTTAGCCTGCTGAGGAAACCAAGTCACGCGATTTGCATGCATATGTGTGTGCATGTGACAGTTTCAGAACCCACCGAAAGCTTACTAAACCACAACGTTAAAATATGTACAGGGTGGTGTGGTGTCTCAGTGACAGCACTGACGTCGCTATTTGCAGTCCACTTCAGCCCCCCCAGGCTTCACCCCCTAGCTTCCCCAAGGTCCCCCTCAATCAAAGACACGCAAACTGAGTTTATGAATTATCAGTTTTTTTGGCTTCTCCCATGATGGGCGTGCAGCCTGTCCGGAGTGTCACTTGCCCTGCATTTCCTATGACAGGCTCCAGCCTGACTGTGATCCTGTGCTAGATTCCAGGTTATGGGTGATGTACGGAACATGCAGTCATCCACTCCTGTGGCCCTTAGATACAGATCACAGTTTCATTATATTCAGCAAAGGTACACACTGTGTTGCCCGAAAGATCTATGCACTTACTATGCATTGGGTAACACAGTCGATTTTCATGGACTTGAACACATTTAAATAAAATGAATTAAGCTTCTATCCTTCAATCTGTTTTTAACGCAACACTGAGATGCAAGCATCACTGGAGCAGACCAGGCTTTCATACCAACAAATGTGCAACACCCTGCACTCACAGGTAGCAAATTCAGCATAGTAGTGGATAATCGACCACTGCATCCATTCTATAAATGGGGCATATGAGTGTAGATTCCCCTTCACCTTAAACTGTATTTCACAGTTAACATTTAGATGACAGTCTACCAATCTCTCCCAATGTAGACTCGCTGTTAAACAAAATCTCTGTAAGAATTGTTTTTCTGGCACTGAAATACAGAAGTAAGCCTGAAAATCAGTCTCTCTAGATATTGTATTTTTCCTCGCTGACTTCATCATACTCAGATTTCTACATTCACTACTCATTTTAACAAAATCCATTTAACAGTAACGGCTTATTAACCCACAGAGTGACCGAGACGATGTTTAATGCTTTTTCTTTAACAGTTAACTGAGTCCCGCCCCAAACGCTACAGAGTTACTCTGTGTTTGGGTTTCGATTTATTTATTAGCCTTCAGCTGTGTGGTCTGACCCCAGTGTAGGTAGGACTGTAGCGACATGCCAGTCCAGATCATTCTGCGATAACGTTGTAGGCCGAGTTAAACTAGCCTGTGGATAACCCAACACGACACCCATGCGTTAAACGCCTGAGAAAATAATAAAATGCCACAACGTTAAATATTTCCCTCATCATTCACACACATGGCTGACAAACACACGCGTTTGGTCAGAACGGGGTCTTCCCTGAGGTGCAGCAGACGGCCTCCTCACTCAAGCATAGTGTATACTCACATCCGTTTAACAGATAGCAGTTGGCTGCAGATCTTATATTTTAATATGTGTGTCGAATTTATGGTTAGAGTGACTGTGACCCAAGAAAGGGAGCTGGACATTTTTTTTGTCTCTCCTGTGGAGGAACGTTAGATTCCTGTTTCCCATCGGCTATGATTCACGCAGTCTCTCTATATAGACTGTCTTCATTCTACAGCTCCCTAAAAATGATTGACTTTAGCATTTTGGACTCATTAATGGAAAACTTGCCTAATTGTACGATGGGGTTTTAGGGTGGTGGGCTGATCAGTGTGTAGAGGTGTTGGCTCACATCTGCACCACTGGAGGCTTAGATCACATCTGCACCACTGGAGGCTTAGATCACATCTGCACCACTGGAGGCTTAGATCTGCCTCTGCTCTCTGCGTGATGTTTCTTAGGGGCACCCTGCCTTCATCCTATAGTCCAAAGACATAAACCGTTAGATTTTTCCTCCTAACATATCAGACTAAAGCGACTTTCTGCTCTCCTGCATCAAGGTCGCCTGCATCAAGGTCTCGGGTGTCCCATTGAATAACCAAATAAATGAGACTCTGAGAATGCACATGTTAATTCATATTTCTTCGCAGTTGAAGTGGCTACGCATTCTGAGCCTGCCGGACAGTATTTTCTTTGCCGCCAGCCCTTGAATGGATGCCGCCTGACAAGCTGCATTTTCTCACCTGATTTATATTCACTGGGTGCTGTTTTTGGAACAGGCAACAATAGACCTTTGGTCTTGAACTGCAGAGGACCAAGTGTTTAAATGATTATTAAAAGATTATCATTCCCTGCAACTGATGTGATCAGTCACAAGTCGCAAAAAAGAGCAAAGAAGCAAGTGTACCATGGTTGACTTTAGCCTTGTTTATTTGACTAGAAAAAAAAATTCCACATAAAAATAGACATGAAGGATCAGGTTCAGTAATGATAAATAACGGATGTTTGTCGTATATCAGAGGTTCTTTTGCGAAAGACTTTGGGCCGAATCGGCTAGAGGATTTAAGATGCAGTATGTGTGGGAGCCTGCTAAGACTCACTGGGACATGGCAGGACTCACTCTGACTCTACCCATCTGTTTCTGACTCTTCTGCTTTATGAACTGAATAGGCACCATCGGTTAACTTCAGGGTAGGATAGCTACCAGCTAAGCGTCAGGACAGTGGACGACGCAGCAGCAAAAAACCTGGATGTTGGGCTCTGCTGTTGTACTGTTGAACAGAGTAATTAATTGGGCTTGTTACAAATATTCTGTTGTGTCTTTGTAACAAGCCCATATACAAAAAATATGAGTAAGAAACGTCTTCCTTGGTAGCGCTTGTAGCACTGTAACAATAAAAGCAAAGCAGATGTTATTTATTTAAAGGATTCCACACAAAGAACTTAAAGAAGAGACATGCTTTGTTGTTTATCTTTGTCTTTGCCCCAGGATTTTCCCACAACCCACATTTCATGTAACACTTGGTGATATGATATCTGACGGAGCCCCTGTTGTTGTCTGTTTAACTATGACTGTGGGTCCCGACTCCATTGCACCACCTCCACCTTACCTGTGAATACTTGGGAATCGTTTGGGTCCATCTCACCCCTTTTTGGCTATATTTCACCTGGTCACTAGGGCGGGAAAATGCGCCAATCGTTTCCACCTGCAGCAGGTCCCTGAACTTACTACCAAGACAAAGGAATCTGTGTTGCTGAAACAGTCAAACCCTCAGGAGGATGCATTCGTGTAAGAAGAGGATCAGCAATCTGTCTCGAGTGGAATTAAATTAATTATTGATTGTATTCCTTGCTTCCTTTTATTATCCCTTCTGAAATTAAGTGATTTTCAAATCTCCGTCAGCCGACATGTGCTCTGAATGATGAATTTGATAAGGGTCTTTTCATACCCGTAATTACCATCCCTATTTATGTGCTGGAAAAACTCTAGGCAAATGATGTCACACTAAAGTTTGGAGCCACCAGTCTGTCAGGAGGGCCAACTGCATCAAATAATGACAATTCATCAAGCTGTAATGAAATTCCACCTCCTGTACTGATAGCACTTTAGAGATAGCTTGTCTTAACAGAGTGAAAAGTGAAAAAAATGGAGTAAAAGCTTGTGCCGTTTATATTCCGTGGGTGTTAAGCTGTGTCTCTGTTGAATGTTACCTAAATAAATTTTGACATCTAGTTGCTGGTTCTGGGCACCGCAGGAAGAAGGGAAGGCACTTAGCTCTTGTAGCTTAAAGTTTTTGGCCAGAACCTCGTGAGACATTTTGATGCTCTGAATCAGATTCTCATCTTATGGGTCCATCCGGTTTTTGTTTGGTAGCATCAGAGTCCTAACGAGGGAGATGTCGCCCCCTTCAGGATGGGAGCTGAGGCTCCTTGTTTCTCAGTGACCTTCTGGAACTCTCACTATCCCAGGTAAAAAGATTTTCAATAGCAGAAGTAGATTGTGCAACCGCATCTATGCATAAACACATGCCAAATTTCTTCTATGATTTTTTCTTCTAATTTTTTCAGAATTAAAAGAAACGCCCACAAAGACAAAAAAAGGCATTTCCCCATTTACACTGCAGTGGCAATTACTTTCTTGGCACTGAAGCAGAATTTGGAATCATATTTTTTGGTTTATTTTTTCAAGCCAAGGCAGAAGGAGCACTTAGTGCCAGTATGTTTTCATTTACATTTATGTTACTGGCAGCCACTTTTGTTTGGAGTGTTTTGTTCTAAGTCATCCTTCATAGCAGTGAGTGTGTTAGACCACAGGCAAACATCATCATAAAAAATAGCATTCAAAAAAAGTGTATGAGACACTAAAATACAGATCTCTGCAGTGTGATACCATTATTCACCTACGAAATACAGCCTGTAGCCAGTTACTTATTGGTGACCTTTTATTATACTGAATGCTATTATATGATGCTAAAGTTAACAACGCTAATGTTGTGGGGAAATCCACTTGTCCCCCCCCCCCCCCCCCCCATCTTGCTCTCCTAGACACACAAGTGGGTGAGATCAAGCTCGGCAGTGAAGGGCAGACACCTGCAGCATTTTCCCACATAACTGGGGGGTTAGAGGCCTTGCACAAGAGTCCAGAGGCAAAATCAGGAACTGGCAATCTTCCAATCACAAACACAGAGGCATCAGCCACTGAGCCACATGTTGCCCCTGATAACAATAAAGACAAAAGTCAAGGAGTTAAATAAATTAAAATAATTTTCTGATATCATTGACTAATTGTTATGATATTATTAGAGGATGGCTATATGAGTCTCAAAGTCAAAGATTATGAAAGAAATCTATAGGATGATCCGTTCAGATTGCTGTGAATCTTATGCCAAGACACACAGAGAGCAAGACCTGGGATTAATTTTGGGATTAAGATCCCAGGTGTAAAAATGTCAACTCAGCGGGACCTGATTTCTGTCTTTGTTTTGATGCAAAGTAGCACAGTGACCTTGACAGCATTCAAGGCTGCTTCTCTCAGCCCACCTTCGTCCCTCAGATTGGTCAGGCCTGCCAGGAAACCGTGCGCAATTTACAGAACGACACGCACTACTGAGTGCTTTTAGCTTAGCCTACAGCCGGTCCACAACGGAGCCTCTCCGGGTCTGCGCTGTTTGTCCGTCGTAATGGAGTTTTTACAAGGAAGTCAAACCTGAATAATGTGAAGCAGGACGGGTTATCCACAGGAACCAAGGGCGTGTGCTGTTAATACTGGCGCGTTTCAGTTCATCGTCATTAAATCAGCTCTGAAGTTGGAATCAAATCGACCCTCTTCATCTGGTGATCACCATCGACCTTCTAGACAGAAATGTTCGCTATTGAGCTGTTGCCTGGGCTACGGCAGCCAACCAGCGAATGTTTATAATGGAGTGGAAACAGAAGACTGATTCTTGGAGTCTTAAGCACTTTCAATAGCAGCAAAATTCTGTGAGAAACAAAGGGACTTGACATCAGAAAAAACTGACCACACAGCTTTAGATTAAAGCACATGGATGAGAGTATGGTGAAAATTACACGACAAAGAAGTGTGAACTGAAGTGCATATTGCTTTTTTTATTTAAAATTGCAGTAATCATAATACTTAATAGCAAAATTGTTACATAATCTAACTGCTGCAGTCTCTCGCCAATTTATCTCGCCTCATGTTGTTGCATTATTGCAAGATTAAACTTACTGTCTCCTGATGGCTCTGTTTCTGTTATTTATTGTACTCTGCTTTTGTTATCCGTTGACATGCGGCTCTGGGTTAACGTGAATTGGCACATCTCACTTGGTAGACGTGGTAATAAACCTTTTGAATCCTTGAAACTTCCTTTTAATCACATCGATAATGTCATGGTAAATGTCTATGTAATGCCATAAAACTTCTTGCAAATCCATCAGTGATATTTAAATGTATTCCTGATGGTAGGTTTTTAATCAGGAGGCTCTAGTCGGAGTCTGATATATCTGCACATCTGTCCGATTTACGGGCAGCCCAGTGACTCCGGGGGGGGGGGTATGTGTGTGTGCAGTGTACGACATTCCGCCTCACACAGACATGTGGCCAGATGAACCACCATCTAAATTGCCCTAAGCGTGTAATCGCCTGTGTACCCAGAAACAGACTGGCATCCTGTGTGGGTTCCCTCCCACGCCTAGCGGCCATAAGTGTGAATATAAAGTTTCTTTTGAAGGTAGATACTGGTGCAGATTGGAGGCTAATTTCTATTCTGCTTCTCACTAGTTGGTTTAATTAATGTTTACAAAATAAACCATTTAGCTTAAGTCTGCTTTTACAATAATATTTTGTTTTGTACGATAATGTGTACAAAACAAATGCAACTAATAGGTGTAAAATATTAGTGGGAAAAACCGCAGGTCACTGTGGCTGTTTGATCAGTAGTTTATCTGGTTATTCTGTGGAAATATCTGATAAAATCAACTAAAAGTAAAGCCTCATTTTTTTATTCATGTATAATTTCGAGCTAGTAGAAAATAATTTTTTATTTGCGTTTATGGACTCAAACGTTACCAAGTGGGGCGACAGGATACCCTGGGAGATGTTGTCGTGAAAAACGAAGGAAGAAAACAGACGGCAGTGCTCTGGTCATTCATCGCCTGGTTTATTTTGAGGGCCGAGGCGGCCATAGGGGAGCCTGGTGCAGAGGGGACTGGGTGACCATGCCATCATTCACACGGGGTAATTACACCGCAAACATATTATGTGACAGTGCTGTCAAAGAGGAGCGAAGGCAACCGTCTCCCAGTTCACGTTGCTTCAAATCGCCACCCCACCCCCGCCTGCAAGATGTGGCCTAGAAATGGCACTAAGGATTACATCGTGCAATCAGCAACTGTAATAAGGTGCCAGGAATGAGTTTTGCGGTGATTGAGTGCGTCCCCCTCCCCCCAGCCTTAAACAAAGCAGTGCATTATGGGGGAAATTAGACACAAAGGAATGGAGGTGGGTGCTAAGTTTCTGGGGAATGTTTCCATGGATATTTGACTGGACTAATTGATGACAAGTTCCTCTCCTCCAGAAATGGATCACATTGCATCACTTCCATTAAGGATTATTTGCTTCTCGCCAGAGAACATTCCATCACCTGGACATGATTAAAGATATTGACGAAATGCTCTTTATATTACTAGGATGTTTTTCCCTCACCTTGACACAAAAATTCACTGACACGAGAGACAGTGAGGGTTTTGTTACTGGGTGTGCGTGATGACCGACACGTTACAGGTGAAATAGTCTGGGGAAACGACATCAGCCAGATGCTTATTAAACCTGTGAATCTCTCAGGAGGGAGAGAGGAGGCAAGTCCAACTTTCACCAGATCGCGGCCACTTTAAAACATCTTTTACAATAGCAGCAATTCAGTTACACGTAGTATCCAGACAAAATACAGACAGAAATTAAATGCCCAGATTAAATTTTCAGAAAGGAATTAGATCAAAGGGAGACAGTGAAATAAAAAACTAATTTTTACTCTCTGCCAGTCCCTGCAATGGATACCTAAAATGTTATCAGTATAATTTTTAGGCCCATGGCACCAGTTGGCAATCTCCTTACCTATGAAAAATTAGCTTAATGTTTTGCAAAATTCATGGTTATTCTCTAGGAGTTTAACGCCACTCTCAGGCATAATATTCTCTTTAATAATGAAAAACGCACCCTGACTTCGTAAAATGAATGTAATTTTTCGTTTGCCTTCCCACATGTTTTTCACAAAAGCGTGCATAATACCCCACCCCCAGAGTCAGAGGGGTAACACCCCCACCCCTTCTTGACAGAAACATCCCTCTATTTGTTTGTTTACTGGGTTACGCTCTATCACTTCCCCATATTTATGTTCTGTTGTTTATCACTCACATATAGCGCTTACTATCGTGCTTTAAATCTCCCCTTCTCTGGAATTACACGGCCTAAAAGTAATATATGATGAAACATACACAACTTCTCTGTTTACATTTTTCCACCGTCATTTTAAAATAAGTGACAGTATTTTTCTGCTTTTTATCAGAATTGAATTGCAAAGACATACTGCACGTAAATCCTCCAAATTTCTGACTTGGGGTCGACTTGTGACTCTCTCCAACTCCCCAAGCCCTCTAGCCGCTGAAGCCAGAAACCGGACACCCGACTCGAGCCAGATCCGCATGCGGAGAGCTGATAATTTGACAGCACCCTGTGGTGTGACAATCCGTGTCTCTACCACCCCCGGGGCAAGATCTGATGTGGAGATCCTCTGTAGAATGTTCAGAATGCCAGTCATCTCAAAGGTAGCAGGGGAAAAATACTGTAAAAGCTAGACCCTTCTAGTACACATTTATAAGCCAAACAGAGTTCATTCATTTTTAAAGATCATGGATCCCTTCCCGAATAAAAGCTTTGGTAATAGGGACCTACACCCTACATAATCTTTGTGATAAGGAATATCAGCCGCTGGCTGGCATGCTGGCCCCTGGCTCACTCTGACCTTGTACTGATAAGTAGCTAAATAAAACGTGCGGCTGTAAGCTGGCAATGTCAACAGTGAGTCTCCACATTCTATCCTTTAGGGTTGCATAAACTTTGTTACCCTCCAGAGTAAACGGCCACGTTGCTCATCGCTCATCTACAAGGCTGACTTAACGTTACCCGCAACTTGACAACTACACTATGACCCCCACCACCAACCGAACACAGAATTACAGGGCAGTCGCGTCAGCTGTCACAGCCCGTGAGAAACTCTGTCACCCGCTGAACGGGCTCCTGTTGGCAAACACGCTCACTTCGTGTCACCCTTGCTCGTCTTCAGTTCATGGGTCCGCTGGCCACATCCATTCGTCTCCCTAACCGGGAACCTGGCTGGAGATCTCAACCATCACTCTTCTTTTAAATGCTAGCAGTTTGACATGTTCCTTTAGCTGTTGACTGGTCACTACAGTTTAACTCCTGAGGTTAAACTGGGAATCTTGTGCATCCTTTCCTTTTTACATGGAAGGCATGTTCTCTGATCTCATCGGGTGGTTTCCTGCCTGATTTTATTCTCCTTAAGCTGAAACCATGTTCTTGCTTAAGTCTAGCCATTTTTTATAGGGTCTGTTGGCACAAATCACGCCGCTTGATATAGCAGTGAGCCTAACAAGCAGTGAGTGGCTTATATAATATCACAAAAACAAGAATGTATAGAATACTACTGATAGGCCTGGAGCCAGTCCTGGGCAGCACAGGGCACAAGGCAGTGGTCACAGAGCAGACACACAAAATATGGATAATTTAAACATGCCGCTCTGCCGAGTGATATATGTTTGCATAGTAGTCCGTATGACCAGCTCTTATAGGTGGATTTCTATAATACTCCTCCTTCTCAGCTTTGGACCAATGATATTCAGTTTGCGAGTGCCCAGGGCTGCGGTATTTAAAAGCCCCAGGTGTCGGGGTAAAACCGCTTAGTTTCTCACAGTTTGCAAATGTCTGCCTTACAGCAGGACCGCTGAATCGCCTCCTCTGGGCCCCACCATCCCGTCTGCATATTTGTTATGTCCCACCTCTGCAGTAAAATCCCGCTGTAATGGACTCGCTTATAACAGAATATCGTGTGTAACGGACGTGTGCCTTTAAGAACGTGCAGGAAAAGCATCGTATATAGCGGACTCGCGTGTAGCGGAATTTCTTTTATAACGGACAAACAATTTGGTCCCCAGGGCCGCTTTTAACTGTAGTTTTGATCGGCTGTAACTTGCATGCTCCGCCTACAAGGCGCCCGGCATGCCGGTGACTTCCAGCGCAGATACGTAGTGGGGATTATTAATGATCAGGTGAAGTTGGATTCCTACATATACAATATAATAATCTATACCACAAGTGTGTCTGCTGGGATGTGGCAGGAGTAAATGGTGTCCTGTAGTTGTGTTCTGGGCAAACAGCAACTCTGGATATAACGGACTTTTGATATAACAGACTCTTTTGCCAGATCCCTTAAAGTCCATTATAACGGGATTGTACTGCAGTTAGCAACATATCAAGCCCTTAGTTAGCAGAATCAGGAGCGATGCTGATGAAACACAGCAAATATATGGAATAACTGGTTGTCCCAGAGAAAAAGTTTGACTAGTATTGTTTTTCTGTACACTCCTCTTCACCCTTCGTCTGCAGGCCTGGTGCCCCCTGCTGGACATTAATAGCATCTGCAATATTGATTGCAACTTCTCTTAATTCAGTATTTCCAAACCCAGTCACAGTGGACCCCCAGACAGTCCATATTTTTGCTCCCTCCATGCTTCCTGTCAATATGCATACTTGACTGTTCTTGTGTTCTTACGTACCCATTTGATATCATCTTCTATTGCCAAAGTACAGTTCCAATACTCAAGAACAGAACAACAGAGGCAGCAGAAATCCCTGGATGACTTTCTTGCCCCGCCCCAAATATCAAGGATACATCAGCTGACAGTCAGCTGCCAATGAGAACAATCCCATGATTCATTGCGTCCCAAGTTCAATTCTTGGAAGGCAAGTTAGCAAGACCGGTCTTGCCAAGAACCAGAACAAATGCATTCTTTGCATTCCTGATAAACCCACTGACTTAACTAAACTGCTGACAGATAACTTCCCAGCATGTAAAGTGAAGCTTAATTGCCTAAAAAAAAACTGTATTTCTTTATATTTCTACCCTTTTATGTGAGAATAAAACAACCTTCAGTGAAGAAATGAACAAAAAAAAAACCGATATGGAGAACAGCACAAAATGCACTGTTGATTTTGAAAATGTTAAAAATCCACCATGCAAGTTATTGAAATGAAAGTTAAAGTTATTCATATTTAACAAGGCAGCTCACTGTGTTGGGTGGTCGGCTCACGTCTCTGGGGTCGGGGCTTTAACATTTGAGACGTACAATTCAGCTGAAGGAGGAAAGCGACGTGGAGCACATTAAGGTCTCTGCCGGAGCAGCACAACTACAGGAGAGCAGAAAACGTGCCTTCAGGCTGCGGGTAACGTTTCCAATCCAGGGAAGCGGGTTTGATAATCTCCACCTCATTTCCGGGGTGCTGCACATTCTATTCTCATACCCAGGTTACGTAAATGGTGACAGGGCAACAAATTCCTCTCCGGGTTCATTTTGCTACGTTCCACCGCAGAAAGATGGTGGGGGGGGGGGG
>JABFEB020000124.1:20215132-20230389 GCA_019775895.2 Stomatorhinus ivindoensis | reverse complement strand
GGGGTCTCATCAACATTTCTATTAACTGCAGAAAATTTGAAAACGTGATTTTCAGTTGCACAGTTATGTCTGTGATGTCCTGATTTTGTGTTTAGCATAAATAGTTAAAGGAAAAATATATTCTAGTAATTTCTAATCTTCGACTCAAACACAAATCAGTTACTTATGATGTATTCATTTTGCTTTTTCTACTAATACTCTCTTTTGTAATCATACTGCACAATGGGCAGGTCAGCAAAACAACTGTATTCTGTGGTTTTATAATAGCTGCTAAACAACTTAATGAATTAATTCATATTGAAAGACACCTGGAGTCGTGTTTTTCCCATAGACAATGGGAATGACACTGAATGTCATTAGGCAAAGCTTACATCACGTTACGTCTTACTTGAAAACCATCTCCTGCATTTCTGCAATTGGAAAACAATTGTGGTAAACACTGGTGGACATGAGTGAATGTCTTTGCTGTAAGCATGGAGGTTGACATCATTCAGAGCCCAGAATGTAAACCCGTAGCGTCCACAAGCAGACACATCCGTCGACGCCGAGAACTTCAGCGCTCGCGTTCCCCATTGTATTCGATGGCCTAAATTTCACCAGATGAGAATAATTTCACCCTCTGTTGAATAAAGAAAATGTTATTCTCTCCAAGGAGAATTTCACAGAGGAAGCGGCAAGGTAAAAATGGGGAATCATGACTGGAAGCACCATCAGGGTGGAGAAAGGGTGGAGTTCCGTATCCTGAAATTCAGAGGGTCTCAGTGCTGCTTATAGTATCCAAAACTGGGTTTTTGTGTTCTTTGATGGCCGCCATAGACAGACCTCGGAATAAACATGCCAGGAATCCATCACCAGTGAAACTGCGTTCCTGTTTTTCGATCCATTGAATTCAGCCCTTCTGTTGTTTGGGCATTTCACATATGTAAATATACACATATATAAATAATTTTTTCCATCAAATTCCCTGTCTATTCAAATTTGTGATTATCCTATTGCGCTCCCTCTTATTCAGTCCATTCACGACATGAAATTGCTGCTGCCTTCATGTTGATTGACAGCGCTTGGCCATACTGGGGTTGCTAATAGTTCCAAATGGCGGCTAAACTAATTGAATTGATGAGATTGGGGACAACGGGATTAGTAAGTGGAGATGTCGATCTCGTGTCATGCAGGTGGAAGCTCAGAGGAGGAAAAAATTAAACAGGTCGTCTGCAAATTTCATGGATTTTTTTTAAAGCAGTATCTTTGTGACTCTTTGGGGATTGACATAATAATCTGTGAAAGTAACGCTTTAAGACTTGAATGCAGCATAACTCTGAAGTATAAGAAGGGTATCTCAAGGATGTTTTAGGCCAGGATTTTAGGGGAATCCAGCTGGTTTTGATTTTAATTGAACTCATACTTATTTAGGCTGGATGGTGTAGGTTGTCCCTCTTGTTCTTCCTGTCACGTTTTGCGAAAGGTATTTTTCGGCCTCAGTTAACAACAAAAGCAAAGGCATTTTTTGTTTGTATTTCCATGCATCCATTTTCCATATAATTTCACCACTACAGACCACGGTGATCTTTAAGGTGATAGATCTCATTTGAGCTAGAAACTTTCTAGTTGTAATTCCGTGGCTTAAACCAGCCCACAGCCACTGCTTCCTCCCCGCCTCCTTACAGGCCGTGAACATTTTTTTTATCCACCATGACACTCCCCCCATCAAGGATGTTAATAGCTATCGAGTTCAAGTTAATAGGCAGAGGGACGCTTAAAGGAAGGACAATAAAAGGGTTTCTAACCCAAATGGTGCCAGTGCACGTCCTCAGAGAGCTACCACGTGACAAATCGCCCATGGTTCGAGACAGATGTCACCCCCTGAAAAATGGCCACCCCCCCCATGCCAATCGCACGCTGTGCATATCGAGCCACGACGGCAACTGAAGCCTTAGAATGGCGCAGCGCCGATATTAGCGTCTAGTCACAAAGATCATCCATCTGCACCCACCCACCCAAGACCCCCTGCTGCGTGATGAGTGTTTTGTCCTTTCCTTTATTCCTCTCTCCATTTACAAAATAAAATGCACGGCTTCATTAGCCCAATTGAAACGGTCCTGGGGGTCGAGCCTGTTGACTTCTCCTGATGTATAGCAGGCCTGCAGCTTCAGCTTGGCTAACTCTGCCAAGGACGCGGGCAGAAAGGCCTGCTGGGTCCAAAGCACTGCTTTCAAGACCAAACCATGGCACGGCAGGACCCTAGAAACGCCACCTTTTCTGCTCTCCACAAGTGCCATGAAACCCCATCCTTCCAAGAGATCAGATTTATTGTTAAGTGCTTTTCATGTTATTATGAATAATTCCAGTGGGGGTAATGGGGAGCCTGTACTTTGTACAGTGTGCATGTGTGGTTGATGAATGTATGAAATGTGCAGGAATGCATGTCAGAGCAAGGAATTAACTCGGCTTTTGTCATTTTTCAAACCCCATTTTCTTTAAAGGCGTTCAGAAGCTTGCAGTGACAGTCTCATTGCAAGTGTCCGCACAGTTCTGGTTACTGTGGTGTTGCTGGATTATTCGGGGTGTGCAGCCATGTTTGAAGGTGGCGCACAGTTTTTCGGTTTGGGAAAATAAAAATCCCTGCAGCTCTGGCCCACTCTTTCCACTCGAGAGCTACTTCACTTTTGACCCACTACCCATCTCTCAAATCCAAATGTGAGCCACTGAATAGAGGACCTTCTGAAACAGTACGTTTTGCACCTTGAATGTCAATAAAATTTTATGTGACTTTATGGAGACACCCCAGTAGGGGGCAGTCTCGGGATTTTCAAGTTCAGTCCCTACGTGGTGCAACCTTTTTAGTCATCAGTCTTAGATGGACATTTTTGCCAATATCCTTCCCTTGGCACCAGGCAAAACAAACACCCTGACTTACATACACAACCCTCTGGTTGCCACATCCCCTTTCCGTCTGCGCCCAGGCAAGTCGCTGACTCCTGCCAGCTGCTTTACATGGTGCTGTATCTGCTGGATGTACAATAAACACTCCACAGGTCGCGGCCCTGGGCCAATTTCTGCTGCAAAGAAAACATCCGCCGGGCTTTAATCTCAATATTTCCCTGGCATCTGCTGATTGATAAAGCTAACCAGGAGCTCTAGCAGGACCGGAAATCTGCGCAGACACATTTTCGAAGCTCAAATTTCAGTCAAGGCCTAAGCAAAAAAAAAAAAAAAAAAAGATGCAGATAAAAATAGTGACCTTGGCTGTCAAAGTGATTGTCAGCTATATATATTCCACATGTATTACGTGAGGAGGGGGCTTGCTTGTTTGAATAGCAGCCTTGTCGTGCAAGATTAGAGTCCCATTTATCAATTCCACGTTTGTCGGTGGTGGTTTTAAAGACTGCGCTCTGCGGAACAGTATCTCTGGGGACCAGACAGCAGCGACATCCGGGACAACCTGAACCAATACAACAAGATGGCGGGGTGACCATTTTCTGGGAGTGGAGTACTATATTGCATTTTTGCCTTTCATGAGAAAAAAAGTCACAGTGGTAGGATCATGGCTATTTGATCTCTGTGAAATTACTGATAGATTCTTTATTTTGCTACCTTGAACCAGACCTTTCTCCGATTTAATACCACAAAACAGTCACTAGAAGCTTATTACGTCTATCCATTATTATGTCCATTTAGGCTGACCTTTTTCAGTTCGAGCTACTTCTACAAAGAATATTCTCTGCTGGCAAGCTAACGAATCGCAGCAGTATATATTTTCCAGACTGGGGGGGATTGAACGTTGTGTCATGATTGACTAGAAATGTCTTGCCGATCACGATCAACCGGTTGGTGACAACTGATTTAGGTCATGCACGTTGGGTGACAATTAGCAAACAATTCCCAAAATTGCTGAATTTTTCAATCCACTGACTCCGAGAGCCGATTGGGTCGACTTACAAACACGACACACAGCACCTGGCAGCACGGTTCTCAAGCACCCTGAGGTTTTTCATCAGGACGGCACCTTTTCTGCTCATCTCCACAACTGGTGCTGTCAGAGCGTGCTTATCCGCATTGCCAGCAGATGGGGCCAGAAGGACTGTTTCCAATACAGAACAGGAGGCACCTAAATTAACCCTTCCCGGTCAAATTATCCACAAGGACAATATGAACCACCCGCGTGTTTAATTATAATACTGGCAGCAGCCCTTTGGATCCAGTGCGCATACAGAGTTTTAACTGCCTGGGCTTTTAATCACTTTAGCTTGGTCAGATTTTAGAAAATGTCTAGTAATACGTTCATAGATTTGAGATGTTTCAACTTTTTAAAAGTCAAATAGGTGTATAATGACAAGAAACTCACATGGACTCATCACATAAAATGAGGTATCGATTCATATGCCCTCAAATCCAAATTTTTGAATTATATCAATATACTAATCCTTTAATTATTACATTCAACAAGGATTAGTTAGAACAGTTAAAATATCACATGCTTAAATTTGTTCTCCATCCTAAACTTTATTCATTTAGAAGACACAAACAAACGAAGCTTTTGTTTTTACGTCATTGGTTTAGCACTAATACTCTTATTAGTACAATGAATTCTTGAGCAAAGTTTATAAGGATTAATACGTATGTCAGATCGAAGCCAGAATTCACTAAATCAAGACACCTTAATTAGGGTGGAGGTTATTGGAAGCAGAACCTTGGGCCAGGATATGGAAACACTAGTTTAGGCTGAGGAAGACATGAATATAATAAGGCACATTCTGGAGATGGAGATGTATTTATGGCAGTGGTCGTGAACAGAAATACTTAAGACCAGAGCAGCAATGATGTAACGCCACAATGAAAGCTACCTAATTTATAGTGCAGCAAATGTATGACTAATGCATCTCAAAACTATTTTCAGACCTCAGACCCAATGGTTGTTTGTCTTGGGTCTTTATAAGAAAGGTCAGGTTGTTTTTCCATTACAGTCAGCGGTATCTATTTTGCATTGACTCTTTCTTCTGGAGAACATAGCAAAAGGCTACCGGCCGCCAACCCCGCCCCCCACCCGTCCCGTTAGAGTTCAAAGCGCAAAATGACACCTCCCTCGCAAACACAAGGGGATCGGGTGTCCCTCTTTGTTTGACATACACCTTTAGAAGTGATGATTACAGGGGCTTGACCTTTTTATCCCCCTCCCCAGCTCTCACAAAAACACCTCAGTAGATATTCTTCGCAAAAAAAAAAAAAAAAAACACAGAGACCCGATCTTGAAGCCCCCCCCAGGACAGAGCCTCGCCCGCTTTCCTGGCCATGCTCTAGGAATGTGGAATTCGGCCTTGCCAGGACGAGGCCTGCTGCTTGCCACCAGACAGGAGATGAGAGCCATCTCGTCTGCTCTTCGCTGTTGACATGGAAACCCCAAAGTGAGGCCATGTCTACCTGTCAAATCAGCCCCCCCCCCCCCATATATATCACAAGGGTGTTCTGGTGTTGCACATTACGAGCGAGTCTTTGCAACTCGTGTAACTTTCACAAATCTGCCAAGAAAATGGTAGAAGATCGCGAACTTCTGCTGCGGCCTCCCCTAGTCCTCACTGTTACATACCCATGGATCTCACTGTTCATGTTTAAATTTGACATAAGTGGGGGCATTTGTGGCCCTGCTTCCCGCCAAGTAGCAACTGACAGTATCAAGAGCTAAATAATAAAGTTCTCCAAAGCATGAAATTAAATGTTAAGGACGTGCCTCAGCATGTTTTTGTGGGGCATTTGCTACCTTCACCATTTCCTGTTTGGCGTCAAATAAATTCTCAAGATGCTCCATTTTCTATACTGCATTAGACATACTCTGACTAGGTTAGCTGCATAAATAATTTAGTATATGCAAACTATACATACAAGCTTCCTCATCGGTAATTCCCAAGACTGTTGAGTTCCACCACTCATCCGCGGAGTGAAAGCGTTAGGCATACTGAAACCCAACATAGAATTGCAATACCGTTTCGGTCTCAAAACAACTGGAGAATTCCACGTTTGTGGAAGTTTTCACCTATGGTTAGACACCTTGGTTGCCCCTTGAGTATTTGGCCACTGATGGCCCTGCCTCCTATCTCAGACCTCCTCAGCCTAGTATTATACGCCTCCTTACATAGGTTCTCGACTTTACTGGGTCCTTGTACTGGATACGTAGGGTGGGTGAATAGATAGAGAAGTTGGGAGCCTTTTTTACTAAGAATTTTGCATTGTTGAGGGTATAAACTTGATACCTCTTTGCTGCGGTATCATAAACAGTTAACAGTTAAATCCTGTAAACTGAATAATAGCTTTCAAATTACAGGCAATGTCTTGGGTAACATGGTCTTTCGTAGAGAGTTGCAAAGCTTAGTGGTAGAGCAGTGGTGACACTTTGTAAAGCTACACAAAACAAGCTCTAAACAAGCTCCTGAGACATGTCCCGTCCTGCCCGCATTCCTAACCAGAGGCAACCTATGGAAAATTCCGCCAGAGAAAATGACAGGAAAAACGCAGAGAGACAGAAGAAAAGAACAGAGACTATCTGCTCATGTCACTCGTACCGTGACGTGACATTTTGTGTGAACGAGCCGCTGTTGCACTCAGTTTGATTTTCATTAGTTACTTGGGGAACCTGAAAGCTGATGGACGATTCATTATTTTTCTCGGACGAGAAGTAGCAGGAAATGAGTCATCCTTTGCTACTGTCAACTTTTTCTGTCCAGAAATAAACAGCGTCTGTAAATTAAGATTGGAAACACACACAGAAATGTAGATTTATTAAAGTACAGTGATCGTGTCTTCTAAATGAGTGAAGTTTGCTGGTAATGTCGTTGCAGACAAAAAGCTAAATAGCAAAGAACAAACTTCTCTACCAATTATTTGACACGTGCATAAATAAGTACGAGAACATTAGCTATCGAAGGATAGATGTTTAGTCCCAGTTATGAATGTTTGCAGGGAATACGTCCATTTCCAGAGAACATAAAAGTGTTCGTTTGTCTATCCTATCCCCATTCTTACAGCCCTTGCTGTGACTCACAAGTGAGTGAAGCTGAACTGGGAACTGCAGCCAGTGGTTTCACTGGAGCATGATGTTATGACTGAAACTGAGCAAACAGACATGAACTCTAACATTTCCTTGACAGCTGACACGTCTGTTTGCTTGGAGATCTAGAGCAACAGGCTGGGCCCATCAACTGAGGCCAGAATCAGGGTGCATGAAAGACTACAGGCGGGTGCCGGAACATGGAGATTGCAATACTTGTTCCACTGAAAGACTTCATCATGTGACATTGTATGACAACAAACAGATGTCATTATAGACCTGACGTGTAAGATTACGCTGTATGTGGTGTTCCTTACATATCATATCGCGTTACGTTCTGCTCAGAATATGAAATCCGCCGTGACACCAGTTCATTGGTGTAGGCCCATGGCGACAGCAAAATGGTAGAAATGGCCATTTATAAATTAAAACAGGCATCCACTTTGCTTAGCCTGTCTATATTATAGGCTTGACCCCACGAGCTACCCTTAAGGCACACTATGCTCCAGAGAGGCCACGAGGCAGGAATTCCTGCAGTGGAAGAATCTGCAAACCATACGAACGGATGCAGCAGGTCGGAACCCGTCTTGGCTGTTGAGCACAACTGCTTCCTCCCCTGGGCAGAGTCACTGATGCCTGGAGATGAACATCTCTTTAGTGCCCATCTCAAACCCCATCATTTCACAATGCACCTGAAATTCATACCCGAAAACATGCAGTTGCAAGTGAATTGGTGACTGTAAATTGTGCAAAGTCTGTGATTCTGTGTGTATATAGTACTCACAGTCTAGAGATATTTGCTTAATTTTGTAATAATGTTACAAACGTATTAATTTCACAGAAAAAGTCCATTGACAGACAATGTTTAATGTATCTGCACATATCTTCCGCGCAGACATTTTCTTTTTATGTTCATAATTTTTTTGATTGACTCATTCAGTTCTGTTCTTGCCATTTTGCTAATAATTGCACTTGTAGTCACTGGTTGCCAAAGGGACACTAAATGCAAATGTCTGGAGATTTATGTTATTGCAAAGGTGTCAATAATTAAAAAGCACCCAGTGAGTCTGCTTGTCAATGAACTTTTTAACTCAGAACAGCTGTTTTAGAACTATAATTTTGGTTTCAATTTATTACTAGTTAAAATGAATCTTATACTGAAAACTGCTGATTGTTTATACTGTGATGTATATTTTTTTGTAAACAAATCAATGAAGTAATGATTTTTGCTATAAAACCAATAAATCTGCAATACTTTTACTGAATTAAGCAAATGCCCCGAGACTTTCTGTGAGTACTGTATGCCTGTATGCCCACTGACATTCTGCCCAAGGAATAGCAAAAAAACATATACATCTGTCCTCTCTATCTCTACATCAGGTCACTGAATGGAGACTTACTGCTGTGAAGTGCTGACATCTCACCCAGAATGCACCCTGTCTTGTGTCCAGTCTGCAGGGCAGCATCTCAAATGGATGGATGGATGGATACAATGGGTCAGATAAGGAATGCATTTAGAGGGAATTTTCCAAATGGCTTTTGTAAGTCCCTTATTTGTGTAGTTCAAACAGGATTCTTCTGACAAACGTATAAAAGCAGTTATTTAAAAAAAAAAAAAAACAGAAAAATCCCACTACTAATCTCCAAAAAATGTTAGTTTAATAAGATGGCCACTTAAAAAGTTTGTACCCTTAGCATTTTATAGTACATAATTCCTTTGTGTTTGCAGCGACCTGGTTCGTGAGAAGAAAATGATATAAATATGGCAAACTCTGCCTGGGCAGCCATTTACAGCCGATAGGATGGAGCCTGTTTTGTTGTTAAATCCTGCGCTGTAAACATTGACGGTGTTTTCTAGTTTGTTTTTTTTTTTACCATCTGGCCAAAAGATTTTGTGATTTGTGTGTTTGCCCGAGCAGCTGGTAGGTCAGGTATACATTCATTTATGGAAGCCTGACTTCCGGAGGTGTGGGGGACATTTGCAAGTTTTTAGCAAAATTCAGCCAATCAATTAATTGGCCATGGTATGAATTTTGTCTCCGAGGCAGGACAACAGAACCCGGAGACATGAATACAGGGCGATTCTATTGGCACCCTCAGGACACAAACGATTAGGCGAGTAAAGTAAACACAGAAAAAGCCTCAGAATTGTAAACGCGCGTCAGTTCTTCAAGTCAGGCTGACTACTATAAGTTTGCCTTGAAACATATCAGGCAATGGACTGGAAACTGCATAAAAACAATGTACAAACACTTGTCCTATGACATCATAGTGGCTGCACATATATTCTACTTTCTGGCCCTCTATTGCATCATTCTTGATTTTTTGTGACTATTAATTCCACTCCAAGAAGAAATTTCCTGACCAACATGAAATAACCAACCTGGCCTGCAAGCCTGGGATAGGGTGACCACCTAATCCCTGTCAGGAGGGAGACTACGAGCTACGGCGGGGGTTTTGTAAACTACCATTTCCACCATTTCTATTAAAAGGACTGGATTTCATTTGAGCCCTGGGTTCTTGCTGTGTGCTGACTGGTCTCCTAGAACTCCTATAATCATGCATGTGTCACTAATGTTAATGTGGAACAGCTGGACGAGTCTTCCAATCAAGATAACAAATCTGTCAAAGCACAAGAAGAATTGAACTATTTAGCCGAGCACAGAACCATTTCAGTTTTAAAGTATTTTGTAAAGCCTGAAATAGCACATAGTCTCCCTCCTGGCATGGATTAGGCGGACCCTAGCCTGGGTAAATAAGTGTCTCTGTTTCACCCATGAACCCAAGCTAAATGAGTCTCTAAACTCAAGAAGGAATTATCCACCTCAGGCTACAGGGGACACTGTCAGCCTCAGACTGCTGGCCCGTGTGTGCCTGCCCTTTCCGGGGGGGGGAAACCAGGGTATATCCTCTGGATGAAATGCATGGGACCTGGAAGAGCCCTATAACTGGTAAACAGGACAATTAAATCAGCAGAGGTTTTTCCAGGGTTTGTACCAAAGTGGGGGGGGGAAGATACAGGTATATGCGAGACGCAGTACTCCCATTTGCTGTTGCGACTGTTTCCCTGGTTTGAAACTCTGCCAGCTGACGTCCTCAGTTGGCATCACTGTCCTTCAGATCTCAGAAGGACATTAGAAGCGGCATCCGCAGCGTGAGTTGCATGGCTCCTGCAGAGCAGAAGCACCACGTGGTTGCCCAACATTGATGGTGCAGCCCCTCCCCCGCTGCTGCCCCCCCCCCCCCCCCAAGCCAGGTGTGTGCTTTCAGCTTCAGCTGGACGGTGATGTCCTTTCAGACACAGTGTGGCTTCGGGGTCACTACAGGCTTGGCTTTAGTTATGTTTCAGCATGTAATCTTTTTATTGAGGCCTTATTGGGGCAGCATGTCAGCTCGACTGAGGTTACAGATATAAATCTAGCTCTTTTGGGAATCACTTCTAAAACTGTCAGCACTCCGTCCCCCCCACCCCGTTCTCCAGGTCAGGAACCGCCCACCCTCTGCCATAAAGCCACATTCCACGATCTCCACCCCCCATCAACCCCACCTTGCTGGAACAATAGCAGAGATAGGGGCCTTAATGTCCTTTTCATAGGGGCCTCCCCATTAAAACCCCAAGACTAACAGCTCCCAAGCATTCACTGACAATTAATAATCAATGATCCTTTTTTTGTCAGAGAGGTCAGAACATTATATCTGACACTCCAGGAGTAACCAGTTGTGGATTTCCAGGAATGAGCTTAGACAACCCCAGATTGCGCAAAGACCTTTGTGTTTCTGGAAAAATTAAGATGTCATCAAGTATTTACCATAAAATTTTAAAGCCTGTGATTAAGTATGTTACATGATATAGTGTAAATTTCCCAGTATATGCTTTCCCAGCAGTGCAAACTCTACCCTCTACCCTCGTGTGTCTTTTTTTGAATCTTCATTTGCCATTTGCACAGGTACAAATACTATGGTTCCCTCTGTCAAGATTGTAAAAGAACAGCGAGATGATTCAGGTTTTTTTTTTTGGCTTATTGTGCTATTTCCACCAACCAACCAAGCTATAGAATAAAACAGATTTCTAGGCAAGCCCAATTTGTATTCATAAAGTTTCTAAGAGGGAATTTCAACTCTAAATACACCTACAGATGGTATTGGTTTGAACAGAAGTGTTATGGTTGAGCAATAAAATTATAATGTTTCATCATTCTTTGCCCTAAGGAAAGATGACTGCAAATTCGGTCTGAAGAAGTCATTGGTCATACGTATTGTCAGCTCTGCTATCTTGTATCTTTTTCCAGCTGTATGATAAAAAAGACCAGCAGTAATCCTTCCTCAAACTTCCCACAAATACCTCTTAGTGGGAGCGAGTGAGTTAACCGTCTATGGTCTGGCACTTTCACAAGACGCGCCCTGACAGCAGTGCATTAGATGACGTGAGTGCACAGCTCCCTGCTGAATCGCATGCTGCGGCGCATTCCCGCATTCCAGGCCAGGCAAAGCAGACTGGAGGTCAGGAGGGGTTTGGTAGGAAGTGAGAGGTATGGCGTGGACAGCCTTCGCAAAATGTCAGCATCCTAACGGAGGTGTTCAGGCAGCACCGCAGGTCTCCAAAGCCATTTAAAATTCTCCTGAGACCCAAGGAAAATAGTATCCTTCAAGTGTAGGTTTTTTGTCTTTGGAGGAAATAAGACATCTTACAATTTAGATTTTTTCAAATTTATTTTTATTTTTTATTTCACAGCATGTCCTCTTTAGTGTACAACGGGAATAAATATGTTTCCTAACATCAGTGAAAAGATACATGCAAAAATAAAATGTCCACTACAATGGATATAAATAAATGGGTGGGGTCTCAGGAGGTTACATATATAAAAAAGTTTGGTGCGTCAAGGCACACTCTTATTTAATGTATCAATTAACCAGAAACCAAGTGTTAGTTACTGATACTGATACTGATCCCATGTTCATTAATCATTAATTGATCATAATGTTTCATGCAGTCAGTAAATTTGTTCTTGATTTGTACTTGAGTCGTAACTTAGTTACTAAGTTACTTGTGTCCTGTCAAGTAAAGCGTTAGTTTTAACAGCTAAAGAAATTTTGTATGAATGTATGTGGAATATGAATGAATTTGTGTATTGCCTGATCTGCAGTGAAGCAGTGCAGGTTTAGCTGATACAGAGTGATAGCACTTTAGCATTATCGTACAGCTGGTATGCGTGTCCAGGTGCTCCAAGGTGGTATACCATCATATACCATCATATACCATCATATACCTAAGATGGGTCTCATTATATAGCAAGTGTGTTGGCTGTGTTTCCAGCTTAGGTAACTTCTTAGAATCATTATGTAATATTGTTCATCCAAAGATGACTGGCATCCAATTCTACCGCTGCCTAATTTAAGGGATTAGCTGTGTGGGACAGGGCCGTTCACAAGCCCTGTCACCGCGGTCAGGACAAGCACGTGGACGACAGACTGCTGGGTGCATGGCTTCGTTCCAAAGATCACTCTGAGGTTATGGATCAGTGCTGGGCAGTTAAATACTTTCAGCATCAGGAAACATCTGGATGCTTGGTACTCTCATCAGTTTTCCTGGAGAAAGAAGGGTTTCCCCATTGACCTACAGGCGAGAAGCAAAATGGGTAGAGAAAACGCTGTTCTTCACAAACCGTGCGAACTCCAGACTGAGCTCAGCTTCTTCCTGGGAGTAGTCAGTAGTGTTTTCCCAGTTAGCAAACGCATTCCAGCCCCCAGCGTGCCTAGACAGGCACGCCCCCCCCCCCCCCAGTCCCCCCAGGGGAGGTGGTGTGTTTATGAGGCCGCTCCTTCTGCTTCGGAACAGAATTCGAATAGGATCTCAAAACTGATCTTGGCCATTGGGTTACTAACAGCCAACAGGATTGGAAAAAAAAATGAAAAGCTAGTTTTCTGCCATGGAGCTGCTTCTTGTGACACTAATGAAAGACCGGTTTCAGCTGGACCTCCCTGTGTCGTCATGACCTTTTCCTCTTCCTCACATCCTTATTTGACAGCCTTGTCCCATAAGGCAGCTCCACTCACTGTACGTGAGACGCTTTGGTGACATGCTCAAAGGCGTGCTAGGGCCATGTAAAGGCAGTGTTGAGCAATTATGCTTCATCACACACACACATACAAATGCGGATTTTCTGCGGATGCCTGGGGGTGGAATTGCTTTTCCTCAGACTCACCGACACGTTAGGGCAACGACCTATGGCAACACCGTTTGACTCTCAGAACAGTTGACAGGAGCCTTTTCTCCGGCAAAACGTCTGTCAGCAAATTCCAAATGAACATTTTAAGGATTCTAAAGGCGGTATGAAAGAAAGAAGAAAAAACTAAGTGACACAAGGGGGTTTTGACTGACAAAGTCAAGATTCTGCAGAGGAAAGATAATTGCTGCGGTCGGCGCTGTAATCGTCAAATGGCACATCCTGACTGAAGCCATCCTGACGAGCTTGCGGGGGACCTAATCAGTACGCTGGGCTGTGAACCTTGTGCGTTGTGTGCTTGTTAACACCTCACATAGCACCGAGCCCGAGAACTGAAAAGGAAGACAAAAAACAGGCCATAACTGAGGCCTTTCAAACCCTGACCTGTCACTGTCACAGCTCCCACAGGGAGAGGGCATGTAAACGTATCCGATGCTGCAGACTGGTCCCAAGGTGTCATAAGCTGGTCATAATGTGATTAGTGCAGTTTACTTTCTGCTGAAGCCTGGCAGCCAAAAATATACATATTTGTCAAAGGCTTCGCAAATTGTTTTTACTGGTCAAACGCAATGGTTTACAATAGCCCAGTAAACCTAGTAAGTTCTGAGATAAATAAACTGGGCATAGTTTGGCGACTGATACGAAATAGTTCTAGACGGAACTGACATCACCCACCACTCCCAAAATAGAGGGAAAACCAAAATGTGACATCACCATCCACGGCCAACAACGTCAAGCAAATGAATCTTCACCACCACCACCCCCCCCCCCCCAAAAAAAAACATTAAACAAATACAATTCTCACTGTATAGCTACACCACACACTTCAGGGCAGCAAATGTGCAGAGCAGCATAATATTGGAAAGGAAACTCTTAGAGCTGTCTAAATTGTCATGTTACTCTTTTTACCGTCGCTAACAATGGCAACCGAAACATTGCAACAACAAACCACGATGAAAAGAATGACTCAGGTTTTCTAGTGAATGGATGTGAATCTAAGCAGTAGATTAACAAATAAATAACGAATGGTGTGTGTGAATGGGTGTCACCGTAGGACGTTCTCTGCGAGGGAATAAGATGCAAAGTTCTCGCGACGTTTCCACTGCATCGCCACAGCAATGTGACGCCTTTCGTGTGCAGTTACCTTGTAAGGGAATTCATCAGCCAGGCTTACGTCCTCTTAAGTTTAGGGCTGAAAGGCAAGGTGACTTAAAACGGCTTCAGCCCACCATAGGATCATGAAGGGGGCGGAGCCTCCTCCAGGTGCTGCAAAACTATTGGTCCTTGCTGATAGCTAAAATGCCATTACCTGGGTCGAGAAGGCAGACAGCTGAGAGGAACTCCTGAGGGATTTGTCCACCTTCTTGTTGCAGCTGCAGCTCTCCCAAATATTTGAAACAAATAGTTTTCTTTTTTTGTTGTTTTTCTAGTAATTGTATGTATTTTTTGGTTTGGTGTTTTTTTCCTTGCGTGTTTCTCTCACTGTGTAGCAGGCTCACAGGAGAGTTTTGAGTGATCCACATTTAAGGATTTCTAGTGATTTTACCGGGCTGCTGCAACTCCACGGCAAACAAAAAGGTGAGTAGTCAAACATCAGGTAAGTGCAGCTGACGAATGAGGACGGACCCAGCTCAAAATCATGTTAAACGGGCTGCAATTTTACCAGATTTTACAATATAATTAGCTATTTCATTTTTTTACCTCAAATAAGTGAGAAGCTTATATATGTAGTTTACGTATTAGTATTAATTTCACCAGCCGTTTGAAGAAAAAATGTTCAAACAATCAGTGTTCAAACTCCATGTGATGGCAGCAGACAAAACTGCAGGGCGGTCTCCACCCACAAACGAACAAACAATACAGTGTCACTGTTGAAATTTCTGAAAACGATTGGGAAATATTAAATTTTTCAGTAAACAATACTAATAAACGCACCTGTTATTTAACGGGGGGGGGGTGCATTTCAGGTGGACAAAGACCCAAAAGGGAAGGGAATC
>JABFEB020000124.1:20193501-20208145 GCA_019775895.2 Stomatorhinus ivindoensis | reverse complement strand
TTCACACACACATTCACGCACACATTCACGCACACATTCACACACACATTCACGCACACATTCACACACACATTCACGCACACATTCACGCACACATTCACACACACATTCACGCACACATTCACACACACATTCACGCACACATTCACGCACACATTCACACACACATTCACGCACACATTCACACACACATTCACACACCAGTGGCGGGGGCTGCCACACAAGGTGCCAACCTGCATACCATGAGCAATTTGGGGTTCAGTGTCTTGCTCAAGGACACTTCAATGGGGTCAGGAGGACTCACACTGAATAATATTTAGTTTTCACTTTTAAAATTAGTTTATAATGGAGCTATAAATATTTCCAGCCATTACAATTAAAGTAAATTTACGAAGCTCTAAAATGCTTTTGGTAACACTTTACTTGAGGGGACACAAATACTTAGTAACTCAGTTACTACTGAATTACAAATCATAAACAAATATAGTTGCTGCTTAAGACAAAAGATGTGTCACAGTTCATTAGTGATGAATAAACACAAGATCAGTATTTCTTGTGTTGTTCATTACTTGTTTCTTTAGTAGTTCCTTAGTAATTCCTTAGTAATTCCTTCAGTAGTTCCTTCAGTAGTTTCCAAAGGCTTACAGAATTAGATCAATAACAAATATAGTAATAGATGTGTCATGATTCATTAATGAACAAATATTAGGTCAATATTTCACTTGTGTTATACATTATTTGTTCTTTCAGTAGTTCATAAAGGTTTACAGAATTAACAGATACAGTAACAAATATAGTACTTTCTTGAGAGAAAATATGTGTGATATATGTGACATTAATGATGAACACACATGACATCAGTTTGTAACTAACTGGTTTGTGGTTAATTATTCCAAAAGTATTAGTGTAATGCTACATTATTTGTGTCCCCATAAGTAAAGTGTTACTATGTTTTTGATTTGAGGGCCATAGAAATGAAGTTTAGCTTAACAACAGCAATGGAAGAGATTCAGCACTAACTACAGGGAGTAGAGTGCTAGGGCAAGACAATAGAGGTCAACAGGGCAGGAGAGCAGGCTTGGGTTACCATCGACGAAACCCCGATCTTCTGGACGGTGAACAGATCCACAGGATAGGAGGTAAGTAGGGAACGAGGTGATTTTATTACTGCCCTTGGAGTGGAAGACATAAATGCAAAGTGACCACTTGCTCTCTGACTTAAAAGGCAAAATCAAACACATGTCAGCCGCAGCTTTGTTCCGAATCTCTCTCCTTCACACAAAACAGGTTTATGTTATACACCCATTATTTTATTGCATGGGAGTAAAGAAACTTGCGCCCAACCTGGTCTCTCCCACGAAACGTCCACGCCCTGCCTTGCTTCACATATACTTAAGGAAGGCACTGGCAACGGGGACAGAGCTGAGACTCAGGAGGACCATACGGAGCTGGATCACGCTCTCCCCTGCGGGGGTGTGGTCTGACTCACTCAGTCACTCATCCTCAGACTCTTCGAACAACCCCAGGCTGAATGAAAGAAGCAGACAAAAGACTACGAAATGCCAGTTTTGATTCTTAGAATTCATTTTGGTCACATTTTAGAAACATGTTTGGGGTCGGCACGGTGGTGCAGTGCTTCCTCACGCCTCTGCGACCAGGGTTTGAGTTTCAACCATGGCTGCATGGGTGTGGAGTTTGCATGTTCTCCCCCTGTCATCGTGAGGTTTCATCCAGGTATCATAGCTTCCCAAAAACATGCTGAGGTTAATTGGAGTTACCAAATTACCCGTAGGTGTGAATGGTGTGTGACTGTGCCCTGCGATGGGTTGGCACCCCATCCTGGGTTGCTTCCTGCCTTGTGCCCACAGCTTCTGAGATCAGCTCTGGCCCTCTGTGACCTTGAACAGAACAAGCAGCTGCAGAAAATGGATGGATGTGGTTCCAAGCTGGATTCTGGCTTATATATGAGTTGTTGATCGGTAGATATTTATGTAATGACTTAGGGTTTATGGTTTCAAATTTGGCTTTGTTTTTATGTTGATCTGTGCGCATTTTAATACGAATTGACTATTGAAAGGTTTTCTTCTTCCGCTGCTGCAGGCTTTCACTGAGCAGCTAAGCTACCGTCATTCCTTGACATATACGAAATATGAATATGGTTCTCGCTGCAGACAGTCTAAGCAGCATTAACACACAAAATGCACAAAAAAGGAGCCGCTGCCTTAATTGACCAGCGGTTTGTATGAATCAACCCTAAATGCCCCTTTGTGCTCCCAGCACCTCCCGAGGCTTCAGCTGTGCAGAAAAAAAGAGGGAAAAGGCAGGAATCAGCGCATTGTGTGCCCACAACGTCCCCAGCAGAGCAAATTTCCTGCAACCAGGGCGTTCCAAGTCGCTCGGGGTGCTGATTACCATTAAAAAATGTTCCCTCTTCTGCAATCTGTTTGCCTCTGCGCACGCCGGACGGTTGCCGAGCCTGGCCGCCGCCGACGCCATCTGCTCGTTGTCAGGGCTCATCCCTGCCCGATGCGCACAGATATCAAGATAAAGATCGCTTGTCTCGCTTGATGAAGATGAATGTTTTTATCACCCAACAAGTCGGGCTTAACCGCACTCTGATGGTCTCCTTTGGGTGAAAAATGGGAGTTTTTTTTCTCTCTCTGCGCCTCTGTAAAGGCCAAGGGGAAGGCTGAATGATTGCAGCCACACTGTCCCCTGGTGGACAGCTGGCATTACTGCGGGGAGCCAAATCTCTCCATGAATAATCATGTGTGACAGCAAAGGGCAACGGTTCGCAAGCACTTAAAATATGTTCACTCATCGTTAAATGCCATCAGTTCAATAATGCGATTCACAAACTCATTATCTCATATAAAATTATATAAACCCAGTGCTATCACTTCAATATTTCCCAGTTCCAAACCTGAAAAGAACAACCTCATAGACCAGACATCCACTAGGGCTATACACTCATCGATCAGAAAATCTTTCCATCCCTAGAGTATAGTTATGTTCTGCTGGCACTCCTATCTAGTTCACACTTGAGTAAAATCCCCCCTGGAGCAGATCTTAGGAAGCAAAGGGCAAGACTGAGTAAGGTCAGAGTACTGAGTAAGGCCAGAGTACTAGGCCACTGCAGGTTACACACTCATACCCTAGGGGCAGTTTAGAGGGACTCCTTGCCTTTTGGAATATGCAATGTCTGCACAAACAGAACAAGGGATATGAAGAGCATACAGTAAAGCTATCAAACAATATGACAACATCAATGCTGTGAAATATGGAAATCTGAAAGTCACAGTGAGTTCCCCATTATACAACCTGTAACGGGGATGGTGTGTGGCTCTGTGCCCATGATCAGAAGGTCACCAGTTCCATTCTCATGACTAGCAGATGGATGTCACTGTTGACCAAGGCCCTTAACTCCAACTGCTCTAAGCACACCCTCGACCCTGCTCTCATCTATAAATAATTTTGAATAAAAGTGTCTCCTAAATGAATTAACATACATCCACTAGCCCTGATGGGTTTTGCACAGGTGCAGTATTGCAGCAGAACGTGACTGCAACCAAAATGACTGGACTCTAATGAACAAGAAAAAGATAATAAAATAAATAAATAAAAGAATCAGGCAATTGCACAGTTGTTCTGACCATATTATGAATTTGCACCTTTCTTACAAACTACAAATAGCATACAACTCTGTTGCCTGCCGTATTATTAACACTTTTCTTATAATAAGTCAGATCAAGATCTTACCCAGAAAAATTTCCAAAGTGGTTTTAGACACCGAGTTAGATGCAAAATTGCAGCGCAGCATCAGTGTGCTGCTCTGACATTTCAGAGGGCTTGGAAAAGTTGCCGGACATGTAATTGTTGTAGTGTCTAATCATACTCTTAGCGATTTTTTGCGACCAGCAGAACATATTGTGTTCGGTGGCAAAAATATCACTCGAAGCAGTAACTTGCATCACCCCTCTTTAAAAATAGTTCTCGAAAGGAAGAAAATGGAGATCTGTCCTCATTATGCCCATCTATAGGTCCGGCAAATAACAGCGACATTACACAGGCATGGGGACGCAGTGGGTTGAGCTATTGGTCCCACTCCTGTTAAGCTGCAGGTATCAGAGCCAAGTTGCTTAGTTTCCTCCCAAAATGCAAGAGACCCAGTGTCCCTAAAATATTTTCTGTGCCCTGTGACAGCCTGGCGTACTGCCCCCCTGGCATAGACGGGCCAGCAGGTAGCATGGTGATTAGGGACGTGGATGTAGGAACTGGAGGTTATTGGCTCGAGTCCCAGGAGGGGAACTCCTGTAGCCGCACAGGATGCTTGACCTAATTCTCCCAAGTAATACAAGCAGCTGTATGAATGACAAACCGTAAGCTACAAACCCCGTTAAACTGAAAGAAAAAGAGTGATTGTCCTCCCCAGGGGTTTGAAAACAAACCCACCAAATGAATCTGCTTTAATTAATGTGATGTTAAACGACAGTGTGGTCATCTCTCTCCAGATTTAGCTAAATCTACCTCTGCCATCACACCTGTGTAATTAACTCCGATAGGTAACACATACAAAGGATAAAACGTTGAAACGGAGATTTTTTAGTTGCAGCTTAATAATATACTTTAGTTTATGACTTGTGTGGTTATTTACCATTTATGATATCACTGAAGGAATTACTTCTTATTAAGTTTCTTCACTCTCTTCCTCTTCATATGAAGAAATGCTTCACTGTTTAACTTTACTCATCATATTTAATTAGTGTGTAGGTTGTTTTGTGTGCGAGTGTGTGAGTTTTCATACTGAATAGCGTGATTGTATTTTTGTTATTTTGTTATTTGTTATTTTGTTATTATTTTTAGTGGGGTAGGAGTTTCTAGAATAAAAATGAGTATTGATCATTAAGTACAGTAGAATACAATACATTGAACATTAGTTGTATGTTTTATTTTCTTTTTTGCTGTTTATGGCACTTTGCTGTTTGCTGTGTCATCCACGGTGAGCGACCTGCTGCTGTGGTCGATGGGGCTATAAAGCGATAGCATTTGACGTTTGTGAAATGTAACACTGTTTCTCGGGTGCTGAGTGGCTGCGTCTCACTGGTTTGTATGGCTATCACAGGCAGGACACTCCAGTGTAGCCCGGTGCCTTTGCAGCAATCGGTGCAGTCAAACTCTCCGAATAAAGCAGCTGACTTCCTGTCGAATGCAGAAATGATGGCTTGAGGTGTTCATATTGCTGCTGATCTGCTTCCAGAGTGCAGCTGGGAAATCCTGGCGTTTTGGGCTAAGTGACCCCTAACATGGCTGCATATTCGTCCTGCGCTCAACTCGTGAGATGAACCTGGAAGAGGCCGACTCCACGAGTGTTTCGCAAAAAGAAAACAACAAAAAATAAACTGCTCGGGGAACGGGAAGCCATTAATTAATGAGAATCAGTGCCGCATTCTGCCACGTTTTTAGGGGCTCTGTTTACACACCCTCGGAAGAGAAACTGTATCCTTTGTAATTAATTTAGTCCCCAAGGAGATGAGATAAGGGGACTTTTTAAAATGACAAATCCGCAGAAGTCAGTGTCATTGACCTATTCACCACGCTGTCCGTCTCTCTAGACTCGTCCACAAGGTAAGCTTGTCCTTGATAACTAGAGGATATCAATTAATTCCATTCAATAAATGATTTTTATTATAAGTTTGATCATAAAAATCAACAATACCTATCATCAAGTTTCAGTGTTTTGTTATCGTGTTATAATGACTATAATGAATAATCTTAATGACGTGCAGTTATAGCTGTTGATTTCACTGTCGATGCTACTACACTCGCAAAGAGGTGTCAGCGTTGCTGGTTTATATCATTCCTAGGAATGATGTCATATTTCTTTATATAAAAACATGTTACTTTCTGCCTCAGTTCAATAAATGGAAAATGTTTCAGCCGATCAAATGACAAATAGAAGTTCTGGTCTACTGTTTCCTGAATATGTTTATTTAAATATATATATATATATATAATATTGAAAAATATAGAAAAAATACAGAGAATCCAATTTGTTTAAATGACTGCTCCATATTTATATGAGACACAGAAGGAAGATAACCAGATCTGGAATGTAATTTCTGAAGTTCCAGTTCCATGTTCTGTGAAACATAAAACCGATTCGGGAACTAAGGACGGATATTAAATTGGACTCGACAAAAGCGGTTGTTGGATACAAATTCTGTTCACACAGCAGCAGAGCCAAGGACCAAGCCTGATACAAGGATTTTGGGATTTGCTCTTCATATGACATCAACATAAGCATCATGATCTCAGGCTTTGTTATGCTGGGAGTGTAATAAATGAGGTTCTTGTTCAGTGGGCAGCTGTTAGCATGGATCAGTTAGCATGGCGGAGACGCATGGGGGGGGGCAGAAGCTAGCATGACGGATAAGGAAGTGGGACGGCATTTACCACGGTGGATGAGAGCATGGGGTATTGTTTAGCGTGGCGGTCGGGGATTCGGGGCAGCATGGTGGACAAGGACACGGGTGCCGTGTGCGACGTTTCATCTCAAAAGTGCCATGTTTCGAGATGCTAACTCAGGGTCATGTGACCACCCCCAGCAGGCAGCTGACCATGCAGATGGAGGTCCGCGTGGTGCTGAAGGCGGCAGGTTTCATCGGTCTGGTGGTGGTGGGCCTGCCGGCTAACCTGAGCGTGCTGCTACTCTTCTGCCGTCTGCACGTGCTCCACAGCCGCCTCTCGCCCAACGACATCATCCTGGGCAACCTGGCCTCCGTCAACCTGGTCGTCCTGCTCAGCCGCGGCATCCCTCAGACCCTGGCCGCCCTGGGCATGCGGCGCTTCTTCGGCGACATGAGCTGCAAGGTAGACATCTTCAGCTACCGCCTGGCCCGGTCCTTGTCCATCTGCATTACCGCACTACTGGGGTGCTACCAGTGTGTTTCTTTGGCGCCCGCCACACTGCACTGGGCCAAACTCAAGCGATGGCTCCCTACCCACCTTCCCCATGCCATCCTCCTCTTCTGTGCTATGAACACCTTCATCTCAAGCGGTAGCTACTTCTTCAGCGTGGCTCCTCCCACCAACGGTTCCATCCCAGAGTACACCCTCAACCTGGAGTTCTGCATCGTCGTCTTCCCAGACAGGGTGGCCTATATTGCCAACGGGGTGGCGTACACCTTGAGGGACGTGGTCTTCGTCTGTGTGATGGTGGCCGCTGCCGCGTACATGCTGCTTGTGCTCTACCGGCACCAAAAGCAGGTGGAGGGGCTGAGGGGAGCAGGGAGGGCGTCAGCAGGAGCCTCCAAGGCCGTCCTGCTGCTGCTGTGCACCTACGTGACGCTCTTCGGCCTGGAGAACACCCTGTGGGCCTACACGCTCACCGTCTCCCGCGTCCCGCCCGCCGTTTCCGACGCGCGCGTCTTCTTCGCCACCTGTTACTCTGCCCTCAGCCCTGTGCTCATCATCAGCACCAACAGGAGGCTGGCTGGAGGCTTCAGGGGATGCTTCCAAACCAAGGGTGCTGCCAAAGCCCCCTCCACACAGACAGAGTCCAGCACCACCCATGTGACAGGAGTATAGTCTGTCCCTATAGCTATTCTGTGGGGGGGTGGGGAATTCTGTAGAAGTTGTTCAGATGTAGAGCTACCTGTGTCAATGTATCAGATGTATCTATCAATTAATCAACGTTTGTTTGTGGGAAAAAAAAATGCAATAAACCAGTAATCTCTGAAACGACATCCTGACAAAAACCCTCCCGAAGCATGTTAGCCTTTCAACTCTTTTTCATAAGACTTAGACACTGCACGCAAATATTAATTTCAAACACCTACAGAAAAAAATGTACAAGAGAATAACAGAGTAAATAAGCAATGCATTACGAAACACAATTATTTAAAACTGTTCTGCACACGCGTGAAGCTTTCCTCCAATTAAATGCCTATCAGGACAGCTTATCTAGCCGCTCTCAAGTTGGAGAGAACATAAATAAACAAAGTGTACAACATCAAGTTTGGGCTTGTAGATTAATTGGACCTGAAATAATTATCCTCTGTTTTTTTTTCCAGGAGCTGAAAGCTTTAATTAGCCACTTGTGTATTCTGCTCCTGCTCAGGCGATGCCTGACTTCAGACTACAGTAAACAGTAGCAGTAGATTGCGTTGGCTCCCCCTGCCCAGATTTCCTCACCAAATCTGCACAGATCCTACCCCATCCTCTCGCCGTTGTCTCATTCCATGTGCCAATGCGGATGCTAAGTGTCCAAGTTCGGCAGCACAAACGTAATGACAATTATGAGTTTTTTGTATTTTTTTCTCCAAGATCTGTGGCATGTTTGCAGTTTTTTTTTTTAGTCCCAGTTAGACAACATTTCAGAAACTTGTTTATGGCAAGTGTCGCTCAGCCAATAGACTGCATATAAAACACACACACACACACACAAGCCAATATACAAGTTTTAACATGAGCCACAGTTTTATAAATTGCTGAAGCTTATGTTGCACAGCGGAGAGAACACAGTGAAATTACGGAAAAGGTTACATGACAGTGACACACAGAGATGATCAGCACCTCACTCTACTCTCCCAACGTCTGTTTGTAACACCCTTTAATTGATCCAAATTGGTTGTGAATCACTAATGATTGTGCGTGGCATTTTCTGCATGCTTACCCAACATATCTTGTAACAAACCCTTTTAGTCCTATCTTTATTAACAAATGGCTCTGTATTGCCGGTAATGATGCAGTAACAGTGGTCGTAGTTAGGTTATCACAGACTTTTTCTGTCTCCCATTAACAAACTCCCACATTATTACTGCTAATGGAGCAGTAAGTGATCCCAGTGCTATTATCACAGATTTCCCATGAGCCTCTATGAACCTGATCCACACATTCCACAGGCCTCATTAAACAGTCCCCAGAAGAAGTCCTTCTTTTTACCTTTTAATCAAGTTATTGCACGCAGTGGGGTTACACCATGGTTCATTGTGGGGTAGGGGGGGGGGGCTCCTTTCAGCTCCCAGGACGCAGGATAGAATCAGGGCCCAGCTGTGCGGAGCCTGCTCTCCCTATGCTTGGGTTGGGGGTCCGTTAGCTCTCTCTGGTTACCTCATATAAACAGTCATGTGTGCCGCTATGATGGTAAGTGCACTGTAGAGATTGGGCAGCCCCTCCCCGCTTCCACGTGCCAGGCAGGCTGCTGACTGACCCTGCTGGTTATCAGTTATCAGTGCAAAAACCACCAAAGGCAAACACTCACAACCAGAAATATATTGGTACCAGATAAGTTAAATTCTAAAGTTAATGACAACGATTAAAATCCTTCCTAAAAACATATTAACAGAATGCCTGGGGCTGTCAGTGAGAATAAACTCAAAACTTCGTAACTAATAGCATTTTATAAGATATGTGCGATCGTGCACATGGGAGCAGCGAATGGAGGCCGACGGGATGAGAAACGCACGTGGGAATCGAGCGGCACTTGTGTGGAAATGTATGCGGGTCAAACCTCACAGCATACCGTCCCATGGGGCCCATCTCCCAGTCATATTTCAGCACTAGGAGCCCAGCATCTACAATCTGTGAGCGTTTAAGAATCCCCTTTGGCGTGAAAGTGGCTGCCGCGACAGACGGTGCGTCGAAAACAGGCGTGCGCTGGCAGGAGGACCTGTGTACCACCGCAACTGGGCAATGGGAGGGCAAGGTGAATGGGGTCACAGGTAGGCTGACAGGCATGAGAGAGGCAAACCAGAGAGGGGGGGGAAAGCGGCCAATGGAGGCTCAAAACACGACAGTGTCTCCCAGTGCTCCCAATTTAAACCAACGACTGTTTCAGGCCCGGTAATTACCCAAGGTGCTGCACACATCCCCCTGGGAGACGGTGGGGGGGCGCAGGACCCAGCTGCACTCCCAAAATAACTTTAAATGACTTCCCTAATAGCGTAGTAAGTGTAACGATGCAGAAAGAATAACAAAGTTGCTCTGGGGGGAGAGGGGGTCCATCACTATCCGCTCTGCAGTGACATGCCGCTTATGCATGCTGGGCGGCAAGCGTGTGCAGAGGCTGCCATCTCATTGGTGTCGCATTTAATCATGTGTTTCTAAAGCTGGTCCGGGGTGTAATTATCTCTCTAATTAATTAATGACGCCCCGTCGATGGAACTGTTAACAAAAAAATAAAAAAACAAACAAGCAAACAGAAACCATCATAACGGGACGATTCATAATGCTATAATTACTTATTATAATTACTAATCCTGTAGGGTTGATGGCAGAATTGGAGCAGAGTATAACATTTATTAATAATTTAGGATGGAAAATTCTGGAAGAGAAATTGCAGAATACAGGTTGTGGATTTAACAGTTTAATCTGCCATAGCTAATGTGTATGAGTGTGTTTGTGCATGTCTGTGTATGTGTGTATACTAAAAAATAGGCTGCATTTTCTCTACCGACTCCTCTGTGAGTCTACCCACTCGTAAATCCTACCTTTGATATAGACTTCCCTGCTCTTTCTTGATGTTGTGAGGTTGTGAATATCACCACAGTGGCCCTTGCATCTTCTGTGCCCATGTGGACACGTGAAGGTCAGCAGACGAGATGTTATCTTCCATGCATGCCCAGTGGTTTATATTACCTGCTGGTTCTAGTACTGTGCTGTGGGGAGTGTTTTTCTTTTTTACGCATGACAAAAGCTGCCCCCCACCTTTTGCTCATTTGTGTTTACACCAGTAATCTCCCTTGTTTTCCTTCAAGTCCTGGCGTGAACAAATCTTGTCCGTTCCCAAAGGGGCAAAGCAAAGCTATAAATTTTGGGATGTTGGCCGACGTCCGGAATTACGGCTCTCCCGCTCCAGTGGAACTAGATGCCCTGATGTTGTTCCCCCAGTAGCGGGCAGAGGTAAGGGCGTTTTTTATGAGCTACCAAGTCTTAGTTGTCTGTCTAGGTGTAAATTCACCTTATTGCAGTTACACCGTATGCATCCGTGGTACCTACACCTCGCTGGCTAATCGTGATTGTCTTTCAAGTGGCAGGATCAAGGACTGGGGCCATGGACCTGTGTCTGACCATCAAGGGGGTATCCTTCCTCCTCCAGGCAGGGCTGGGCATCTTGGGTAACCTCGTCGTGCTGTTGGCATACCTCCACATTGCGCTTGGCGAAGGCCGCCTGCAGCCGGTGGACCTGATCATGGGCCACCTGGCCTTTGCCAACTTGATGCTCCTGCTAACCCGCTGCGTCCCCCAGACCATGACGGTCTTCGGGCTGCACAACCTGCTGGACGACCCCGGCTGCAAGGTGGTGATGTACATCTACCGCATCACGCGCGCCCTCTCCGTGTGCGTCACCTGCATGCTGAGCGCCTTCCAGGCCGCCACCATCGCCCCGGCCAGCCCACGCTGGTCCGCCCTCAAGACCCGGCTGCCCCGGCTTATCCTGCCTGTCTCGGCAGGGCTATGGCTCCTTAACATGATCGTGTGCATCGCGGCGCCATTCTTCTCCATTGCCCCGCGCAACGGAACCGTGCCGCCCTTCACGCTCAACCTGGGCTTCTGCCACGTCAACTTCCGTGACAACCTGTCGTACGTGGTCAACGGCGCGGCCATCTCCGTCCGTGACTTCCTCTTCGTGGGCCTCATGCTCTGGTCCAGCGGCTACATCCTTCTCCTCCTACACCGCCACAGTCGACAAGTGCGGAGCATCCGCAGCTCCAGCCAGCGCGCCCAGGGAGACACGGCGGAAACACGGGCAGCCAAGACCGTGGTGTCCCTGGTCACACTCTACGCCATCTTCTTCGGCATCGACAACCTGATCTGGCTCTACATGCTGAGTGTGCCGCAGGTGCCCGCTGTCATCGCCGACATGAGGGTCTTCTTCTCCTCCTGCTACGCCTCCTTCAGCCCCCTCTTCATCATCAACTCCACCAAGAAGATTAAAGCCAAGCTGGTATGCGCCGCGGCCCAAGAGGAACAGTCCTCAGAGGCCTCTAGCAACAAGAACACAACTTGACTGCTGCACAGAACTACTCTTAGGTGGAGACTTTTTCTCAACCCTTCTGACGTACATAAAACTTCATCCATTGACAGGGACCCATTAGGAAATGGATTCTGGGAGCACTTCTGCTTTCACAACCCAGCGAAATATGTTCAATCCATCCATCTTCCAATTGCTTACCAGTACAGGCTGACACTGAGTAAGAGAAAGGAAGGAAACACTGTGCTGAAATGTCATTCATAAATATAAAATACATGTACAAAGCATTCATATATACATCCCTATATACATTTCTACACAAAATATTTAATTTACAATTTTATAATAATGTACAAAAATAGCTTGCAGGATGTGTATATATATATATGAAATATAAAATGAATTAAACTACAGATGTCTATTCATGTCTATTCCTTCAAAGAATTTGTGCTTATGATAGTGACGGTTCAATGTGTGAATTTTATGAAAGTCGAACATATGTTTGTGTGGTCTATGGTGCATGTCTGAGAGTGAATGGGACTGTTACTAATTAGTACACTGAGAGGACGATAGTAAATACTTCCGAGTATGGTTTACAGGCAGCTCCTGCAACGTACGGCTGACGTGGATGCGTGGCTGGCTCAGGGCGTGTGGACCATGAAACCTGAAGAACCTCCTGAAAACATCATAGTGTTTACATTTTTTTCTCTTAACAGGAGCCAAAGGCTAAGGATGATTTTTCAGGACACTACACTACGGAGCGTCGGTCTGAGACACGCCCATGATAACCTAACGAATTATAAATCTCACAGTTCTGCATGCATGCAACCCACTTCATCGTCAACTGAATCGGCGCACCTCCAGTTTTGGTCTAAGGGAGCATTTTTTATTTGAAAGGAGAGTGTGTTTTGTATTTCAGAACGATGTGGTGTCTCAAATCTTTTTAGTGGATGGGTAGGTTAAGCACATTTAATTTCCCGTGTTAATGGCAACTAACCACTTGTCAAATTAGGAATAATATATTATTTTCTCTAGTGCTTTTGGGTAACGTTGAATTTTGTTATAGCGTTGCGTGAATACCTGCCTCGCGCCCGTAGCCTCCGGGACAGGCTCTGGTTCCCTGCTACCCTGAATAGGATAAGCGGTCGCAGAAATGAGATGGATGGATTTTGTGAATACTGTATGCCACCTAGTGGCCATAAAATACCTAACAGTCTCCAAAAGGAAACCCTGGTCAAAAGGGTGATGTGTGGGCAGATTAGAATTACAAGGAATGTGGGGTAAGGATTAAAACAGCAACGCGCACATTTAGTAAAGGACAGTTCCCAAAATAACTTATCGCACATTTAATTTCAGTCCATACCAACTGGAAGACCTTATTGGTTCATAAGCCTGCTGCGAAAACATTATGCAAAGGTTACCAGAAGGCAGACGAGCAGGTTTTGAGTTGCCTTTAAGTAACAGATATAGAGAACACACTGGGCAATAGATTATTGTAAAATTAGATTGTGATATTCACAGAATGATTCAGCTACAGGGTGCAGCTTCAACTGCAGGGCACAGGACAAGAATATGCTATGTGATGTCGATAAATGTTTTGTGAATAGAGTGTATTAGCTGGCAGTGAGAATCACACCTGGCTCGCAGTTACAAACTCTCAGGCTCCACATTGGTCCAAATCTTCAGTGCATGGATGCAGGAGTGTGAATCAAAGGTTGACAGATTGCTTCTCCGCCCACTGAGAACAGCTGCAGCTTCCTGAGATAATGCAGGAGGCATGGACAGTGAATCTGTTTGTATAACACATGCTGCACACACTGCTGTGACATATTGTTAAAGGTCACACACACAAAATACAATATAAAGGAGACCAAGTATATTAAAAAAAGTTTTCTAAAAAAAATTAGCTTTTATTTTACACATGCCTGTCCTGTCTCCTGGGATTCTCTATCATACACGCCATACATACAGGTCCTTCTCAAAAAATTAGCATACTGTGATAAAGTTGATTATTTTCTGTAATGGACTGATAAAACATTAGACTTTCATATATGTTAGATTCATTACACACAACTGAAGTAGTTCAAGCCTTTTATCGTTTTAATATTGATGATTTTGGCATACAGCTCATGAAAACCCAAAACCAGCATCTGACATGGCGCCCCAGACCATCACTGACTGTGGGTACTTGACACTGGACTATACTCACTATACTATGGTAATACTCAGTATTTTAACGAGATGACACCAAGACCCCTTCCTATACACGACATAGGCAGCCGCCTAGGGAGCAAGACTTCTGCCCATCCGCAAAGGATTTCCTAATAATACGAATGAGAGGAAAAACCCACGGAATCGATTTAAACCGCCGCTATTTATAAATGGACTTGAACAGGAGCCGGCGAGCGAAGTAGCAATGGTCGGACTCCTATAAAACCCAGGTCAGCAATCAAGCTCAACTTTATCTTTCAACTTTACTGTTCCCAGACGGCAACTGATTTTGCACCAAGGCAACGTAATAATAATAATAATAATCATCATCATCATCATCATAACGGGGGAAGTTAGGACAACTCCAAGGGCCTCGGAATGACAGGGGCCCTTAAAAAATTTGAAAATAATTGGATTGTTCTGGACTGGGGGGGGGGGGGGGGGGGGGCAATATGATTT
>JABFEB020000124.1:20173112-20193401 GCA_019775895.2 Stomatorhinus ivindoensis | reverse complement strand
CCCCCCCCCCCCCCCCCCCCCCCCCCCCCCCCCCCCCCCCCCCCCCCCCAAGATGATGTGCTTTCATGGATCCAAAAATCTTTAGCAATGTCCCTAATAATAATAATAATAATAATAATGTTAAAAATAATAACAACAACAATAATGATGATGATTATTATTATTATTAATATTAGTATTATTCAGAAAGGACAAAGGGCACTGAAAAGAGCATGAGAAGCAATAGTGCTGTCATTTCATCTCATAGAAGTTCTCGTTAAAAACTAAAATTGCAATGATTACAAAAAAATCATATACCATATACCAATCAGACAATTCATGTAATGGTAAAAGCCCCTAGTACAAATTATGTTCTAAAATAACACCAAAATAATCCGCCAAGTTACGGCTGGAAATATTAACATTAAATATATACTGACCAACGTGACACAGCCATGGCGGAGTCGGTATTAATAATCACGTTAATGTTTCGGCGGCGCAGGAAAGCAGGAGCGGACGGGGGAGGCGGGTCTCACTAACCCGGAACAAGGAAGTACGCTGGATCCCGTGCTTCGGTGCAGATTCTGCTGAACCGGTTCACCGGGGGACGCTCCCTTTGCAGCCTCCCGGGGCGAACCGACACCGGGAATAACCCCGCGACCGCTCATGGTTACCTAGTAGAGCGAACGAGCCGGTGAACTGGTTAGTTTTTACTGATTCGCACGGTTCTGTTGGTTTATTCAGCTGTGCGGATGCGCTGCAGGTGATTTCCGCACCCAGTCCAGCACTGCGGAGACGAAAAGCTTGAGTGTTTCGGATTAAATGCGACCGAATTAAAAAGGGTGCGGGGGTAATTTGATCAGACGCAAACAAGCGAAAGTGTTGGCATGCTGCCTGCTGTTCTGAACTGTTACAGATATGACTTGATCTTTGATGTGGAAACTGAGTGCGAAAAGACCGGCACGTTTCACTGGATCAGATTAGTTTTGATAGTTGAACAGATCACTACGAGGTAAGTTTCTCGTCCTTTGTTCGAAAAGTGTGAAGAGTTTGTAGGCCTGGGAATTATTCCTGAGAATGAGAAGTAACTCTAATCACTGTTTTCACGCACATCAAATAAATTTCCCAGGTGCCATTGCAAATTACGTACTGCATATTAAAGTATAATTTTCTGTACAAGTTTGCGGACGCAGGTACAGTGGGATTTGTAAAATACCTAGGAATCGTACCTGCGTTTGTGTAAAGCTGACCTCAAAATCATACGCTGCAGTTTACGTTAATTTGTGACATCGTGTTTTTTTTTTTTTTTTGCATAATTTCCCGTTGATGATTGCAATCTGCTGCTTTGCCTTGGGGTAACTACATTTTTTTGCTGTGACAGTCTGCGCCATTCTGATGTCTGCAGTGAAATGACTTGACACCAAAGGTCCGAGCAGCGGCAAAAAGCAAGGATGGCAGGAATAGCCTGGTATCAAGAGAAGGTCAGACTTGGTGGGCCGCACTAATGACGTTAAAGGCTTTGTAGTTTACTTTAACCAGAGAAGGGCAGGCACAGAATGCCTTTCAAAGTGTTTTTTTCAATGGCTGTTTGCACACAGATCGGAGCCTATGACCAGCAGATTTGGGAAAAATCACTGGATCAAACAGAGCTAAAGGTGAGATTCTTGTTTTGTGGACAGTAGCACTAGCGCAGCCTTTAACTGTCATGTTTCACCTAAATGCAACGATTAATATGTCATTAAACTTTGGTTTGCAGGGTTTCGGCAACAAGCCAAAGAGGACGGGCCATATCAAGGCTGACCTTATTGACGTTGACTTAGTAAGAGGTGAGGTTCCAACTAGGCGTGAAACAATGGTTTAGAACTGAAACTAAAGAAAGTGAGGCAGTATTACGAAACCACCAAGTGGTTGGTGAAGTAATCTGTTTACCTTGTGGGTGCTTTGGGTTTGTTAGAAGATACTGAGCTCATGGGCAACTGGGACCCTCTTTCAGGCTCGACCTTCAGCAAAGCCAAGCCTCAGAGTCCCTGGACAGCACTGACCCGGAAGGGTCTCGTAAGGGTCCTGCTCTTTCCGCTTTTCTTCCAATGGTGGACCCAAGTCACCTCACGGGGCATCTCCACGTGGCTGCTCTTGCTGTACTTCTTGCAAGGTTTGTTGGTTATCGTTTTTTGTGCTGGGCATCTCAAGAACCCCCCCGCCCCCCCCCCCCCAACACACCCGGGTGTGTGACCATGAGTTCCTCCCTGTGTATGTGCCCCATAGTGGCCGCCGTGATGGTGTACACGGTGGTTCCGGTGGCTGGCGTCAGCGAAGTGGTGGGGCCAGCATGCCTGATGCTACTGTTAGGAACTGTGCACTGTCAGATCGTGTCCACGGAGTCCAGCAGAAGTCTGCCGGTCAGCCCCTCGGCCAACCTCGCCGGAAGTCCGACCCGCAGGAAGAGGTGGGGGACCTACCAGCCGACTGGACTTTTTGAAGCCGTAGAATTTGTGCAGTGTGCTGTAATTGCTGAACCTCTTCCTTTAGGCAGAGGAAGGGTAGAGGTGTGAAGAAGGAGGTGGTGGAGCAGTTGAATGACCTGGAACTGCAGAATGAGATCCAGAAGATGTACAGGAGAGAGAAAAAAGGGGTAAGACGTCGGCTTGTGCCAGACTTGTGGTCTGGGGTCATTTGTAATGCTCTTGCAAAACAAAAGCACACTAGATAACCTTGACTTGAGATTTTTCTGCTCTTTCACTTTGCCACAGAACAGTTTTGTCAAGCTAGGGGCATCCGAGGAGCTGTCCAGCGAGGAGGACGCTGAGGAATATGCCCAGCCGAGTGGTCGGCGGCACCGCTCCAAAAAGGCATCAGCCGCCGGCACCATCCTGAGGAAGAGGAGCCGTGCTTCTCGCAGGACAAGCCCAGTGCCTCCAGTGCGCCCTCAGGTAGCTTGCCTGATTACCTTCCTGGCTTTTAGCATCAGGATCCTTTGGTATAGACGAGGTGTGAGATGCTGTGCTGCACTCTGACCAGGATGAGAGCAACAAGGCGCAAGGGAGAGTGGCCAGGCTTCCGCCTCGGCAGATCGAGCGGCTGCGCCCCTCGGAAAGCTCTCGGCTGCGCCCCTCGGAAAGCTCTCGGCCTGCCTCCGATACCGACGACACCATGTGGGAGGAGCTCCTCCAAGGACCAGACTCCGCCTCCTCCGGCAGTAGTGACAGTGATGAGGAGACCCGGCAAAGCCACGTCATGCCTGTGCCCATTATTCTAACCAGTGAGGACGACAGCTTCCAGCAGGTGTGCCACTAACTCCCCAGCTCGTGTCAGCCGTGGAATTTTGCTGTTTTTGGTACTGTTAACGTTGTCGACCCAGGTTCAACCTGGCCGAAAGCAGTTTGATGGTCCACCAACATTTTGCAGTGGGTGAAGTCAGCCGTTTCTTTGCCCAGAGTCACCTGTCCTGGCTGCAGGCCTGCCACCCATCTGAAGACCGTGTCAGCGCCATCATCTGGGAGAATGGGGAATGTCAGAAGATGGACATGTCTGTATTGGACATGAGTGGCATCATCCTGAATCGGGTTAGCCACTTGCCTCGTTTGCTACCCTTTACTTAGCCTGCCATGCAGTAATCTCATGTGGACCTCTGAAGATGGTCCTTACTGTGATTTTCCGTCTTGGGCCAGGTAAAGGCCGTGGAACAGGGGGTGGGCTACCTGATGCTGGGAGTGGTGATGACCACCGTGCTGGCCTTGCTACCCTTCGGTTTCCGGCTGGTGCAGGGGCTTGATGCAGCTCGCCTGAGCTCCCTCTCGCCGGCAGAGCTGATGGCGATGGCGCTCGGGCCTCCCAGTATGGTGGCATACTTCCTTTTCTTCATCACCGCCGTGGAGAGGGTCTGCCTCTCTGGACTTTTCTTCTTCATGATGTGTGTAGCAGAGAGGACGTACAAACAGGTGATTCTGGTGGACCGGCTTGTGGCCTTATTTAGTCTGTTTTAACAGGCAGGCTAGGGAACCAGATGCACAGAACCATTGAGTCAAACCTTTCTGTCACCGTGTTTCCCAACCTGGTCATCAGGGACCCCAAGGCAGTCCATGTGTTTGCTCCCTGCCAGACAGTCAACATTTGTGCTCCTGGGAGGTAGTAAAACATGAACTGTCTAAAGTTCCCTGTGGGCCGGATTGGGAGACACCAGTCTGACGTGTTACTCCCCCACCGACAGCGCCTCCTCTTTGCCAAGCTCTTCAGCCACCTGACGTCCGCACGGAAGGCCAAGAAGTCAGAGATCCCCCACTTCCGGCTGAAGAAAGTTCAGAACATAAAGATGTGGCTGTCGCTGCGGTCATTCCTCAAGGTTCGGATGGATGGTCCCATCTCCTCATCACTGTCCTGTAACACCACTGTCCACCAGAGAGACATCTTCGTCTGGCTGAGGCCTCACATTGTTTTTTCTTTGTGTGTGTGTTGGTGGCTTTTTCCATTGCAGAGGCGTGGACCCCAGCGATCGGTTGATGTCATTGTGTCCTCCATCTTCCTTCTTGCTCTTTCCATCTCCTTCATCTGTTGTGCACAGGTCAGCCATACCTGTCAGCAAAACACTAACTGTTTTCCATAGCAGCTATTATAATCCTATTCATGCTTGTATATATAGTCTAATATTGAAGCCAAAGGGTGCATTTCCATTAAATACAAAAAAATCTAAAGTTGACAAAGCATTAGCTAGCTATATATATATATATATATATATATATATATTTTTTTTTTATTCCATTATTTGTTAAATGGTTAAAGCATTTGTTAAAGCATTTCAGTATTAGTTAGACATTGATATTAAACCTGTGGTTACTTATGTGGCAACTCATGATTCTATTTACAAATGAGCCAAGTGGCAGTATTGTGTTCTTTTTGTCTTTCTATTTTATAAATGCTGTTTAACATGTTTTAGCTCTGTAAAGCAGTGTTTCTCAGTCCAGTCCTCGGGGACCCGCAGTCGGTCCACGTTTTTGCTCCCTCCGAATTCCCTGCCAGACAGTCCACATTTTGGCTCCTTTCCAGGAGCTGGGTGGAAGCAAAAACATGGACTGTCAGTGGGTCCCTCAGGACTGGATTGGGAAACACTGCTGTAAAGAATATCTACTGTTTTGCATTATTGTTAAAAACAAAACTGCATTTCACAAACATCCAAGGTGGACCTTGGGGCATAGAATAGTTATGGCCCTGGCTTCCAAGGTCATTCTGAGTGCCTCATCTAATCTCCCACCCCTGCAGCTCCTCCACAGCCACCACACCTTCCTTTATTCAGAGATTAACTGGGAGCTGCTGATCTGGGGATTCGCCCTTATAGTATTTCTGCTGCGTCTTTCCACACTGGGCTTCGAAACCAACCGGAAGTACAGCAACGTGTCTGTGCTGCTCACAGAACAGGTACAGCTTCACGGCTCCCTCGCCCCCCCAACTTTGTAAATACTAGTCATGCCGCTTTTCCACTGCCACCAAGAAATGAGCTGTACATGAACTGATGGCTTTCCATTGTAACTTTTTGTAATGCTAACATACTAGCAGGGCCGAAAGTGTGTCCAAACTGAGCTTATTGCGTCACCACAATCTGATTGGTTGAAATTCACAGACATACTGTTATTCTGCATCAATACGCATGGATTGTCTGAATGAGAAAAGGGGATCTTCTATTAATAAGTAATTATTAGTTCTATAACATATCATGATGCATTCGTGATAACTCAGAACTTGAAAATTTACAGCCACCTGCTTAAATAAGTACTCTAAAACTGCTGAATGGAATGGATTCATAATGGAAATTCACTCAAGTGAATGCTAATTCTGCTAGCGTTTGTTGCTAACATAACAATGATTCTCACAGACATGCTACCGTAAATCAGCACATATTAAATCATGATGTACACCCGGTGAACAGTAAACGGTAAAAGAGCTGTAACTAGTCTCTCTTCATGATACAGCTTGGGTTCCTGTATGACAGTGGAAAAGCGCCATTCGTTTTCTACTCTGGCTTTAGGTCATCATGTCTGACACAGGCACCATTTTTACTCAAAGGTGCAGGGAAAATAGATTTAAGTTTGGAGATTCATTTTGCTGCACATGTACTGAAATACTTCATGGGCCAGAATTACCTTCCTTTTTTCCTCCAGATTAATTTATATCTGAAAATGGAAAAGAAACCCAACAAGAAGGATGAACTGAACATTGTCAACAACGTCCTGAAACTAGCTACAAAGTTGATGAAAGTAAGATCAGTGTCCATATTGGGTGTTGCAGTACTGACCTATCGCATTGATTAAGTGTGATGTGATTAGCTTGCTTTGAATTCCACTCAGCACTGAACAGTGATAAGTCATTATGGTCAGGTATGGTGAGGGACCAAGTTGCCAAATTCTGATCAATCAGCTGAGGTTGCATTGTGATCTAACTTGCAGCCAAAATCTTGCAGATTCAGGCCAAGACAGGGTACTGTCGTACATTTTATATCTAAATAAACGGGATGTGCTTTTTGGTGAAATTGACTTCTACTATATAGATAAATGAAAATGATTCTGAGCCTCAACTCTTGTCTCAGGAGCTGGACAAACCCTTCCGGTTGCTGGGCCTAACCGTGAACCCTCTGATCTACAACATCACGCGTGTGGTTATTCTGTCGGCAGTCTCGGCCGTGATTAGTGACCTACTGGGCTTTAACATCAGGGTGAGTGAAGGTCCCTCTCTACTTGTGTCCGATGAGTACTGTCTGTGGTGTTTTTACTGCTGAAAAGAAGGAACGAATGAAGACGATGTGTTGACTCTCTCCCTATCTGTGCTCTAATCCTTGTCCCTGTTGCCAGCTGTGGAAGATCAAGCCATGAAGCGAAGTCCGGACAGATGACTTGAGTTCCACAGATGTGCCTGACCAGTGAAGGATATCTGCTGATCTTTGTCAGTGAGCCCTGAAGCCAAACTGCTACAGATAGCATGGAAGGGCATCCCTATTTCTAAGCCAACGGAGAAGACTCAAGACAGTGTGTCCAAAATTTTAATTCCTCCGTGGGATGAATATTTACACTGGATCAAAACGGGTCACTTTAGCGGTTTGATATTTGGCGGGACCAATTCAATGGTAGAAACAGGGTTACGCTTTGCTTTCTTAGACCGAATGTGCAAAACTACTGTCTTCGTAAGTAATCCGACGGACATTTGTGTTCGTGGACGTACCGTGAGTATTTCATAATACAAAAACACTTACCTCGCCCTCAGGTGTAGCCCCCTTAGTGCCTTTTTTTCCCTGCGACAGTCCCGGAGATTGTTGAGGGTGGCGAAGCACAAAAGGGTGGGAAGATTGTAATGCCAAGGCGATTCGTATTGCGGCAGAGAAAAACTGGAAGTTTCGAGTATTTTACGTGAAGAAATGCAAGGAAGCGATTCGGGCAGTCTAAGCAATGGAGTCAAAGTTAAAATCCAATGAATCGGAAAATAAACCAGAGGGAATATAGTCAAGGATGTATGAAAATCTTGGGCTGCTGTGCGGTGACTGTAACGATGAGCTGAAGTAAATGTTTTACGCATTTTTATTACGCGGATCCATAACCCAGTGTTGTTGTTATTATTAAATCACCTATTATCATTATTAATTAATGAAATGTGGCGCCTTCTTTGTTGAAGTATTTATTTAAATAATTGAAATTGGTTACTGCGTTGGGAGGAAGGTAAGCCACGAAGAATTCAAAGTATCACTAAATTCATTTTGCTGGTTACTGGCTTTAACAACACTGTGGTACAACATGGAAGTTAATGCTCTGTATTATGCATCAGCAAACTGTATGCGATTGTATTTTTGTTAAAAATGCATTTCCCGGCTATCGCCTCTCTCGCTCCCGTGTATTCTGCAGCTGTTAGTTCATTTGTAACAAATTTAATCAAATTAATGACTAACAACTACGCCCGCTCAATTACGGTGAAATGTGCAACATGAATGGCTACAGAGCACTTGTGTTGTTTAAACAGCTGTGAATACCCCCAATTGAATAAGTTGTGTAGTGAACTGGGAATGATGAAAAGTCTCACGGGTATTTAGTGTATTTGCAGAAGGGAATTCGATCTGTTCAGACTTTTACCAAATTACAGCTTAACGGTTTGATGTTCTTCTCCTAATTGCAAGTGGAAATGATTTCCCTGTAATTTCAGGATGAGCAGAACTTAACTGGAAAATTCTACAAACACGTACAGTACGCCTTCCACATAACGATATTCTGTCTGGTGCACTTAGTAATTTCATATTCAAATTATTTCATGGACTAACAGGTGTTATGACGAGATCTTGCGCTATAGGCTATATGTTATGAAGCCTTGGCTGAATGGGTGGTATAATAAAATTGTGAGACGAAATATATGTAAAGCATCATTTTTATTCGGCACTTTTAACCAGCTATTAAGTATACTGTAAAACATGCATTTAATGACAATACTGTTTGCAGTGTTAATAATGAACATTATTGTGTACACTAGTTTAAATGCCGTGTTCTCATTCCTTTTCATTTACATCAGACCCCATAGAAAGCCCCCCTTTCATAAATCTCTAGTTCCTGCAATGAGAGCAGACTTTTATTAGGATTAATTTGGGTTTTTGGACATGCAAACTGGTCAGTTTGAATGGAAAAAGTTCGTTAATAATATAAGCATTTGTAGCTTTTTTGGAGCTAAAGTGAATGAGTATTGAATATAAATGCTAATATTAATGTCGGAAACTCGTCTTATGTGCTGTCAAGTCACTGTCGACTCTGGTCACCATACAGACGGCACCTACAGAATGCCTTGTCTTCGATCTGTCTGAACCATCAAACACTACCACTTACTGTTCGTATATAAAGCACTTCAGCCATCTTTTAACAAATTCTCTGGGTTTACAGTTCTACAGTACAATAAAGGGTTTAATGATGTGTTTAACGGTAAATGGAAGTATCGAACTATTTCTAATTCCGGAGTATTGCATTTCGATCAAAATCGTGATAACTAAGTTACCATTATTCGTAGGAATACGGTAACAAGACTGTGACGTGGAGACACACCTTCATTCATGTGTTTGGCTGATACGGTTTCGGAAGGTCATCTATCGCCGAGGTAATAATACTGTTTCTCTGCCGTAGTAACCGCATTATTGGCTCAAGTTCACAGCGCAAGAATTTTCACCGGCTAAGCTGCATGCAAGAAGGGAACAACATTCTGGCTTTTGTGCCTTTAATTACAAAAATTACATATTAAATATATTGACGGCAAAAAGAAAGATATATGTATAGATGTATTATTCTGTTCGATGTTATGGTACAATTCTACTGTGATCATTATTAGCCGGAGGTTGGTAGGTAAGTGGGAGCTTTCCGTGCAATTGTCATCGCTGTTATAAGATGGCTAGAAGATTAGCTAGACTAAAACGAGGTAAAATATGATGAAGGAAGATTATCGATTCAAGGGGCTGTTTGTTATGGTGGTGCTTATTTTCGTTCTGATCATCCGGATTCATTTGGGCTTTACCTAACACTTTACAAATTGATATTTCAGAAACCGCTTTAATTTCACGCTTTTGCCAGGACCGCATATTGCTCAGCGCTTTAATGACGTAGCACTGCCGTTCAGTCGAAATATTTACCTGCGGTATATAATGTACTTTACCTCAAAGCGAACTACATAGACGTCTAATAGCGAGTCAGCACTGTTCGAATGCCTAAACCAAAGAAAACATTGAAATGAACTGACATCCGTACATGTATTTTCGTTTAAATGTCGATTTTATTTACGGTGATGCACCGTCCCGAAATATTTTTCCTTATTTCCCTATTACCATGCATGCATTGAGTTTAGTACATTGTTAAGTTAATTTAGTTTTTCAACAGCATACTTCTCGGGCTTACAATAAAAAGAGTATAAATGCATATTAATGTTTATATAACCTATAACTGCAATTCAAAACGATTTTAGGAATCAATTATGTGTGCATGATAATAATAATAATAATCACATTTGTTTGAGGTCTGAGATAAAATTGTTGCTTCTTGAAGCAATGAAGACCCAGTCCTCCTAGGATCAAAACAAGTCAAATAAAAAAGACCGTCGCACTGCCAGTCATGTCGTCTGACCCGCAGGGAAACTGTGTGCCACTGAACTCCGCGGAGTTGAAGAAAACGGAGTACAGGACCACGGAGAAGAAATGCTGTGAGTATGGCAGTACGCCCAGGTTTTTCCTTGGTGTGTTTTAGGAATGTGACTCGGACTGACTCAGGGAAAGCACTTACGGTACTGGTCTAATGACAAAATGTTCTGTCAGGACAAATAACATGCTTATTGAATTTATACAGTGTAGAGTAGCGGTTCTTTAATTATAAATTTATGGTTATAACGGGAGGTCAAAATGTTTTTACTTAATGCTGTCTAGACTGATTTAAGATATTCTTAACTATTTTTGCAAACACGTGTTTAAACGGTGGATTATTTTTAGATAGAGTGATTTGCTCACACTTGCCCTAACCGTACACTTCCAAATTCTGACATCCTGACCTGAATTTGGTTTCTGCCACACCTGTCTTCTGAAGTGCATGCTCAGGTGCAACTGGCAGTTAAATCTGTGTCGCTAATAAATGAAGAGGTATAAAGTCAGTAATATAAGTCATGTCTTCTAAATAAAACGATGGTGTTGATATAAGGTCATACTGGCTGCTTTTATTATAATAATTGCTAAACTCTTCGCACTCTTACCCATTAACAGACTGAATTTAGATGTGGTGAGGAATTTCTATTGTGCTTGCTGTGGTTAATCAGCTCACACGAATGTACATGTTATGTTTTTGTAACACTGTCCGACTCATGAAATCCCCCCACCCACGTAACTCTCTCCAAACCTAAGCCACCGTCTCTAGAAACTGTTGGACCAGAAGCAGACAGCTGGAGCCCTGTCTCCAAGCCGCGAGAGCCACGTGTTACGTGTTACGTGTACGCGAGAGCTTCTGGCCATGCCTGGCTGTGAAATCGTGAGCCCAGGATTTCTATTTTCAATCATCCCGCCTGCCACCTCGTATAGCATTGGTGGTGCGACAGAGAACCAGAGTGGGGGCGGGTACTCTGTGTTTCACATTGACACATGCCTTTCTTACCAGAGGGGGTGTCAACAGTAGTGACACTGTAAACTTTTGCCCCCACTGGAAGGGCACCATCGGGGCAGAAAAGACACAAGCTGCTGCCCAATCAGATAAGAAAATAAGGGCACAGAAAATATGTAAACTTCCACCACTCTTCATGTGATTTGGTTTAGTCTAGATGCTCGTATATTTGAACACAAGTGATTTTAGATATTTTTATGGAACTGAAATATTCGCACATGTTCTCCATTTTTCCAGCATGTGGGATAATTGTCAACAGTTTGTTGTGTCACTGTTGTGCTTTGGGCTATGAATGAGGCGATGACACTTCGGATGTTTCCATGCACTTGGGTAGTGTGGTAGAGCCTGTTTCAACTGACTGTGATGTTGAACAGCTTGTACTTTTGGTTTGTGACAGTCTCTTGGTTTCAAGTGTCTGTATGTTTGTGTGTGTGAATCATACCCCCCCCCCCCTCAACAGCTATGTTTGACTATCACAGGTCGTACCTGCCGGACATGTGCTTGCTGTCTGTCTGTCCTATTTATACTCATTACCATATGTCCAGCTTCGTATAGTGAAGTCATCTTGAATGAAATGTTTTCTGGAAGGTCCAACGGAAGGACTCGTTTCCGCTCTTGAAACTGCGATTTCGCCACCACAGCTCAGCTATCCTAGTCAGGGGATGTGCACTTGTGCCGGGACAGCTTGACATGGCCCATGTGCAGAGACACATCCTGCCATCTAGACCTTAACAAGCTCTTATGTGAAGCCAAAGTGTTTTTGTTACCTTTAGCTTAGTTATTTACTTGATATTTTACACAGGTGTAAAAATAAATTGTATTAGTTTTGGCCAGTAACATGTATTGGAATTATTTGGTATCGATACACCATCCCGGTACCAAGAGGTGAGATCAACTAGGAAAGACTCCATAACATTGCTGCTTATCTGTTTTGAACTCTGTGATCCCAAGACATGTCAGGAATTATCGGGACCATTTCATCATATGTTCGGTCAGCAAGACTTTTCCATTGACGGCGTGTCTGTGTGCATTGTATCTACCCAGCCTGGGCCTCCTACATGACCAACTCCCCCACTGTCATCGTGATGATCGGTCTGCCGGCAAGGGGGAAAACGTACATGGCCAAGAAGCTAACACGCTACCTCAACTGGATAGGTGTGCCCACCAAGGGTGAGTAACCTTGGACCTGAGCTAATCCAAAGAGTAGCAGCTGCCAGGTCCATTTGACAGGACCTTAAGGAACAAAATGGGTATCAACCAGGCCAGTCGGTCGCAGAAGCTACCAGGTTTACTTTCCTGGGCACGTGTACCTGTTATGCCTGATTAGGGCAAATAGTATGCTAGTTTATCACAGGTAGATAGTTGTCCCTACCTTGGGTATCAATCAAATCAGCATGCTTTGTTTTATTGATATATATTTGAATAAGGTATCATACATGCAGGAAGTGACATAATTGACTGGGAACTTGTACTGTTGGGTGTTAACTTTGATGTTGCCTTCCCACAGTGTTTAACTTGGGTGTTTACCGGCGGGAAGCGGTGAAGTCTTACAAGTCCTATGATTTCTTCAGACATGACAATGAGGAAGCCATGAAAATCAGGAAGTATGTTGAAAGAAGCTTCCGGCCTCTGCTTATTGATTAGTTTTGAAAATGAACATCCAGTTTGTCAGGCTTACACAAGTTTACTCTCCATACACTATGTCCCAATGCAGCGGAACTACACCAGATGGGACTCTGAAGAGTGACCACTTTCTTTGTTACAATTATCGTTTAATATGATTTAATGATTCCGACAATTGGATCCAAGATGTCAGCACCTAAAAGTAACATCTCACCAGTTTATTTCTCTGGATATTCATTACTAGAATGTACTAGATACCTTTGCATCTTGATTTTTGAGTTGACATGATCATTAGTTCCACAGTCAATAGTAGGGCTCACAAATTTCATCAAAAGTTTGGAGTGAGATTACATAAGTTAGGAGCGGAACGTGTTATTGCATGCATTCCATCTCGCTCTTCCACTTCCAGCTTGTCTGCACTCTGTGTCTGTGTGCATCCATATAATAACATGCTTGTAGCAGGATCAAACGTAACGTATTTGGGAATTTACTCAGAAACAACAGATATGTTGTTTGCTGATTGGCTGGTAGGTGGCTAATAACGCCGCATAACTCGGGACAGCTATGAACTCTCCAGGAGACTCCATATGTCTGCGCCTCATCCATTTATTCTTTATAACGGGACACCGTGGTGGGTGTTATCCCTTACTTTTTCAGCATGAGAAATACAAGGTGTGGCGTGTGAGCATGTGAACTGGTTGAGATGCATGTGTTTTACAGTCAATGCGTGAGATTTGAGGACCCTGGTCCCTAGATACTGAGGAAGGAAACATTTTATATTGTTCTCTGTTATAGACAGCATTGCGTATTATTTTCACGGGAATCGGTCCTTTTCACATACAAAGAAATACTCTTTGAAGGCGAATAGTAGCTGAACCATTTGGAGGGATCTGGGCTGGCCCTGCACCTCAGACAAGGTTATTGCGACGAGCTAATGCCAGAAATAAAAACTAATTAAGGCTGAGCTGGCGAATTTGATTGCAATTTTCTAGCCTTTTGCTTGATAGCTAGGAAATATCGATTCTGTGATGAATATAACCGAAAACTGGGGCAACTAGTGATATCTGATTAAGCATTTTTAATCAGTTGCAGTTGTGTGGTTTCTGCAGTCCCTTCATGGCTAAAGACACAGCAGTCTAAAACCTGTGCCCACCAGCTTGGACAGTTGCTCTAATACAGAGGAAGAGATGTGATTCTTTTATTTAATGCTTGTGTGCTAGTAGCTGCTCTGGAAGCCAAGCTGATTTAGATCTATGTAAAACTAAAACAGTACACAGTGTACATCTATGCAGAGCGCCTCGTTGATAATTGGGCTACAGTGGGAAGCAGACATCACAACTTTCTGAAGTATATTACAGTGTTTGGAAGTTGCTGGTACTGAAAACCTTTATTCCCCACAGACAATGTGCCCTTGTTGCTCTACAAGACGTCAAGTCCTACCTGAATGAGGAAGGAGGTCAGATTGCTGTAAGACATTGTTTCCTTATGCCTTGCACCCTTCCGGAAGTTAAGACCTTGGCGTTACACGCTGCTGCAGAGGGCAGGCACGTTTAGCTGTGCGACCAATGGCTGTTGCCCTGTTAGGAACATCATCTCCACTTAGCACTCTGTGTCATGTGACTGAGGAACTTCAGGGATCCAAAATATCTGCTTGTCAGCACCTCGCACCGCATTTCTGTATGATATTGGCTTAGTCTGTGTCATTCAGCCATGTTTCTTTTCGAAGGTCGTATCGCAAATCTTATCAGACATTAAGTTTGTCCGAGTCATTTGGCATTAAATGTAAAGGTGAATCTAAACTTAATGTTCACCTTCCCTGTGAACGTTTTTATTTTCAGGTGTTTGATGCTACAAACACAACAAGGGAAAGAAGAGACTTGATTCTTGCCTTCACTAAGGAAAATGGCTACAAAGTATGTGCTACACTCTTTTTTTTTAACTACTGTGCAGATATCCTGAAGGTCACGGACCTCGTTTTCAGAACAAAGAGTGAAATCATATGTATTCATTCTCATGGGAAGAATCCCTATTTTGATAAATGTGGATATTGCCATTATGAAGGATGCTGAAACAGCTGTTTCCTTCAACAGGTGTTCTTTGTAGAGTCAGTGTGTGATGACCCAGAAGTCATTGCTGCCAATATCCTGGTACGTTCCGACCAATGTATTGCGGTGTCAGATGACAGTGTTGTGAGGGTATTTATTTAGCCTTGTCCACGTAATGTTTCTTGTCGTTCTTCCATTATTTGGCTCATGATTGGACTCTCTTCTTAGGAGGTAAAGGTGTCCAGTCCCGACTACCCAGAAAGACACAGAGAGCGTGTCATGGATGACTTCCTTAAGAGAATCGAGTGCTATAAAGTTACATACCAACCACTGGATCCTGATGAGTATGACAGGTTAGAAATCACAATTCACTCACTCCCTGTTGTTTTGTCAGAATTTTGCTTAAACTCTTAAAACCCTGATTACAGGACAGACACTGTCATTAACATCCAGCTGTTCATCCATTTATCTTTTACTATACTACTTATCCAGTACAAGGTACTCTGGGATCATCTTACAGTCCAAAAACATAAAGTGAGGCATAATGGTAACCTTAAACTGCCCATTGTGTGTGTGGGTTCTGTATCTAATACATTGTGGGGACCGCATGTCCCCCACAATGTGATAACAACCTGTTATTTTGACCTTGTGGGGACATATTTTCAGTCCCCACAGAAACTCTGTTACTGCAATCAAAAAACTAATAGTGCCCTAAGTCTTGTATTTTCTTTGGTTATTTTTGGCTAAGGTTAAAGCTGGGTAGGGGTTAAGGTTGTCATAGTTTGGATTATGTCCATTGAAATGAATGGACGGTCCCCACAAAGATATGAGTACAGGCCTGTGTGTGTGTGTGTGTGTATGGAAGCTGTGTGCCCTGCGATAGATTGGCATCCCATCCCTTTTACTTCCGTGTACTTTACCGTGACTCTGCGCTGGATGACCTGAAAGACCCTCTGATTAAGGTGACTAATTTCCAGCAGCCAGAGTCCCATGTCACCTATAACATTTTTGCCGCATCTGTCACTAGGGATACCTCCTTCATCAAGGTGATGAACGTGGGTCGCCGTTTCCTGGTCAACCGGGTGCAGGACTACATCCAGAGCAGGATTGTCTACTACCTGATGAACATCTATGTGCACACTCACTCCATCTACCTGTGTCGGCACGGCGAGAGCGAGCACAACATGCAGGGCAGCATCGGCGGTGATTCCGAGCTGTCCCTGCGCGGCAAGCAGGTGCAACCCTTGTAATATATCACCTTGAGCGATACTTAAGTTACAGTTGCGCAATCTCATAGTGGCTATTTAAGAAAACAGGCGTGTTATGGGAAAATGCGGTCATTATTGCGGTCGAGTTTCCGAGGTTTAACTGCATGCATAGTTTAATGAGATTCTTACTTGTTTGCGTCTTCAAACTAGTGGTAATAAATACAAGAAAATAAGAGCTTAAGTCAAGCGAGGTGATGCTAAGATTATACAATTCATCGGTAAGACCCCACCTAGAATATTGTGTGTAGAATATTAGAATATTGTGCGCAGGTTTGGTCACCATACCTTAAAAAGGACATTGCTGCCTTTATATGGATTCAGCCGTAGGGCTAGAAGAAAGATTCCTGGTCTTAGAGGAATGTCTATGAAGAGGTTAGCTGAGCTGAATCTGTTCAGCCTCGAGCAAAGGAGACTGAGGGGGGACATGATCCAGGTATATAAGATTCTAATGGGTCTGGATGCTGTTCAACCAAATAGTTACTTCAATATTAGTTCAAATACAAGAACTCTTGGCCATAGGTTGAAATTAGCAGGAGAACATTTTAAACTGGATTTGAGAAAGCACTTTATTACACAGTGTGTAGTTAGAGTACGGAATAGTCTTCCTGCTAGTGTAGTGCAAGCTAAAGCCTGGGGTCTTTTAAATCAGAGCTAGATAAGATTTGAACAACTCTGAGCGATTAGTTAAGTTCTCCCCAAGCGAGCTTGATGAGCTGACTGGTCTCCACTCATTTGTACATTTCTTATGGTCTTACAGCAGTAACTACTAACGAACAAATTACCCTAATAACACCACTGCAGACAACATGTATATGTAAGCCGAGGCAGAATCAAAGAGTAAAATGTCTTGATAGCAGGTGCAGTCATTTTACTGCATAGTTAGCATTTATTGCGGATAATTGCCTGCTTTTAGGAATTATCCTTGGATGTTCTTCACTGAACGAATTGTATAAAAAAACAGAATTCATTGTTGACCGTGTTCATCACTGAAGAAAAAGAGTGTGAACAAAAGCAATAATTTGTAATCTTTTACCCCCCCCCCCCCCCAATTTGTCTATCCATTGTCCAGTTTGCACAAGCTCTCCGAGCATTTGTTGAAGAGCATGGACTCTCAGGTTTGAAGGTGTGGACCAGTCAGCTGAGGAGGACCATCCAGACGGCTGAGGAGCTGGGAGTTCCCTACGAGCAGTGGAAGATCCTCAATGAGATAGATGCTGTAAGAGCCACTTTCACCCATAAGTCCAGGCAGGATTTCCAGCAGAACCACATGACACTATACGTTTGGGGGTTCGGGGGCTGGGGGACAGGAATGGAAACGGAAGACAGCCAAGGGAACCACATAAAAAAACAGATGTGTGGTCTCGCAAAAGGACTCAGGCGAGTGTGTGTTCTGGACTGAGAAACTAAACTGAAATTTCACACCATCATGTGTTTCTTAGGGTGTTTGCGAGGAGATGACCTACAAGATGATTGAGGACACCTTTCCAGAGGAGTTTGCCCTGCGGGACCAGGACAAATACCACTACCGCTACCCAGGAGGAGAGGTATTCCTGCGGACCACCTGAGCTCAGCCTCCCTGGGAAGGGGGTGCTCTGGATGAGCTCACTGCGTTCCCCTTCGCTCTCATCACAGTCCTACCAAGACCTGGTGCAGAGATTGGAGCCAGTAATCATGGAACTGGAAAGGCAGGAGAAAGTGCTGGTCATCTGTCACCAGGCCGTGATGCGGTGCTTGCTAGCTTACTTTCTGGACAAAAGTGCTGGTAGGTACACAGGCACTGACGGTAATATAGCCTTTAAAAAGTACAGTTTTTACATCACTGAGCTGGGTATTGTAGGGGCGCAATTCAAGTTAATTGCAAGGCTACAACCGCAGGCATTTGATGGGAATTTCAGGTTTACAGCCTCCTTTGACTCAACTGACAGGAGAGACAGCAAGATAGCAGGAGTGTAACTGTGTTTTTGTTCATGTTGACATTATATAACCATATCAGCTGGGGGTTTGGCTTTTTTTGATGTAACTACCTTTCAGGCACAGTACAACCATGGTTTTAGGAGACCGTGGGAAAATGACCGTTCTTTCCGTTTACTGCATTTCTCAGATGACCTGCCCTACTTGAAATGCCCCCTTCACTCAGTCCTCAAGCTCACACCAGTGGCCTACGGTAAGACCTTCTCCAGCATCTGCCCAATGAGGCGTCCAGTGAGCCGCCCAGTGCGTTCCGCGGGACCCTGCCACTGCCCTCCCCCACGTAGGCTGCAATCAGGGGAACCAGCAGAACTTTTTCAGTGGGGTGGGCAAGGGATGGAAAGTGATTTTCCTGGGGTGACACACAGTAATAATAATAATAATAATGAAAATTGAAATGAATAGGCCCATCATAATAGCAAGAAGAAGAAACACTGTATCACTTCAATGTGTTTGAATTGCTGACTAATTAAAACTATAGTTAATTTAAAATGCAAACAGAACAATTAGAATTAACTACATTTAAAGGTTTTACAAACCCTTTCATTCAGAAGTGCTGGGTTGCAAACTAGTTAATGACACAAACTATGTGCTGGTCCTACAGTTAATGCTCCAGCTGGACACTGCAGTTTTCGATCATTCCACTTCTGAAGTAAATTCTCTGCAGCCGCCTATGGAGGTGGGCAGTGGATTCCTGGCCACCCCTTGGTGGCGCCCTTGGCTGTGATTCCGTTGTGACTAATATGTGCCTTTTGTTGGTCCTGTTGCACTTAACCTGTGTCTAATTCCACTACCCGCAGGTTGCAAAGTGGAGATGTTTCACCTGAATGTAGAGGCGGTGAACACACACCGCGATCGCCCTTTTGTGAGTTATTCTTTGTTTTTTTTTTTTTCTTTTTCTTTTCAGTTACAGGGTTATGAAACTCATTATGAACTTCAGTGCACCAAATGAACTGTATCAAAAATAGGGTCTTGAAAATTGTGTTAGGCTTGTCTGGTCTGACACTCCTGTGCTTGTGTTCCTGTCCTGGAACATTAACTTACATAATTCTGATAAAAATTTGTCACTTTGGAGTTTTGCCATTTTATCTTTTTTCAATTGACAGCATTTGTTTGCAAATAATAATAATAATTTCTGTTGTTATTATTATTACATATTGGCTCTGTGATTGACGTTGTTCCCTCATATATGGAGTCATGGCTCCGAATGCAGCTCTGTGGGTGTAGCATTTGCATGTTCTCTCAGCAATAGCGTGGATTTCCTGTCAATAGTGTGTTTTCTTCCTGGAATTCAGACACACTTTCCAGGTGACTCTGAATGGCCTGTATTGAATGAGTGTACACGTCTGAATTACCTGAAATGGACTGGTGTCCTGTCTGTGGTCTGTTTGGCCGTACGGCCTGTGATCAGGGTTATCTGGGTCCTAATCAAGGAGTTACTTCATATGGCTGGGTTCACGTACTAGGTGTTACCTTCATGAATACAGGTTTAGGTCATCAAGCAACAGACTTACCAGTTTCCATTTCAAATTCTGTAAGAGTTCCACTTAATGTGAAATTTCGCTGTGTCCATATTCTTGCTTTTGATCATGTATATTCCTGTATGGCGCTCACTCTCACCGTGCTAATTTGCAAACCGAAGGCGTGTAGATCCAGTCATGATTTTAGGTTGTTCCATGCTCACTTCGTGTCTCTGCCGTCATCGTCGCACTTTCGCCAGGCCTCTGAAACGCCTCGCACTTTCCACTCTGCAGTCTCAGCATCTCCTGTTTCTTTCGAGAAACCTGTTCACCTGTTAGAATCGTCTAGCTTGGCGTAGCGTAGCCTGTCTGCTTATGTTCGTGTTGAGACCCCAGTAGCCAAGTAGCCAGGGGCAGCCAAAGCCGGCTGTAGCTCTTTAGGAGTCCCCTCGCCATTAGATCCACTCTCACCTGCGCTGTGTTGTTTTTATCTCTCACCGTAACGCACGTGGTCTCTTCCCCCTCCCCGTCCAGAACAAAGTCCGGAAGGAGCCTGCGCCCATCCTGCTCCGCCGGAATAGTTACACACCCCTGTCCAGTCACGACCAGGTCAAGCGACCCCGGCTCTACAGTGCCGGAAACCGGCCCTGGCTGCCCCTTGCCCCCTCCCCGTCGACCATGCAGTTCCCGGAGGCACCAGAGGGGGCGATGCTGCTGCAACAAAGTGAAGTTAGTGTCAGCAGTACTGCTGGTATTAAGGCCTCCGCCTTAAATCACCCTTATCAGTCACCCCCCCCCCCCCAGGAAGCAG
>JABFEB020000124.1:20148565-20164950 GCA_019775895.2 Stomatorhinus ivindoensis | reverse complement strand
GCATGCCAAGGAAACAGGCCATGCCAATTTCGGGGAAGTGTGATTGCCCGCCAGGAAGGGGGGGGGGCGCTGGGGAGTAACAGCTGCTGGTGCTTTGCTCTGCTTTTGTCGGTAAAATGATGCACCCCCATCATTTGTCACCCAGCTTGTTTAGAAAAAAAGAGATTAAATGTCATCTCAGCTTTCAGGAAAGCGGAAAATAGAATGGAAAAAAATCCTCAATCTGGCTTTGAATCTAATGTTACAGATCTTCTGTTTCCTTCTGCTTGCTTTTTAGTCTTTGGTGAAACAGTCCTATAATCTTGCAAATCATTTCATTTCAGTTAGCTGAGTGACAGATGACTTGAGTGAAAATTTTTGTTCATTTTTTTGTTTTTTTTTGTTGCGTGCTCCCAGAGTTCCACGCCTGGAATTCCACAGTTATGGATTTTGCCAGGAACCAGAGCAAAATGCAAGCACTGCTGAGCGCTCCCCCAGCCGTCAAACTTCCAGCCCACCCTAATAACTCATTCTGTGTTACGTTCTCAGTCTGCGCAATCTACCTCACGTCACCCCACTTCCCCACATGCCCCTCTGTGCTTCTACCAGCTCACAAGCTCTTCCACAAGGAATATGCTCCGTTTACCATTTTTTTTCCTTCTGTTTTTAATATTAATGTGTTATTTCTGCACATGCTGCCGATTGGGGGGGGGCTGTCTTATTTGAAGACATACTCCTTCAGATTCTTGCTGTCGCCGAAAACAGATTGCACACCTTATCCCAGATTTTGTAATGGCCTTACTGTACTGCATCTCACCTCCCAGCAATAAATTGTTGCTGTACCCTCCATCTTTTCTGGTTACGCAAACGATTGGATACAGTTTCTGACGCCTAAATGGTGATTTGACAGTTGTCGTGGAGTGCTTAGACGGAAGAGGCATTTTGGAATGGTTTTTGTTTGGCAAGAAAAATATTTAGCTAGTGAATACTGACTTTGTTTGAAAATGTTCTCCAGGTCTTAATTTTATGAGGGTCTGTTCAAGGAAAACAAGGCATGTTTTCCCATAATTTGCACAGTGTAAGTGGTTAATTTTTCCACCCAATTCCATTGGTACTGTAATGCTGCTGTGTTCATTATGAACTGGTAACTGCTGATTTTTAAACTTGAGTAATTGTCTATAAAGGTTTCATAAACAGTTGTTGCATCTGACTTTTAAATGTATGCAAATCAAATTTTTATGTCCGTGTCTTGGAATTGGAAGTGCAATGAGACGAGCATGAAGAAAAGTTTACCCTCTTGGTGCTTAAAGAATCTTGGAGAGACGGGTCATGACATCAGAATTAGGTGGATGGAGGGACATTGGAAGATATTTCCAGATTAGTAATTGGTACTATTTGGTAGACAGCATACCTTGGGGTGCTAGAGAAGTTTTAATAGCTGGGTGCTACACTAGTTGTTTTGAAAGTGTTACTTTATTTAAACATCCTAAACGGATACAGGAAATTGCGGGTGACTGTACTATGATCTATGGAAAGCTGGACTGCTACATCCAGGCAATCAGCCATGCAGGGCCGATGTGCCTGTGTGTGTTTTTCTTTTGTGCGTGAAGGTATGGAGCCTTTCTGCAGAGTGGATTAGATGATACACTCTCTCCTCATCAATTGAAAGCAGGTGTACTTGCGGTAATATACTGTAAATCTGTTCACACTGACTTTCAAATGGGAATTCCCCGATTTGATTAAAAAATTAAATAAACCCAATTACCCATTTTCTAAAATTAAAATATGCATCGATGCTGCTAATCAGATAGTCAGACAGGGCGTTTAAACGCTGGATGTAAATAATTGGGACGCAAGCAAAGGGATTCCTGTACTGTTGTTTATGACAGCATAGGACATATATATTTCTATGCTATGTTCATCAACAAAAGGTTAATTTAATAGTAACTGATGTGTTGTTTAAACTTTTTTGTACCCTGGTTTTTGACATGGCTTATATGTGTAATCACAAAGGATGATGTCAGATTCAGTCTCAGTTTTTGTTTTCATTTCATTTCATTTTGTTCTGTACAAAGTGGCTTGACCATTCATGGTAAAAGTCGCCCTCATCAGACACCGTATAACATGGGGGAAGAAAAATCCCATCTTGACTGCATCTAAGTTTTGTACTTCACTGTCAGAAAAATGTGTACCTTTGCTTGTCACTGGGGCTGTACCCACATGGGTCTGCTAATTGTACCCTTAGCTGTAGGCAAATGTACCTTTTAATTTCAGGTACAGAAATGGACTCTCAGGAACATCCCCAAGGTACAAACAACATTAATGTGACCCCAATGGCACAAAAATGTTTCTCATAGTCCATTTCTGTGTCTTAAAGGGTACACTTACCCTTGAGGGTACAGCCCCAGTGACAATCAGAGATACAAATTAGCATTTTTTTTCTGATAGTGTGTACAGTAGATGCTGGGGTGTCCAGAAGACTCTAAAATTAACAGTAAGCATAATGTCTGTGTGACTGGTAGATTTCACGAGTTGAGACTCGCTGGTTGAGATGATTCTCACTGCAGTACAATCCTTTCTCTTACTCATTCAGATGGCTACACCAGGACTTAGATGTGAGGAAGTGGCTCACCTATGGCTCTGGCAAGAGAACTGAGATTGTTGAGCTGTCCAGTTACAAGAATAGAAATCCACAGCTGATAAAGAGGTGTGGTTTCCCAATTTCTGTGCCTGAAGCACCTTGGAAACTGGGCCAGCTTGAGTCCTGGTTCTTTTCTTGATGAACTACAGTGATTTTGAAGCGGATTGTGCTTCTTGATTGTATCGTAGCTACCAGTTTGCATCTTTTTGTCATGGGTGTAATTTCTGCTTCTTGTGCATTGTATGTCTAGAATGGTTCACCTAGGTTATCTGGTTAGCCAAGTTGCTGGTTTCTTTCAAGAGTACAAAGGAGGTGGAAATATCCTCATCTTGGGTATGAAACTCCAGCTCTGAAACACAATCAAACTTGGGACCCCTCTGTGAAATGCCCATGATTTGTGGTCACCTAACCCACGTGGTCCTCAGAACATTGAGAAATGAACCTGCACTGCGTGCATGTTCCTGGGGCCTTTGGTTGCTATGCACGTTTCTTTGTGGGAAAACCTAGCCCCCAGTCCTGGAGAGGATTAGCGCTGATTGACTTGATGTAAAACATCCAGGGACTTTCTAGAGCTCCTCTATATTAACTACCCATGGAAATCCCGCCCAAAAGAACCAGGAATGGGTTCCCCTGGCCTGGTTTGTCGATCGCATTGGTAAATACGCATGCCCATTTCTTACTTAATGTAATTTATGGTGATCAGCGCAGTTCCAATACTGTGGTTTATGAAAAGCTTAAAACAAAATGGACTTTTAAACTTCATTTTTTTAAACCAAGAAGTTTCCAGTTGCTTAAACTGAACAAATCATTGCTGCCTTTTGAAAAATGGAGTAGTTACCTTAACTTGAACTTGAGGACATTGGTTTGTTTTGCTTCCCCATTATTAATGGGCAACATCAAATGTTTATTAGCACAGGAATGGAGGTACCATGCAGCAGGCTGGTTTGTTAAAGGTCAGTTAGATGAAAAGCCTGTATATGGATTATGGCTGCAGCAGGTCATACTTTGAGTCTAATCACACCTGAGTCATTGTTGTGTGTCATCACTAGAGATAAACAAAGGCCTGAGCGATGACCTCAGTCTTTTTCTCCATTTTTTCCCCTCCTCTCTCCTTCCACCCAAGTCCTTTTTACACAGATCCACAGTAGTGGATCACAAAGATAAGCTAGGCCAAGGTTCATTGGCATTGTACTGTACACAAGACGGCACTGTGGAGACAGGGAGTCTAACCCTTACTGCCGAGGTTACAAGTCCAGCAGGTTTTACAGAATCTGTTTTAATCAGCACCTGAAACATCAGATGAAGTTACCTACTGTCCACCAAGAAACAAAACAATAAAACTACTTGAAGTTGAGTAGAACTCTGTAGTTCCCTTAACGTGAAGCAGGGTCAGGTTCCAGGGAATTCTGTGACAATTGACATAACATGCTGTTCTCAGCAAAAAAAAAAGCATTGAGTACTAAACTTTTTTTTTTTTTAGATATAATTGTACAACCCGATTTGTGGTTTCAGTTCTCCTTTGTGTTTTAATTCCAGAAACAAACGACTGAAAAACTAGTTTTTGTAACTGGATGTTTGCACACTGCCGATGACGCTAATTTAAGCAGTATTATTTTGTATCTGTATTTGAACACAGGTTTGAAACTGAATCACCAATAAAAAAATGATCCCGTAACATTGTTTCTGTTCTGGTAGTCTATATCAAATATCCCAGTCTCGTGACGACGTCCTTGTGTCTTGGAATAATTTTTAATCCAACTATTTTTTGCCTTTGCGGGAAAGCGGTAAACTTAGGTTCAGCCCTCGTTGGGTCGGTGGAATTGGGCTGTTCGATCTTTACGTTTTTCTGGTACAATATTTTTTTTGTCCGCGCTTAAAAAACCGCACTTGGCCCAAGCAAAGAGTGGCTATGACGAATCCATTAATGCGTCGTGCAACATGCAGTTGCACAGACAGCAGTGAGCCTTTGGCGGGTTTACAAGGATGTAGGGGCTTCATGTTATTTTAAGGAGTAATCTTTTGCCTACGTTAACAGGATTACGGGATCGGGTCGGTTAAAGCGGTGCTGTCATGGCAATCCTCCCTGCACTAAATGCTTAACAAAGGAGAATTGCGCGCTGAGCTGTAGCATGCACGAAAATGGTCCAAGTTACCTGAGCAGAACAAGCGCTGATATTCGACAGCACTGCACCTCCACATATTTATATGGGGTATATTAATATATAGCTATCATTATCTTGTTAATTTTTGTTATTATAATACCTACAATAAAAGGCTATAATGTATAAAGTGTATATGCATAAGTATAAGTTTATTATTACTACAATATCACATTCAGTGTTATTATGCAGTGTTTAGGAAGGTTGTTATGGCTAAAATAGAAACACCTACTGATTTATAAATACTTCGCTTTTCAAACTTCCCTAACGTTGTTCTTTGTTCCCTGATTTAAAAAAAAAAAAACTCAATAAAATTGTCTATATAAAGTTCAGTTCGCCACTGGCGTTATCCCTCTTCTGGCGGGTGCTGTAATGCGAGTTGGGCATTGGCTGCGGCCGCCATATAGACGGATTCCTGCTTGCGCTGATTGGCGGAGCGCTGTCCGCTAGGGACGGCGACGGCGAATATGACGTCTTACCTGAAAAGACACCTGAAAGTGACCTGCGCTGCGCGAAATACCAGCAAGAGACGGAGACCCAGTACCTGCCGCACCTTTACAGGTAAGTATCTAACTATTTAAAAGTGGTGTCATTACCTTTTAATATTGGAAGACAACCCCTCAGCATAGGATTTTTCTTTTGAAAACATTTATACATTTATCACCCTACATTTTAGACGGATATCAGCTTTAAAATATATGTATTTAGGCGTTATGTTTCAGTGGAATGAAAGCAAGAAAAAAATAAGCAATATTTACCCAGCGGTTTTGTGTTCCCCGCCAAAGGACGGATGTTGAAACCGTACTCTGAGTCTGGTGTGACTGCAGGGGTCTTTTTGCGGAACTTTTGGAATCTTTTTTCCAGCTACCTGGTATCAGACAATTCAAGATGTGTAGTGGATGTGTATCCTCTGCCCTTGTTTGTTAAAAGAAGCTAGGGTGTTTGCTTGTATTCAACACCTAAAATAAGGGATGTGTATTAATCTGGGACCAAATTATTCCAGGTGTTCTAATAGAGATCCAAGTAGGGTACTTTGTTCTCACCTGAAGTTTCATCTAACAGACATAAAAGGGTCGCGTGTTGTATAATCCATATATATAATTACATTTCTCTTTTCGCAACTGCATCCACCTGAAAACCGTTCATTATTCATGTGGCCTTGATACATGTCCTCGGAGTTCGAGATAAAGGATCAGTGGATATGCGGCACCGGACTCCTACTGCAATACAATACCACGTCAGTAAGAGAGGGCCAGGCCAATTTAGTTTGTTAGCAAGTAATATTAAAGCGAAATCGAAACATTTTCCGTCGCGGGGATCGACACTAGATCAGATGCTCCGGTAACTGTAATGTGGCGATGCATCGCGACACCAGCGCCTGTGCGGCATTCGCATCGCCTTAGTGAGGCTCTGAACAGGCAGGTCCCACCTGGAGATACAGCAGCCCCGAGCGGTGAAAGCAGACAGTATGAAACTGGCCATTAAGCAAATAAGTGGTTTAGACAGGCTTCTGCATTTCGACGCTAATCTAGCCGTGTTTTTGAATGGTGGATAAGTAACATTGGGCGATAGGGCCACATCGAATGCAAGTTGTCGATAACATTCTCTGTTCCCCAGTTTATGACTTCTTTTTCAGAACACTGAATACCTGAATACCTGGTCCACATTTTGCCAGCACAAATCAGGGCTGACTGCTGTTGCACGCGTCTCCTGGGACTTTCATTTTCTGTCAATGATTAACTGTCCATTCGCATCACTATATTATTATTATTATTAATGGTAATAATAACAATCTTTATGTAGCATTTTTTATACATGAAAGCTTTACATATGGGATAAAAAAGCAGCGATAGAGAATAAGCAATTATAGATATGGTAAAAAATATATATATATATATATATATATATATGTATATATATATGTATATATATATGTGTATATAGCAAAAAAGTAATGTAAAATGATTATATAAAAGGACCTTGCAGTCATACGAGACAGAAGAAGTAATTAAAGGTGAAATGGAAAAACTAAGAAGGGATATCTAGACAGGAATATAATAAGAGGAATAAAAGTATGAAAACAAAATTGGGATAAAAAATATATTTAAATGCTGTAAGAAAATTAAAAGTTAAAAATGCAATTGCAATACAATTTCCTAAGATCTTGGCAATGCGGCGTTATCTAACAGTGATCCATGCAGGAAATATGTCATATCTTTACAGCCGCTTTGGTGTTAAAAAGGGCGACGGCGGCGGACGCCTCTTGTAATCGCTAATCCCGCTAAAGTCGAGATAGGGCCTGGAGATTTTCAGAGGAACCGTAAAGCACGAGGCTGAGGTCCAGGGTAAATACCCGAGCGCAGTCATACTCTGTGGGCAATCAGAGACGGCAACTACAGCTTTACACGGTTAGCCTGACTTACTCTTTCATCTGCATTGAAGGTTAGGTCGGGCTCCTACATTTCTGGCGAGAGCACAGGCAAACGTAACTGTGTTATGTTTTAAGCCACAAAGTGAGTTTTATTTGGTTTATGGTGTTTTATTTTTAAATAAACTCTTTTCAATTTATTCGCTCTTGTCGCAGTTGAATAATTTCATTGGTGTTAAATCAGACGGATGCACTTTTATCGTTTAGATAAGGTAAAATATGAAAAATGATTGGAATGATATTTAGTGGTTGCTTTTAAAAATAGTTTGTCTTGCTTGGGTTTTGAAATGACCCTTTATCATTTGCCCAAGAAGTGGCCTCTACTGGAATGTTTGAATTTGCCTTCCTCATCTGGCTTCCCATTAGACACACATGCAGGTGAACGTCACAGCACAGGGCCGGTCAGCATGATATATTGAGGGCTTTGCTCAAGGGCCCAAAAACACGTGGTTATTCTGCTGAGGCTGAGCCTCGAACCAATGACCTTCTGATTACAGCCACAGAGGCACAGCCTGCTGAGGCAGTTTTTTTTAGTTTCCTAAAACAGATTGGGATACAATTAAAGGAAAGAAAAAAGTATGAGAACATAAATGGGTTAAAAATATTTAAATGCAATAAGAAAGTTACAAGTTAAAAATGTACTGTGACACTCGCCCGACATGTACACCTACCTGGTCAACATTTTTTTCCTTTTTTGTTAATTCCCTATTTTTAATATCTAAAACAAAGCATGGTAGCCGGATGTATCATGCGATAAGTAACACAAGGTTTATCTGAAGTAGTTGATATATCTGTAAATTCTACAAACTTATGTGAACCATTGAAGGAACAAGTTATGAATAACACAAATTAAATACATATCTCCTATTTGTTCATCATTAATGAATCACTATCCAACTTTTATCCCAAGCAATCACTGTATTTGTTACTATATCTATTAATTCTGTTAACCTTTGTGAACTACTTAAGGAACTACTGAAGGAAAAAGTAATGAGTAACACAAGTGAAATCTTGATATTATGTTTGTTCATCATTAATTAATCATGACGCATCTTTTACCTCAAGTAGCATCTTTGTTCATGATTTGTACTTCAGTAGCAACTGAGTTATTACTAAGTATTTGTGCCTGTCAAGTAAATTGTCACGAACATATTTTTAGAAGCATGTGCTTTTCCTGTTCACTTTTACTATGACAAGGTCATTACTTTTATCCCTGCACGAGGAGTAATGTACCTACATATTTGCAATATAGTTTTTTTTGTACCTGAGATTAATTAAACTGAAACTATGTTATAAGGGCATTATAATGACATGCATTCACTTTGTGCCTTGAGGCTGTCACAGCACTTCCTGTCATGGTCACAGCCACAAGGCCAGGCATATTCTATACATTCATATTTTATATAGGTCTAGATTTCATGAAGAATGACACATATTCCAAATGTGATAATGCATAACAGTACTGTTACAGAGGAATTCGTGGCTCTGAACCTTGATATTCAGTGGGATCCAAAGCAGTGTTTGAATATTTCGGAGAAGGTTTCGTCAGCATTTACTTAAACTCATCTTCTGGAATTATTTTATCCAGGGTAATATGCATGAGCGATATGCATTTTATATAATCAACAAGGAAAATCAAAGCTGAAGTCTTGGTCAGATATGCTAAATATGTGTCGTGCTAAAACGTAATATACCTGTAATATAGAAAAGCAATGGTATTGTGTAAACATTGTATGTCAATAAAGACTGTACCAGCAGAATTAACAGTGTGCTACTAATGGATTGTTACATGCAATAAAATCTGAATTGCTACCACGTTAACCTTAAATAGGAATCCACATATTTATTTTTTACAAAACACTACTGTCAAACTAGTTACAGAACTAACTGCGCACTTGGTGTTTATTTCAGTTCTCATCATATTATTGCTGTTATAATTTTTTATAAGTTTTTGTTTGCATTCCAGAAAAGGCTTCCTGCACATTTCTGTTCTGGTCTTCTGGTTGCTCCAAAGCTCAGTTGGAAGTGAAACTTTTCTTTGTAGGCATGCAATGTGTTTCAAGGTTAAGTTGCTTAACCAGCACCAACCGAGGCTTATATGGAAAATTAAATGAAATACAGCAGCCTCCATACTCTTAATGCTCTGTTGCTTTGAAGAAGCATGTGTTCCCTGAGAACTTACTGAGGTCCTCCACAGACATTCAACCCGCAGACCCTCCCCGTGCCCTGTGTGACGCTGAAGAATGAGATGTGGCCAGGTGGTGTTACTGAGGATGCCACACGTCTCGTGGGCAGCACTGGAAGCTGCGGCAGCGTGGTTGGCTTCAATTCCACTCCTGTGAGTGTTGACACTCCCATCAGCCAGGTGTGGTCATTCAAGAAGATACATGGACCACTTGAGGAAAGATCCAACTTTAAAATACTCAGTATACTCAGTTTCCATTCCTGTTATATTAAATATGCAAGTTACATTCCTTGTGTATGTGTTCCAGAAGAATGACAACCTGGAGCACCTTTCTCCAGAGGAGTGGGAGTGCCTCATGTTCTTGGAGAAAACCATTGAGTCCCTGGAGGCTGAGGAGAACATCGAGCTGTGCATCAGCAATGCAGACCGCCTGCCCTTTGTCACTGGCAGTCTGGCTGCAAGAAAAGACCAGGTCCCTTCCCTCATGGTCAGCACCAAACTGGAGGGTGAGTGAGACCCTGTAGTGGTCCTGCTTCATTCTGTCTTCTAGGAGTGAGTGATCTAGAATAAGCTTTAATAACTTAGATCCAGTTAACAACCAGAAATAATTGCAGTGATGCTGCAATTATTTTGTTGAATAGAAGTTGTGATATGTTCATTATTTTAAACACGGTCCTTGGGATTTATGGTTTTCCCAAGACCACTCAAGCTGGCCTTGGTCTTGCAGATGTGCAGAACTGTCCGCAAAATGACCCAGAAACCACAATGACCAAAGACAGAAAGAACCGTCCAAGCAACCGAGTAGCCACCCCACTCGTCCTGGTTATGGAGAGTCAGCCCAAGGTTGGAGCAAAACTGTCTCCTGAAAAGTTGGACTCATGTATCAAGGCAGCAGCTGATGGCGTGAATGAAGAGGTCTCTCCGGGCACCAAAAGTGAGACCAAGGCAGCAGGGAGTCCCATTGTTGGAACAACCCAAGCTACTCAGAATGATCCCGCTTCTGATTTTACTCCTTCCAGGGGGCCCCTGTCTTACGAGGAGCTTGTACAGTTCCGGATGAGTGCCTCTGCGAAGAGTGCCCGTAGTCGCACCTTGTCTACGGAAAAGACCAAACAATCTGCACATCCTCCTGTCGATATTCACCCACATAATGGGAGTGCCCATATCTCCAGCTCAGTAATATCAGAGCAGCCCAAAGCCATTAACGAAAGCCCCATACCGAAGTCCACCCCTCCCGTTGTTCCCCCCAAACCCAAACTGTCAGCATTTAGCATGTTTAACAAGACCCACACACCCGTTACTGAAGACTCTTGTTCTGACACAAGCTGCTTGGCAACATCTCCCAGTGAAACGATTATAATGGACCCCCAGAGAGTGCGGAAGGAAGCCTTGCGCAAGCTGGGCCTTTTGAAGTCAGACGAGACCAATCGAGACACCCTCATTGGCGTAGCTCTTTCCAGAAGGCCTCGCCAGTCCTCTGAGCCGGGTCTGTTCCATCATGACCCAGAGCTTCCCAAAAGGACTCCTGGTAAAACGCAGCGGACCCCAAACATACAGAGTACCATGTCAACACCATCAAACTCTTCCCCTGCCAGCATCTCCGACACCAAATTGGCCACCCTAGGCCGTTTGAGCTTGGGTCCAGGAGGCTCCACAGCCGAGAATGTGGCCATCAACCCACGTAGCAGGCGGCCACGGCCGTCCTCCCTGGGAAACCAGAAGGACTTCGAGGACATCCAAGAGGTCAGGCAAAAGCCTACTGCTGCCAGGGCCCCGGGACCCAGCGAGGCGGTTCAGCAGCCTCACAGTGTAAGCGTGGTGATGAAGCCCTACTGTCAATTAGGGGACGATCGACAAGAAGCCCTGAGGAAGCTGGGACTGCTGAAGAACTGAGGGCCTCGGGGCAACATCCGACTGGACCCCCTAATTAGCAAGAATGGGAACCTTCCTCAATTTTGTTCAGGCACCTAATTAATTAGTCATGTCAGTGATTTTAATGACCTGTGTGATTCTGCAAAGATGGTGTGACAGGAAAAAAACAGAAGGCTGGTAACTAAGTATAAAGCCGGGCTTAGGCGCCAAAGCCAAAGTTATTGTGATTTTCTTTGTGCCATCTTCCAGACCGACTTTTAGCGGACAGTACCCTTTTTACCACCCATACAATGTTATGTAAATTTGTCCCGATAGCTGACTGAGAAATGTCTTTAAACATTGTACCATTTTTTGGTATACTCATAATGGTTTTTTATAATAGTCATAAATTCAGTTTATTACTCACTGTAAGGAAGGTCATCACTTTCCACAGAAGTCTCTGTTTAAGTTGTTCTACTTCCTCATATGTGTTACTTCAGTTTACTCAACACAATCTGTTGCCCTCATCTTTAAAACATATTGTTTTGTCCCATACCTTATTTAATATTTATTTTAAGCTGCTAGCTGGGCTGTTTACTTTGGCACCAAGCGTCTCTGACTGAGTTAACACCCTTCTATTTGCAGTCCCTCTTCATAAGGAACTGGTTTTTCCTGTGCCTTTTCAAAATGGTTTTGGTAATTAGATAAAATTTTCAAATGATATTCATGTGTTCTGCGATTGTTGTGGCTGTTGTGGTTCACCTCCCCTTATTCAGGGAAACATTATTGTAAAAGCTGCCCGATGTTAATTCTTCTGTTCCTAACAAGTGAGGAGAAATCACACTGACACACAAAGAGTTATGCGTAATAGCTTCGCCACAGCACCAAAGTGGCAAACGAAAGTCATTATCTATTTCTGAAAGTGACTTAACAGATCCTCTGTAAGAGCTCCACTCACCACATGCAATGCTACAAGCCACGGGATAATGTAACAATATGACTGTAACTATGTATGAATGCCTTTGAATTAGCAATGCGCTACTTTCAGTCTCGCAGATCAGCTGAACGAGTGAGAATCGGTTTTGTGATGGAGAGGAATCTACAGTAAAGCAGTAAAAATCAGAAACACTGAATGAAATCATTTGATATGGCCAAGGATGTCCTTCCAGAGACTGTTACAGGAAACGAGAGGCTCCTCTGAAGCATGTGGGTCTGCTGGTCACGGAGACACCAGTCAAGCGTGTCACAGCACATTGAAGCACGTCAGGTGCGGGGTGTGGGACTCCGCCCCCCAGCCACCTGGGTTGGTGCAGTTGGTTCTGTAGCATTGTCCTGATAAATGGTCCTTAACACAAATGGAAGTTCCTTAAATAATTGACAGAAAAAGTAGGCCAAACGCGCAGACGTACTGGATGCGTGTCTGCCCTGCATATCAGATATGACTTAATCACAGAGAATAGAAGACAAAAGGGGAGACCCTGTCTTTTTGATTTGACATAATGATCAGCTGAAAGATAAAGCCTCAAACTCAGCGAGACATCGCAAATAAAATGTTTTTAACTCAGGAAACGAGTTAAACAACCACACCCACCTCTATCGGCCATTCAGTGCTCTCCAGTCCACACACCTGACCCTATTTTAATATTTCACTCAGCTTGGGGTCTTTCTTCATCCCATCATTGCAAGGAGTCCAGTCACATTTTTGGAAGGTATAGGACACTCATAGAAGCAGCGTTTCCCAATCCGGTCCTCCGAGACCCACAGCCGGTCCACGTTTTTGCTCCCTCTGAGCTCCCTGCCAGGCAGCTGACATTTTTTGTGGGAGTTGGAATGGAACATGTGGACTGTCGGTAGCTCGTTGAGGACTAGGTTGGGAACCACTGTCATAGAAGACGCATATGAAACTGCTCAGTTCCATTTAACTGAAGCATTAAGTAGATGAAGTAATGTTGAAACATTTTTTATGCCTAATAACATGCAGACACGTCGGTATTGTGGTCTAGTCAGTACTGATTGGGTGGTAATGATGTATCACAAGCAGTCCAAGAGTCAACAACAAAGACCTGATGAGGCAGCAAATGGCAAGAGCATTTCATTAGGACAGCAATGTGCCACCTCAGGCATGCTGTAAATATGGCCACAGTGATTGCACGTTAGCTAGGCCTCTTGCTAACACTCCTTTGCCCAGCATAGCCTTACTGTAACTCCAGAAAATTACTGCAGCTACACAAAATTATGAAAGCTGCAATACAGGACAGTATACCCAGTTTGCACAACGGCAGAGTATTGTTACTTACCTGATCTTATTTTGCAAAATTTGAACAATGGATACCATATAAATTAGGTGGGACACATTAGAGTAAGTATTTCACATAACTATCCAGTAAAGTTTCCTGTTTTTCTGAGACATGTATTGACTATTTTCTAAATAATGAAAGCAAGGAGAAAGTGCTAAGATTGTGTTAGCAAGACTTCTGCTGTGCCAAGAAGGCAACAATGAAGACTAAGTGGATCCTGGTGTAATTTATGTTATTTTAGCAATCATGAAAAATTATGGTCCTTGCAAACCACAATATGGATGTTAAGGTGTCCTATGGTTTTTTGCAGAACAATATGACATGGTTAACAAGGTATTTTTAATGTGTTTTTCTATAGCATTTCCTACTTCTGTAGGAGAGAAAAGTATTAATAATCCTTAGGAAGAATATTTATGCAGTTGAAGTCTGCCCTCTGATGGTCGGCATGGAGAAGTGCTTCAGGTATTAACACAGAAAGCCCCCCATCAACAAACATTATGGCCAGTCCGGGCTTACTGTTTGATTTCAATCATTGGAACATTTAAATTATGAATATTCCAAGTGTTATAATTATTGCTTACATTTCTAACTATATTCAAAGAGTTGAAAATTACAGTAATCTGTTTAAATGTCATTAAGAAAGAGTTTTCCTATTATGCTGACTCTAATATCCTTATGCCAAGTAACGAGAATAGAGTCCTAATCCAGAGAGCTGCAGATTTCTCCAGCTAAACTTTTAGGCTCTAGATCCTAATTTCACAGTAGCTCTACGTGCATCATTCCCATTTTGATCACAGAGTATCCAAACTTTGCAGAGTTTGTCAATGGGTGACTGCAGTGCAACCTATGAAAAAGTGGGTGGAGTCACCAACAGCCAATCAGATTTCACTCATTTACTTTAATGGGAACATGTATACTGTTGCCATTCCTACACATTTGATGACATTATACACTTCACTAAGTTCACTAAACAAACTTATAAAACATTTTTCAATTTTGGATCGCTAGCTTTTTCAGGCCAACATGAAGTTTGTTCATAAACTTCCCATTCTAGTTTTCCTTAATATTTTTGCATTTTCACAATTTATTTGTGTGTGTGTGTGTGTGTGAGTGTGTGGTCCAGGTATGCCCTACATTGTGGAGACCAAATGTCCCCACAATGTGATGAATACCCATTTTTTTACTTTATAGGAACCAGTGTCCTGGTAAAACTCTATTTTATAAAAATCCGTGACTGCAATGAAAAAACTAAAAATACAAAAACTCTTGTATCTTGTTTGGTTACTTATGGTTATGGTTAGGACTGCTTAGTCACAATGAAGTTCCATTCTAAAGGAACAGGAATCGCATGGTGAACCTAAGCGTTAAATATGTGCAGGTTAGGATTGGACAGTGTGGCACCTCATCTCGCTGCACAATAGATCTATAATTATGAATGTCCTATTTCATTTGATTATCATGGAGCTGGAAGCAGAAAGACCACCTGATGGACCCATCTATGCGGATAAAGCCAGCCGCACCCTCCCTAAAGTGTGAAGAAATGGGAGGTGTAAAATGGCCAATTATGATCTCCTTTGACATTTATCAACCACTAGTCCTCATTGCACTTCCTGAAAACCTAGTTTTGCCAGGAGAGCACTATTCAGGCTTGGCGTGGCTCTGTAGTCCATTATTTGGGACAGTGTCATCTTCCACATGCCAATAAATGGCATTCAGTATGTCCCTGCATGACCATGCGATTCCTTTCTGCATATTCACCTTTTTTGAATCCATGCGGGGGTGGTGTACAACTCAGACAATTACAGTTCTATGATCTTATCCAGAAGGTTGCAGATTCGAACCTTGCAACAACCAGAGTACTAATTTCACTACTACTAAGTGAAGTGACCCCAACTGCTCTTCAGTTGTTCTTCATTTTGTACGAATGCCTTCAATATGCGATATATTACAGTTTTCCTTCTCTGCTTGGCAGCGGGTATCTGATCACTGGCCAAATGACCAGATGTCTCTCTTGGAGTTGATGGATGTTCAGAAAACTGCCAGGTAAGGATAAACGATACAAGGATGTGTTTCCCTCCGCATTGCAGGAGAAGACACCCAGTGTAATGTTGAAAATAGCATGTGGCCAAATCATCAAGACTAAGTGGAGTAAATTCCAAATTTTTTGTTCAAAAACAAATTAGTCATTTTAGATTAAAGCATAAACCTTTTCAGAGTGGAGGGTGAATGCACGAGCTGTCCCTTGAAATGCATGTTATAATTTGTTGATGCTTGGAAGACTTCCCTTCATTGCTGTGAAAATGCACAGTATTTTATTTTCAACTGGCTTATCAAAGTGTCATTTGGAAAAACACAATCCATGCTGTAATGCGCTTACGGAATAAATGAATAGGTTCAAAATTAAATGTGCGGTTTGCTTTGTGAAGGACTGAAAGCATTTACTTTATCACTATTCATATTGTTAGAGTTTGTTTTGTGGGGATTATAGAATTTTGCCCTGGAAGTTTCTGTTTGGAATTATGTGTTCACTGTTTTGAAAACGTGATATTTGAAAAGATGATCAATCAATCAATCAATCAATCTATCTATCTATCTATCTATCTATCTTTTTCTTAAGCCAATTGTAAGCTACTTTAAGAAAGTTATTCACGTGTGAAAAAATGGACAGGAGAGACTCCAGGAAGTAAGGAACACCACGTCCGTTCATTAAAAAAAAATACTATACAAAATTCTGACATTTCTTCACAATATCAAGAGTTTTCAAGTGCAAATACATTTTATCAACTCCAGGTCACATCAAACCCATTTTGATAAAAGTTCAAAAAGAAAAACCCCAAAATGGGGG
>JABFEB020000124.1:20115362-20127073 GCA_019775895.2 Stomatorhinus ivindoensis | reverse complement strand
GTTATTAACAAAAAGAGCTCGGGGGGGTTGATCCATTTAGTAACATCTCAAACCTCTGAAAACAAACGGGGTCAACAGTGGGGCAGGTGTGCATTACTCCCCGGATAACACCCTCCGAAGTGCTGGGGAGAACAACTCCCTCAATGTCAAAATAAATAGAGTTAAAAAATCCAGATTTCAGCTTGAAGGGCACCTTGGGCTGGAAGCAGCATTCATTCGTCATCGAGACTCCCCGCATGTCATTTCTCCATACACAAAAGGATTAACTTTCTCCAGAAAATATTTTTAAAATACCAGAATGTGTTCCTCGATGTCTATGTTTACGTTCACAGGAAATCTAACATTCCAGGTGATACGGGCCAAAGAAAGAGTTACAACACAGCAGCGCGCCGTGGTCACGATGTTCTGACAGGCCCTGCGGCCGATGGGACAGAGGAGCAGTGGGAGGGAACACTGCAAGCTGTCAGTTCTGCTCAGCGCAGGAACACATGCTGGCGGCAGGGGGGGGGGGGGGGGGCATCATTAATGAAGGCCACTGACATCTAGCAGACCAGACCTGCGATCTGCAGCACTATACAAGAGGCAAACTAGATTTAGCAGCTTAAAGAATATCCAAAAATGTTACAGGTTGGTTCCTAGACTTTGATCTGGGGCCTCGCTGCAAGCTGATCAAGTTAAATATATATATATATATATATATAAAATATATATAAAAATAACCACTAACAGGAGCTGGGTAGAAGGCGCAGTTATGTGGCTGCATGAACATTCTGGCAGCAAAACGTTACAATATCCAAAGGTGAAAAGGAGATTTATGCAGACACACATTTATGATTTATCAATTTTGTTTAATAGTAAACACAGGGCTGCACGAAAGCTATGCAGAGGCCCAGAAAACACCCCCCGTTGTTTTGGGAATTGGCTTGTGACGCACATACAAATACCCTCCGGCTCACAGACAGGCCGCGCACACGTACAAATGTCCACCATAAACACACTTGCTTACAATGGACGACTGAACTCGCGACTGAAAAGAAAAGACACATTTTGTATGTACTGAAACCATTTCAAATTCCCAGATATGTTTTTTTTTGATAAAATGAACTGTTAAGGTTGTGTAACATTTTGTGTGAAGTCTTTAAAATTGACAGAGAAGATTGTGGTGGACCCCTCCCGGCGGGAGGCTAGCGAGGACAGCTGATGGGATCATCAGACGGAACCAGTGCCACGATGCCCACGTGGGGGGGCCCAGAGGAGACGCAGGCTGTTTGACATGCGACTCCCGCGAGCCTGGTCCCGAGGACCGCTGGGTCGCACACTCACCCACACAGGTTTTGCCATCGGAATGAAGTGTGAACTTCACGTGGCAGCTGCATTTGGGCCCCTGGTCTGTGTCTTCACAGATGTGCTGGCAACCCCCGTTGCCATAGTTACATGTCACTGCCAGGGAGAATAAAGAGACGGGAAGAATGCACTTTCAAGATAGCAGCACAGATATCACAAGCGCGAGGCGGCATTGTATAACCCTATCTAACGCCATACTTTAAGATGCCTGTTATTGAAGTACATCTGCGTTCGCATTAAAACAAACTGAGGGCAGTGTGTTAGGCTGACCATATGGTCTGGGTGGATTTAATTGAACAATGGATGTGCAAGAAAAGGAGAGATCCCTGGAAAGTTCCAGCGGCGGCGGTTTGCCTTTTTGAAGTTCCCTGTCTGCATTCCGCAGCCGGTCGCCCTGACGACCGGCTGTGACCGCTTGTTTTGGTTCCATTAATGAGCCCGGGATGAGCGGTCGATTTGCGTTCCCGCTGCTGGTTTGGCCCTTCCTGACACCCCTGAATTATCTCTATGCTATAGCACTCTGCTCGTATTGACTGGAAGTCTGAAGCAACAGCTGTATCCTTTTCTTTTCCGCCCAAAACAATTAAGCACCAAATGTAACTACGATCAATAATAATTTGAATACCACTTATTTGAAGATTACTTAAATGCTCAGAGGTCTAAATTAATTAAATAAATGATCTGACTAATCGATGCCTACAACTGTTTGAGGTGCATAACCAGGCAGCCCAAACCTTAAGCTGATCCATTTTGCTTTCTACATGCAAAAGCACAGTTACATTTATTAGTCTTATTTTGCAACACTGAAGTGTAAACACTTCCACGTAAAAAGCAAAACCTTCACTATGATTTAATGGGGCGATTTGGATCAAAAAACAATTATAACGATGGGATTATGTGACCTAGACTCTGGTGTGCTGGGATGTGGCCACAGGGTCACTCACATTTGCAGTCCTTGTTGTTGACCAGCTGGAAGCCCGGCCGACACTCGCAGGTGACGCCGCCCTTCGCGGTTTCCTGGCAGATATGGGCACAGCCGTGGTTCTTGTCCATGCAGTTCAGTCCCTCTGGTTGGAGGGAGAGAGAAAGAGAGAGACAGAGTCTTTGCAGGGTCTAAAACTCATTACACTGAATAGACATGGGGACCCAGACTTAGACACTCAGAGCAAAGCCTGTGGTTTCGGTCTCCCTTGGTTACTCCGAAAGTCGCTTCTGTCAGTGGTGCCTATTTTGAAAACTGCGTGATCCTGCGCTGGGGTGAACATCACTTCCGAAGAGACGCACGTATCCAAATATCCAAGTCGTTTCATTTGCACCCATAACATCGTTACCATCTTGGAGAACCTGTCACGGAATTCCAGGATAGATGTCTGAATGGAACAAACCCAGCATCTCAGCATGTTCTGTACATATCTGGTTAATAAGACAATTAAAAAGTTCTTTAGATCCTGCTTGAGGTCTCAAAGAAGGAAGGACTAAGCGGTCGTATAGCCAGCACTGCAAGTAGTCTCCCACCTGTCTCACTTAGTGTATTACGTTACGCATTTTGAGTCTTCTAATATCAGATTAAAGCACAATTTTACATTCCTTTTAGCTACGACCCACAGACATGGTTGAGGTGTTATTATATATATATATATTGGCTACAGTCAATATGTGAATACAACAAAAAAGCAATAAAAAAGGGCAAAGTTATTAATATAAAAAAATTGTCCTATAATATCCATAACCTCCTATATCCTTACAACCTCTACTTCCCATTCACTCCAGCGGGACTCAGCCATGACATTTTACCTAAAGCTGACAATAAAGACCAGTAGCCTTCATCCCACTGTCTCTCCAAGCTGCAGGAGTCTTCAGGATCTGCTCTTTGACAGAATGGCAGAGAAACGGAACATAGACTGCATCTGAGGAGACCAGGCCGACGCCATTCGGCTTTGTAGAGTGTGTGTAAGTGTCCAAGTAGTGATATAAAAGGCCCTGATCTGTAGGAGGCGCTATACAGCCAATATGAGAAAAACCAGACGACTATCTATATCCCTACGGTTTTTCTAGGACTCCAGCTTGGATTGCAAGGATCATTAACTGTCTTTCATCGCCACCATCTTTCCTGGAGCCCTTTCACCATCTCTGCAGGTCCATTCATCAAAATCGATTTGGCGGAAGACCAGACTCCTCAGGCCTTTGGCTTCCATAGAGTGCAGGAGATGAAGGCTGAAGCAGCCATGCTGCCCTTGCTCTGGGCTCCCGCTCCTCAGCGAAGCGACAGCTCATCCTCTATTAAGGCGGCGGCTCAATGCTCCCATGTCGGGAAAATGTATCAAGAGATAAAGGAGAATAAGCGCCGCTGTACTGTGTTACTGAGGTCTCACAGGTACTTAGCTTTCCGAACAGAGGCGCCGTTTTGAGATTCCCCAACAGGTGCTGAGGCTCCTGTTAGTGCATGGATGCGGTCAAAACAAGTCCAGCTAAGTGAACCCCACGAGCATGAAAAAGATATCTCTGTGATGACGGCAGACACTGCCTGTGTAAAAAAGTCGCCAAACCCTACCGACATAAGAGGGACTTCAATCGGAGCCAAAGAATTCACTTACAAGTCTTTAGTGAGCAGAAAATCACAGCCGTCATGGCCAGTTATTTGGTGTTTCGCAGGTGTTCTGATCCAATAATGAACTTGCTTTTACAGTTTCTACATGCTGCTCATCTTCAGAGGAAGTTGGCATTAGTAACATACAACTAGAAGGCTAGCATGCTAACATGCAATAGCTTTACGACGTTCCTGGAGGTGCATTCACTTTGGCGTTTAAATAAACGTTGATAAAAATAAAGGGTGATTGCTGCACTCTGTAAACATGTGTCAGCTGTAGCTTTACGTTTACGGTATAAAAATAACCAGCAGCTGAAACGACACTGATATTCATTTCGCTGAAAGATGCGATCGACCTCGTTAGGAAGGCTAAACCGCCCGTTACACAGCCGCTTGGTAACCGCCGACAGTGACGTCAGACGGCAGAAGTATGAAAAGCTGGGTGGGTGTTAAGTTAGGGCAGTCCAGGTGGGGGCTACACAGTGGTGGTGGATGAAGTGGCTCCCCATTGGTTCTATAATGCGCTTTGGGTGTCTTGAATAGAGGTATATAATTGTAACATTCATTCAACATAATTGATCTCTCCATTTAAATCTGCTTCATTCAGTAAAGGTAAGGGGACAGGTTACCAAAAGAATTTTAATGGTGTAGTGCCTTTGAATGGGGTACAATAGCAGGTTCGAGGCACAATGGTTTGGGTGTCTCAAGGGCGCCGCCCTGCAGGGCATTCAGAGCCTGACAGCGTCATATGCTCATTTGGTATGGTCCTCTATCTAACAAACAAAAGGCGACCTCCCAGCATCCCTGTGGAATCCACTAAGGCTGTTCTCATGGTAAAAAGGACACAACAAAATTAGAAGGGCATCCCCGATATTTTGCAAACTCGTCGCATGTTGCTGCTGATGACATTATACTGAGAAAACAGACCCACCGAAACAGCGTTCGTCATAATGCGTTAATTTTTCGCTCAGCCGGCAAGAAGATTTTATTTGTATCGCGACGCAGCCAGAAAGCTTTGCGACGGGAGTCCTTATCGGCGTCCTGCAGCGCCACTAATGTAACCTTAGCCGGCACAATTGGCTTGCCGCGGGTGGCAAAAGCGTGAGCTTAGAGGATGAAAGCGAGGCAGCCGGCAGCTGCGGATGAGCGCTGAGCAGACAGGAGCTGAGGGCCTTTCACGGCGACGCGCTGAAGTATCTGCCGCACTTCATCACAGTGCTGCCAGATGTAAGAAGGCACTCCTGGCCTGCGGGAGTCTCCGTCCAGCGCAGAGAAACGGGACTGCTATCTATTGACCTCGCTCCCCCTCCCCCTCGACGCTAGGAGTGCGGTATCGCGTGCAAACACCAAAAGGCCTGTTTCCGCAGGCTGAGGTTGGATCGGGGTCCTGGCCAAGACTGCGGGAGGACCCTCAAACACACAGAGCCGCCTTGGGCTTTAACGGTTCCTCCGCAGAGCTCCCCTTGGTGAGTGTCCGTCAGTCACCCCCCCTCAACCCCCACAAAACAAAACTTAAAAATGTGCCCAAACCACACCGATCGCTGCCAGTTCTGGCCTTAAGCAACTATGCTCACATCCTGCTGCACAAAACAAGCCAAATATGTTCAGAACGGCGTTTACTGTTTATAAAGGATTGTTTTTTTTTTTCATTCCTGCGTTTGCAGTGGAAGCATGTCTGATGCCAAGGGCACTCGAAAACACGCTTGTTCGTGGGCAAGAGACGCTTGGCGTGGGCCTGGAATAAGGTAAGATGACTGGAGTACGGTTTGGGCACAGAGACAGAACGCTTTTCAGAAATATTCAGGGTGATTTTCCACCTGGGATTGGTGACCTGTGGCTTTGCATGTTCTACCCTGAGTGCGAAACACCTGTACAACGGGGCCCCGTCCATCACGCACATCCCACCGTCTCCCGGTGCTCTGGGAAAAAAATGGCAGGTCAAAGCTAGCAACATTTATATCGTGACATTTGCCGAAAAAATCTGTGACGTTAAAAATTACACCTTGGTAGCACATTACCATGGCAATGCCAAAATTCTGCATGCACTCCAGCTGAGGGGCAAATATAAAATGTCCTCTCAATTCTTCTTTTTTAAAATGGAATCCGACATATGTGGGTCACATACATTTTACATTGTGGGGACCCCACGATGTGATAAAAACCTGATATTTTGATGTTGTGGGAACCATTTTTTAATGTTTTTAAAATCAGTGAGTGCAATCAAAAAATTTAAAATGGCAAAAGTCTTGCATTTTGTTTGGTTGCTTGTGTTTAAGATTAGGGTTGGGTAGTGGTTAAGGTCGTCATGTTGGGATTAAAGTTTTTACCCATAGAAATTAATTGAGAGTCCTCACAAAGATAAGAATACAAACATGTATAAGTGTGTGTGTGTGTGTGTGTCTTTAAGAGTCACCGCCACAGAGGGTCAAGCAGGACTCCACCTGGCAATGCCTCGCCGTCTCCCTGCGTGTCCGCCACGCCCGCTCAGCACTCGAGAATCATGTAACGCTACTGTCATGCTGAGGAACCGTCATGCTTCTTGTTCTCAAACGATCCAGCAGAAAAGCTCCCCAGGTCAGGCACGGACTCTACCGTTTAACTTCAGCATCAATGGTTGTAATAACACATAAAAATAAATAAGATATAAGGATGGCCGATGAACCAGTAGAGCTCAACTGCAAGGCTCAAATGGATCCCCTGACGTATCTGATCGCTGCTGAAAAAGAGAACGCTTTCTGCTTGCACATTGTGCGGTAAGGCTTCACCACGGCAATGCTGACTCTCCCAGGGACCAGGCTTATTTTGTTTGCCCATATTTTATTCCAGCCAGAAAGTAAAAAGTGCCTGAAGAATGTCCTTTTCCCTTCAGCGGTGACACTCAACATAAGTGGTTCTCTTTATTCTTCTGCGGGCAAAATGAGTGTAAATTTACGAGGGCTCTTCAGCAAGGAGACTCCTCGGAAAACCCTTGGTATCAAACTATTATGGTTACCTTGCATTCTTGAATGGAAACAGAACAGCTAGATCTGGTAATGAGCCCCGGGATGTCCGTCCTGATCATCGCCGTAACAATTGTTACCTCCTATGATTGTTGCTGTAACGTTTGTTGCCACGTGATTTACCACGGTAGCCAGTCGCTTGAGGGGATCCCTTTGATCGTACAGAAAAGTGCTGGATTTCCTTCCTCTGAGCATCAGAGAATAGCTAGAGAGTGGAGCCGGCGACAAGGAGCCCCTGGAATGGCGCTGTGCTGAAGGGAGCTGCCACCTTTGTTAGACAGGCTGCTTCTCCGAGAGCCCGCGGGCATTCAGCTCATTGGGAACAAAGTCAGCGCTGTTCCAGCAACTAGTCACCTCGTTGCCATGGATATGCTAATCTGAGGCACCTTCCATGCTTAACACCAAACACGGGCACATACGTACTGGCTTGTAGGGCGATGCTATTCATGTTGATGTAGATGTTAACGTAAAGCCAGGTCTGGGCCTGGTTTTCACAAAACAGATGATGAAATCTTCCCAATAAATATACTTGCCGAGTGTTTTAATTAACCTTAAAAAAGAAAAACTAATAGCAGATACATTGTGGAAGTAGAGCATTTTGGCAAAAAAAGAAAAGAAAATTTGAACATCACAGTACAGAGAAGAGTTTCATTCAAAGCTTCCATCTTTCGTTTATGGTGCGATAGTGCAGCTAACAGGTTTACCGGCTGTATATAAATCAATTAACTATCACTATTTCACAGATATGGGACGGCTATTTAGGAGAATGGTGTTATTCGCCTGAAAAATAATATAATCTGGTTCATCAAGACTCTACAAATAGCCAGTTTAAAGGTAATTGTATGAATATATTGCAAACGTGACTCTGATCACCCCAGATGCATGAAAAGATGTTACTAATCCTAAATGTTACCAAATCTGGAGATTAGCAAGTGCTGAGATTACTTTTTATGGGTTCCTAGTGATGGAAGTTCATCAGAAATGGAGAATGCAGAGAGTTTAGTATAGTAACAAGATGAAGATGCTGCCAGCCTGATATCCCAGGATATGCAGAGAATGCATGAGGCCCATAGCCTTCAGCTTTCGTGGTTAATGAATGATCTGCTTGGCTGAACTGGAGATACTTTGTCAAACATTTTTTTGTCCATGTTGTTGAATCTAATGCATGTTTTTTTCTGAAGTTAAGGACTTGAAAAAGCCAATTCTCTTTGTCACTGACTTCACATGTGTTGTACTTGTATGAGAAGAAGGCGATAACAGCCTAAGAGTAAAGTTCAGACTTTGTATTGTGGACTGGCAGTATCCCAGGGCAAGTGGGGCACTTTGAGAAAAGCACCTAACCACTAAACATTCTGAACCTTACCTACTTCACTCTTGCCAGTGGAGAAAAATATTTCAAGTCAGCGGTGAAGTACCCAGTAGACACAATAATAGACATCACCTATAGGCATTTTCTTCAATGGAAAAGCCCAAACTGTTTTTCATTGTGTTAGCAAAACATTTTCCTTTAGTTCAACCTAACCACTGGGAGGGTGAAGACAATGGTAGCAAAAACATGACAAACATCCCTCAGAACATGCACCCCCTTTGACTCGGCTGCACACGGACGCTCTTTGTAGAGCCCTCGGGAGTGCTGATTTAGATTTCGCCCTGGGCACTTCAGCTACTGAGGATGGAAAATTTGGACAGCACTGAGAATCTGGTGTTGCCGTGTTACCTTTGGGCCTCTGGATGCAGGTGTGCTGGTTGTCACTCAAGAAGAAGCCCTCGCGACACCGGCACTCGTAGCTGCCCATCATGTTGACGCAGACCTGCTGGCAGCCGCCGTTACCCTCCGAGCACTCGTCCACATCTGCAGTCACAAAGACGCACACGTATGCATGAGTTAGCCCAATTCTCCACTCTACCCCTACGGCATCTCTGCCGCATGCTAGCACCCGTTTGTCTATGGCGATGCTTTTTCCTGCCATTTATTTGTTGTGTTATCATTTGTTGCTATGATTACTGTTTCGTTTCATGTTTGCTGGCCATGACGGGCTACAGGAAGCACTCGAGCAAGCGTTTGATTGTGCTATGTACACACGCCAGTAGACCAGGAGACTAAAAACAAAGTGGTGGAATCACATTCAGGAAAGACCATGTTTTAGTTACATATTTCTGTGTTCGTCCAAATTTAATAAATGATTAAAAAAAAAAAAAAACAGGAAAACTGCTTTGGTTATTTCAAAATGTTACAATGGTACCGTCACGGTACAGGTCTCTGCTCGAGTATCTTACAAACACCTTGTGAGTCATTCCAATTCCCGACCACGTGAATTGCACAACGCCCACGGATTCTACCTACTGTTTGCTTCATAGCAAAGCAGATACTAACTGTGCAGCCCATCTCAGATTTGGACCTGTAGCCTCCTCTAACACACCTAGTGAAAGAACAACCCTGTGAACAAAAGTTACATGAGGGCGAACAAGTTCTTGTTCCAGTTATGCTATAATCCTATTTTATGTCCCCCAGCCCTGGTTCAACATCGGCAATGGTGGAGATGAAAAACCAATCCAGTCTACGGGCAGCAGCCTGAGCCCAAAAGGCATTAGTCATCAGTCAAAAATACCAGTGGCAATATTAGTTGTGCACTTTCTGAACAAAATAAGCTTTAGGTTAAAAACCTGCTTTCCAAATGAAATGTTTCCTCTCACTTTGTTTCTTTGAGACTTTTAAAACCTTCCCTACAGTAGACAGCTGACAGCCAGAGCCCAGGAAGGTGATCTGAGATCGATTTTGTTTCCCTTTATCCCACAGAAAGAGTCCATTACTCTAGTCATGTAGATGATCTGTGATCTTTTGTATTTCCTTTTGTCCAAAAAAGAGACTTCAGTACTCCGAGTTTGGAGGGTTATCTGAGATTGATTATGTTTCCTTTTGTGCTACAGGCTGAGCCCAGCACAGCCCAGTTTGGAGAGTGATCTGAGATTGATTGTACTTCCTTTTGTCACACTAACCAAGGTCAGCACTCCAATTTGGAGAGGAATCTGAAATTGATCATGTTTCCTTATATCACAATAGGCAAGGTTGGCGCTATAGTTGATATGATGATAGCATTATAGCCATGAAGCCATGTGCTTTAGGACACTGAACAAAACTACATCATATAAGCACTAATTCATTAGTGCTGTCCTTCTTCACCCTTTCATTATCCTGTAACAAATAACAAGCATCTTTTGGAATTTCATTTCTTCAGCTATTCAGAATTTAGTTTCATTGGGTATTCAGAGTAATGTTTCAGCCATTGAGCTTTTGTTCATGTTTGATTTGCCCATAAAGCATGTCACGCTAAAGGTGAACATCAGAATCAATTCTGAGACAATACTCTTTTAAATTTGCTCATTTAAAGCAAGTTAAACAAAGTTTGGAATTGGGTTGTAAACCTGTTCACAGCGGCTGATCAGCTGATGTGGGACAATGGCTCGTCTTCATTACAGTACTTTGACAAAATAAAAATCTACTCCACCATGGTCCATAAGGACCCCAGGCTCCCCTTTCCCATTTACTTCCTTTACCATCCTTCTTGTCATGAGCTACAGAGTCAGACTGATTCCCTGAATTTGCCTGGTCTTTGGAAGCTAAGAAAGGATCCATCCATTTTCTATAACTGCTTATCCTCATTCAGGGTTACGGGCAGGAACCTATGGACACAAGGCAGGTACCAACCCAGCATGGGGCGGCAACCCATCGCAGGGCAGAGAACAACCCAGGATGGGGCGCCAACCCATCGCAGGGCAGAGAACAACCCAGCATAGGGCGCCAACCCATCGCAGGGCAGAGAACAACCCAGGATGGGGCGCCAACCCATTGCAGGGCAGAGAACAACACAGGATGGGGCGCCAACCCATCGCAGGGCAGAGAACAACCCAGCATGGGGCTCCAACCCATCGCAGGGCAGAGAACAACCCAGGATGGGGCACCAACCCATCGCAGGCCAGAGAACAACACAGAATGGGGCGCCAACCCATCGCAGGGCAGAGAACAACACAGGATGGGGCACCAACCCATCGCAGGGCAGAGAACAACCCAGGATGGGGCGCCAACCCATCGCAGGGCACACTCACACACCATTCCCTCACACATGCACACCTATGGGCATTTTCATAACTCCGGTTATGTTCAGCGTATTTTTGGACTGTGGGGGTAAAATTCAGAATCAGGAGGAGTCCCGAGGATGACACAGGGAGGGCATGCAAACTCCATACACATGGAATGACAGCAGAGACTCCAACCCAGGTCCCTGAGGTGTGAGGCAAGAGTGCTAAGAGAGCTAACCACTGCGCTGCCCTGCTAAGAAACGATAACCTAACTAAATTTTCAGCTCCGCAAGATCTGTAATAACCCATCTATCCATCCATTCTCTATACCCAGTTGCTCTGTTCAGAGCCATGGGAGTCCAGAGCCTATCCCAGGAGCTATGGGCGGAAGGCAGGAAATAACCCTGGATGGGGTGGTTTTAGACTAAGAGACTGACAAGGTAAACACATACACACAGTCCGATTAAAATTGTACTATATGAAATATAGTACACCATAACATAGTTCACCATGGCCTGCACATTAGTGACCCCTAGTGAAAGGTTGGACTGTTGCATGTGGTGAAACTGCGGGGAGGGGAGCAGTCTTCTGGGTGTTCAAGATGACTAGAGAGGCTTGGCGATGGTCTGACCAAACTGGACAGATTGACCACCTAAAATTTAACCCCAAAGAGTAACAGTGCGATGCTCAAGGTGTAGCTACGG
>JABFEB020000124.1:20077967-20095741 GCA_019775895.2 Stomatorhinus ivindoensis | reverse complement strand
GACCCCTCGTGATCAACATTATCTGTGATTCATGAGAGGTAGCCCTTATTGGTTGTGATTCCACATTTTATCCGTGCAACACTACAACAAACTACAATGCTTTTGAGACTTTGTGTTTACAAGTGTGTTACAATTGTATACTGCATAAGTGGTCGGCAGACAGATGGATGGATGGATCTTGCATCTCGTAAACTCCCAGCTGTTTGCCGACTGCTCTCCGGTTCCAGACGCTCCTGGAGTCTCTGGTGTGGTTTTTCTGCAGCGCCACGGATGAGAACTTAAGCGACGACCTCTCGATGGCACAGAGATGGGCGACTGGCTTGACTCGCATCACTGTGAGCCAGTTTCCGCCGGTCCTCCGTAACATAAACATGCGTATATATCCGAATGCCAGCTGTCCATCCGATGCGTCCAGTATAATTACCCAGGGTCACAGAGAGCATGAGAAGTGTCGTTCATCACAATACAGAAAAAAGAGTCAGAAATCCAGAGAGCCTACATGATATATAAATGTTTTCTAAGGAGAGAGGGGTGTGATTTCACACTATCCTGACAAGCAGCAGACGAACCAGGTCATTGCTTTACCGGCACACCAGAAGCTCGATGTGCAGACAATCCCCTTACAACAAATGCCAAAGCAGGTTCTCTCAATGCTTTTGACACTCACCAGTGACTGCAACCTTCTTGTTTAATGGGGGAAACAAATAGGAAATAGACCCCCTCACTGTGGCATGCCTGCAGATGGCAGGTATAGAGACCTTCGGGGGTGCTGAGGTAACGCTGATGCAACGTAAAGTCTCTGGAAATAGCTTCACCTCTCGCTACCACAAGCGAGCTGCCTAAATCTGTGTTCCTGTCTGAGACCAAGGATCCGTGCCAAGCATCATCACCGCAGTGCTGTAAGAGCGCTCGGGGTCCAAAGGGCAGCACGCCGCCGTCCTCTCTGTGTATCCGCTGGAAAAACAGCGGCTGTATCTTCAACCCGAACCCCTCGCCTTTTACTGCAATGTTTCATTATGTGCCTGATGTATGAATACTTTTTGAGAGATTTCCAACGTCGTTTTCCCGACGGCTGATATTAAATTGAACTCACTGCTTGCAAATGCCACCGAGGTGAGACACCAAAATTAGCAGACGTGTATCGTTCGGTAGAAATAAAAAATGTGTTTCAGGCCAATACAAGCTGTACTGCACGTGCATGGAAATAAGTCCTAAATGTTTGACGACTGGTGAATGTCTGGTCCGCGATGTGGCATTTTACAAGTATAGCCTATCGTCCAAGTTTAGAATTGATCCGTGTATAGATAATATTATTCCTTAGAAAAACGTAAAAAGAAAGATGTATTTTCCTCAATTAGTGCCAACCCCAGAAAAGAAGTTTAATTAATCATACAAACCGTTTTCACGAATTAAAACAGAAACTAATACTATCGTGATCATTATCTAATTTAGATAAATTGGGTAAATTTATCTAATCTATTTAATTAACTAATTTAGACGTCAAATGAAACTTTCTGAAAACTTACTGAATTTACATGTGGATCAATTGGCATTTTGACAATTATGGACGCAGACGCTAAGGGTAGCCTATGTGAAAGGGATACAATTAAATTTTAGTTTCTTCTTGTCACATATACGAAGAGCCAAAAAGGACTTTGTTACGCCACATCATCGCTGGTTTGAAACCTCCCAATTTACATCTGATCATTATTATTTAAGCATTTCACAATACATAGTACAGTAAACCTCGTACGGTACTGCATGCACGCAACCTCAAAGGAACGAAATTTTGTACGAAAACGAGAAAACGTACCTTGATATGACATGTTTCTTAACGCCGGGACGGGCTGTTTGACTGAGGCAACCAGAAGCAAACTTATTAATCCGATACAAGCGCGCATTACCCCTGCAGTATACATATTATTCGGTCGTACTGGAGAGTCGATGCTCTCTTAGTGTAAGAGGCACAAGCTGACGGTGCTCGCTGGAAAGTTCGCCGAAGCTCAATGCAGCCTATAAATTGCGAATGCCCGTCACCCTCTCAGTCCTGTCGCTTTGTTTTACCAAGTTCCCCGTTTAATTTGAAGGGGTTGGCAAATCGCTGACGCCCGGTACCGTGCAGCCTCTAAACTCCGGAGTGCCGTGATCATGTTCGCCACCGCAACCAAGTTCAATATAAGAGAGAAGGTGGAAGTGTGAAGGCGAGGGTAAAAGAGAAGGAGGAGGGACGGAGATCCGCGCATCGCCTCAGCCACTTATCACGATCTCCCTCCCTTCCACCCCCTCCTTCGGTGTATCGAGCTGCACGCAATAATTTCTTCTGCAGCAGGAATTCAACGCTCTGCGGCTTGTTTGGACCGTACTGTGCGTTACCTCGGAAACGGCTTCCGGGCGGCAAAGGGGGTCGGACGCCGGGGCCATGTGCAATCAATGGGTCAACACGAAATATACGCAGCCTCAAGGCCAGTCGCTACACTAAAAGAAAAAAAGAAAACCCTTTGCTGACGGAAAAAAGAGGCATTCCCCCTTTTAATGCTATGCAAACATCAAAGAACAATTTCGAGCAAAATGCCCCCTGGCTTCGTGCAATCCGCATGAGTACATGACTATTCATTATTTAAAAATACACAGTTGGATGGATTAGCCGAGGAACATAAGTTAGTTATCGTGTGTTGTAGAACTGATGGAGTGGTATTTTGAGCATTGTAGTGAAGAACCGTTTTTAGCTGGTCATTTGCATGGATTTTCTCTTAGTATTTAACCCGTACGTCTTTCTGCGATTGTATTTCTAAAATCTCTGAATCTGCCTTTACATTAGTCAGTCCGCTGAGTGGTGTGCCTTATTATTTCGGACTGGAATCCGGCACTTAAATGCCTGGCCTTGAAAAATATTTCAAACACTACTTTAGCAGTCAGCGGACCTGAACCTTATCCTTATGAATATCTCAATTATAGGCTATGGTACTATTAAGCATGTACGTAACGTAATTCATATATGCCTAACTTCTGCTCCTGAATGACATCTGCAGTCTTCACACTTTTGACTGCATCTTTACACTTTCCACCTTTACATACTCAGCTATAATTCTGAGCTGTAAAACACCCTTGCCTTCACATAAACATCCTGACTAAATTGCATTTTTAAAATAAAACAGAAAATGGGCCTAAACAGGCCTACATCCGAATGATGTGCATTTCAAAATCCATAGTAGTTTTGCAGTCCGTGATATTGACCAGGAAATGCAGCTGGAACATGGATGGATGGATGGAATATTTTTTTGCAGTAGGCCTATTATTCTGCAGCTATACTGCTGCTGATTGAGCGGCCTTTGGCACACTTTAAGATGCATGTAACTTTGTGAATTATATTGTTCATATAATAGCCCTGTTCAGATAATCGCCCGTGAAGTACACATAATTCTTTTTTTAAATAAGCGACTAAATTGTTTTATCATGGGCCATTTTTCTGGGCTTAGCGTTTAGTCATTGAATTATTTAATAAAAGTTCAGAGTCAGAGAAACAGGGAGTGCAATTTAGTGTCGCACGGAGTTCCTCTTTATAAAACCGAAGTTGCGACATCATAAAGAGCTTTGTTATTATATATTGGCACTTTTGTAATTGCTGCAGCGGTTTTCTTATTTTCTGATGGACTCCAATACTCTGTGTTGCTCACGGATACAATATGGCATCAGATTTAATTAATTAAGTACTAAGCCCTGTAGTGTGAAAAGCGTTTTTTCCGTTGCCGAAGTATGACACATCGCGGTCTGTATCAAACACGGTTTATGTTACCCCAATAACCCAGTAATTGGCTATTCCTGCCAGGACACATTGGTTACTCACAGTATTTAAAAATCTAGCGGTGACACAGTCAGTCAGTGCTGATCTTCAATGCGAGATAAAGACGGTGATACTTTTTAGTCTCAGTTTTCTCGGTGGCTTTTAGTCCTGCCGAAAGATTTCCCCATTGGCAAACCGCGATATTTCAGTTCCTATAGGCTATTAAGGATATTACAAGCAATGAACAGCACATAGTTTGTTGTTAGCACATTTAAGATGGCAACGCTCAGTTATTCTGGGTAACAGCAGTGACAGGTTAGTGCTGATACCAGCCAAGGGACCCCAGTGTGTAATGCAATTCTGGAATTATTAAAACATGCACACACATAATACAGCAATATGAGATTAAAGCTGATTTTGTGTTATGACACCTAAGACTTTTATGAATGAATTTGTCACATTTTAAAATTAGATATGTAGTTCACATAAGGTTATGTCATTAATGAAATATTGGCACTGCAGGGTAGACTGCACAACAGCATTGGGGAGGAACTGCATAGAGGCTCGAATCTGACCAGTTAAACTGAAAATGTTGTGAGCTTAGGGGCACCCATGCAATTCAGGGGTGGTGTCTTCCAGTAAAATAGGAAGTTGTAAATTTAACTAATGCACGTGTTAATGCATTTCCAAGGTGACATATTATCTCAGTGCTCAATGATCATTGCTAGTGTTGCTGAGCATTAAGCATAAGCAAGAAAAATATGCGAGAAAATGTTGGAGCAGGTATATGCATACATGTATGAATTTATGCAGGTTTGGAAGTCATGCACTCTCCCTCTCTGTCTCTCTCTCTCTCTCTCTCTCTGTCTCTCTCTCTCTCTCTCTCCCTCTCTCCCTCTCTCTCTCTCTCTCTCTCTCTCTCTCTGTCTCTCTCTCTCTCTCTCTCTCTCTGTCTCTCTCTCTCTCCCTCTCTGTCTCTCTCTCTCTCTCTCCCTCTCTGTCTCTCTCTCTGTCTCTCTCTCTCTCTCCCTCTCTGTCTCTCTCTCTCTCTCTCTCTCTCTCTCACACACACACACACACACAATGAAAGTTTAGAGACAGCAATCCACATGTTTTTGGACTGCATGGAGGAAACCAGAGAAGCAGAAGCAAGGCCGCAGGGACAGAGAGGGAACACTCAGACTCCCACCTAAGGGAGCCAGGGCAGAAATCAAAAATTATTCTTGAAAGGGAAAATATTGGCTTTGACAAATAAAGGTTACAGCAAAACTATGCAGTTTTGAATAATTTGTTGGGACTGTCATAATATTACTTAGAAGGCTACTAGAACAGTATGTTAAATTCTAGCAACATTTTACTATTTTTACTATGGTGACTGTGGCCTTTGACATAGTGTTCTTCATAAATAATTCAAGAATACATTAAAATGAAGGTCTTTTTGTGGACAGCGAATCCCTTTCCCACAGAAGACATCAGTCAAGACAGAACAGAAACACACAATCTATGTATCTACCCTGCAGGCGTCCAAACTTACCTTTACCTTCTGTAAGTTGGTTACATTGGGATCTATTCAGGTTGTGGGTTTGATTTTTATCATCGTGAGAGTGAATATAAAAACCAAAGCATCTGGATTCAAAAGCAATCGGTGATGGAAATCAGCTACTGAGCCTTCATAAGTTGTTTTATGTTTTTCTGCTGCCTCATTTCGATAATTCTGTAAGATTACGCAGCGAATCAAAACAAGAGGAGCAGATTAAAGCAACAAGCTCTCTTTGTTGTGAGTGGATATCATGCTTCTTGATTCAAGACCCAACAGGGTTATTTACTCAAAAGCCTGTCACATGTGAAGAGCTCAACATTATTAGCGACGGTACTAAAAATGACAGAGGAATGATTTGTAAAAAATCCAACAAGCTAAAATATCGTGGATTCGGGTTCCTGAGGCAAGTTGAGAAAATGCACTCTGAGAGAAGCAGAGCTAAGACAGTCAAGTCAGCTAAGGAGGTAAACACTTCATGTGAGCAAAGGTGTCAGCATTGCTTTGCTCCAGGTTACGGCCGCTGTCATGTGTGATACAGAAACGCAGGTTCAGTCAAAGAGTGAATGGCCGCTTCATTTTATAAATAATAGCAACCTCACATACCTTTCCAATGCAACCTTAGCATATAAGGTGTGAAAGGTCCAGCTGGTGATTCACGACGGTGTGCCAAATGGCCATGACCTGTCACTGAATGAGGATGGTGTGTGGCTGCATGTTAGAACTCCATGCCTTTGATCAGAAGGTCATTGGTTCAAATCCCCTGAGCCACCAAAATGGTGCCACCATTGAGCAAGATCCTTGACAATAATGGCTCTGGGGACACAGTTTGTGTCTGTCCTCTGATCCTCATTTGCATATCACTTTGGACAATAGTGCTTGTTTAATAAATGTCAATGCAAAGTAAACGTATTCTGCACCAATAAATGGTGTTAATATTGACCACATAATTTTTAAAAATTATGCTTTTTCTAATAGTATATTTCTTGGATTTTCAATGCAGTAATTGACTACTGGTTATAGTTTCAATGTTACTGTGATTGATATGATTTGATTTTTTTGAATATTTTACAATAATATACATCTTCGCCCATGATCCAAAGGAAACCAATCCTTTTTATTCCATTATATCTACAACGTGCAATAAGCAACCGTTTCATCATTAAATCTCGACTCAGTGAAAATGTATTTGGTTTCTAAGTTGTACAGAAGCAAATATTAATGATCGAAAGGATGGAAACTGCATAAACTTGGACTTGAGTCGCCCTCTTCTGGTCCGGGAGGGGAATTACAATCCTCTTCTCTTGAGAAATCGGTCTAATGGGAATGAGAACCATTCCCATCCGCAATACAAGTCATATACTTTCGCGCCTGTAGTAATTTAGTTTCTGCCACCAGAATAAAAAAAAACAGATTCTCGTTATAACGACGTGTATGTTATGTTGATTCGTTAAAATAATTTTATCACGTTTAAATTGATGGAGACTGCGCTCAAACCCTCCGCACATATTGTGCATCTGCGTCAATACGAGTTTTATGGTAGTAGATTTATTCACTCAAATAAATTGTTGAGAACCATACTTTACACTTTTATTAATGTCTATTATTATACATTATAATTTATTGTATTTAAATGTTTTTAATTTGCACCTGGTTAAATAATTGCATTTCACCGACTCTATACCTCTACTCAGTACACTGACAATAAAATAAATCTTAAGATAACAAATATATCGCTGAGTTTTTCTCGTTATAACGAGATACTTGTAATATATAACAGAAAGCTCATATGAAATACATAATGTTCAAATCTATCAAGCACCCAACTGAAAAGTCATTTTTTAGGCCTCACTTCTACCACCAGCAATATTCTATACATTTTTTAAAATTCAGGAATTATTTCTTGGTCAATTTTATTTGATCAAAGTGGCATCGAAATGCTGTCGTAATATTGTAATAATGTAAGTTCTTTCGGGTGGGGGCGGATTTTTAAATCATATGGGAATATTCCCGTTTTCTCCAGCCAAAATGTACGGATATTTTGAAAATGTATTTCAGCTAGACTGGTTACTGACAAATACGTTTTATACTACATATCTCCCAGCACAGTACTTAACACACAATGAAATTGTCTTCCGAACGACTAGTGGCCTGTGCTACGAAGCGGGGTTACTGGTTTATCGAGGTTACTTGTCGGATTTAAGGTGGTCTGGGCAAAATGTGAGTGAGCGACTATGAAGTCCATTTAAACTGTGGTACCTTAAATCCGACAAGTTACCCCGATGAGCCAGTAACCCCGCTTCGTAGTACAGACTACAGGACCTTTAGAGAATTACTTGGTTTTATCTTTTTCTGTACATTCAGTGCGCTGCCACTTTAAATTTTCAGCTGTTAGCTTTCCTGCGCCTGACCATTGGGTACCGGCATATACGTCACAATCACGTGTCCGTCCTGTTGCCATGGAGTACACATGCCCGCAAAATTTAAAAACAAATAAGGTACCAGTCTTTTCTTGCACAAATGGAAGCTTCTGGTTGCCGTATGCTTTCTGTTCGGGTGTCAATAATATCAGCAACAACAACAACAGATACAGTATTGTTTTACAGAAGGTTTGCGTTGTAAACAGTTTAAAACACTGCCTATTCAAACCCAAGGGCTTTTGCATTACGTCGCGTCCCAACATGGGAAAAAGGGGGAGGAGTTACATTCTTTGTTTTGGTTCAATCGAAGAATACACCATTTCCCGTTTTTAAAAGGAGAACAATAGCCCAATAGCAATTTTTAAAAGCTGGGAATATAATAGGAATTATATAATGTTTAGAAATGCATGTCAGTTATTTATAAAGTAATGAAATGTTGATTTATAAACAACAATATATTGTAGTCCTAAAAGGCAACCGTTGATATATTGAAACTTTTTACACCCCTTTGCGCTGTTGGTTCAATCCACTTTATAGTTGGTCAGCTCACAACTTGCTGCAGCAGTAGTAGTAGATAAAAATATTCAACGTCAGTTTGTGGTTGACATCTTATTCCTTCCAAAGAAGAACACAGTTCTCAGATATTGACAGGTAAGGAAAATGATGACACGTTATTAGTTCAAATACTTTTATTGAAATAAATATGTTTTTCTCTGAAGCATGTTATGTAAATTCGTATTTGCATACATGCATAAATAGGTACCACTTTATTTGAGGGGGGCACAAATAATGTAGTATTCAGCTATTACTTATTAACCACAAAGTTACATTAGAGTTACATACTGATCTCATGTTCGCCGTCAGTAGTGAATTGTGGCGCATGTTTTATCGAGCAATTACAATATATGTTAATTATGTAAACCAATAAGACACTACTAAGGAACTACGGAAGGAAGTAATGAATTACACGAGATATATCGATCTCATGTTTGTTCATCAAAAATGTTCATCTTTTATCACAAATAGCCACTATATTTGATCATGATTTGTACTTTAGTAACTGAGTTACTACTACATATTTGTACCCCCTCAAGTAATGTGTTGTCCATATATTTGTAAATTACTGTTGTAGTGGTCTATATTGTTTTGTAATCTTTTAAAATGCATTTTGCAGAAAATGCATAACGGGGACAATATTGAAGAGCGAGCCAGTAATAAACCATCCGATCTCCCCAGTCTCCAGATCCCCGACACTCCGACAGGTACGCAAATGATGATCACGGCTGAGGCTAAGTTACATAATCGATAGAATTTTATGAATTGTTTGTCCAATTAAAATATATGTTGCGTCAAACTCGTACGTGGCCTGTACATTACTATTATTGCTGTTGTTGTTGTGTCTGTAGTTGAATGCGTTCATTTACTCGCCTCCAGGCAGTCCACCTAGACAGCGACCCCTGTCGGACATGCTGGAAGTGGAGCACTGTGTAGCTAACCTCACCCTGGCACATGAGATAGTCGTCAACGCAGACTTCCGGTTCAGGCAAAACAACGCCCCCAGAGACAGGTGTGAGGTGTAAAAAATATATATCAGTTGAAACTGCATATAAAATATAGATTAAAGACACATACAGTGTGTGTATAATCCAAATTTTCTACAAATTTAACTTTAATTTTGTATTTTTTAACCATTTAATTGAAGAAAAACAGTAAAAATAATTGTTTTTTTTTAAAGCCTGGAGGGTAGGGTGAAAGAGATGGTTCACCAGGCATTCTGGGACAGCCTGCAGGCTCAGCTGTGTTACAGTCCTCCAGACTATACCCATGCGATTTCCCTGTTGGAGGAGGTAAAGAATGTGAGTATTTAGCACTATCACTAGGGGGCAGTGGTGTCACTCCAGCACGTATATGGGCCTGTTGGTGTACACAGTTTGGCTCTGTGGTGTTGGTTCTGACTCTCTCAGTCCTTCGTCAGATACTGCAGTCCCTGCTGCTTCCTGGCCACACGCGTCTCCGGGCCCAGATGGAGGAAGCCCTGGACATAGGGCTGATCCGACAGCAGGCCAGACACGGTGCCCTGGACCTGCACCGCCTGGGCGACTACATCATCACCACCATGGCCTCCCTGTGTGCCCCCATCCGCGACCCCGAGGTCCGCCAGCTCCGGGTGCTCGCTGACCCTGTGGATCTGCTCAGGTGGGCAGCTTGGAGATCATGTCCTTCCTAAAAGTCCTGCTTGATGAGCTTTTCCTCTTACCCAAATGCAGATTAATTATCCAGTGAACTTTAAAACCTTTCCCTGTGTGTTGTTAATGAGTTTTTCCCTTGTTTAATGTATTTAGAATACGTAATTTGGTTGAAGTTAACTATTTGCCTTTAGTTGTTAGTAAGGGGGGAAAAAACGAATGATTTTATGAGTGAATCTGCATCAGTGCGAGAGGATTTTCCCACGCAGCATGAGCTCAGCAGCTGTCTTTTCCAGAGAGATCTTCCGTGTTTTGGGCCTGATGAAGATGGACATGGTTAACTTCACCATGCAAAGCCTGAGGCCACACCTTCTCCAGCAGGCTGTCCAGTACGAGCGTGCAAAATTCCAGGCGATCCTGGACAGACAGCCAGGTGAGGCAGGGATGTCGCACGTGTGGGTTATGGACGCCAGGACAGAGCTTCACAAACACACTCAGCTAACCTTCAGCTTTGAAAAGCTGAATATATGCACACACATACACACACACGTGGCATGCAAAAGTCTTTTACAGTTTCAGAATAACAACAGGTTAATGTTTTATTGTTTGACTTAAACTTGTGATGTACAGATACATATGACTAGTTAACTGTGGGAAACACGCTGAGTCCACTTCAGTCTGCTGAAACGAGCCAAGCCTCAATTTGCCTTATAATTGTACAGCACAAAACTGATACAGTAATCTCACACATAGGGATTTTACTTAAGACAAAAAAATTGAAAAGAATGTTTCGTCGCTAACCGTATGCCTTTCGGTGATCTTCTACATGTTATTGTATAATATAAAATATATATAAATATATATTAAATTCTAAGTTCCTTTGGAATTCCTTGTGTGTGGTTCTTGCAGATTCCCTGGATAATACCACTTCCTGGCTGCAGGGGGCAGCACAGGAGCTTGCCTCTGATAGCTTAGTGGTCCCACCCAAGGGTAATTCTACCCAAAGCACATTTGTGGTGAGCCCAAGTGCCACACTGACCTGCGCATACATGCGTCTCCTGAGCTGGGATTCTGAGGACCATTGCTATCCTGAGGTATGCCTGCAGGGGGAGCACTGCTAGGTTGAATGGTTGTTACATTTGTTAAGGGCAGCAGTGTTTCATTGAAAACAAATTTAATGCCATTTAAATGTGAATCTGAAGTCTTGAGATGTACATTTTTGTGAGAAATGCAAGATAAGAATATTGTCATTTAACTCAATTTTCAGTATTGTGTGCTGCTTGGAGACTGAGATTGACTGTGCTGCTTAAGTAACAACAGACGGCTGACAGCTTCCCAACTGTCCTGCATCTCTTTCCCTGCCTTTTCAGACGGTTCAGATGGACCGGGCCCGTCTGGAGACGCTGGGGCAGGCTATGCAGCACCTGGTGCTCGAGGCGGCAGTTCTGCTGGTGACCAGCACTCATTGTGAGGAGGCTGTCTTCTCAAGGCCAGGGTTTGTAGTTAAACTCAAGCAGGCTGTTGCCGCCCTTCTGGAGGGCTGTCATAACAGGTAAGAGGGGAGGGGTGATTGCTGGATGAATGGTAGCCATCGGTCAGCGGTAAGACTGAGTGAGCTGTGGGCTGGGAAGCATGCAAACCACCTGACTTTGGCTCAGCCTTTCCTCTGGCTGGAGTCTGCTAGTTTAAATGTTAGACATCTCAGATTAGTTTCTAATAAATACATTAAATGAGTATCAATTAAACAAATTATTATTTATTTTATTTTTTCAGTTTGACACACATAGGGACTTTACTTGCACAAAAATGTTCTGAGGGCAGAAGGAAAAATGATTAATTCAGAGAGGGGGTCAGATTGTAGAGAGGTGGGCCAACCAATCAGATATCTTGGTCTTGCCTCCTCTAGTTGCTTGGGCCCACCCCCTCAGCAATTTGACTTGTCACCTCTCTGAACTGATCATTTTCCCTTCTGCCCTCAGGACATTTTTGTGCAAGTAAAACTCCCACGAGCCTATTTTACAAACTACATTTCTTCTGTCAGGAGGTTTGATTAGTTCAGGATAACTAACAGTCATCTGTTATTTACTCAGGGGGTTCGATCTGCAGGGGGCGTTGCTGGGTGTGGGGGAGCAGGTGAGAAAGCTGGTGACCGATGCCCTGATGGCCCAAGGAGGGACAGCACTGACACTTGAGAGGGAGGGGATGCTGAAGACGCAGATCGCTGGGCTGGCCAAGGACCAGGACCCTGTCCGCATTCTCATAGGTAAGCTTCCCTTGAGACCACACCCACATGATCATGTGACAGTATTTTATAAAAATGGGTTGTTTCATAGTTTTCAAATGTTAAATGTATTTAAGTACACATAAAAGAAAAATTGTGAACTACTTTGATGAAGGTAAGTGCAATCTTCAACAATATATACTGTAAAGTGTAAACAGTTATTTTGCAGATAAAGTAATGAGGGGCTTATTTTTGGGGCTGTCTGGCCTGATTTATAGGTGCCCGTGTCCAGGGCTTTCTGAAAGCCGTGCTGGAAGCGCCCATCACCCAGGGAGCTCCACCAGTGCCGCCTGCCCTAGTGCTGATGGCACATGAGCTGGCAGAGCTGGGCATGGCGTTTCAGCGCATCGTTCGTTTCAACCAGCAGGTGTTCGGCCCATTCTACTCCTCCATTCTCAAGAAGTTGCTCTTTCCGCAGGGGACACCAGAGATGGGGCTAGATTCCCGTTAGATGATGCTCTGGCATTACACAGTTGGCACACTAGAGGGCAGTGCACATTTCCTATACATGACCAGTCGACGATTTGATTACTTGATTAATGAATGAATGCTAAAAAAATCTATGTATATATATTTTATATTGTGAGGGCATTATATTTTAACTTGTATGTTTATTGTTGTTTTGTTTAATCAATTTTCAAAATAGGCATGAATTACTATGTTACTTTGAACTGATTTTTAATGGGTGTTTGTTTCATATAAGGTTATTTTTTAATCTTTATGTTTGGCTTTGCCGTGTTTAATTATTTTTTTTCCAAAATAGGCATGAAGTTATTTTGAACCATTTTTAATGAGTGTTTTTTTCATATAAGGTTTCATGGGAAGTGGTATTTCTGTACATAAAACATTTCAATGGTGTTGCACTTTACTAAAGCACTTACCAAAAACATCAGCAATACTGAGTTGTATCAATAAATCTATTTGAACAATCTTCCAGGTGTTAATGCTCATTTAGGTCATCCACAGATAAATTACATTTTACTTCAATAAACATTGCTAGAAGATTCCAGTATTTAGAGAAGGATTTTTAATAAAAGCGAGTCCACTACTATATCAGTATAATGCTGTCAGCCTGCTATCAATATTTTTATGAAAATTTATTTTTAACTGTTGGAATGCAAAGTATTGCTCGTGCTGGTAACAAAAAATGCTGAAATAGAAATTGTTTAGGGAGTGGTTTAGGAGACTAATTTAAATAAACATGTTAAGTATTGTTCAATATAATCTTGGATAATCAAGGATTCTTTCTGTATCATATAGACAAATTTCATTGACATAGTTTTAGGTTGGCTTTTATTTTTCTGTATAACTGTCTTTCACTTCCACTGTTAGCTCACAAAAGACTCGAGGTCATCGAAAGGGTTATAACAAGTAGCTAATCATTTGAAAATCTTTAAAATTGAGCAGGTGTATTATTAAAACAGGGGACAAGATTTGGTTACCTTTTTTCATTTATTAGTTTTACAATTTTGAAAAATAAAAATTAGAAAAAACACAAGGCGAAAGAATATGTACAATCTTTTAAGTGGTCTGATGTTTGCCTGAGTTCTGTCTCTCACTTTGATCTAATTCTTTCACCAAGAGAGAAGAAAAAGTTACGAGTTATGTTTAATTAAAAAAAAACCAAAAAGATTTCCTTTGCCTCAGTGCCAACATCTGTAACATAAAAGAAGTTACATACATGAATATGTTTGGAAGTAGAATTATTCAAGTATAAAATTCACACCACTAGAGATATTTTTTCTTTTTGTTTACAATCCACCACCTTTAAGCTATTGTTTTTTTTTACATTGCAAATCGGTTTATTTATTCACATTCTAGTTCTCAGTCGTGCAAACATGAAAATGGCCCAGGATGCTTTGCAAGGAGTACCATAGATATAAAATTTTGGAATAGGGAATGGAACTGAAGTGCTCAGTTATGGAGAGATTCATGTTATCAAGGTGATACTGTCTGTTGTTTCTGATTTCAATATCAGATAAAGAAACAGGTTTAAAAGGTTCAAAAACTAAGGGTGATAAAGAGTAATAAACTTGAATTACAAATAAAACTCGATGACAAATTTTTGTGATCTTGATTTTTTTTAAATTAGGGGAAGCAGAAATATATCCAATAATCCAATAATACCAAGATAAATACAAAATGGTATTTAAAAATTAGCTTAAAGTGAAACACTGAACTGATATGATCCGACCCGACCATTTCTCAATGCATAATTCAGAGCAGACTTTGTTGTCACAACATAACTTGAGTGTTTATTTTGGAATTTCATGACAGATCTTTTGAGCTTCTTTGGTGATGCTAATGGCTTATCCAAACACTGAAAAAATGTTCTCAGGCCTCCGTGCTAATAAAATAATTAGAACAAAACTCATAATTAGGCTGGGAACACATTTTTATCAAGTGGCATAAATGGTAACTTTGTAAGATGCATATTTTAATTAGAGCAGGTGACTAAAAAGAAATTTTTAATATTTGATTTTAAGATTTAGGTGGGCCCACGTTCGGTTGTTAATTTTATAAACTATCATAAGTTTTTACTGACAGCAACTTTGACCAGACACTTGTCTGCACTGCTACTTTCATTTCTTCATATTTACTGCTACCTCTAGGGTGAGTCCTCTTCCATGCAAAGATCACATATGCAAAACATTGGACTTGTGCAGATGTAGATCTAATGCTAATTTGAGGTTAGTGAGACATATAATAATTAGTAAACAGTATTAGTAAATTCCTTGTCACCCTTCCCCAGATGTTAATAAAATTTCAGCATTGATAGTTACCGTGGGAGTTTTAGAGCGGAGCAGATTTTGGATCAGGTTATCTTGAGCACCCTTGTGGTCAGAACACAGCATTGTTTATTCGGCCATGTTAACAACTCATGGGAGTTTTATGTACACAAAAAATGTTCTGTGGGTGGAATGAACGATGATTGGTTCAGAGGGATAACCAATCAGATTGTAGAGGAGGTGGGTCCAACCAACTGAAGGAGGAAGGGCTAACCAATTAAAACCAAGTAAAACTCCCACGAGCATGCTAACAGCTAACTGCTCCAGTTCTTTCACTTGATTTATTGTCTCATTGCCTGCAGGGGGCGTTAAATTCAGGATGCATCATGTTCTGTCTCGCCCCTCTTTCAGTGAAAATACACTGCCCCTTTTTGTGAACCCATGAACAGGTGCCAAGCCCTATTCCATGCTGATCCCCCCATGGCAAGGCTTCAACAGGTAGGATGCAGTGGGAGGAGGGAAGAACAGTGCCCTTAGATCTCTGCCCTCCATCCACATATCTCCCCCCTCTTTTCCTACAGTCCCCGTTACCCGTCACCCCTCAGAGTCTGGTATCCGGAAACTTGAACACGGGAGCCAGCTACACAAAGGAAAACGTGGGTTAAAATAGGAAACCTTCCAGGGTCGAATCACCCCCCCCCCCCCTTGCCTCTCCCCTCACCCCAGGAAATGCAGCCTTTGCTCTGAAGTTTTAACAAAATATAGACTAAGGTCACAGGAGGCCATTTACAAGCACACACACAGAAAACAGGAAGTGCTCTTGTGGGCATGAACTCATCAGCTCATCAGATGTGACATGTGAAATGTATGTGATGAAGGCAAAATAAGTCATTTCAGGCTAAAACCCAATAAATAGACATGATATGCAGAATAATGACAATGTGTATTTTCGGAACTAGGGAAGTTTGATGACTGGGAAATAAAATGGGCGGTCGTTTGGATTTCCTGTTCTCAAAAGTTGCTCGAAACTGACGCTTTTCTTTTCATCCTTGCCACCATGAGAGCTGAGCTTGAGAAAGACGTCTTAGAGCTTTGCAGTTTTCACGATTTACAGAAACTGTTCACGTCCGCAGAGATCCAAAGTACTGCAAATGGCAACTCAAGGAATGGTTCACCTTCATTGCTTTTAATTAAAAGCGTGTGAATTTCTCTTCGATCAAATAGAAGTAAAAGTTTCAACTGAATCCCATGCAAATCCAGTGAACCAACGCTACGTGAACATTCTTAGTTACCTCTGAAGCGAACTTTTGACAGACAGATCCTGAGTCGCAGCCAAAGAGAGCAGATAAAACTTAAGGAGCCTGGACAGAATCCTGGAAGGTAAGTGGATGAAAACACGCCACCTCGACATCAGGAGGTTAAGATCCACGATCAAAAATCAAAGCTGTTTGGAGTCTTCAGAGTCCAAACCGCCTGGTCTTCTTTGTGCTTTCTTGTTTATTTTAAACTGGATGCACCAAAAAACATTCATAATCACCTGCTTATGGAACTTAGATGTTGTTTTTTTTAGCTTGCGAGAGCCGTAGGAAGAAGCTGCACTCAGCATAACATGCGGTTTCTGCCAACTCCTGCAGTAAATAAGACGCTAAACCTTGTTTAAGATACTGGACATTCCATCATAAGCACAACACTCTGGGAAGAAACATTAGCACTGAAGTTAATCTAATGTTTATAAAAAAACTAAAGGTCCAATCCAGTTCTTGGGGACCCACAGCTGGTCCACTTTTTTGATCCTTTCGAGCTCCCGGCCAGACACTCTACATTTTTGCTCTCTACAGGGAGCTGAGAAGGAGCAAAAACGTGGACTGTCTGTCGGTCCCTGATGACCGGATTGGAAATTATTGTCTTAGACTACAGCTCAGAAATGTTCGACACGGGTTTGTTGTGCCTCTTGTGTGAGTTTTCTTTTATGATTCAGCAGCAGTTAAGCTCTAAATGAAGTCTCACAGTGGAACGTGCTCCAATAAGGAAGGAAGCAAAACCAAGAGCGAGAGTCCTTAAAAACGTTCTGACACTGGAGGAAGAGCAAGAACAGAGCGCGAAGCAAGGTCCGACAGGCTACCTGTCACTGCAAGACGGAGACGACCAATCAGAGAAAGGGAAATCTGCTGCTTTGGTATCTAAGCATTCACAGTAGAAATGAAAGCTACTCTCTAGAGCTGAGCACACAGAGCAAGTCTCAGTTCCAGGGTCCAAACGGCGTGAGACGCTGCATGAGTGCGGAACACCAGCTTTCTGATTTCGAGTAAGAATTTCCAATGTGCTACTTGTACAAAAGGCAAGTAAAAGGCTCCAGCAGCTTGATTTCTTGTTCTAAAATTGGGTGTCATGTCCACAGCTACGAATCATGTGACGAAATTCATTCAAAAACTTGTTTTTTTTTTCTTTTTCAAATTGGAGTGCGCAAATAATAATGGGAGGGGCACTTTAAAGGGGGCGGAGCTTCTGTTAGCAAAATCCAGATTATTGCCAAGGATTTCTTCAGTGACGGGCTCTGTGTACAGAAGTGCCAATGAAGCGGGTTAGCATGAGCTCAGCTGGAGGTTTGGAGAGGGTCATCCGAGGGTGGGAGGGGTCACAGTGAAAGGAGGTGGGGCGGGGAGCAGAATCTGAGGCTTTCAGAATATGGTGGTCTCATACTTGGTGCTGGGGGTGGGCTTGCTGGGGTCCTGCTGCTCAGTCAGCCATGTGCCACTGCCCAAGGACTGTGTTTCCACTCCCTCATCCCAACCCCCCCTCCCCCAGATGGACCACGTAGACAAGGCAGCGGAAACACAGTC
>JABFEB020000124.1:20045670-20064599 GCA_019775895.2 Stomatorhinus ivindoensis | reverse complement strand
CTAAAGCCAGAATGGCTGGCATTTGTCTTGCTTGCCTTGGTTCTATAAAATCTGCACACTGAATAAAGTCGCTGTTCCGCGCACGTTGGTGAACTGAAAAATCGCACAAAACAGTCACAAGACGCATCAGTGTCATTCATCGACGTTGCTGGGGCTTCCTAGGTGTCGACTGTCTGAGCCACGCAGAAACCTGCATCACAGCATAAGAGTCCCTCAAAATCAGGCTGCTGGGAGGGACGGGCCAGCTGTGACTCATTCATCAGCACCCTCTTTTACTGGAGTTTTCCCACCCTAAGACCTAAAAATAACCGGCTCCATATCTGTTGATCAGAGTGGATGTGCTGGGATCACCCAAATCCAGGCCACATCCAGGTTTGTTCTACATTACATTTGCAAGGGTTGCCATGGGTTACTATTTGGCAGCCCCCACTCCATTTGTGGGACTTTAATATATGCTGGACTTTTGGGCCACTTAATCTCTTTTTGACTCGGTTCTCTTAATAAATTATGTGAGAGAACAAATAATTAATCGGCTGACCTGGATTCTTCAATGATGCTGCTAGAGGGTCAATGAAAATCTGTCACCATGTTGTTGGACTTTTAGGAAAGGATATATATCACAAAAAGAGCAGTATAATGAAGAATTTAGTGACCAGTGTTGACACACCGCAATGAAATGTGTCCTCTGTATTTAACCCATATGTGACATCGTGACATAGCAAGGGACAGCTAATTCAGCGGCCCGGGGAGCAGGGGAGGTACCTCAGAGACGTCGGGCTGGTCAGGGATTCGAACCAGCAATCTTTCAATAACAAGTGTGCTTCCCTGACCATTAAGCGCATGAAATATGTGCCGGGTAGCTGATGTATGCCCTGGCATAGACACAACATTCACAACTCCAAATCACCTTAGCATGCTTTTGGACCGTAGGGGAGAACTGAAGATCCTGAAGGAAACTCCAATGCTTCGGGGAGAACATGCATACCCTGCATGTGTGGGACTGTGGCCTGGCTTCCAGAGGTGTGTTTCAGCAGTGCTAACCACTGTACCACCACCTCCCCCAAATTAATACTAAAAGCTGAGTAAGCAGTTGGGTGCCAGAAATATGGGACAGAGTTAAGAGTCACTGTGTGAGTCAGTGTGGGAGTCTTCATTCTTGAGGAATGCTGAACAGCCTCATACCAGATTTGGATTTTATCATAAACCTTACATTTGGCAGAGTGATGGCTCTGAGGCTAGGGATCTGTGCCAGCCATCAGATGGTCACTGGTTTGAATCCTCTGAATGCCAGGAGTGACCTACTCTGCTATGTCATTGGGCCCCTTAAGCTGCAGTTGCTTTGTCCTGGGTACGAGGTCAATCTGCATGCAGCCCTGCAAACAGGCCTTCTAACTTACGGGTTCAATTTGCGGGTCGGTTCCATCTGGACTAGTGTGGTGCTGAGGTATCATCTGCCGCACGGCTGTGCTCAGGTTCTTGTCTCTAAGGTGGTGTGGTGGGTGTGGTGACCTGCTGTCATCAGTGCATGGTCTTTACCTTCTTAAATTTGCTAACTCAACCCACCATTTGACCCCGCCCATGAACACGTAGCCTCACCCCCCAAACCATTCTTAGCCCCTCCCCTTCTCTGACACGGTCACAGAGCAGCTGTGACCTGGAGGAACCCAGCAGGTGACTTCGATCTCCACATCTGTCGCTTCCGCTCAACATCCACATTCCGCTTGACATAATTGTGATGCAATAGGGAGAACCTTCCAGTCCAGCATTGCTGATATTTTCTCGCCAACATAACATTTCCCAGGCACAGCTTACAGCTGTATGTTGTTGGATCTATACATATCAAATAAAATCAACTGATGTTCAATTGCAATAAGATCACCATTCAAATTTACCATAATGTAACCCACAAATTAAACTTTGGCAGACTTCAAGTATACGTACTAAAGCAATATGACCAGATGCTCAGTTGCTGTATAAACAATTACTTAGCAGACAATGAAACCAAGATAAAAGCTTGTGTGGTGAATCCAGCTAAAGGCTAGATAATAGGCCAGGATTGAGAAGAAGGCTTCACTGATAGGACTGAGCGTTCCCACATCCTCTGGATGGTAAGGTCTACATCATCCGATAGACCTGAAGGGAACCAGAGTGAGATTTACTGAGAAGCCCCTGCTCTGAGGCTCCGCTCCAATGGCAACATCACAGCTCTCATCCCCTACGGGAAAAGTGCTGTGCACCCTTACAGAAGCTGCGGGGGGGAATAAAACATAGCTTGGGGCAAAAGCCAAAATAATATACCAGAGTGATTGTAGCAGAAAGGGAGGTTTTTATTTTTTCTTCTAAATTTAAATCTTTAAAATCTTCTTACCTCTGAAAATACTGATTGTCCAACTAAGCACCTTCCCTGAGTTTATTGCCCCATTTGAGCTGTAATTGCCTTCTTTGTATATTGAGGATTATCTGTCTAATTAACACCAGGCTCATTCTTTGGGTGAAAGATATCAGCTTGAGAGTCTGAAGGGGCAGGAGAGGATTGGGTGATGATGATTGTGCTGGACTGAAACTGATTTTTTGTTAAAGAACCTTCATGATCTGAAAATTGAGTCCCCTTGGGCAGGAGCTATTCTGCAGTCTTGCTTAGCAGCCTTTGGACATTCCCCCTCACTCAGTGAGTGTGGTGACCTTTAATAGGAAGCTGTGGCCTCAGGCTTGAAGATGTGCATAGTAGATGGATTTGCCAACTCATTTCAGACATAAAACCTCAATGCCACGGGGCGGGGGGTGAAATCAGTGGGATTAGCCTAAGGATTCCCTCAGAAAAACGTTTCCCTCAGTAAAACCAGCTGAGTGGTCAATGACTGTGATTCTTTATAGTCAACTGGTTGGTTGAAACAAAGTTTTAGTCTGGATTTTTATTTTGTTGACCTGAACTATCCACCACTGCTTGAAGGTTGGTAGTCAGCGCTGGACTGGAATTAAAAATCGGGGGGGGTTCCCCGGAATTGCTGGCCCACATACCCCTTGGCCCATTGGGAAAATGTCCGGTATGCTAGATGACCAGCCCAGCCCTGCCAGTAGACTTTGAAACCCACACAACTCCACCATAGGCTTAGTGGTCTGGCCACATAGGTTCGGTATTAATAGGTGACCTGCATAATCCTCTCAGTAAACTTTACGCACACTGACCTGCGCTAACAGCCTCACGCTAACCATTAGTTTTTAATGGCTTAAACTGGGAGACCAATCAACACCAATGTTTCTCAAAACAGACCATCGGGGACCCCCCAGATGCTCCATGTTTTTGCTCCGAACAAAACGGAACTGGGGGAGCAAAAACTTGGATCATCTGGAGGTCCGCAGGGACTGGTTTCAGAAACTGTATCAGCTACACCCACACATGTGGTCTGTGATGCCAGGCTTTCCAGAATCAAGCGAAAACCGCTAGCTGGCTAACCAGTTACATTCAGTTAAATACAGAAGTACAATAAACAAAAACATAATGTGTTACGACAAAGCGAACTTGCATGGAATTCATGTAACAGAAACACTTAGGCTATACCTAGAAATAAACACGCAAACACAAGCTACTCCATCTTAGCGGAGAGATCCGGTGGAAACTGTAGCTGTCCTCTGCTTTGGACAGATTTTCAGTAATGAGGGATCCTTAAAGAATTTGGCAGCTGCTCCTCAGTCCCAGTAAATCAATTTGATGCACTAGCTGCTGGTTAAAAGTGTCTGATGTTAATTATGTGAACGGCACCGACTCACGGGGTACTGGTTGAGACAAAGAGGGTTCTGGTTAGAAAATGATGGGTTTGCGATGATTCTAGGCTGGTTAGGGTCAGTGCAGAGTAGGTCAATTCCCTTATAGTTAATTCCCGAGGACACAACTTGTTCAGGAGATTAGTTGGAAAGTATGATATATGAGCATGTTAGTAGCGAAATTACTAGAATTATTACTAGAAGTACTAGAATTTGAGTCTCGGCCTCTTGTGGGAAGAGAGTAATGAGTGAGGGATGGCAAAGAAAGAGAATATTGATCACAGATGATAGTTATTGGGACTCACCATGAAACGCAGGTCGTCGAAGCCATTGAGCAGGAATTTGCTCTCGTACTGGGGCAGGCCCACGTGCTCCAGCCAGTCCCCGACGGGCCGGTCCAGGCTGCGCACACCGGTGCCCCCTGCCGAAAGAGGGAGGCGCTTCAGCAGGGAGAAGCCGTGGAGGCGGTAGCAGCGGCATCCCGAGGGTGAGACGTGGCACTGCCACATCATCCTGGACCAGCAGGGCCAGGGGCACGGGCAGCAGGACAGGGGCGACAGCGTTCCGGAGAAGGGGCCGAGGGAGAGATATCCCCCCCCCGGGGCGCAGACGAGGGCACCTGCTTCTCCTACGGCTACTCCAACGGCACCGCTGGAGTTAATCCAGGGGCAGTCGGAGACAAAGGGCGCACTGGCTGAGGGTGGCTAAGTCACGTTACAGAGGTGAGGAAGATGAAGGAAGAGGTTACCAGTTCACCCCGACCTCCAGTAGACCAACAATACGCGACATCATTCACGCAGCCTGCTGTGCTGAGTCTCAGTACCTGTGTCCATTCAGGACTTTGGTTCAAGGAAGCAGTTCAGGCTCCAACTCACTGAGTAGTCCAATGATCGGGAGAAGGTGTCAGGGGTAAGGGCAGATATGTCCGGCTGCCCTTGTCAGCGTAAATGCAGAAGGGAAACCTGCTGGGGAGCCTTCTGGAGGAGGTGCCGACGGCGAGGGTGTCTGGCCCAGCTCCCACCTCAGCCAATTGTAGCAGGGAATCCAGCAGGGGTCACGAGGTCACGGGGTCACACGTGCTGAAAAGAGGGCGCCCACATCTGCCGGAGATGGCAACGAGGACAGCCGCGGCCCGGGGGCTCCCTAATCGCGGCCCTCTCAAACCGTCACCATCAAGCCACTAACGCCACACGGAGAGCCAGGTGAGCCAGGTGAGCGAGGTGTCACAGAAGCTGGACGCATGTTGGAAGCCAAGGAGCGTAAGGCATTGATAGTGGTTATAATTAGAGCAGCCTCACTACCTGCATAGTTAATATGATAATTATAACGGCTCCCCAGAGCTCTGGAGTAACTGCCCTCTTTACAGCAGCCTTTTAAACGGGGTTTTCTCTGTAGCAGAACCCTTTCCTTAGTGCTGAAGGCTGAAGCGGACGGTAATTTGATTTCCCCCCCCCCCCACCGTCACGTGCCCCGCCGCATGTCCTCTTGCCGTTTCGGGTTATTCCAGAACTTCCTTACCGAGATCGCAGCCGACTCCGTAGCGGGGAGAGTCGGGAGAACGTCCGGATTGAGTTTCAGACGGGGTAGGGTGCGAGCCAATGAGGAGAGCCTGGCGCGAGAGCAGGTCCTCGCCGATCTCGGGGAAATGAAATGCCGGCTGACCCCCGCCGGTCCTGCAGTTTCCTCCTGGCGGCGAGGCGAGCAGATTCTCCATGCATGCGGGGACGCCGGGTCGCTTCTACACGCACTCGCTGCACACGGCCCGCCGACATGTCATCTCCGGAGTCAGCCGCCCTCCCCCTCCCTGACACCACTGTCCCACGGGGATGAGACACCGCGTCCTCCGGTCTCCCCCGGGAGGCCTCCTGCGTGGGCCTCCGGATGCAGGCCGGTCTCTGCGGCTCTCCCGCTCCTGTCTGCTGTCCGGGAGCGTGGTCGCTTATCTATCACAGAAGCAGCTGTCCTTGCGTCGTCCCGAACGGTCAGTCCCGCTGCCGGCAAACTCAGCTCCCCCTCCCCTCCTTCTCTCTCTCTTTTTCTCTCTCCCTCGCTTACTCACTCACTGCAGGGCTGCTGTTCATTGTCTAAAAGAGCAAGCTCTCGCTCTCTCCAGCAAAAGACCCGTGTCCCTCCCCCCTTCCCCCCCCCGTGTTGCTCCACTACCCTCTGCATTGATCAGGGAGAGATACTCGCGTTTGGGGGCCTGACTGAGTCCCTGAATGGGACGATGCCAAATTAACCAGCAGAAGGGGAAGGAAGGCCTGTCTGGAGGGGGGTAAAATTCACATGAGGGGTTAGGATTGGAATTATAGAATTACATTCAGTAATGCTTATATTAACTGCACCTTCCTAATGCCTTGATAATGCATCCATAGAACAGTCAATGCACCTTCATAATGCATCCATAGAACATTTATAAGCAGAATGGATATATACTATAGCATCCTAACAAATCTTATCGGCATTAATATACATTAATTGCAAACATTACATGATAATGACATGCATTATAGTTGTATAATCATTTCATGTTTGTTATTAATATATATCAAACCTGTTAAGGCAAATTTTGATGCTACGGTATTCTTACATGCTGCTTATGAATGTTATATGAATGCATTATTATAAAGGTGCACTGACATCAAGGCCTTTTGATGGGGCACTGTTTTATGAATATGTTGTAAAGGCATTATTAATGTGCAATGAATGTTCTATGAATGCATTATAAAGGCATTATGAAGGTACAATTAATGTAAAGCACTACTTTGTATTTTATAAGGTCTACCCCTTGTACCAGATATGAGTGAAAGACGCAATTCAGGGGCACATTCTTCTCCACGACTGTTGTTGGACCTGTGATCGGCCGCCCTAAGCAGGTAGACCTTCACGTCGACGTCTAATTCACATTCTGCTCATCGCAGCATGAATACAGGGCACTGTCAGGGCACAGCCTGCATGTGCTATAAGCTCGACATGAGTATCACGGGGGGGGGGGGGGGGGGGGGCCCCCCCCCCCCCCCCCCCCCCCCCGCCCAGCCACTCCCACAGCTTTCCGGAGACAATACTGGCCCCCTCCTGTGCGAGGTGGACTCGGGGGGGATCACCACAGCAGGTTCTGTCACAGGGCGGTGGGACTGTGCTTTAACTTTTTAAGCAGGGGGGTCAGCAGAAGGAGGTGCGAGAGCTGCAGGAGTTAGAGAGACAGAGAAGGAGGGATGATATAAGGATAGATGCTTCATACATATATACTTTATTTACCTAAGTGGGAAATTCTGGGGGAATAAATGCAGACTGCGAGCATAAATGCAGACTGCAAGCATAAAAAAAGCAAAGCGATTCATCTGCTGCAGGCAGCCACTCCGGACAGCATGGAAGCAGACACATCTGCAAGGCATGGAAATGAAGCAAAACATAAATATATTACATGCTCTATATATTGCACATGTACATATCTATTATTATACATTAAAAACAGCCCGGAGAACAGGGGAAAGAACAAGGGGAAAATGAAGAGGTAAAAGAAAGGTTGGGTAATAGCGCTGGGAGGACAGAAGGGGGCGTGTGCGACAGGGGCGTGCCCATTCTCATCAGGCTTGGAGGTTCACCTGGGACACCCACATCACACGGAAAAGCGGCACCCAATTACAGCGGGGAGGGACTCAGCACCCCGGAAGGGGAGCTGGGTCACTTCACTAGCTGTTTAACTGGGTCAAGGTGCCTCGCTGCTGCCGGCGACTACGGCGGGAGCAGGGGCGGAGCCAGGTCTGAATCGGGGCCGCTGGTGGGAGGGGCAGGGCTTGCCGACCAAGCACAACCAGACCAACTGGCTTTATGGGCCACAAGCTCAGGCTCTGGCTCTGAGCAAGGCATCACTTCACATGTGAGTGGATGCAACGCATCACGCAATAGTGAGTCATCCAGTGGAAGCTTCCGGGCACCTGCTCTGTTTCTGACATTTGCAAACCAAAGAGTGCCCTGAGAGGTCATACCCTGAGAGCCTTTTAAGTTGTCCAGGCTTGTTATACAGCGGCACCATGAATCAAAAGGAGATTTCCTATAAAAGAACTATATGATGTTGGAAGCAGTGCTCAGCTGTAGACTGATACTGTGAGGTTCTGTAAGATAGACTGTGAGATTTTTAGACTCTGAGGCTATGAGACTCGTATTCTGTCAGACTGAAACTGTGACACTGAGAAACGGAGATCATGTGACTGACACTGCAAGCATACAAAACTGCAAGACTGAGACTGTGAGACTGTAAGACTGAGACTGAAACGTTAAGACTTTGATGACACTAAGACCTTGAGACTGTGATACTGGGGAACGCAAAAGCGGTTTACAGACTGAGATGCTGAGGCAGGGGGATCCAGTGCAGCATGCAGTGCGTGTGAATGACCAGGAAGAGTCAAGGGCATCTCTTTACAGGAAAGAATCTCACAGTCGCTGCAGGATCTTCACAGACTCTGGTTCGCAGACTAAATAAGAACAACACGCTATCTCATCATTATTGCTTGGCCGTTCCAAAAGAAAATTTTTCATACCTCTCAAGGTAAACATAAATTCTATCAGCTGACTGTGCTACTACCATTTACTGCTATGCTATACTTTATATTTAATGCAAAAAGGAAAGTCAATCACTACAGTGCCCAAAAGGAGGTTCATTCAAGACATTCAACCCTGAGCATGCAGCGAACTGTAGAACCGAGAAAGGCTGCCCACATGCTCAAAGCTGCACCTGCAGAACGCAGAAACCCAAGAGCCTCCACAACCTCATTATCACTAGGTTCTTAGACCACACCGGCAGTAGGGGGCAGTAGCGAGAGGCCAGCTACTTGCAGACAGAGGGCAGACAGAGGGCAGGCAGATGTAAGAGTGGGGGGTAACGCTCAGTGGAGTGTGGTTTTCTACATAAGCAATCAAAGACCTAAAAATATGCCCAATTAAATGCAATGGATTACTGGCTTATTAATTTAATTTAATTCCTACGGTCAAGAATCAGTTGAAACATTCAAGAGCTGGGGGCCCAAAACTGAGGCAGTACATCAAAGCCTGAGCATAAATGAGACATAAATGCGACGTCAAACTGAATGATTCAGCACAATTTCAGCAAGATCAATAATTTAAACTTGATAGACTGTCAGGTAAAGTAAAAATAATGTTCCTTGTACGCTGCACACAAAAAAAAATGGGTAGTTTTCAGAACTGCATTCACAATGAACCTGATGACAGGAAGGTAACCCAATGAAAACAAGACAACAGGAATTTGCACCAATGAACCAAAGCACTGTCACCACACCCATGTGACGCAAACAATGTTGGTATATATATCAAGGTCTGGAATATATTAGACAGTAATCTAACATTACGTACTCTCAGTCGACATGCTGAATGCAAAAATGGGAATGGGTAAAGATCTGAGTGACTTTGACAAGGCCCAAATTATTATGGCTAGAGAACTGGGTCAGAACATCTCCAATAATGGCAAGGCTTGTGGGGCGATTGTGGTCAACCGTGGTGAGCACCCACTGATGGTGTCAGAGGAAAGCTAAACCATAAAGCCACATCAATGTGGGATGTGAACGACGGCTATGCCCTCCAGCAGAAACCAACAGAAGGGCTAATCTGATCACCTGCTGAACATAGAGCTATGTGGCCGCAGACCAGTCGGAGTGCCGATGTTAACCCCTGTCCGCTATCGAAAGGTGATGGTGATGGCGATGGTAATACAAGCAACGGGACGGGACTGCAAGAAAGTCACATGGGTGAATCTTGTTTTGTTGTATCATGTGGAAGCCCAGGTACATGTTGAGCTATGGGAAGTGTTAGACCAATCCACAGTTAAGTAACCCCATATGCCGCAGGGTTCCACGCACTGCGTGTTGTCTTGTCACATTATTCCCATGATCATCATCAAAATTATGTTCCATTTGTATCCTTCTGTTGGTTTGTACCAGACGGGATACCCTTCAGTCACATCTCACTTCGATCAGTCTTGGTACCCTGTTGGTGGTCCGTGGCTTCTCCCTCCTCAAACCGCTGTTGGTAGGTACACTCTCCATGGCTCAGCACCCAACAAGCCTTGTTGTTTCAGAGATGGTCTGATCCAGCCTTCTCTTTATAACAAATTACTTCATGTCAAAATCACTCGGATTTTTATCCCTGCCCATTTCTTCAAAATGCATTCAACAAGTTGACTATGAGTACCAAATGCTAGCTTACCATCTATTACATCCCAGGTCTGAACATGCACTGTTTTTATGAGATTATATTCATTATTCACTTCACCTCTGGGGATCGTAATATTTTGGCATGCTGATGTATACTCTTTTGTTCATCTACCCATTCGTAGTCAGCTAAATGTATAGAATGTTCCCTTTACCTATTCTGAAACAAAGTAAAATACACATTACAGAAAAATACAAAGCTACACTTTCTCATATCCAGCACATAATAAATATTTTAATATCAAGTGTGTCAGCTAGAGTCAGATAGTCAAACAAAACTAATGGGTTGATTTAAACTGGAATTACTTCTACTGGAATTACTGGAATTCATTCTACTGGAATCACTACAAAAATATGCCCAATGTGGAAAATAAAAAGATACCACTGAGACCTAGAATATACGAATTAGCTAAATTGATTTACCTACCGTAGGCGCTGAGATCGGGGATTTGGTCATTTTTTGCATGATTATCATAAATCACCTGATCTTTCATATTGTGACATTCCAGGAGATACTCTGGAACATCTGTTATCGTCCAGAGGTGTAGATATTTCTGGGAGTGTTTGTGGTGGAATATGATGGAATATGACTCACTCTGCAGTGTTCCCTCTGCGTGCACAAGAGAGAGAGGTGGGGTGGCATGGTGGTGCAGTGGTTAGCACTGTTGCCTCACACCTCTGGGACCTGGGTTCGAGTCTCTGCCTAGGTTACATGTGTGTGGAGTTTGCATGTTCTCCCTGTGTCATCGTGGGGTTTCCGCCGGGCACTCTGGTTTCCCCCCACAGTCCAAAGACATGCTGCGGCTAATTGGAGTTGCTAAATTGCCCGTAGGTTATTCCCTGCCTCGTGCCCATTGCTTCTGGGATAGGCTCCGGACCCCCCGTGACTCAGTAGGGTAAGTGGGTATAGAAAATGGATGGATGAATGGATATATAAAGGTGATGGAGGGAATCCCTCCCTGATGAATGAGTGTGTTCCATGATGTGACAAAAACCTGTTATTTTTACATTGTGGGGACCACCTTTTCAGTCCCTACAAGGGAAATTTTATAAAAATCTGAGACTGCAATCAACAAGTAAAAGTGACAAAGTCTTGTATTTTGTTTAGTTACTTATGGATAAGGTTAGGGCTGGGTGGGGGTTACATAGGGGTTAAGGGTGTCATTGTTGGGATTGGGGTTATGCCCTTAGAAATGAATGGGCTGTCCCCACAAAGATATGAATACAAATGTGTGTGTGTGTGTATATTTATCTCTGTCTGTCTGTGTGTGTGTGTGTGTGTGTGTGTGTGTGTGTGAGAGAGAGAGAGAGAGAGAGAGAGAGAGAGAGAGAGAGGGAAACACCAAACCAACATACCGGCAGTGGTGGGTGACACCTCCCTGGAGAATTCGATTCCAGCACCAATCAGGTCCATGATTTTGTCAATCTAAGAAGGTAAAGCAGAAGGTCGTGGAAGATGATAAACATATGAAATCCCTAAAGGTCTGGAGATTTCAGCCTCTCTCTGCTCTTAAGTGCTGGACCTGGCACAAATTCTCTGTCATCTGTGAGTTTTGGTGGATACATGTTGTCAAGGTTACCGACAGGTAGAATGTTGACCATTTCACATTCAATGTCTTACTTCACTGCATCATAATGTTTACCGCTGAGAGTAAAGTTGTTTTGCTAAACACCATAGTAGTCAGAACCTACAACAAGTCTAATTTATGCTCTATTTTAATCTAAAATTAAAAAGAAGAATTGACAGAAAGTCTTTCTCGCATAATACTCCTGAAAATATTCCAGCAAACGCATACAGAGAAGGATTAGAGGGCTTCCGCATGTTGTTTACATACCAATTGCTCCCGGAATTCTGACTACCGGAAGCTGACTGCTGATGATCGTAGAGCACAATAGCACTAGGAAGCAAACATCAGCACATCCTCACACAGGCCCTAGGGAGTGACTCACCTGACACACGACGGCGGAAACAAGAAGCCAGTTCCTGGAAAACTTAATAAAACAACACTGCCGACTTGTGTGTGATCTGCAGCTACTTGTTAATGCTAATTCAAAATGATTCGGGCTGGATTGGCCCATAATGTCGATGTGAAGTTGAAATATCCCCTATTCCAATACATGGGGACATACATGAATCTGTTTGCTTTGATTCATGCAGTAAATAACATCTTGCCTATTAAGCGCATCATAACCCTGGGGGCCTGATTTATTACACGGCGAGTGAACCGACAGCACTTTCATTTGGAACGCGCCAATACGGAACGCCGCTTGGCGCCACAATGTCAAGATGGGGCACGCTGGGATATGATCCACAATGCGGCCTACAGACACAGGGAACTTTGTTTTTAAACTGAACTCAAAGCAACTTGAAACAAACAGGACCGAGAGGCGTCTAAACAAAGGCTGGCAAATAATAATAATAAGACTTAAACCAAACACAAGGAAATGCAGAGGAAAACACATGGTCTTAGAATGGGGTCTTCAGTGGGGGGTAACGTCTAACGGAAACACAGGCAAGTGGATGCGGGTAACACATAGAACAAATACAATAAGCAACAGAGGAACAAAGCAAGGGCAGCCATATTTCCGCCAAGAAGAAGGTGATCAACATGGCACAGGTGTGGATCATTAACACTTAACTCAAACACTATGGAGTAGGAGCTACAAAGAACATAAACCAGCACTAAGGACTCAACCACTAGGAGGTACTTGGAAGATAGTGGAAATGGGACGTGACTATAAAGCAAGACACAAGCAGGACTAACCAAGAACAAAGATACCAAAGCAGAGATCAGTACTGAAATATATGAACACGAGAAGATAATTAACATGAGGGAAAGAAAACCAGTGAGGATTCACAGCCACATGGGGCGGGGGGTGATACTAATCAGCAGAGTCAGCAATGCAGCTGCCTGGCTGATCAAATGATGCTGGCTGGTTGCCAGACGCAGGACGTTTCGCTTGGATGCCCAGGGATAATCCATTTCCTTCTGAGGTCAGACTTGCATTAAAACCTGGACTCTGCTGCCTTATATTAACCAGCTTCATTTGACAATGACAATAATCAGCTTCAGTCTGTAAGCTAAGCAAAACCAAGGTCGTTTTGTGATCCGAATCCTCTTAATTCTGATGTGCTTCACTCTTAAATTTAGTTCAGCTTCATTCTGCTGCCACATAATAGTCAGCTTCATTATGTAACTCAACCGCAGTCAGCTTCGTTATATGAATCAACAATCCACTTCATTCTGCTACAGCATAACAGTCTGCTTCATCGTGTAATTCAACCACAGTCAGCTTCATCATGTAATTCAACCAGTCAGCTTCATCATGTAATTCAAGCAAAGTCATCTTAATTCTGTAAATCAACCACAGTCCATTTCATTCTGCTGCAGCACAACAGTCAGCTTGATTATGTAATTCAATTTGTCAACTTCATTCTGCTACAGCATAACAGTAAGCTTCATTACGTAACTCAACCACAGTCAGTTTCATTGAATGAATCAACCACAGTCAGTCACAGTCACAATCAACCTTCATTATGCAGTGACTAACCAAACTGCAGAAAGCAGAAACACTGCATGAATCAAACACACTTTAGTGACTAAACACACTACGGATATCAGAGACGCAGTATGGATCAAACACACTGAAACACTGAAAAAAATCAGAAACGCCACATGGATCGAACACACTGCAGTGACTAAACACACTGCAGAAAACAGAGATGCTGCCTGGATCACATACTTTGCAGTGAGACATTGCAGAGATGAAATGCACGACAGAGCTCTTCTGGAGTACTGCATAACCCCCCAGCAGTGACCTCATGCACCCCGCTGACTACATTAACCCGGTTACACTGACAGCCAAAGGCCTGATTTCTTTACATCACCGAATGAGATTGACTGCTTGTCCTCATGCATCAGCAAACACGCCACCCTCCAGGCAGACGGCACAGCTCTAAATTACCATTTTCAGCATCACTCTTGTATCTGAAGGGGACCACCTGGTCCACGGCGTCCTATGAGAAGTGTGTAGGGTTCTGAGACTCGTCTGAATATGGAATTTCAATAAGGCAAATGCTGGTGCATAAAAGAGAATAATGTAAATTAAAATCTCTAGGGACGGTACTGGAATGTCGATGTATGGTGACCAGGATCTCCATATTTTTTTAAGAACATAATAACTTTGACCCGCGCTAGTTTTTCAAGGTTCTTCATAATGAGATCTTTGAAATACAAGAATGTTTAAATAGAGTCAAACTGCGGCAAGTTTCAAAGAGATTGGGGGGGGGGGGGGGCCTACCTCCACGACGTTAATTCTCCAGATAAAACACACCATGTCACCGACATGTCTGTGCGTGACTTGAACACAGGTGGATTCTGTTTAAACAAATAGGCTTAATCACCTATGGACCTTCCAACCGCTCATGGTGGTTGGCTGCACCATTCCAGACAGCCGATCCAGACAGTGTAGGACACAGGGATGGGTTCCACACCAGACAAGAGGGCCGACCCCGCAGGGCACACAAATACAAACTGGCCAATTCAAGGTCAGCTTGACTGCACGTCTTTAGTCTACTGGAGGACACTGTCTCGACACAGGGAGGACCTGCAAACCTCGCCCAGAGGAGAGGTGCCATTCGAACAACCCTGCAACCCTGGAGGGGTGAGGTGACAAGGTGACAGCCACTGAGCCACTCAGACCTGGCAGAATATTAAAACAGTGACTCAAACAGCACAGGTGTCTCATCTGCTGGGAATTAACAGGCCCGTCCTACTGAATCCTAAGCAAAGATCCATTTGCCATATAAGGCCCTAGACGAGGCTGCGTCAGAACATAATAAGGTTTTGCTGAGGAAATTGGTCCATAACTTGGAGGGACAACAAGAAGAGGAAGTGCCGCGCAGATGCAGTCAGCACATCAGTGGAGGGCATGCAGCCGGGGCCCTGACAGCGACCTTCGCACAGGCAGCAGGATCACTGGGGGCCAGACTGGTGCAGTGAAGTCACAGTTCATGTGACGCTTTAGTATCGCTGCTAGAGGTAGGGTACTAGGTACAGTGATTCACACACCAGCCCGAAGAGGCTGAAGTCTTGGGTTTTTCCACAATTCAGCAACTAAAAATGACATTTTTAGCTGAGGTGACGACATCGTGCTGTGTGGTCAGTTGTCACAGTGGACCTGTGCTCCAGTCTCTTCCCCCACTCTTCTCCCCTCCACTTTATGTGCCCCCCCCCCCAGAAACACACACACACACACACCTTCTGCAGGTCATTTATCGTCGTTTGCGAGATGGTGCAAGCAGGTCCATTACTTGGGTTGTTTGGGGGGGGGGGGCTATATTTGCAAGTCATGAGGCAGCTTCTGCAGTACAGTGCATTCCATTGTGCTCGTGTGCGTCTGTGTGCATGTATGTGAGTCAGATATACACTACATTGTGGGGACCAAATGCCCCCATAATGTGCTGAAAACCTGTAATTTCGACATTATGAGGATATATTCTTTGTTTGCTTAATTATGGTTAAGATTAGGGCTAGGTTGGGGTTAAGGTTGTCATACTTGGGATTAGGTTTTTGCCCATTGGAATTAATGGATGGTCCCCACAAAGATATGAGTACAGGTCTATGTGTTTGTGTGTGTCTCTGTGTGTTTGTGAGAGAGAGAATGTGGCAAAGCCCTAACCGCCAATCAGATGTGACTTCCCTGTCTAAGAACCTCCCACAAACACAGAGGGGCATAGGCATGCACTCGTGACCTTGGCGATAGTGGCCCGCGACGAGCACAGAGTGTCCTCCTATCGCATGGCGCAGATGGAAGCCATGACAGGAGACACTGTGAAGGATGGATGGGTGGATGAACGCACACCCTGTGACCCCCCCCCGCCCCCCTCCACCAGCAGAGGCGTTAAGGCACAGGTGAAGGAGTCTGCGAATCCTCCGAGCTGGCCCCTGATCCAGACAGCCCACATCACTCCCCAATATAACAGCGTGTAAAATTATGTGCTTCTTCACTGTACAGATGCACACATCTGCAACAAAAACAGACCAGTCAATGGTGCCCGGCGTCCTCCCCTAAAATGGAGCGGAACAGAACGGTGATTACGTTACGCACTGCCAAGCCTGATGTGGGACTGCTGAGAAAGAAGTACAAAAGAAATTACACAGTTATACAATTATAAATACATTTGTTCTATTTTGTAACGGATGGTATCTCCAAGGACGCTGCACGAATGAAAATAAACTGATTTAAAAGGCCCTGGTGTTCCAAAGCAACTGGACTCGCAGCGTCTCCCAGGACCTGCAGTTAGCAAAACCAACCAGCACTGCTGGAAGTTAAACCTGCTGAGGTTATGTGTGCTGGCAACACTGCGCCGAACTCTGCACACTCTGCACTGCGGCGCACAGGTCCTCTTTAGACAACTTTTTGCTAAATAAATAAATAAATAAATAAGGCAGGCACTTACAGAAATTATCTAAAGTGGCTGTGATTTTATTTCCACATTTAGAGGGAAATGATGTGTTTCATAAAATCTGCCTAGTTGAGAGCTGGCACACCCTGTGCTTGGCTCTGTTCGGCTTTGTTTGGCTTTCATACACTGTGACCTTACAAGACTAGGATTAAACAGACTGATATATGCAGCTACCTTCCTGAAGGCCAATAATCAGCAGGTGCCAAGAGATACAGGGCAGTGCTTCTGGTGGCCGCAGTATTTTGCAACATACTGTAGCTGAAATGATTTGAGTCTATTCACAATTTTGCCTTCAGCATTCTGTAAACACAGTTCATTCTCAGTTTTGCCTTCAGCATTCTGTAAACACAGTTCATTCTCAGTTATGCCTTCAGCATTCTGTAAACACAGTCCATTCTCTGTGAATGCATTTAATATTCTGTAAACACAGTTCATTCTCTATTATGCCTTCAGCATTCTGTCAACACAGTCCATTCTCTGTGAATGCTTTGAGTATTCTGTAAACACAGTCCACTCACTGTAATGCCTTCACCCTTCTATAAACACAACCCAATCTCTGGGAATACATTCAGCATTCTGTAAACACAGTCCATCCTCTGTGAATGCATTCAGCATTATATAAACCCTGTCCATCCTCTGTGAATGCATTCCGCATTCAGCAAACACAATCCATTCTCTGTTATGCCTTCACACCACTGTAAACACAATCCATTTTCTGTGAAAGCATTCAATATTGCAGGCTGTCTCTGAATAAGTTTGCTTCTCTGTAAAAGATCTGTCTCTGACCATGTTCAGTGTTCTCTAAACACAATCCGGCATCAGAACACATTCGTCACTCTTTAAACACAGTCCACTACCTGTTAGCCTGTTTGGCATTCCGTAGACACAGTACATCCTCTGTTATGGTGTTTGAATTTTGTTATTGTCTTCAAACATGTTTGGTGTTCTGTAAACACAGTCTAGTCTGCTATCTTTAAGTGTGTTTGGAGATCTTTAAACATAGCCCATACTCTGAAAACATAGCCCATACTCTGCAAACATAGCCCATACTCTGCAAACATAGCCTGCTGAAGCTGAACACAGCCATCTTTCCATCAACCCAGTCCATTGTGTCTGAACATGTCTGCTGTTTTGTAAAAGCAGTCGGTTCTCTGTGAATGCTTTCTGTGTTCTGTAATGTCAAACAGGGAAGTTGGTTCTCTGTGAACCGATTCCGTGTTCTGCATGTCAAACAGGGAAGACATAGGTGATACAAAGGCAAGTCCATATTGGCCCATAAGGCTTCACTGTCGTAGACTGTTAACTTGCCCATTCTGCAGCTGCACACAAAATCTGAAAAGTGACCTCCTCTGAATCCCCAGACGAGTAGAGAACGGACAAGCTAAATTACCTATGAATTTTAATGCAAGCTGACAGTGTTCAGAAAACGAGCCGTAGACAAAATGTAAATTAATCTCTGATTTACCCAGAAGGCCAGACAGAGAGTTTCTCATGCAGAAAGTGTGTGTTCAAATTAGGTATTCGTGATAAGAGCCTTGTGAAAGGTCATCAACTTCAGTAAACAGAGAGGGCAACAGCTTGATTTCAGCTATGTGGTTTCAAGGTAACCAGAAAATAAGTCAGTCTTAATTTAGTTAATTTAACATTTAACATCCATCTACCATAACCACTTTTTCACTGCAGGGTAGTAATGAGGCTAAAGTCTTTACTACGAATCCCCTGGATACCAGAAAGCACAGAAAACGAGGCAGCAGACCCCCTGGATACCAGAAAGCACAGAAAACGAGGCAGCAGACGCCCTGGATACCGGAAAGCACAGAAAACGAGGCAGCAGACCCCCTGGACAGATTGTTACCCTTGGAAATTCACGAATTCACATGACCACATGCATTTTAGCCTGGTAATTATGCTTATTCGTAATTATATAGCATGAAGAAATTGAGCTGCACCTGTGTAGTCTCTGCCAACACAGCAAATTTGTTTTACTCTTGACTCAACAGTGGAGGCATATTGTCCATTAAATGACACAAATGAATAGAAGAATGTAGGCTTCCTTAGGGGGTGTTTTACCAATTGGAAAGGTTTTTATTTCTCAGTGACCCTATTCATCCTAGTGAACTTAATCAGAATTCATAGCTTTTGCATCAACAGTCCAATAAGTAATTAATCATCCACACTATTTCCACCTACAGCTTCCATCCAAAACACTGCATTGTTAAAATATTGGTTAAGGCATCGCTATAGAGACGTACTCCATCATTTGAAAAAACACTTCATTATGTCCCTCAGTCAGGTTTGAAGTAGAAGAGCCTCCAATCCAGGAAGTGCATTGAATATCTTAGAGATGGTTGATGGGTTTTTTAAAACCTCTTATTCCATCTGGTTTGGCGTTTGTTTGCTGGAGGGGGGGGGGGGGGGGGGGGGGGGGGGGGGGGGGGGGGGGGGGGGGGGGGGGGGGGGGGGGGGGGGGGGGG
>JABFEB020000124.1:19948091-19971132 GCA_019775895.2 Stomatorhinus ivindoensis | reverse complement strand
TCCCTTTGCCAGTATAACAGCACTGAGTCTCCTATAACATTTTATAAGGTTGGAGAATACAGAGCAGGGCATCTGAGTCCATTCCTCTGTGCAGAATCTCTCCGGACCACCCAGGGTTCGAGGCCCTGTCTCCTACACTCTCCTCTTCAGCTCAGCCCACAGGTTTTCAGCGGGGTTCAGGTCAGGGGACTGAGATGGCCAAGGCAGAAACTTGGTTCTGCTGTCAGCTAACCGTTTTTGTGTTGATTTGGACATGTGTTTAGGTTCACCGTCCAGCTGGAAGATCCATTGACGAAAGAAGGAATGACTAAGGAAATTTGGGCTCTGTGTCACCTCATGTTTATATCCCTGTTAACTAGGAAGTCAGGGATTACAGCCTGAAGGTTCCTATTCACTCATGTACAATTTACAAACATGCTTCATCGTTACATCGTGTTCACTATAATTAATAATCGTGGCACATATGTTTTTGTTAGAGATAATTATTTGTTGATGAAGGATTTTTTTTTTCTTGGAATAAATTTATGATAAAGAAAGGTTGGATTTTTCTCAGTTCTTGAGTGTGACATGATGCTGCTTCACCAAAAGGTGGATTTTTTCTAACCCTTTTTACAAATCTTTGCAAGGGGTGCCAATAATTGTGGGGGGCGCTGTCTGTTAATGTGGACTGTATTGGTTGGCCTTTACAAGCTTTTTTTCATAAAAACGTAAGAGATTAAAAAACCATCCCCTATTGGCAGCGTTAACTTCTGGGCAGCCAATCAAAATGCATTCTGATTTTTCCATTCACACCCTCCTCTGTCAGAGACTCGGAGAAACGTCATGCAACTGGGGTGAGGCCACCTGACAGGACAATAACTGGCCTTTTCAGTGAAGCCTCTTCAGCCCAAAGAGGCAGTTCCGGTCATGAGGCACAACAAAAGCTAAATTGCTGCGGAGTTGCTCAAGGTTGGAAAAAGACGGGAGGAGAAATTTGAGAAATCGCAAAAACCTGTTCGCCCTAAAGCACATGACACCGAACACAACCTTAGGTTCTCAATGACAGACATGATTTTTTCATTCCTAAAAAACTTTGGGAAAAAGACATCACACAAAAAAATTATTGATTCCATGAGAGACTGCGTCATACCTGCCCAGAACTGACCCATCTACCAAAGCACCCAAACCTTTTGTAACAGGTGGATCATCAATCTGGCATCATTTATATTTGTTGTTTAAATCAGGACTGTCACCAGTAGCTGAATATCGAGTTTCCACTCGTCCAGTCCTGTGAGGTATTTCATTTTTGTCCCCTGCCGTAAGGTATGGGATCAGCACTCAATCCAGCCTGCCTTTGACATTATGCTGTTTATTTTGAAACAGTAACATCTACTCGCCTGTAAATTGTATGTGCCAGTGCTTTATTGGGGGGGGGGGGGAGAGAAAAAAATGTATTCAGGTACAAATTGCGATTCTTTAAGGTGGTGAGTTTTAGATCGGAGGTTGTAACCAGTGACCTTCCAATCACAGGGCCCTGAGCAGTGGAGTGAGGGAAAACAGTATAACACCAGTAAGGGTTGCCAGAGACCCTGCAGCATGTTTAATCACATGTCCGTTTATTTAACCACTGCGCCCCCAACTGGTTCAGCATGTATTTTGACTACCAGGACCTGGGGTCCAAAACAATGGCAAAACTGACCCCACCCCACTTGTACCTGAAACCTCCCTACTGATAATCCTTCGTGATAATCTATTAGTATAGTTTTTTATACACATGCTTATAAGACTTCTGCTTTCTGATTAAAAGCAGACATAACAACTATATCGTTGTTTCTTAATAGGCAAACCTTAACATTTAAGATGCTGATCAGAACACAAGCAGAACACCAGGTCTGAAGACTTATCTTCTATGGTTTAGAAATGGAATCTAATATAATAATATAAAAAAATGCTCGACTGATTAACAAGATGCCTATTTTACTGTGATCATGTCCCATTTTCAAACCAAACACAAAACCGTATTTTTGTTTTTTTTTTTTTCTCACTGAAAACATTTGACTCATACCTGGGGAGATTTTGGCCATCCAGATAATTAAGCAGAAAGTATGAGGTTAAATACCCTAATCCATATGATGAATAGCACAGGTGGCTGAAGTGGATGATGAATTTGATCACCCATGTCATGAAGGGAGGGGTGCCTTTCTTTTTTTTCTTTTCGTTTCGTTGCAGTCCTGCCACAGACAGGCAGACGGTACAGCAGAAGTAGATTCCCCTCAGAAACCAAAAACCAACTGGTTAAACAAACAAACTAAGTTTCACTCCAGAAAGATAATGAGTGTTTTGATGCCTCGTTAATTACAGCAGTGTCAAAGAACTAGAGTGTCAAAGGCAGTATGACAAATCATTAGCTGGATTTTTTTTTTTTGTCTTTTCATTACATAGCAGACAGACACCAGCAAAGTGCCGGTTTGATAACTGTGTCCGCCCTGTTGACCTGATTCACACTGTGCGTCCTCATTACCAATAAAGGTAACTATCACTGGAACAGGTAAGGTAGCACTGTTACACAGCTGGGTGACGCATGGTCTGCACAAAACTTACAAAATGGGGGTGAAGCCTGATTCCACACTTAGCTTGGAGTGGTGTAGTATGGGTGTTTTTTATTCTTGGTAGGGTGGTGGGATCTATTATGAGATATTAGTGTCCTCTAACAAGGGGTCCAGGGAGAAAAATCACTGCCCTTAAAATGGCACAAAAATTAACAGTAGAATCAACCTCATAAAAGCACAGAATATGAAACCCGGCGAACAGGCCCCACCCGGCGAATAACCCATAACCCTTGAATATGAATAGTACCACTCAAAGGCATTTTGGGTATTGCTCATTGTGAGATAAATCTGACTCGGGTTACACAATAATAACTTCTTTGTTACAAAACTCTAACATTATATCTGAGCGCACCAATCTCACCCCACCTTTTTGGAGGCAATATGAGCTGTGTTGCAAGTTGAAGACCAACATCCAGTATGGCCTTCAAAACCTTAGGACTAACTCGTCAACGTTAAACATGTGCGTAGCTGCTACACTCTGATTTGGGGCCAAAGAGTATAACAAAGGAAAGGAGGCCGTCACCAGAGCAGCTACAGGCGAGATCACTTCGGGGGGACAGGAAGGGCAGGCTTACATATCTCCCAGAAGGCTAGCCTCTCACATTCGGTGTAGCCCCTGACCTGTGGATACCACTGTTGCTACTGTGGGACTGGCTGGGGCTTTGGGAGACCTGGGGAATGTCCCAGCAGCACTGGGGTGGGGGGGGGGCTTACTTGTGCTGAGTCGATGGAGCCCCAGTGGGCCAAGGTCCAAGCCAAACTGGAAAGGTCCAAGCCATTCCAGCAGTTCAGTCACAAGGGAATAACTCAAAGACATCCTCATGGAACAGGCTATAACGTTCTAATGTTCAACTATAAAGTGATTAAGAAAGACATTCTAGGGCAGTGTTTTGCCACCCCCAGTCCTTGGGGACCCCCAGACAGACCACGTTATTGCACCCTTTGCTGGGAGGGAGCAAAAATGTGGACTGCCTGGCAGAGTGCTGGCAGGGAGCAAAAACATGGCCTGTAAGGCAGGGAGTTGGGAGGGAGCAAAAATGTGGACTGTAAGGCAGGGAGTTGGGAGGGAGCAAAAAGGTGGACTCTAAGGCAGGGAGTTGGGAGGGAGCAAAAACGTGGACTGTAAGGCAAGGAGTTGGGAGGGAGCAAAAACATGGCCTGTAAGGCAGAGTGCTGGGAGGGAACAAAAATGTAGACTGTAAGGCAGGGAGTTGGGAGGGAGCAAAAATGTGGGCTGGGTTGGGAAACACTACTCTAGGAAATGCTTGATCGCAGCCAAAACTAGGACGTGCATATCTAAACCTGGAAGACACTGTAACGTCCAGAAGATCAAGGGGAGGATTGAGAGGATCGTGTTGATCATCAGGGAACACAGAGCAATTCCAGCCAGCCCAACATCAGCCTGATAATTGACATACCCAATCCTGGGACCTCCACCCTGGGAATCTTAGTCCTCATCTCAGATGCTTCCTTCAAGTTGCTGGCTTCCTGGCAGGGAGCCTTATACCATGATAGAAAAGTCGGCCCTCTGAACTATCAAGTTTGATAACTCAGCCACAGCTCCCCTGAGCAACTATATCACATTAACCTCCTGAAACAGTAGATCAAGCCACAACCCTTCCTCCCAGCCCTCTCTATGGGGCTATGAAACAAATTTCACATGGAAGAGGCCTTCAGCCTAGCCCAGCTTCAGAAACTGTGGATAACCATTGGTAGTAATGAAGGTGTGTTTTCCAGCCTCTAAGTTGTACCCACCTCATCGAGCGCCACATTCACCTTCCACTAGGGCTCATAAAGACCATACATGACAGCAGGTGGCTGAAGAAGTTGAGAAGGTTGAGAAGATGCAGCAACTGGGTTTAATTTAGCAATCTCAAAGCCCCTGTTTCAACCCCATCATGATTTTACATAAGCTGGACAGCACCGTCCAGTTCTGAAATAACTTCCACCAGCTGAATGAGGTATCGTGATTCAACAGATACTCCATGTCTCGTGTAGATGTGCTAGTCTAAGGCAACCCAGAATTATCAGTCCATGATCCCCAAGCCAGGAGTAGCATGGTGGTGCATTTGGTTAGTGCTGCTGCCTCACCGCGAGAAGGTCCTGGGGTTGGTTCCTGGTCCCTTTTGAGTTTGCACACTGGGTTTTTGTCAGGGGCGCTGGTTTCCTCCCACGGTCCAAAAGAGTGCAGGATAGGTTGATTAGTGAGTGTGTGAGCCCTGTGGTGTTTTGGCAACTGCCCTGGGTTGGTTCCTGCCTGTGCCCATTGTTCCTGGGATAGGTTCTGGTGACCCCAGTTGGGATTAAGCAGTTTCAGAAAATGGATGGATGGTCCCCCAAAATAAGTTCTAGAAGCTTGTCTTAATAGTGACTTAAGATACACTTAAAATTAATAAAAGACTAACTAAATAACACTTCTAATGAACTACATCTTGTGTGGTCTACTAACGAGTATAGTCACATATCTCTGCAACTGCAAGTGATAAACACCCCGAGGTTATTTTTGGCCTGATTTGAATTTCCTGGTAAAAGCACGTTAAAAGCCAGACGGAGATTGACTTGCAGTTGCAGTTTATGTGTCATTCCAGTTGTACACATTCCAGGGTGGCATCGTCTCAAATAACTTAGCATGTTGGATGTGTTGCCAGCAACATGTCTGAATTTGGGGCAGCAACGTCGGCAGGCAGTCAGGCTCTTATGAAGTACTCTTCCCGCTGTTGGTGCAGTTTATTGGGAAACCAAAATGTTCCCAAACTACTAATTTATGTGAGGTGTGAGGGTCTTTGGGCAATCCAGCACTAGCCAATATCCACTCACAGCCACAATCAGCATAATGATTATCATGTTAAACAGTTACTTGTTAGGTTTCGCCTGTGTCTAGGAATGTATTTATTCATTTCAACTGAATCCAAGAAGAAATCATCAGTTCAAAATACTTTGAACACTCTGTAAGAGACACGTTTGACATTTAGGGACTCAATTAAGATTCAGTATGAATGTGCAGAAATTATATCACTTATCTTTTGTGATTGGAAGTGGAATTTACTTTTGAACTGGCAATTAATACAGAATACCATCCATCACTTGATCTTCTAACCACTAATCCTGGTCAGGGTCATGGGGGGAGGGGGGCTTGGAGCCTTGCCAGGCAGCATAAGGCACTAGGCTGGGCTACAGCATGGATGGGTAGGAAAAATGAATAACTTGCAGGATATTTTGTTTTTATGATCATAACAGTATGCAACCTTATATAGTTTATTTTTATGATTTATTATGAGATAACAAAGAACATTTGTGTTTTTTGCTATCTGAGACTGCATTGGGTTGGTGCCTCATTCTGGGTTATTCCTTGCCTTGTGCCCGTGGCCTCTGAGATAGACTCTGGACCCACCCACGACCCTGAATAAGACAAGCGGTTTCAGAAAATGGATGGATGGATGATAACGAGAATGTCACCATTAACCCAGCAAGTATAACCCTCCCGGAATTATCCATCCATCTTAGAACCATTGACCTGGTACAGGTCGTGGGGTGTGCCATGGACAGCACAAGGCTCACCCTGGATGAGTGTACACACACAAACACACACACAATGAGGAAAGACATAGAATCACTTAACTGCTTGAGTTTGGCCTACAGGTTGGAAATCAGATTATTGAAGTCCATACAACACTGGGAAAATAGGCAAATACACTGCACGGATAGGATTCGAATCCCCAACCCTAGAGGACTCCAACCTATTAAGAAATGAGTAAACCCCATTCTGTGGAAATGTAGCACAATATACAGTAGTGCATCAAAATGGACAATTTGACCAAAATCTCTAACTGATATATTTTCATCATACTGATAAGTGGTAAACCTCTTCGGTTACCTTGGGAGATTATCAGATTAACCGAAAGTCTTTACATCGTCATTGTTATCAGTTGAAAATAAACGGTTGATATGCAGGCCAGATTTAAGACTGCATTGCAAACATATCGCAGGTTACATAGAATCCATACCAACCCCCATCGGTTTTATGCACTGTCATGCACATTCAACCCCCAGATGGATATCTGGATATCTGAATACCTTTTTGTGCACAGTAAGAAAAAAGGCTCTGAAGTCAAGCATTCCCTTGAGTGCCATGAAATTCATCTCCTGGGTAAATCACTACGTCTCACCAGTATTCCCATCAATTGGCCAGACTCTAAGGTCACTCGTAACCCCATGATGTTGCAAAGGATTATGCAACCTAACAAACATTAACATGACACTTCAAATTCCCCATTTCTGCTCCACTGCTCTGCTATGAAACGCAGAATATTTGGGAACGCATCCAGGTAGGTGAGCCGAAATACAACAACAGCAGCCTTTATTGGAGCGTGTGACAGTCTGTGAAGGTTGCACACGCTATTGAACCACATAGAGCCAGGCATTAATGCACTGCTGCACCTCAATACAAACTGGCATCACCGGCGTAACCGTACCGGGGCCGTACAGTTTGCCAGTCAGGTACAAAGGTGCAAAATGCACTCAGTTCAAACACAACAATATGTTTTATTATTATGTTTATGAATTTGCGAAAATGCAGGTTTACAAGAGTTAAGGCACTTTAAATAATCCAGGTTTAAGAGACTACATGTGCCTGTGATCTAATGTCCCAAACCCATTAGATCTCTCAGTATCCCAAGCTCTCCAGTGTAGCATGGCGTCCCAGGCAGCTCACATCCCGACAGCACAGACCACAAGACTTCCATTCATCTTGCATTTGAAGCTAGAAAACCATACACTTCCGACCGGCGTGTGATCTTAGCACGTTCTCCCATGATTGCATGCGTTTTCTCCAGGCAATCCAGCAATCCAGATACACAGAGTTAAGTGAATTGGAGTGTCCAAATTGGCTGTAGTTTGTGAATGTGTAGCCTATACTTCCTGGAAGTGGCCGCAAGGTCACGACATCCTTCTACTACAGAAGTGGTTATGGAAGGCAGATGGACAGGATCATATTAAGTTGCGTCCGAAACCAAATACTTACTTGCACTGTAGTAGGTGAAATGGCACATGCACAGGAGATAGCACTATCGTTCGGCAACTGTAGGGTTGCAGGTTCGAGCCCTGGTTCCTCCCTGACCCCATCAAAGTGTCCTTGAGCAAGACACTGAACCCCCAATTGCTCCCGGTATGCAGGTTGGCACCTTGTATGGCAGCCTCTGCTACCGGTGTGTGTGAATGTGAATGGGTGAATGAGAGGCATAATGTAAAGCGCTTTGGAATAAAGCGCTATATACATGCAGTACATTTACCATTTACATGCAAAGTGATCAGTATGTCTGAATATCTCAGTATGGATGAAACAGCAGGTAAACAGTACCTGGATGGCATACTGCAGTCTACACTATTTTAAAGTACACAACCAATGGATGCTACGCTATCCCATAAGGCCACTGGAGTGGCAACCAGAGATGAAGAACATCACTTACTCAAAAATTTGTTTCAAGGTGGCAGTAGGAAGTGGTATCCATCCATCCATTTTCCATACCCACTTGTCCAATTTAGTGTTGATAATGGTCCAGGGCAGAGAATCTTGAAAGCAGAGAATAGCCCAGGATAGGTTTGCAACCCGTCGCAGGGCACACTCACACACCATTCACTCACACACCATTCACTCACACACCATACACTCACACACCATTCACTCACACACCATTCACTCACACATGCACTGGATATGGTATCTCTGTACAATTTTAAGTAAAGAACAATTACCAGTTACATAATTTGACTTTCCTTGATCATGTTTTACAGTGTTTAACTTCTGACTTTTCATTGGTACACGTCTGTCAGGTAATGTGCAAGATGGCAACCACAGTGTGCTCAAGTGCATTCGTACTGTTGTCACGCATACCCATCACATGTTCTACACTAATGGTCCATTAACAGGCTTCTACAGAAATTCTGTGCATACTGTGTGAATATTCAATTATGGACGTATCCATAGTTTCTCCCACCCCTGGTGAAATAGGGTAGTCTTGATCCCACTAGTTCTTGACATAGCCATCACCTGCATACTGCAGACTTCACCCCACGCCAGTCCAAGCAGTGACCAATGAGTGACCAGATCTATGATGACACACATGGACACACAGGCCATGAAGCTTTTACCTCGAATGCACCAACATGTCAGAGAGAAGACATTAAACATGCCGGGTGCTGCTGCTGCACCGAACACCTGCCTCCGGCTTTGATCGAAGGGTCGGCACGGGCACCGCCATTCTGCCTGCCTGTCAGCGGCTTGGATAAATATGAGAGAAATGCACACTCTCCTGATGGATGGGGCTTCCAGACAGAAGAGTTAGTCTGGTTTGGCCAGCGGTTACCATCATGTAGCCAGAGCGTGTGACAACATTTGGTCTTTCTTGAAAGCACAGATGCCTGCACCGTTTCGTAAGCGAAAACTTTATGAGGCTGGTAAACTGTGAGCCAAGCCCCATACGCGGGGGGGGGGTAGGATCCTGGCATGCCTGACTGTCCGAAGCTGCCATGGTGAGGATAGACACCAACAAGAGAGGTCCGTCCCAAAGGCCAACAGGGCGAACAGAAACGTAATCCCTGGTTTTGTGACCTGATTAGAAAATAAACTAGGCTATTATAATTAAGCACGCAGTTAAGCGTGTGAGCAGGTGCCTAGCCCATAATACAAAAGACTGCAGGTAACGTGTAAAACCCGTTATCCCAGAAGCACATGAGGGTGACAATGACACCCGTAAGCCTGGCTGTTTGTTTTTAATTAAACTCGAAGATAAGATTAACCGCTGTTTAGTGGAAGAGTCGTTCGCTGGCCGGAGCGTGGAATCCAGCCAACAGGATGTTTGGCAAACAGCGTCTAAGCAGTGAGGTAGGCGACATCTTGTCAACAGTTATTTTTTGATGGTCATTAGTTGTCTAGATGTTCACATGTGACTGGGGATTCTTTTGTGAGCCAATGTATGGATCAGGCAGGACCGGTTCTGGAGACAAATGGCACTGTCCGTAAGCGGTGGGGAAACCAGTGTGCCTCGTTCCTATAACTCCTACTTACCTCACAGGCCACACAAAGTTGAACCAGATCATCCACATTCCCTCCGCATTAGGTGTTTTAATTAAAACAACAAAAAAAAAATACCACCAGACATTGTCACTCTTCAAATCAAAAGCCAGAAAAGCAGCCAAATCTGGTCAAACCATAATATATATCATATCATGAGAAAAAAAGTTTGCAACATTTGTAAGCTATATGTGTAAATTGATTCTATGCATGACTGAAGCAGCTCTAAGTCTGTGCTACTCAGAAATTTTCCTGAATTTCTTTCAGGAAGAAGGTAATTTAAAAATGCCAGACCAGCTGTGGGGCAGTAAAAATCAAGAAAACAAGATTGCCATGGATTTCCTGAGGTATGTCACCGAATGTTGTTTTTTATACAGTTCCCAGCACACCTACAGAGAAATCAGCCATTCATCAATGGCAGTGAATGTCACTATGCAGATGGCCTTGTTCCTCTACTGCCCTCTAGTGGACATGAGAGGCAATGCAGCCAATGGTCTAATGAAACCCACAAAAATTCATTCAAAATCATCTCCTAGTGAGGGTGGCAGTGGCTGCATGGAACCGGTTTACACCAGAGCTCTCCATCCAAGGTCACATGATCTATTTCATTCTGGTGAATCCTTAGACAGCTAAGGAATATAATCTGCAATGTGTGTCTTGGATCTCCCCCGGGAGGGACGTCGGTGTGTGACGTGTCCAGAACAGCACCCTTGGGAGCAGAAATGCTGACACCCTGAGCCACCTCAACTGACTCCTCTCCATCCAATGGAGCTTATACTTTAAGGTCCCTCAGGATATTTGAAGTTTTCCCTATTACAGTGACCCGAGTGACCCCAGAATCTTTGCAGAGAAACCTCATTTGGGCCACTTGCACTCGCTGCCTAGTTTACACGTCCTGCATTTACTTTATTCTATTAAATGAACAGAAACTTTAATCTCAACCCGGTGAGCCACGCACCGTCCCTCTACTTCGTTAAGTCATTAGTCACAACTCCTTTCCTTCTCACGTCCGTAAAACAAGTACCTCTTGCAAAAACAGCGTGATTCAACGTGCTGGACACAAGCCAACTTTGGGATGTATTCCAAAAATAGACAGCCCTAAAAATAGCACATTATCGCTCAGGTCTCTGCAGGGGCTTAACAGACAAGCCCAACCTGGGACAAAGAAAAAAATGCTGAGCTAGACTTGTTTCCCTGACCCAATTCAGAGGGGGGAAAAAATCTCAACATAAATCAAACAACGTTTTCATCTTTCACACTAAGTGTAAGGTCCAGTCTGTAATTATACAACAGATTTCCAGACAACAAAAACAGCAAAGATGAATCTGTCCAAGTTCGGGCAACACTGCCATTTTTAGTAACAAGGGTGAATTGAGAGTGCGTTTGAAACATCTAGTGGTCACTAATTAATTGGCTCCATCGTAGTATGCGGCCACAGGCCTATAAGTGTCGATAAACTATTATTTGTTTTATTGTGTCACATAAATAACGGCAGTGATGTGAAAAAAGGGCCTTGAATTTTGCTTATTATTTATAGACCTATTTTATATCAATTATGACTTAAACTGAAATGTAAGTGCATTCAGGGGCAATGGCACAGAAGCAAGAAATATTACATAGTTTTACATCACCCTGTATATAAAAGGATTACTTCAATCCAGTTTTGGCCATATATCTGTCAATCAATATCACTCACCAACGTCATTACCTCAAGAGGAGAAGTGGGAGGAAAGGGAATGATTTGAAAATGCAGCACGTCAGGAAACATTGTTATCTACAGAGAATATATGAAAAATACGCTATGAGTTTAATGCAGCAAAATGAAGCTAATTTATGTCAAGAAATCTGCGAATAGCTACATTCAAAGTATGTTAAAATATTTTGACTAGGACCCAACTAAATTTGGATCCATAACTGACACAAACTTTGGTTTCAATAAAGATATTTGGGTGTTATGTTCAGTGCAAATCCAAAAATATACCATTCACTCATAATAACCCAATAATTCACTCATAATAATCTCTGATCGCCAAGCCCTTCATCAGTAGAATGGGGTGTGTGCAGATAAGGAAACAGTCGCGGGAAATTATCTCTAAAATTGCCCCTTTGCAGGAACAGAAATGCACTGCAAGTACCCTGCTGCAATCAACAAAGGTGTCAAAAGGGAAGAGACACGCTGAATATCCCAGCAGGTGTTATATTTAGATTAAGGCCATTGATGAAGGCTGGTTTCCCTTTAATTTTAGCAATGCCTCACCCCTTGTCCCACACTTTGACTCAGTCACAGAGACTTTACAGAACATGACGCCTGATCAAACACATATTCAGTCTATCTAGCTTTAGTGTTACTGACTTTCCAGAACAGTGGGTTTATTTCAAACCCAACAACATTTGTGCCCTGGAGTAGTATATCTGCCTTCTCGACACAAAGCAACTGACAATAGAGGGGTCACAATTTATGTTTGCTCACTAGGACTTGAACCCACAACCAATGCGTTGTAGCAGCAGTAGCAGCTCATCTTATACAAAAGCTTAAGCTGATGGCTGAGCCACTTCAGCACAACATGTAGGACTCATAATAATGGTCTTGTTCCTCGTCATCTAGCTAAAGTACTCGTTAGATCTGTACCTGCATCATCATACAGCATAATTTCCAGAAACGTGGTTAAAGACTTAGGAGTCGGCGTTTGCTTAACATGACAACAAACTCTCCTGGAAATACTGAGAGATATGGTCAACTCTTGGCACAAAGCACTCATTTAATATGAATCATAATAACGTTATTTATGTCATTTTTTCAACTTTTTAATGTTTTTTTATAGTGCAATACATAGGAGAATTGTCATCACTCTTTGACTTCAGGCGACATCTCACGCTTTGCGGCTTCCGATTGAAATCAGTGGATAATGCTTTGACTCAAATCACTGTTAACATTATTCTGAATTACTCTCATTCACGGTTTTGTTCTCATCAGCTATATATTTAGCTTATCTGCTTTCCTGCAGCTGCCAGAAATGTGTTCATCTGCATTCCGAGAACTTATCACGTGTTTGTCTTTGAGCTTCACGGAAAAGTCCATAAACCCGCCCTTTGCCAATAAAAGGTGCACCGCGTAACAGGCCGACTCCGAAGCTCTATAAAGGTGCAACTTGCGTTTGATCCTCCAGTGTCACATGCACAGTCACTTGATTCTTGGAGACATCTTGCAGCGCAATAAAACACAAGTGTGTCCCATATTTGCAAAACGTTATGGCACTGATGGGAAAAGGGACAACTTGTTACTTGGAAGCTACTGAGTTTCAACCAGCAGGAAATGAAAAACTTTTGCACCTATATATGTTGTACGGCACTGGACAGCTATGAGTGAAACAAGACTTAATGAACAATATGTGACACTTCTGGTGATTGTAAAAGCACATGCTCTCTAAACAAATTGCCATTCTTCGTGTGTGATTTTGGTGCCCGTGAAGGTTGCTGGTTTGAATCCCATTGGCAAGGTAGTTACATCGCTGTTGGGCCCTCGATGAGGCCTTTAACCTCAAATAATACTACTGGTGAGCTGGATAAATGGCTGACCGAATGTTCTGACCCTATGTGTGTCTCCAAGGAGAGCTAGGCTGGACAAAAGAAAACTAAAGAATTCTTATGTGCTTGTACAAATGGCAAAAAAATGTGTCATTTCTTTTCAAACACGGCTAAAAATGAACTACTCCAGTGGCTTTGTAAGGAATTTCCCAATGTGAAATGCCGGTCTGATTAGTTTAAAAAATAATCTTGGTGAGTAAACGGCAGCATAAATAATTTTACACCTGTAAACAATACTAGTCTATTACAGTGCCCTAGGCCGTGTAAACAGAGTAATAAAGAACTCTGTGGTTTAAGTAACCAATGGTACTTAAAAGATCACTGGCTGAACAAACAAAATGATGCGCGAAACATAAACGGAATAAGCAGCGGCCTAAAAATGCTAAATACTGTGTTGATTTTCTTCAATGCTTATTTCAACACTTTAGACACTAATGCACATATTTCTGGAACGTCAAGTTTATGTGCAACATTGGGAACTTAGAATGGTTTGCAGAGGAGTGCATTTATTGAAAAAAAGAGGCGGTGACCTTATTTGCACTCCAAGTTTGAGGACGAGCACCGTCAGTGAATTGAGCAACAATGTTAGATCATTAGAATATGAATATGTAGAACACAAGCACACAGACTACTATTTGTGTTCGATACAAAAGTTTCTTTTATTAGATCTATTTTATTTGTAGGGACAATTTTTTCCTTAGTTAACTAAACTAGGCCTATTCTCCATATTCAAACCTCTTTCAGGCTGTTTTCCATGGATGTTTATTTGTCAAATTCTTTTTGTCAGGGTCAGCATCCGTATGTCCCATTCTCTTGCGTCTCCTCCCCATTTGGCCAGCAGATGTCGCTGACTATCCTGTCCTTATTGTGTTTCTCCAACTCCCCAGACCACTGCATGGCTCTATGGGCTGAGCATGCACCAGTAAACTCCACAGTTGTGTCTTTGAGTCCAACCACCTTTGTGTTTAGTAGATTTTGTTCCCTAGTGTTTCATTTGTATCCGTTTTTACCTATCTTTGTTATTTCCCTAGTGTTTGGATTCTGTTCCCTAGTTTCTGTGTTCCTTGATTTGATCATTAGTTTCACCTGTTGCCCGTTTTGCCAGTCCTTGTTGATTGTTCTGTTCTGTTGCTAGTTGTCCTGTGTCCTTTGTTGATTGGTTAATTGATTATGTCTTACACCTTTTCCTTGTATGCCCCAGTTTATTGTGTATTTAAGTGCCTGCCCTGCTTTGTTCTACAGTAACTCGTTGACTATATTCCATGATGTTAAGTGTTGTGTATGCATTTGGTTCTTCAGTTAGCTAATCTGTATTTTTTTCCCTCTGTTTTTGTTTTGACCCCTTCTGGTACTGTTATTTTGAGTTTTTCCCCAGTGTTCTTTGTTAAGCTTAATAAACCGTTGTCTGTCTCTGACCCTCAAGTGGATTTTTCCCCGCCCACACCATGCCTCGCTCTCGTGACACCTTTTTAAAACGATATACACATTGGTCAAACAATATGATGAACAACAGCATGTTACGGACGCATACCTACTTGAGATAAGGCTTTTTATACAGAAATAAAGTGATATGTATAAAACACGTAATGTGACTATTAATAATCGTAACTTGGGTAACGGTTCGATTTACTGGGTGCAACAGCAATGTGAGAAATATGCGCATATTCTGACCAAAAAGTGGGTGGGCTGTGGTTGGGAAGATTTGGGAGTTTGGGGTGGTTCTTTCTCAGGGTCTGGTGCACCCCCTCTGTCCCACAGACATATTTCATGAATCAGGGCAGCATTTGCGGAGTACGGCGCAGTTTCGCGTCGTTCGTCAACCAGCCGGCAATTAGGTCCGACTGCCCGGTCAAACTCAAGGAAAGACTCGCCGAATAGGAAAGCTGAGCAAACTGTGAGCAATGAAACACTTCTGCACACTGATGTTGTTGCTGGTGGAAGTGGCCGAGCCCGCAAGTGTTGCTTCTCTTAACATTTCGCAGGACGAGCGTCGATCGTCTTTGGGAAGAACCCCTGCCTGGCTTACATCCGTTTTATCAACATGGGAATATGACTCGACCATAGGGGTGTATAGAAATAAGGATGATGAGCTAGAAAATTATAATACCCCTCTGTTTAAATCCGACTCCACGCACAGAAGAGTACCGCGGGGCGCAAAGTTGAAGAGCATCCATGCAATTGACCAACATATTCCGTTCAGCCACAGGTACAAATATGACAATTCTACTACACCAAAAACTACCAAGCACACAAACACCCCATGGACACTGGATAACGACAGCGGAGAAAGGGCAAGCGGTGCTCCTGAGACGGATGACTCGGGGAACCGCAGCTCCACGAAGAGGGCGACGCAGCGCATCTACAACCCGCTATATCCCGTAACGGACGGCGCCTACAGCGCCTACGGGTTGATGTTCTTGTCGCTCATCGTCTTTGCCGTGGGCATCGTCGGCAACTTGGCGGTGATGTGCATCGTGTGGCACAACTATTACATGAAGAGCGCCTGGAACTGCATCCTGGCTGGTCTGGCTTTTTGGGATTTTTTGATACTTTTCTCCTGCTTGCCTGTGGTGGTCTTCAATGAGATAACCAAGAAACGCTTGTTGGGTGACGTATCCTGCAAGATCGTGCCTTACCTAGAGGTGAGTTTTTGAGTAGTCCTATGCTCCATATAAATGTAGCTTATTATTAAAGTTCATTGATACTTTTTGGACTCGGTTTAAGGGGGCAGCACAGAGAAAAGACGCAGCTGCTCAGCGCCGCGGTGCTGTCTTCACAATGCCTCACTATTCAGTATTTGTCTGCTTTCGGACAGTGTATTTGTGGGGGGGAAAACCGCACAGTTACTTGCCTGTGACATCGCAGCCTGTCAGGCATTGACTTTATTGTTGCAGTTTGTCTATTATTATGTAAATGAGTCGTGAATGCAAATTGTCTGTTTGGATAAACGATATCGACCACGAAGGGAGCGGAGTACAGGTCACTAAGCCTCTGAAGGGGGATTAGACCGCTCCCATGAAAATGCACTTCGTATGATTCAAAAACAATTTATTCCTATTATAAAACTGCATACTTAGGACGCTCTACAAGCATGCCAACGCTGTGAAAGGTAATTAAACTTAACAGGCAGGATGCAAACAAATAAATCATTGTGCATCATTTTGTTGTTAACAATGCAAAACAGTTACCGCCCAAGAAATTAAACTTCCTGAGCAACTACATCAGCTGCATGACCTCGCTACATCATCATGTTTACATAAAACCCCTTGCTGTAAAGAAATGTCGGCCTTAGTACTTAGGAACGTGGTTAGTAACAAAGAAGAGTATCCCGTGAACAGTGCAAGTTCATGTCCTAGAGAGGTTGTGTTGCTTTATTTTGAGAAGAGAACTGAGATGGTAACCTTGTAAGTTACTTTGGGTGAAAGGCTCCATGAAACAGCAGTAAAGATATATTAATTAAGGCTTTTTACGATGCATTAGAACTCCCCCTGCTCTTTCCAGGTGTCTTCCCAGGGTGTGACCACCTTCAGCCTGTGTGCCTTGGCCATCGACCGCTTCCACGCGGCCACCAGCATGCAGCCCAAAACCCAGCGCTTGGAGTCATGCCAATCCATCCTGGCCAAGCTGGCCGTGGTGTGGGTGGGCTCCATGGTGTTGGCTCTGCCCGAGCTGTTGCTGTGGCAGGTGAGCCAGGATACTCCAGCGCCTCCTAGAGTCCTGGAGGAGTCTTGCTCCATGAGGCCATCTCCCAGCCTTCCAGAGTCAGTCTACTCGTTGGCGCTCACCTATCACGACGCACGCATGTGGTGGCACTTCGGGTGCTACTTTTGCCTGCCTGTACTCTTCACACTCTCCTGCCAGCTGGTCACTCGGCGGGTCACGCGCCACGACGACAGCTCCTGCCGACCCGCGGGCCCCAAGCACGCCGAGTGGCATGGGGGGCGGCGGCTGGATTCGGTGGTGACGGTGCTGGCGCTGGTGTACGGTGCGTGCACGCTGCCCGCCAGCGGTTGCAGTGCGGCGCTGGCCTACGGCTCCGAGCGTATGCCTCCTGCTGCTCGATCCCTCCTGTCCCTGGTTGCCCAGTTCCTTCTGTTTGCCCGGGCATCAGCCACCCCCCTGCTCTTATTGTGTTTGTGTCGCCCGCTTGGCCGAGCCTTCGCCGATTGCTGCTGCTGCTGCTGCGTGGACCACCTGTCTGACAGTGATTCCTCCACCCTTACCACACCCTCCACGCCTTCCACCCCGTCCACAGCTTCCTCCAGCGCCCCCATCAGCGGGGTCCAGGTTTCGAGACCTTCGTCTGTCCGCCTCATTAAGAGCATGCGTAGTCTGTCTGACATGGCCATCGGGACCCCATGCTGAAGCAGCACCCCCACCTACACTGTACCATGAGGCACCTTTCATACAAGGCAGCCATGTTGTTTCTTTATCAGGACCACTCAGATTATCAACTTTCCCTCCATCTTATCCTTATGCGTAATAATCCTGCCCCCCCCCCACCCAAAATGTGGTCTCCTGTCATATCTCTGCCCACTGTCTGTCACAACCTTAGCTTAAATTCAGTGTTCCTTGAACCGGTCCTTGGGAAACCCCAGTCCACATTTTTGCTCCCTCCAAGCTTCCTGTCAGACAGTTTGATGAGAGGCAGCAAAAACGTGAACTCTCTGGAGGCCCAGAAGGACCGGGCTAACAAAACGCTGCTCTAATCTGTAGGTCATCTTACCACATATGAAAAAAAACCTCATTTCTGCCTTTCCGCAAGTTGTTATTTAGCTATTTTGTTCGTAGTAAAAAGTAACATCATTAACTGTTCGGCATGACCACTAACGGTATTAGGCTTTCAGTAGATAAGTTAGTCCTGCTCTGATTATTTTAGCTTCATGGTGCCTCAAGGTTGCTGGTCCACAGGAAGTACAAAATACCGCTCGAAGCACGTGGCTTTTCTGACTCGCCAGCTTTGCAGCCAACCGCAAGCAGGGATTTGCGCCTCAGTGTCGGCTCTATCTGTCTAAACAGGATGGACCATTTCTCGATGGAGATAGACTGACCTTTGACCTAATATTGTTACTGCACACATATACAGGCAGAAACTGACTCTTAAGGGCTCTTAACTGTCTGACTTGGACCCTTTGAGACACATGTGCTATCGACTGTCCGTTCTCTTTGTCCCGTGTGGCTCAAGTGTCACTGGGTGACGTTAAAGACATTTAAGAGGCTGCTGTTTCCCCCGCATTGTTATACGCATTGCAGCAACAGCGTTGTAAAGTAATAACACATTCCTGCCTCCAAGCTCTGCTCTTCCGACATGGGGAGGTTTTACCAAACGTTGGAGTGCTTGCAAATCCAGACAGCACATTCGGGGCCCAGTCCTGGCTGGTTTCTCTACCATTAGCTTTAACACTGTCAGCGTTTAACAGGGCAGACCAAAGTTTCTGCTTGATAGAACCTAAGTATTGTTAGACTCCATCCACATTAGACAGTCATCCAGAAATGTCTTCTTCTTTTCACGTTAGTATACATAGAGTAACATTCAGCACCAGAAACAGTATTTTTCATTTACAATAATGTGTGATACAGTTCGTCCACATAAGCATTTTGTTTTCGGTATGAGGAATAGACTGAATGTCTTTGTGAAAAATCTGTAAAAAGACCCAACCATTTGTATAAATGGAGGCTTTTGTGTCAATAGACTGTAGAGCAAGTCGACTCCTCCAGTTCATACATTTTAATGATTGTGAAGCCCTTTATACAATAAAAAAAAAGGTTTGTGCTGTTTCCACCAATTGCGTTCTACTTGTGTTTGAACACATCGGTCTGGGATGATCACCACACACAACTGGAGCCTTTGTGAAGGTTTGCGCGGGGGGGGGAGTGCATTTTATGAACCTCACCATCCTACACATGCAGAGCCGTCCCACGACCCAGGATGTTTCTCTGCCCACCTCACTGGGCCACAGACAGGAGAGGCTTATTCCACCCCAAAGTGACACTATTGTTCGGGTGGGACCCCCCCCCGCTACATTGAGGCACCCAATGGGGCCGTTCCAGGACATGTGGGTCATCGCTCTCCCCCCTCCCACAGTTTTCATGGAATACAGGCCTTTGTCTGCTGCCTGCTCATGAAGCACCATCCATCAGCTTCATACTTCGCGAGACGCCTTGTGCCTAACAGACTGGCCTGCTTTCTGGAGAGCAGATGTCACTATGTGTTTTGGTTGTCATAACAACACCCATCACCTAGGACCGCATGGTCCATAATTATAGCAGTAATTAAAGATTACTCCTCCTGTTATCATGTGAACCAACTCTCCCCATTACTTTTCAACTGCTTGTACATAGTCAAAACACCCTGCTATACGACATGAAATTCTGTCTAATACCTAGCCTTTCTAATCTAGTGGCTAAACCAAAAACAATAATTGCAAAAGGGATATCTTAAAATTAAGGATCATCCCGTTCAACAGAACCAACAGGGTCTCTTTTGAGAAGAGGAGGAACACCCAGAAAAAGAGGCATTATTTTCCCCGTCCCTTCCTTCGGCACACGCTGCCCTCTGCTGGATAAAAAGGAATTCGCTGTTCCTGTCTTGATATCAACGTATTCTGCACTAAAGTTGTTTTGAGGAGAATCCGGTGTTCTGACAAAACGTTCTACTTTATCTAAACATCCTACCGTACTGCTAATCGATAGCCCTAACTCTTACCCTAACCCCCTAAAACCCTTACTTTAACGCTAACCCTAACCCCTAAATCCTAAACCTAATCCCAAAACGATGGAACTGCACATGCGCAGAAAGGCTCAATAGCACGTCTCAATAGGTAGGATGTTTTGTCAGAACACCGGCTTTGTTTGAGAGAAACAATATTAGGCTGTTCCCTACGATTAAATGAGGATTTGTTTTGCTGAAGCTCTGACTTTTATTAGCTCATTTAACATCCAGGGCCCCATTAACGTAAGTTGTTTCATTAGAAAACACACACATTACTTAACATTTCGTTGATCCACAATTATAATTCATTTGCTGTCCGTGACTATTAATAATCCCGACTACGTATCTGCGCTGGATATCGCTGGCATGTCTGTTATAGCCGAATAAAACTACAGCTAAAAGCGGCCCTGGGGACCAAATTAATTGTTTGTCCGTTACAGACGATATTCCATTACATGCGAGTCCACTATAACGGGATTTTACTGTATTAGAAAAAAAAAGATAAAAGACCAGCCAGTTTTTCCTTTGTGGGAAACTTTATTTATTATTGTAAATTATTTCAAGATAACAATAGCAACAATACAGTTATCACTGGCAGAACAATGTAATATAAAGAGAGATAAAATAATTTTTTAAAGTTTTAGAACATAAACACAAAGTTCTCTGGTTATATTGGAATATATTGGGCATTTTAAAAAGTTCATTTTAATGCAAAACAAACTTTAAAAGGGGGCAGCCATGTTAATACATTTTATACATATTTAAGAAACACCCTTATGAAGAACTGTCATGTAACGCAAGAATGACTGGCGTAATACTTCTTGGTCGATGATCTCCATGACAAGAGTTCAGGGGGTGGAGCCTCTAAAGACAAGCATGAACAAGAACGCCATCCAGGTGTCCAACCCTACATGGAGCATAGAGACCTTCCTCCTCGTAATTTTGGACCATGCTCCTTTCACAGCTTCCTCTTGGGGTGCTTGCCAGAAGTATTTGTGTGGGATGAATGGATGGAAAGAACACAGAGAGGCAGAAAAGAAAGGAAAGACAGGTGGCCCACAAACCAGGGCCCGTGTTACGCTATCCTCTGATTAACCACTCTGGTCAAAAATATATAAATAAATACCAACTGACTGATTTAGAGCATCATACCAGGCCATTCTCTCTTGGTGAATGTTAACTTCATCTGGAATCCTACTGCGAACAAGCATACATGTTGGTCCACCCTCACCTCACTGGTAAATCTCCCCTACATGACAGCATGCAGAATTAAGTTAACAATAGCCTCCCAATTAAATTCCATGTTCCAAGCAATTGATATTGACATTTCATCTTCCAGTTTGAGTGCATTGTGGGAACATAATCGCGATAGCTGCCTTTTATTTAGAAGAAAACAAGAAAACACGTTGACATCCTTTTCAGGAGCTCGACCGTTTGTGGCACAAGAGAACAAAATTCTCACTGACAGAGAACTGGAAAGTAAAAGTGAATTCCAAACACCAATCACAAACTATTAAAAAGCATTTCAAAGCCAGTCAGAATGGCTGTTCAATGGAAGCACATTCCAAAGCCAGTCAGAATGGCTGTTCAATGGAAGCACATTCCAAGCCCAAAACTTCACTTTACTCAGGCAATTCAACCCCCTTTAAAACTACTGATCTAAATATCTAAGGATACAATGTATTTGCACATCAGGTCCAAACATCCTTTCAATAGCCATAACACATCAAAAGACATTCTTCAACCTCACCTCCACAAGCAAGATGATGTCACATCAGAAACAGCCCATTTGGTTTTAAGTAGCTATATACAAGATCTGATAAGCACAATTATGAATTTATTTAAAAAAATAAATCAAAACATTTAACATTTTTTGCAATAACATGTTAATGTCAATTCAGTACCAATATTAAATATGACAGACACTTGATGTAAGTAGTACCGTGCAAATGACTACAAAAAATTAAATAAAAGGCAACACAACTGATGTAAGCACAAGGATTAATTACTTCACAAAACAGAAAATGTTTTTAAACTAACTCAGGTTACGGGTAACCATGTGATATTCATCCTGATATCGGCAAAGTTCCTTTTTCCTTTTTTACACTGCAGCAGATGAAGTTGACGGAGCCAAAGAGGTCAATACTCTGAAAGGGACATTGGTAAGTAAGCTTGGCATTTAACAGAAATCATGCAATGTCGATGTCAAAGTCCATCTTGTGAATTCAGACAGGTAACTGTCAGACAAGTAAAAAGTTACTCATCACGAGGAGCGGTCCAAGACTGTTTCGAGCGCACAAATGACCACCGCAGTGTTTCATACATTACATTATATATGTATATGAATAAACGTTTCAGCTCTAGGATTTTATAGAGACAATCAATAGCTTCTCTCTTACAAGCACTTGCAGTCCCTGGCACTCAGATGCAGCCAATCACAGCATCCAGCCTTTACATCGCCTGACAATCTATACTGCTTAATACCTTAAGCTCGAAAGCCACGACCAAGAAATCCCAACTGTAAACAAAAGTTTAACATTACATAAACTACAAATGTGAACTAAATAAAATTAACAATGGTATTAATGAGATGAAAACTGATACATTTATATTACTTTATTACTCTGTGTGATTGCACTGAAATTACAGGATAACCAAACTTTATTGTAAAACCACTATTATGAAACATTTGATATGTAATCTTATGACCCGAGCAATGACCACTCAGACCCCAATACGACATGAACTCTCTTCCCAACCAAGTGTTATATGGTTAAAATGCATCCAAATGTGTAGTGGAATAGTGACATTTCTCATCAGTTTTTCCCTCTAATACTTTCATAACTAGAAAAATGTATTTGATGTACTTCCTGCTCACAGCAAACCTCCACTGGGAAGGTTCTCCTGTACCTGCCCATGTGCAACAATGTTCTTTATTACATTTCGTGTCATTCCATTAGACATTACCTTTAATAATTTGAAAACAATAAAAAGCTCTATAAAAGAACGATACTCTAAGAGCACAGTGACAAAAACCATAAAACGAGACCCTTAAGTGTTTGAGAGCCAAGTTTTAGGAAAATGGCT
>JABFEB020000124.1:19928738-19939714 GCA_019775895.2 Stomatorhinus ivindoensis | reverse complement strand
TGACTTCACATCATCACAAAGCGCTTTACAGCATCCCCACCCAAAGCCCCCAGTGAGTAAGCCATAGGCGACAGTGGAAAAACTCCCGAGAAGAAAGAAACCTTGGGAGGGACCAGACTCAAAGGGGGACCCCATCCTCCAGGGGCCTGCAGGGAGAGTCACATGAACCGAACGTCGGAGCTGGCGGTGTAGTTTCTGAAAACCCTACACGATTAATCACTCTTCCGGATATTCCGGTTCTTGACTAACATAAACCGATTTATTACTAATTCTGCTTGCATGCATAATCTGTAACACACTCATTATTAACCGTTCATACCATGAAAGACATAATTGACAGTTTCTGAAGCATTATACTTTCGTTGTACCTCCATATTGTTTTATATGTCATTGCACCTTTACTGACATCACATGATAGTATTTAATTATCATAATGAAGATCTTTGGTTATTATGTAATATGGCCATAAAAAATTGTGAATGCCAATGTAGATAAAAGCCCAACTGTATTTGTACTTGGTATAGACAGCACACATCTATCACATAAAAACTCACAGAAGTCAAACTGATATATCAAAAATATCAAAAAGAACATTATTATTATTATTATTATTTTATTTCCTGATTTAGAGGCGTGAATTGTTAATGAAATATTGACATTTTAAAGTGAGTGTGATTGCCTGAAACAGGCAACTGAATTTTATCTTATCTTTTGGTCTAATTTTCTCATATTCATACTGAGCCTATGAAAGAGGGTAGATATGCAAATTCGTGTGTTATTTAATATTTTTTAAATCCTCCTGGGATCAATAAAATATCTTACTTGATATAACTCAATTATGAGTTATATGATCTGTTAATGGCTTGTGTTGGACGCATAATCATTCGTACAATACACCATGACTCTAATTTCTAAAGCCATTTTCCTACACCATATTCGACTAATTACACATTACACTAATTAATTAGTGCGTGTTTGTGTGGCCTGGGGTAGGTTGCCAAAAGAAGAAGAAGAAAATATAAGAACAATATGTTTATTTTTTTAAGCCCATGTAATAAAAATGTAACCCTCCCATTTAAACTACCACTCCATCCCTACTTGCATGTTTCTTAAGTTATTGCTTTTTAAAGTAGCAATTTCGACATAATGAAAATGGAAGAAAGACATGTGAGGTCCAGAGTATGAACATAAAAATAAATTCAGTAACACTTATTTTTGTGCATTTGAATTTTTAAAAATCATTGTTAAACCGCCGCACATTAGACGAAAAACGGGGACAAGGCTCAGACGGACTGTCGAATCTGCGGATACTAATCGACGGTTAACATACCTCAGAAAAAGGAAGTGAAGTAATAACATTGGGAGTGGGAAACCCAGCAGGTGGTGGAGGAGGTGGGCGATGCCTTAATGTAAACGTCAGGTGTATACTACTGGAGGCGAGCATTTTGTGGACGCAGATTCTGCTGTAATGGTTTAGGAAACACCACAAATGCTTTCGAGTTTCAGATTATTTAGACAGGGTAGCTAGATGCTTGTCTATAGCAGCGGCATAGTGTCGGGCGCTATCACTAGTTAGTAAGCTAGCTAGCTAGCGACGTCGTGTTAGTACTAAACGTATAGCTAGTTCTTGCCGGCAGTGATTCCCGACTGCCGAAAAGAGGCTCTGTTAACATTAACAGCATAAGTTACACCCTGGCGAGATGGGTGGTTTGACCAAGCTCGATGGTAACCGTGACTAGCAGCCCGGTGACGTCACGCCGTGAACTCTGATCGATTTGTCTTGTTTCTGCAGCACCGTCGGAAAAAGCAATGGAAAGGTACCTTTTGACGGGGTCTCTCTTAATAGACTTATGCGTTTTCGTCATTGTTCCTGGTACTACACTCGTTTCGCAACAAATTGCATAGGTTGTCAGTGTGACCAGACAAGTTTTTATTAGGTTATTTTGTGTGAAGAAAAATAATGGCCTTATGTTGACGAGAGCGTGTTTTTTAAAATCGACCTTTGCCCACGTCGACCAAGTGAAATGCGTGACCTGCCTGTGTATGAAACTCAGTATGATAGATTTGACCGGGTAAATGTGACGAGCACTGCATGTCGTCTTCGTTTCCATAAAAATGGAAACGACATGCTCTCGGTTTAGTTAAAGAAGATAAACAAAGAATCCAACAACGCCTTTTAAAACCGCCTCATTGGCCATGGGAATGACACTGAGTGAGCCTTGCATCTATGACAAATTGTCGGAAAGTATTGATATTCTCCGCCAATCTGGATATCGGTATGGCATGTCAGAGAAGGAGATAGAGAGGTTCATCAAGCAGGTGCTGGAAACGAATGAGCCACGAAGGGAACCACCGCAGTTCCCCATTCTTCTGGCTACCGTCAAGGTGAGAGACCTCCTGGACCCTGTTACCTCTTTATAATGATTGGTTAGGTCGAAAACAACCGTTTGATTATGTCATACTGCCCGTATCTGCTAAACACTGAGCCATGATAAATACATCTGTAGTATGCTAAATACAATAATCTGATAACTACTTATCTCTGACCCCCCTCCCCCCAGGGTGGCCCAGCAATTGCTGGAATGGATTCTGACAAATGCAGGACTTTGTTAAGCTGTGTGTTCCAGCTGTTCATTAATAAGTAATAGCAGGAAAATTGAGCCACAAGTCTTGACTCATTCAATTACAAGGATGTATTTAATGTGTTTTGTTTTTTCTTAACATTTTTAACTTAATTGTTTCCAGTTTGTAGTTGCAGTGGGCTTCCTTCTGGTGGTGGTGTTGGCCTTCACATATCCACAAAGCCACCCTCAGCTGGGCTGGGCCATCACTGGGAGCCATAACTGGTCCTCCCCCCTCAGCCATGTGCGCCTCCTCTCTCTACCCATTGCCAAGAAGTACAACCTGCAAGGTATTGTGGGTGTTAGCTGGAGGGAGAACAAAGGGTTTGAACAAAGGGATTGTGGGTACTGCAGATGACATCAGTTCTGTCCAAGGAGGTCCCTGGGATAGATGCTATTGGAAAGGAGCTCTTTAGGCATGTGTAAAGCAAAAAAGGTTGTGCTTAACCTGCACCTGTGCTTCCACAGGGTTCCACCAGTGGTGGACCATGGGACACCCAAGGGCTGAGTCGGTCAACTGTTCTGGGTGTGCGACTGTCTCCACCATCCTGGACGTGGTGCAGTCGCTGTCTGGTCCCACAGCCTTGCGCAGGGGCGTGCAGCCCATACTGTTCAAGGTCAGCCACGTGTCACGTCCCTCATCGCATGCTGTCATGAACTCAGTGAGACCCCATGTCGCTTGATGTCTGTCTGCTGCTTGTGCACTGCGAGTAGCGTCACGTGGGTGACGGCTCCCAGCTCTCAGCCCACACTGTACGGCTCTTTCTGTTTTTGGCTCCACCCCCCCCCCCCCTTGGGAATGACAGCCCCTGAAATCTGTGGCTATTCTCCATGTGCACGGCGAGTGACGGCTCTTTCTCTCTGTGGGCCCGCCCCCTGTGTGAGTGACAGCTCCTTGTTCTATATTGCTCTGCCAACTGCATAAATGGTAGCCTCTGATCTCTGTGGCTTCACATCTGTAGCAATTCATCCTGCTCTTTTTGACCCCCCCCCCATGAATTAATTAGTTATTGCTGCTAGTGCTATTGGCCTTTGTGTAAATCCCCTAATGTATGTGGCTCCGCCCCCATGCAATGAGTGATGACTTTTGCTCTTTCTGGCTCTTTGCAGTGAGTGACATCATTTCCTCTCTGTGTGCTTAGGGTGGGGAAGCACTATGGCTGCAGTACCACCAGTTGGAGCTGCTCTACTCTGCACACCCAGAGGACTTCAGCATCTTACCTGGAGATTCCAGAATGTCTCCCTCCCAGCAGGGATTCCCACCAGAGCCTGAAAACTTCACTTTACTCTTGTGAGTGCCTTCACCTGGTGGCATGTTTCTGAGCTTGTAAATATCCTTGAAGCTTCAAAAAAAGAAATATTTGAAGAAATATCCTATTGTATCTATGCCTTCCTTTGGACAGGAAGTCTGTGCCGGGCAGCGGGCAGGATGTACTGCATTGGCTCTTCCCTGGAGTAGAACTCTGCCCCCTCCTGGACCTCACAGGAACAATTCTGCATGGTTGCCTTGTGTCCCACACCATACAGACACAGAGCAGAGTGAGTTTTCCAGCTGTACAGACATTGTGCATTACACAAGCTCTAAGGCATATGCACGACAGCAGGCAGAAAACAAATGTGCTGATAGTGTGTCCTGTGGTGCCAATTTTATGTACCGTGCATGGCCATGCATGTGTTTGCGAACATTGCTATTGTGCATTTGTGTGGGTGTGTGTGCGTGGTCCCCGTTTCTATTGCAGGACCTGCATTGGTGTCTGTCTCATTACAGGTGCTCTGTGCGTGCCAATGATCAGTCATTTCCGTTGCAGGCCCTGCATGTGTCTCGTCACAGGTGCTCTGTGCGTGTCAGTGGTCAGTCATTTCCGTTGCAGGCCCTGCATGTGTCTCGTCACAGGTGCTCTGTGCGTGTCAGTGGTCAGTCATTTCCGTTGCAGGCCCTGCATGTGTCTCGTTACAGGTGCTCTGTGTGTGTCAGTGATCAGTCATTTCCGTTGCAGGCCCTGCGGTTGCATGACTGGCTGTTAATTGGAAAGGGCTTCCCCACAGCTCGACTGGTGCCTGTCCCACAGTGTCACATGTACTGCAGCTCCTTCAGCCTGTGGCTAGGCCCAGGGGATCTGGGTGAGCAAGACGCACACAAATACATTGCATCAGCCTCCTGCCCATATGTATGGTAACTTTCTAAGATCGTTAGGCACACGCCAAATGTCATTCATACTCAAATTCTGGAAGCACAGAGCTGGGCAGTTAACCTGATTTCCCTGTCAGCTCTGCTACACACAGTTGCATCTGTATTAGTCTGATTGCGTCATTCTTGTATCTAACCTGAACATGCACAGTGGGACTAATCTTTACTGTCTCTCTGCAGTTTACGCGGACCCACAATACTGGCAGGTGGAGCTTTTTCCTGGCAAGGGGCAGAATATCATCTGTGATGGCTCAGCCCCCTGAAATAAGTACTGAAGATTGGAGAGAGAAGACGGCTGGGAGGTCACTAGCTCCCATTGGCTGAGCTGGCTCTGCCTTTAATGTAAATGAAGAAGAGAGAGAATTGAAAAGGGGAGAGGGCAGGACTCAGCCCTCCCCCAGCCACCCCCATTAACTCCTATTGGCTGAGCAGCCACTTTGATGTACCACTTTAGCCAATTCATCATACATTATTTGCATTTAAAGCCTTTGGGTGAGATGGAGAGTTGAGCCTCCTAAGAACACAAACAGCACCTGATTGGTGATGGCAGCCTTACATCACTGGAGCTTCTCCGAATTGCTGTTCCATCTTTGCTTTGCACCAGGGGAGCAGGTGGGAGACTCTCATTCAGACTCAACTGAGGGACACCTGCAACTGCCATTCCAGGCGTGTTAAAAGCACAACACGAACCCTTGTGACTGGCATGTTTGCTTGCACCTGGTGGAATCTGCCCCCCTCACCCTGGCCTGTACTCTGACCTCAGTGACAGGTTAATGCAAATTACACTTACGATTAAAATCAACTGAAATACGATTACACTCTCAATGGGAATGTGACTTTTGAAAATGTTCCAGTTGAGCAAACCTTACTGGAGAATGTAAAGTTCAACGTCGGTCTAACAAAAAGATGATTTGTGATGATGTACTTAATTTTGCATTTGTGACTGGCCTTGGGTCAGAATGAAAATCAAACCTTTGTACTTGAGAACTATACCAAATACTTTGGTAGAACTACCATTCCGCCTGGGGCAGACATCCTCCTTTCCACCCTCATGCTTTTTAGCAGAACCGAAGCTGCCCCTGTCCGCATCCTTGTTTGCTGCTGCAGGTCTTGGGTTCGTCCTATCGCCTGGTCTGCACAGCTGCCTATGAATGCACTTTAACAATCTGCTCGTGTTGATGTCATACTATTTAAGGAGTCCTCGTCAGCGATGAGACCTGCAGATCTTCCTTCCCCCAGCGGTTCCTGTACTTAAAACACTGATTCTTGCCAGCAACTTATTTCAGATATTTATTCAGCAGGGTGCAAAAGTCCCACTTAGGTGGTTTTCTTAATTTTAATTTATGGAGTTATTCCCACCCTACTCTTATGATAGGTGTACATTTACAAAATTATAATAATATTACAGTAATGTATTCTATAATGGCATTTTAAATTTAAAGCTATCACCCTCATATGATTCCTAGGACCTGTTTGCATTAGACACTAGTTATCAAATATATTTGAAAATGTTTAATTTGATGTCGCTATGTTTTTGCATGAGTACACATATTGCTCACTTTCCCTAACTTTGAATCACTCACTATTCTGTCGTTATAAACGGTATAAGCCGTTTTGTGGACAAGGGGGTTATGATGATGTGTTTTATTAGGTTGGATTAAGATGCCATTTCAGATAATAGTCAAGATTATGAAAGACTAAATCCACCCTGACTCTGGAATAAACTTAATGGGCTATGAGATTATTTTTGAGATTTTTTTTTCGATATTAACTGAAATTTAGCTGTTGATCTACCCTAGATAAACTTTCACAAGACAACGTGTTTTGAATGCCAAAAAAAGTTTAATTACTCGTAAAATTGGATATTGAATATCAGGGTGGAATCTGATATACAGAATGGCAACTCAAGTTGGAAAGTGTGGCGGACATACCAATGGCCAGGCGATGGCTTGCAAAGTTACATCATGGAATAGTAAAGCTTCGTACCTCATATGGATCGATGTGGACAGCAGCTTCAACGTAGTCAATAACTGAAGTCAACGGTAGCTGTAAAACTAGCAAGTGCTTCAATGCCGTCATTCTCTCCATAAGTTAAAAAGCTAGATAACCGTTCAAGTCACCTCGTGAGGCAGCCTTCAAAATAATGGGAAAAAATCGACAAAACATGGAGTATGGTTGAGAAAGGTTTGGGAGGAAATTATACACATAGTGAGAAGTAACTCATATATGTGTCATACAATTAAAAATTAATGTAGTTATCGACAACTGTTCCCATTCTTTTGGGCTGGGACCTACTGGTTGCCACCGTTAGTTAACCAGGAGTTTTACATGGTCCCAAAGGCACCTGCATTTTGCTAATAACTTCACAACGCAAAAAAATGCACACAACGCTGCACTTGGTACAGCGTGACACTGCGCCACCACGGTTTTTTTTTACCCCCTCCCGCCTGATAAGATGCAGGTAAGATGTTTTGCACACTTTCGGCATTTCACCCAGCTACAGAAACGAAGGGTGTCGCCGAGACAGGAGGCTGACCGAGGATTTGCAGCCCCGCATTCCAGTGGACAGCTGGATACCGCCGACTTCCGAGCCGGGATCATGGAGAATAGTTTATCCAGATTGCCGGACCCCTTCTTCTTGAGCCCATGAAACACTGAGAACTTGCTATTCAGATTACCGGGCACCGCTTCCTGAGCCTGTAAAGCACGGAGGATTATATATTCATATTACCGGATCCCTGCTACGTGCTCCTGTAAAACAGGGACGTTTGGATATTCAGAGTACCGGGCCAAACGTTTCGCGCCAGTAAGAAAAAAAAACCACGAAGAATTGCATATTCATGTTACGGGGCCCCGCCGCTCCCTGGTGCATGGCGGTCTGTTGGAGGTGAGTATCCCAGTTTGCGCTGCAACTCCTCGCACCGAGGGAGAGATGGGATAGGAAAAATGGGAGGAGGTGTTGGAGGAGGAGAGGGCGGGGGGAAGATAGGAGGGAGAGATTCGACGCAAAAGTCGTTTGCGGCAAGCCGGTTTTCGGTTTACTCTGCTTTTTAATGCGATTAAAGCGACTATTATAAACGCCTCCGGTTCGGGACAGAGAGCAGGACGGGAGGGGGGTGTCCGTCTCTGTGTAGCCGGATGTCAGTCGTGCATAAGCTAAAATGGCAGAGATAAGATGGACGCGGCCTATTTTAAGTCCCCTTTCCTTTACCGCACAGCGTTATAAAGCTTGGAAAAGGTCTGAAACCTTAAGGCTGTCGTGTCTCCCCTGCAGTCAATCGCCAAGTTAAAAAGTAATCTTAAAATATTTCTATGGTTACTTTGCGTTTAAACCAATGCGTTAAAACATGCAAATGCTTTACCGCTTCAAATAAATTTGGCCAGCCAGCTTCCGGTTCCCATGTTTCAAGACCTGAGGTTGGGCATTTGACTCCAAATAAAGCGGTCCGAGCATTTAATTTAAAGGGATCCTGTGTTGGTTAAACCGAAATCAATCTATAAGTCCTACTTCCATGTGCACACATAAGCCCGATTCCCGTTCGCATTGCACTGCATTTTAAACATCAGTTATCTTTTATATAATAATAATTACTTTTTGTAATCATTATTTATTAACTATACAACGTCTGTGTTGATAATGCAATCAAAATTCGTTCAAGTACTATAAATTACTTGCAGGTTGCACTGACTGGTTAATCGATTTCTATCTTATTTCTATGAATTATGTGCTTTGTGGTTAAACTGAATGATCTTCAGCACCAAATCGCCTTTCATAAATATCCTGAATATTAATATAATGTAATAATTAGTTGTATCAGTACGACTGTGCAAACCTAAACGCGCGCGTTCAAACTGGAAATGTGTAATTGATGTGTTTGTCGTGTGCGTGTATTGCGTGGTTAGCAAATATTGGATTACCGGTTAGAAAGTTATTAGTATCTAGATATTGATGTAATTCGTGGACGTAACTACACTTGTGCTCCTTGAAGTGTCTGAAAGTGTTATATCAGTAATACACTACCAGTTACTACTGTGAGTTTTTGAACACACATTCAGAATGAGAGAGGAAAAGATTATTTTTTTTAATTACATTTTTCAAAATCTACTAGATAGTTTGATGATAATTAAATGGAGATAATTTTATATTAAGGAAGGTTTTTTTAGTCACAGCAAAACATTGTTATATTTCAACCTTGACATATCAATTAATAGGCCTAAATACCAATGTTAAACAAGCAGTGCTTAAAGCCAGAGTTGTTCTGAAGATGTTTAGCATGCTTCTCTTTAAAGAGCACTGTGTCCTCCACAATCTTTCAGCCCTGTACATGTTTGATTTATCATGGCATCAGTGCTGTCGACTTCAGTCACAGTTTCATCGCAGAGCTTGGGTTGAAGCCTTACCAGTAGCTTTTTTTATGGACAGTTGATAGCTTGCCCTCCTGTCTGGAGAGCAAAACGCCATTTGTCCGAACAAAGGCCCGGAATCTTCTGTGAGACCAGCCGGGGGAGAAGGCGCCACGTGCCGGAAGGATGGAGAGCGTGGGGCTCCAGGCCGTGGCTCTGAGTGACGGCTCGACAGCCTACATCCAGCAGGCCATCAAAGGTGAGCAGGCGGCCTGCTTCTCACCGCTGCGGAGGCTGGGCTCACCCGGCTATGACTTCAACAGGAAGCTAACATAATTGATAATTAGCCTATGTCTGCAGCCGGGAGATTATTCCATTAAGTAACATACACCAAGATCAGGTTCTCTCATCAGAAGTGTCTAATAACAAGCATGATTCTCTTCCTCCAAATCAATATTGGAATGAGTGTCTGACGTATTTCAGCGTTAGGCCTCATACAACCAATGATTTGTATGCCCTACAAATTCTGGTTGTTGCATAGAAAAGGGAGAAAAACCTTTAAATTGATTGGGGGACACAGTAGACTGAGGGCCCCTTTCGTTTTGCAGATGGAAGCTTGGTAGAAGGTGATACCATTCAGCTAGAGGATGGCACCACGGCTTACATCCAGCAGGTCACAGTACAGCAAAAAGGTCAGTAGAGGGCGACTCCTACCTTTCTGCTGCAGAGAGACCAGTTAAGGGAGCTGCTCTTCTACTCTAATGAAACTTTCTTCAAAGACGTGCTGCCCTTCGAGGACGGACAGGTGGTCCAGCTGGAAGATGGCAGTACTGCCTACATTCACCACACTCTTAAAGGTAACTTTGTCCCGGCTGAAAAGTTTGCCTCAAAATTACTGCATGCAGCATACCCATGGTCCACAAGTTGCAGTGAGGCGCAGGCTCTTTTGACCTTAGACCATTGACTTGATAGAGGGCTATGACCCCAGTGCAGTGGAGGCAGTGCAGCTAGAGGACGGTAGCACAGCCTACATCCACCACCCGACAGTGCTGCAGTCAGGTCGCACCACCCATGCCGTGCAGGGAGGGGGAGCCCTGGAGGAGACTCTGGACGCCAACACCATTGCCACCCTGGAGCAGTATGCTGGCAAGGTACATGCCCCTTAAACAGTTTAATAATTTTTTTCTCTAAGAATTAAATTGATCAGCTCAGCTTTTCTCACTCAAACAGGAGGCAGAAGACGGCATTGGCAATGAGCTTCAGAAGGTGGATTCCAGAGTGGAGCATACCACTGTGCAGGTGCTACACCATTGGCTGGGAGTATGGTGGGAGGGGCTAGGGCAAAACCATAGTCAATTTGATATGACGCTTCCAGTGAAGTGTGGCAGGGGCTGGCCCACGATTGGTCAGAGGGGCCAGATTCAGTGACCAACTGCATGATTCCTCCTTCAGGTGATGATTGAGGGAAAGGCCTGGGGCTCCAGCAAGACCCAGCAAACACCCGAGAAGAGTTTCCGCTGTGACTACGAGGGCTGCGGACGCCTGTACACCACCGCACATCACCTCAAGGTGCCGCTCATGACGTGACCAAAAAATAACCCCAGTCACTTTGAAGGCTCAATGTCATAGGGACACAGCAGCCAATCGCAACAACACTCACTCGTGTCTTAGGCAATCAGGTTCTCCATGGTTCTGCTTTGTCTCCAGATAATTTATCTTCCTTAACTGCCAAGGCAGTGGGTGCAGAGGGGCTTGGGATACCAGTCCTTCACAGGGCACACCTGCATATGATTTCCACCAGTCCTTCACAGGGCACACCTGCA
>JABFEB020000124.1:19888836-19901110 GCA_019775895.2 Stomatorhinus ivindoensis | reverse complement strand
TGCGTGTAGCGTGCATGCTGGTGCGTGTAGCGTGCATGCTGGTGCGTGTAGCGTGCATGCTGGTGCGTGTAGCGTGCCTCGTTCTCATGTGAGGGATCGTCTATGGTGAAATATGTGGCATGTATGTGGGTGACACAGTGTCCAGATCTCTTAAGGCAGAGCACAAGCTCCCGTCTTGTCACATTCCTCGGATTCAGTCGCTGTTCACACGCATCACATTCCCACTTCCAGACGACAAATGCCCCGGCTGAAGAAACTGGTTACTGCTGTGTGTTACTATAGAAACTTTACAATTGCCTCCTGCTTTAAGAATAGGCTAAATGCACAAGGACATTATTATATTATAAATACGGAATATGCGGAAAGACCTTGACGGAAAAGTAATTAGAAAAACCATTTCAATTACCTCTATTTGAAATACTAACCATTTCTGACTGCATTAGCTAGTCTGGCCTAACTTGTCCACCATTGGTTCTGTCTGAAGGTGAATGGGCGGGATCTGCCTCAGGTCAGCCAATGGGAGGCTCTCCGGATCCTTGGTGCCTATGGGCAGCCGGTTGCCCTGCAGACAGAGGGGCAGAGGGACATGTCAGACATTAGCACACAGACAGAAAGGCCGCGAGAGGCCCTCAGAAGCAGAGGAACGACCAGAGGCCTCACATCCAAGCCACAAACCTGTACCGACAGGTAGGAGGACGACAGCTGAGATTTCTTGGTTACATAACTACATTACAAATTACTTTAATCAACACCTCCTCAGTGCTTATATGCATGCGTCCAGTCCCTGACAAATTTCTAATTTAAACATGTTTAAAGGTTTTTCTAATGTTGTGGTACTGCAACCATTCTTTATCCTATCCAGGTCCTACTGCGGTCACATGACCCCATCGGGGGAGCCCTTCCTGCCCACTATCTCCCAGGAGATGGAAGCTGTGGACAGGCTAGCTTACAGGGTGAGTGCTTCCCGCTACGGACGCTCTTTTCACATCTGGGTCGAAGGTTCAAATGCCTGGCAGTGGAGCTCTTTACAGCCTGGGGAGCTGTCACCAAGATCACCATCAGTCCAGGGGTGTGGAACTCACCCTCACACATTCTGACAGGCAGCAGCACTGGGGGGGGGGGGTCACAGATATTCATTTTGGATCTAAAATTGAAACCATGTGAACCAGCGGTAAAGGGTCTAACAGGCTCATTGGCTACAATTACAGCACGCGCTCTGTTGGCTTGGGTACCACTTTAGTGGTGGGGAGACTGTGGAGTGGGTGGGAGACGCAGATGGGATTTGCCACCTTGGGTGGGGGGGATTCTGCCGTGGAAAGTTTCTGTTTTTGTTGCTATAATCTCATCGAAAATGAAAAGGGTGGCTCTTTTCTGATAATTTTAAAAATCTGTGCAAAAAGCATAGAGAGGGAAAAAGATACCTCACACCCCCCAAGGAAGACTATTGCTGTGGTATTTCACATACCCAGTGAAGTTGTGCTCAGGTGTGCTATGCTCTCTGACCAATCAGCTCCAGGACCCCAATGCAACTAACACCGCCTCCAAGCGCCATAGCTGTCTGATTGGATGCTGCACTGCCAATCTGGAAGAGCCCACCCCATTCCGAAGCCAGGTATGCACTGTACCTCCCTCTAGCCTGACGCCCAAGAGAGCTATCGGACCTTCCCTGAGCAGCAGGAGGAAGTTTATGGGAATTAATTAAAAATTTAAAAATTTACCCAATCAGTGTTCTTTCCTGCAGCAGTGCGTGCTCTGATTGGCTAACACAGCTTGCATTTGTGTTGCAGACAGAGGAGCCTCCTTTTGGCCCCCAACTGCTGCTACATGAGCTGGACAGCGGTCTAGGCTGCACTGATGGCAGCTTCCACCAGGGGGAGCTATCCGGGGTGGAGACAGAAGAGGAGGAGGGAGCCGTGGAGGAGTGCACCAGCCGGGGTGGGTCCTCCTCCTCAGAGTCATTCATCTCCTCAGAGCTCAGCGACTCCGGCTTCTATAGTGTGGGCCCTGGTGAATTCCGCCGTTTCCAGAGGCTTCTGGAGAAGAAGATTCGGCTGTACCGTTCCAGGATGGCACCACATGGAAAGCCAGGCTCTAGGGAGAGACGGGCATCTCAGCGCAACCGCCGGGAGCTGGAATCCATCCCTGAAGCACTAACCTTCCAGCCCATGGAAGCCTACCCGCCCCCAGGACTTTCCTACAGGTGCACAGCTGAAGGACCCTCAGCCCAGGGTCGGAGCTCCGAGAGTCCCAGGCACAGCCCCAGGATGGACACCTTGCATTACCCAGTAGCGGCTCCCCCTGTCTGTAGAACTGCCTGCCAGCAGAGGTTGCTACTGCACCCACATGCATCCAGGGGGGTTCTGAGGAGAAGCTGCACACTGCACCGCTGCCCCCCTCAGGTGATGGACAGGAGGCGGGCAAGCCACCCCACCTCCGCTAGCTACTGTAGTGCCACTGTGCGCCCGAGTCTCCGGTTCAGCACTGACCTCTCCCAGGAAACAGATCTGGACCACAGAGTTTCTCCACAGCGAGATGAGGTCCGGCGGGGGTACTTGCCCGGAGGGGGGTATTGTGGCAGCACCGCCCCTCAGCCAAGCAGCACTGAGGCACCAGCCGTTACCCGGGCCAGAACCAGGGAGGACCAGCGGCAGGACCACTGGTTTCACACTCTGGGTCATTCGCAGGACATCCACGACACGTGGCCCAAGTCAGCGGGCCGCGGCAGCCTGAGACCTGGGCTGTACAGCACCCTGGACAGCCACGCCCCTGGCGTCCCAAAGGCCGCCCCCACAAACCCCAGGGCGCAACGGAACCAGCTGCTGCGGGAGCGGGCTCTGCGGCTGGCAGACGAGCGTGGTGGCGTCACCACTGATGAGGAGACGGAGTCCAAGGCAGGCCGCTACTGGAGTCGCACAGAGCGGAGACAGCAGCTGCAGCTGGCCCGCGAGCAGCGGCTGCAAGCCCTGGCGCGTGGGGGGGCGGGGCCCGGCGACGGAGGACCCCGGCCCACAACCGTCCTGGAGCTCAGCCATCGCAAGCTCAGCCGGCTGCGTAACCGCAAGCTGCTGGACGACTGGACCACAGTGGAGGAGCTGCTGACCCACGGAACCAGGCTGAGCAGCCGGGACGGAGTGCGCTGCCCCGGCTCGCTGCTGTCCGTCACCACGGTCTAGCCCGCCCTGGCACCGAGCCCAACCTCATGTTGCTTATGCGTCGACCGCAAAAATAAAAGCACACTGGATATTCCGGCGCTGCGCGCTACACACTAACGGCGGAGCACGTTTACTTCTAGGTGCGTGACGAGGAACAGGATGCGTGAGGGGCCTGAGGTTCAGATCTTATTGCCTCGAAACGTGAGTGCGTCTTGTTGTCAAGACCTCTGAGGCCAACAGTCTGTGAGAGGGTTGGCCATGCTGGGTGTTTTGAGACAGTTTTTATTCTCATGTCAGTTTTATTGCAGTTTAGGGGTTTTTTTGTGACCTGTGCTCAGTGGCCAGTTTATTATATACACCTAGTAAGTACTGGGTACAGCCCTCTTTTGCATCCAGAACCACTATAAGGGTAGACAAGAACATTTAGAGAGGCAATTCTGCACACTGCAGCTCTAATGAGCCGTTATTTTTGTTTGTGGCCGTCCTGTTAGCTTTGACGTGTCATTCTCCTCCGACCTCTCACATTTAGAAAGTGTTTTGGAGACAGACACACCATTGACTGGATTTTTAAAAATCATACTATTTCCTGTAGACTCCAGAGACTAGTGTGCAAAAATCCCAAGAAGGTGGCTGTTTCTGAGATGCTTGAACCAACAATCACACCACAATGAAAATCACCCAGATCATGCATCTTAGCCATTGTAATGCTTAGCCATATTGAATCTCTTTATCCTGTCGGTGCTGTGTGTCTTCAATCAACCCCAAGACTGACTGTTAAAGCAAAACGTTAGTATTAACAAGCAGGTGCACCTGATGAACTGGCCACTGATAGTATGCAGAAATGTTTCCTGCATTTTACTACGTTTGTCGTTTTAAACAAGAGGAGACCAACCCTTTTTACCTATATCCTGTTTACGGTGGTTGTTCGTATATTTTTCTTCTTCTTCATATGTTCATGAGTCACTTTCTTTAGCAAGAAGGCATTCAGTAACTTTGTTTTTATTACACTACAATTATTTAAACTCAATGTTACTTAAATGACAATTCACCCAATCTGAACGTCGGGGCAACGGTTGCGTGTGTTTGGAGCTGCACCGGCTGCTGATGTCATCAATGGGAGACGACTGTTAATTCATTGTCAGCCCGACTCTAATGTTCCCTGGGGGGCGCTGAGGAGCTGGGGCGTGGCAGCCCAGAGGCCCGCCTTTGGCCAGGAGGTACCGGCATATCGGGAGGACGCCAATTTGGCTTGCAGCAGGAAAACCCGGGACCTCCCACCGCGGGGAACGCGGGTCCACGGCGTGTGGGAGACGTGGCGAGGGAGCGCAGCACTCTCCGTGAGAGCGACACCGTGCCAGCATTCGCCCGCCACCTACTGGACAGCCCGCGCATCGCAAGTTACATAACTGAATGACTGGAGATACGGATGAAGCCATCTCCGCCGAGCGATGTGAACGCAACAGGAGGAGGACATGCGAGCTGAGTACAGCCCAGCTTTCCCTTTGCCTTCTTCATCTGCGGCGTGAGTCAGGTCGCTGAGCTCTGCACGTATACAGGCTCCGTGGCACTCGCCCGTTACTGCCGCCAACCAGCGTTTCACATTGTCACTGCGATCTGCCTCATCTTCGGGCGCTGTGACTAACTGAGCCCCTCCCTCAAAGGACAACGTCCCCCTCTGCTGTAAAAAAAGCAAAAAAACAAACAAAAAAGACTTAAGCTATTTTCTCTCTGCTATCTAGAATTTTCATCAAAACATTGTATATGTGGATGTAATAAAAGGTGAAATGACGACACCAGCAAATGTGACGTGTGACGGTGGCATTTTCTGCGCCTGAGACTGGCGTCTTCCCAGTTCAAGGGGCATCCTCTCCTCTGCTGGTTCTCTAGATGTGGTCGTGACAGGGAGGCACCTGTACATTTACAAGTTGTAGCAGGTGCGGTGTACCTTTCTTCTGACATTATTCCCATTCTTTGGGTCGATCCTCTTTCACTGCAGAGAAGCCTTTCGTTGATTTTCACTTGCAGATTTCGCCTGGTGACGGCCCCGCAGCACTCTGCGGCTGCAGAATTCACAGCTATATCAGGGAAACAAATGTACACTGCCATATTTAGAACAGGCATCTCAGAGCAACTCAGGTGAGTGACATTTCCATTGACGTACTGCTGCCCGATTACCAGGTATAAAATAGTTACAAAACACCACCACTAAGCACACACGTTAAGCGCATAAATTACTTGCTAACACGTACATGTTTTTGACAGACCTTCAAGTACATTCGAGTCGATTTGGTGTTTAGTACAAAAAGTACACAAAAATAGCTTCGCATGAGAAAGTGGTATCGTTTTGACAGCATTCTGCTGCCCCCTAGTGTTCATCATCTGTTCGGTTCATTAATTGAAACAACCGCAGTTGCGTAACCGAATGTAGCAAATGCGCCTTAAGCGACTTAGTCCGTTTCTTCGCTTTTCTTACATGGACAATATTTATATTTACATTTGAAAGATTAAATACGTTCTTAGCAAAGGCTAGCACATTTTATACCAGGAGTCTGTGGGATTATCCTTCACCTATAAAAATATAGCTTTTATCTTACAGACATCTCAGTTATTGTGTGTATACATGTATCTGTTTGTGTGTTTGTATAAGAAATATATAATTTGATCACTAATTTTAAATGAGGTTTCATAATCGTGGATTGTGTTGTGACACTTTTTTCAAATTGAACTAAAATCCTTTAAATGCCTCGTGAATAACTGAAACATACAGAAATCATTCACAGCACCCACTAGGATTGTGTCTGACTTACTGCTGGCAATGCGAACCAAACTCTTGCTCTGGTTATATAGGAACCTTAAGGCCCATAACAATGGACCCTGCACCCCACACTCCAAAAGCACACCCTCTGGAGCCCTGAGGGACAACGGTTCTATGTTTCTAAGTCCACAAAACACATGTAGACTGGCTGGGAAGACTCCCACAAACCCTCCAAAACCGTTGCGAGGGTAATGGGTTGGTCCAGTGTTCCATGACCAGGACGGAATCCGCATTGCCCCTCCTGGATCGGAAATCTTGGTCTGGATTTGTACGTCTCGGACCTGAGCTATCCACCTCCTTTGTGATCATAACAAGATCTCTCCATAGGAAAGCTAGGTTCACTCCCCATGAAAGGGCACAGAGACCAGGTGGGTCGGGTATCTTATCAGGAATCCACTCGCTCAGCTCCCAAGACCGCCGTCCTTCCAGGTACGTCTTGTTGGGCAGAGGCCCAGGGGAACATTCAGAACATCCTGGAGTTACTGCCAGCTGACTGGGGGGATGTCTGCAGATCCGCCAAAATGAGCTGGACGCAGGTCTGGTCTGACTAGATTAACATGCTGCTGCTGGAAGCATTACAAGGAAGAACAGCCCCAAAGAAGATGAAGATGACAAAACACAGAGCGCCGACACCCCCGTCCATCCAACAGGATATGTACAGCGGCTAATGGACAGTGTCTCGTTATTCCTTAAAATGAACTGTGACCGTTGCTCCTAAACAAGCCCCTGCTGTCTCCGGGTGTAATATCTGTGATGCCTGTGCTGTTTGTCACCTGTGCAAAAACACAGCCAGCAGCTTGGAAACTTGGTGCATCCATGCTGATGAATTAAACATGAGTCGCCTCCCCGAGGCTGGAGAGGGACCAACCGAAGCTGTTAGTTGATATGTGAGGTGCTCCGCATCTCTCTCCAATGTCCTGGACTGGCTGTCTAGCTGTCTGGCCGTCTGACTGTCCAGCTGTACCCAGCTACCTGTATTCAGCACCCATCACTGGCTAGTGTATTTGCCTTACCATCTGCACTGAAGGACGACCTGACACCCTCCTGGGACGCTACGCAGATGGCGTGAGGCACCTACAGCAGAAAAATGTAAAAGCTGTGAACCTCTGCACCAAGGGTTTTCAACATTTCACTAATTTTCAGCTTTTTGTGACCTATTTAAAGCATAAAAGTATTTTGTGTCCATATGTTCTGTAATTTAAGCAGCAGACACTACATATGACTATGCAAAAAGCTGTGAATTTCTTGAAACTTTTTTTGTGAATTATTAGATACTCTAGTGTCCTTTATATTTATGAAGTAAAATTTTAGCTAATGCTCAAGCAGATCAGAATTTTATATAGCAGTAAAATGCTATTTTTCCAATTATAACTACATGTGTGTGTGCTGTGTTACTAAACATATTTATCTCACTTTTATAGACATTAGAAAATATATCCTCTGAATGCTGTTCCCCCTTTCATACACATGATTGACAATGATATAAATTAGCTGACTTTAATATAACTAGCTGGTTTTAACTGCTTAGCGTATGATGTGTGTGTGTGTGTTCTGTCATTGATTGATATCCCATCCAGAGTTGTGTCCTGTGTTTGCGGGGACTGAGACCAAAGTTTTGGTGACCTTACCCAGGGTAAGTCAATATGGAAGATGGATGAATTACAACAGGCTGAGTTGCTCATGTGGTTTAATTTTGAAAGGGGAGTCATGTATCTTATGAAGTAAAACCCTTTTGAATAGAAAGTAGCAGCATTGGTATGGGTACTTGCTGACCTAGAACCTTCACCTACTGCCAAGGCATATTGAACCAACTTCCAGAGGATTCAGATGAACAGCAGCTCCCTTATGGTCAGTCCTACAGCTCACAGTTGCCATCTTTTGTCCACCTTCTACTTGAAGCTCACTGACCTGAAGATATATGTTACTCACGTCGTCATTCTTGTACGTTCGACACAATGCAATGGGAACTGGAATAATGTATCTTTAACCATTACACCCCCTGCTGGGTAACAATGATACTCCTTAGGTCCAGTGTGTTCTGATCAAGGTGGAATACTGCAAAATCTTTCCAAAAACTCTGCAATCAGGAATTATCGATAACGGTAGAGGCCTGTAAGCTTGGTTTCATGATGATTTTTTTTAGATGAATTCATCAATCTTGTCACCATTCCTCGATTTTATATTTCAGAGTACTAGGAATAGCATACAAGGGAATATGATCTGAAATTTCCAGATATGAACCCAACTAAAGAACAAACAAGAACTGCATAGATTGACTGTGATACAAAACTAAAAGTTTTTACTTTTTATTTATGATACAAAAGTTTAACTTGTCTTGGAAACTTCATCCAGGCTGCAGCAATTCTAAGCAGTCAGGCATCTCACCATGGCGACACTGCTCTCAATCTCACCATGGCGACACTGCTCTCAATCTCACCATGGCGACACTGCTCTCAGTGGCACCGCGCTGTCCAGTACTCAGCCGGACATTACAGTTTTATGTTCACACCCCTGCTTCTGGGGAGGTGTCAACCTACCATCCAATTAACTTTTTCCTCAGAAATTTGTCCTCCTCCACTAATGAAAGTAACGACTCACGACTAAGTGCATGGACACAGTAGGACGTGACCATTTGACCCACTGCATGCCATGAAAAGTACATCACAGGGACCGTGGATGACTGACAGAGGACAGCGATAAAGATGACTGACAGAAATAGATGAGTGATGACAAATGGGGCACTGATAGTTTTTTTTTAAACTCTCTGAGCAAGTGTGCATCTATTATTCCATAACGAGGCCAATGCAAAAATGTATATCAAAGACGTTAAAACTGCCAAATCAGCTTTCTACTTGGGCTCTGTATTCCCAGATAAACTTTTCCCCAATTCCAGTCCCTGAAGGCAGAATCTAACACAGTCTGCAGATTACTCTGCTGAAACATCTTAATCAACTAATTACTAGATTTAGTAGGTGTTTGAGCAGGGAAATCTGCTGACTGTGCTGAATTCTGCCACTCCAGGACCGGAAATGTGGAACCCTAATTTAGGCGCCCAAATATGTTCCTTATGGTTGATGGCACCTCAGCATCTGAAGTAATTAACAGGTAACCTTCTCGACACAAGCCCCACTGGGACATCTGTCTGATCAATCAGGCAAACGGGTGTGTTATTTGGCAATATTGCAACTCAGGAGTAATAAGCAAACATGCACCTGCACCAAAACAGCTGTGGGACTTTATTGCAGTAGGAATACAGACAATATACAAAATTAACTAGTCTTCAGCCGCATTACAGCCAGCAGAAACCATTAAGATATACACACACATACAGATACGTGTTCTAGCCCTTGACAAATCTGCTTAAGTAAATAGGCTTTTCTGCGATACAGGATGGAAAATTTGAGTTTGCTTCCTGTCTCCAGAAAACAAAAAAGGAGACTGAGGAATACCAACAAGTACTTAGAGCAGAGTCACAGCAGTAAGAATGACCTGAGATCAGGCTTGGTAGCACACAGACCTCTGACACGGAGAAAGACAGCTTCACAATCATCACCAAGGGATTCAACTACATTTCCCGGGAAGAGGAAGGCAGACAGTTTTAAATCTGCTTCAACCTGGTGAATCTCATTCGGTTTCAGAATGGCTGCACAGATGGTCTGAAGTCTTTTTTGAGAGTTTCGACTCAGGACATGTTGAAGTTCCAACCCTCCTCACTCTGCCTTGTCCTTCTGCTTCCCCGTGGTGAGAACTTTCCTGGCTACTGTGGAACTCACTGTGGACATCCCCCCAGTCAGTGCAGACACGCCCCCCTTGACGAGGCCAACGCCCACAGCTGGGACAGCACCCACTGCCGTCTTTGTGATCGCCAGGCTCTTGCCACCCAGCCAGGCCACACTGCCAACAGTGGCACCTACCACCCCCTTGGTGGCGCTGAAGAGGCCACCAGTCACTCGCCAGATCATGCCAGGTGCTGGGGCAGGGTGCTCTTTACCGCCATCTGTGTGTAGGAACAGGCACTGACAGGGATTACCTCATCTTTACTGAAGCAAATAATCTTCTCTTCAATGAGCTCCCATACACAAACAGACGCCATTAGCATTCAGTCGTCTAATGGCGCTACGGCCAATCCCACAGAAAGCGGGAACACAAAACACATTAAGTAAACAGCATTCGTGGAGAGCAGGTACGCAGTAATTATTGGCTTCCCACAGACTTTTTTCCCAGAAAAATGTAAACTATTACTCCAGAAACCAACACACAGGTTTAAGAAGAAATGTGTACGCTGAAGTAAAAATCCCATGATGGGTGGATGCATACACTTTTACTGTATCTCATTGTCTTATATCTATATCTGTAGAAATGCGATACATTTCTTTGCAGTTTTGTTTTTTCTGTATGTCTGTCCTGTGTAAGTATATAGAGAGCAACGAAAAAACACTGGAGACAAGTTCTTTGTGTGTGGGAACATACTTCGCCAGTAAAGCTGACTCCGATTCTCAGAAAAACAATTTCCCTGTACTTTGTCAGGATGGCCACTAGGTGGCATTCGTTTGTTGACACTAAAGAAGGATTAGTGAGCTCTCACCCCCCGCGGGTCCGTCGGCATCGAAGTCGGGTTGTGGTTCTTCGTAACAACCTCCTTGAATAATCTCGTTGTTCACATTCTGATGGGGTTAAAAAAGCACCAGATATTAACACAGGTATTAATAAAGATATAGAATGAGGAATCAATAATATTTCGATAATGCGAATATTAAAAAAAAAACTCTTCGCAAAAATTAAGTGCTGCCTGTCTCTTTAAAGGACCAAACCTTTACATTACATTAATTTACGATTACATTTCGTCCGTATATTTTTAATACTGACAGGAATGCTCCCAGACAAAGAGCTAGGGATCACATTATTCTGAAATGTGCTTTTGCAAAATGAAAAGCAAGCATATATAGCATATATATGCCTATTTCATTTTCATTCCAGAAGATCTGTTATATTAAACGTGTGCGTGGAATTGTATTTTCGGGGGGGGATAAGCAACCATGTATGTGTATGAGCAGAGAGTGCTTATTAATTAAAGTTAACAACAAAGGCATTCGTTTATTTCAACGATGCACGTCAATCAATAAAGCGACCAGAATTCATTATAATCTAAATAGTTGCATAATTGTGTTTGATAAGTTCGTGAAAGCAAAACAAAGTTCTTACCTTCACCATCTTTTCCAGAACTTTCCTAGTAGCTGCGGCGTTGTGCTCCAAACACACCTGAGTGCGATAATCTGAGATCGTCACCTTGGCAGTTCAGATCCCAGCGGACCGGCGTGGATTGGCTCGCCACTCGGCTCGGTTCCGCTCCCCTTGGCTACCCGTTTATTATAGGTGTACAATCATAACCCAAAGTGCGGGGTTCGGACTCTGCGACCTCCAAGGCTGCACTTCTGCCTCCGGATCTTGCGTCACCCACGATTTGCTGGAAGGGGGATATTGTTTTGTACACGAGTGTGATTATTTTTAATTATATTTTTTACAAGGAATACAAGTCACAGTACCTGACACAATCATATGTATATCATCGCTATCATTTAATGTGTGACCAAAATTCCAATAATAATAATAATAATGTAGGTATATACGTCCATGGACTACATACATTAAATGCATTCAGTTCTTACCAGTGCATGAGTGTGATGGTCTGCCGGCAGATGACTATTGCGTCATGCTTTATATTTAAATGCGGCTTCGATCTTCTTGCTGCGAAACGTGATCCGCTCCACTTTGCCCTTGAACTTACAGTAAATGACTAAGGAAGTCAGAAACAATGGTGCTGCGTTCAGTCAAACTCTGCGATTTGTTCTTGCACAGAAAACATTCAACTGTGTTAAAGATCTGAGTAGAGCATTTGTGATTCAAGATGTCTGTCTTCACTTAATTCCTCACAAAATAGGACCAGGCGCTCTAGTTCGTAAGTCCAGACCATACAAACGATACTCATTCACTATTTAAAGCTGCAGACGTCACTTTCGTCATGCATCACTTTTTGCTAATTGCGCTGCTTTAATACTGCCATCTGTATGTCCGTCTTATCATTGGCATTATTGCAGATCACCGAGGTCCTGCTTATTCCATGCCTGGGAGGTATTTGTGCTTGGGGCAAACATCACCTTAGGGCATCTTTGAACCTTAGGTTCGCATAGTGCCTGAAGAGACCTATCATTTAGCTCAGCATACGTATCCACCCCAGATAGCAAAATCTTTCTGGCCCAGATGTGGCCCACATCACGCATTTTCATCTGGCCCACATACCGCATGGAAT
>JABFEB020000124.1:19868743-19881149 GCA_019775895.2 Stomatorhinus ivindoensis | reverse complement strand
TAAATCAGAGTAATATGTGCTCTCTGGTCAGACAGAGAATACAGTAAATCAGAGTAATATGTGCTCTCTGGTCAGACTGGGTGAAATGCCAAGCAGTAGCGTTGCGAACTAACTGTAGCCGAGAAAGGAGAGATTTGTTCAGACGTGTGGCCTGTACTAAGAAACGGGGTTACTGACTTATCGGGGTAACTTGTCGGATTTAAGGCAAAATAGTTAAAATTGACTTCATATTCGCTCACTTACATTAAATCTTTGAATCCGACAAGTTACCCTGATAAGCCAGCAACCCCGCTTCATAGTACAGGCCCCTGAATACAGAACGTTACAATAATCTAGACGTGAATAAATATGGGGGGGGGGGGGGGTGATCAGGACAAATATATCAGCCCTAGGGGAGGCCCTGCAAAATAGCTCCCCCCCCGGCAAATTCTACCCACTATGGGATTTGCATTTCTTCAGAGTAGAAGTGCGAGAGGGGGAAGGGGCTAGAATTTCTAGCTAGATGCCTTAGTTCCTGTCCATGTTTTAAATATGCCTCATGAGCTTTGGATAGTGCCAAACTATAAATTCGATTCCTCTCCAGGCTGTGTCATTCAAACACGGTGTCATGCAGCAAAGTCCAACTGCACCGCATACGAGCTCGTGGCTCTTGAGGTAGCTTACCAGTAATCTGTTTGGCAAACTCGGTTTGACAAGCTGGTTTGTAGACACAGCGGCCGCTAGACGTTTAAAAAATCAATTCCAGTACCAAACACTTTGTTTATAGACCAGGTTTTTTATATCAGCTTTACTGATTTTTAACATTTATCTCAGAGACAACAGGTACAGAAGATGTTATCAGTTCACTGATGGCCATCACAGTTAAAACAAACTTTGAAAAAAAATGACTCACAACAAAAAATGTCCGGCATCCGAGAAGTTGCGACAGAAGCATTTTTGAGCCAGACACTGCAATCTGCATAACTATAGATATGCGGCAAATCACACTGGCAAAGATGAATCTGAAGCAGGATCACAGGGCTCGTAGTGGTTGACAAATACCTCAGTTATGTGCAGGTATGTGGCTTCTAGAGCAAAACAAAACAAAACCTAAAACACAAAATAACAGTAGGCTCACCAGGGAAGACACACTATGGGAAATTCAAAGATGTCAGTTAATCTAACACTATGTTTTTCTACTGCTGGAAGAAACCAGTGCACCCACTGAGCAGCCATTTGTCATCCAGTGATAAAACACAAGCAAACTATATTAATTATATAGGTGTAATACAGTAACACCAAAACCTGTCTTTTTAGGACAGGTCAACAAATGTAGCAGCCTTTGAACTCTGTGCTTGGATTAGATTACAAAGCTTTGACACTCCTGGGATAGATGAGCAATAAGCAATCCAAACCACTGCTATGTTTGTAATCAGAAGGTAGCAGGTTTAATTCTCAAGGTCGGCAGTGGGATATATATATATGTGATATATATAATGACAACTTGTAAATATGGAGCTTGTCATGGTCTGGTTTATATTCGGCACTCGCAGTTGTGTAAAAGAAATGAACAGGGGTAAAGACCTGAAGATCCAAACCATTATGGCCAAATGGCTTCTGAAACTACAAGGCTTGTGGGCTGCTCATGGTCAGCTTTGGTGAGTACCTACTGAGAGGGGTCTGAGGACAGAACAACCATGACCCACCGACAGAGTGGTGGGCATAAAGCACGCAGATCAACAATGCCGAGATGAAAGGTGACATCTGAGGACATCAGGAAGAAGGTGGTGACAGGCCATCAGGCTGGGGAATCTACAGGACCATCTCCAAAAGGTTCCAGCTCCATCCATCCACTGTAAGACAAATCGTTTACAAATGAAGGGCACTCAGCGTCACACTCAGCCTCACACTCAGCCTCACACTCAGCCTCACACTCAGCCTCACACTCAGCCTCACACTCAGCGTCACACTCAGCGTCACCGCAAGTGGACGGCCATCAAAACTTTCACCAAGAAGCACCAGAACAATAATTCAGGTAAAGGCCAACCCGCACATCACCCACCTCCAAAAAGGTGCAGACCTCTCTGGCGGCATCTGGGATAAATGTACATGTGCCTATAATTAGGCTAAAAGGGAACAGACGTGGCATTCATGGGAGAGCTGCTAGAATGAAGCGTCTGCTCTCAAAAAGTTGCCCATTTAAACTTTGCCAGAGAGCACTTGGACAAACCAGTGGCTTTCTGGAAGTCCATTCGCCGGACAGATGAGTCCAAAATTGAATTATTTGGCCACAATCACAGGTGCCATGTTTGGAGAAAAGTCAACTCTGCATATCAAGAAATGAACCTCCTCCCAACAGGGAAGCGTGGTGGTGGAAATGTGAAGGTCTTCTGCTCTTCTGCCTCCGCACCTGGACGACTCCATATTATCCAGGGAACCACTGATTCCCAGGCCTATCCACAAACTCTTGACCAGAATCTCCTGCCATCCATCAGGGAGTTGAAGCTGAGATGGAAAAGGATTATGCAATAAGAGAACAATCCAAAGCATTCCACAAAACTAGCAAGGAATGCCTTAAGAGAATCCTTAAGAGTCTCTCTCCGGACTGGCCCAGTCAAGGTCCGGACCCCAGTGCCTTAGAAATGCTGTGGCAAGACCTGAAGCAGGCGGTACGTACAGTACCAGATGTCCCTCCAGCCTCTCGCAACTGGCTGAGTTCTGCAAGGAGGAGTGGGCAAAAATCCCCAAAAGCAGATGTGAGAGACTGGTTAGTGGTTACAGGAGACGTTTGGTTAAAGTAATGGCGGCAAAAGGAGGAGCCACATACTTTTGCACATGGCAGATTTTCTGTTCTTTGAGAGATAAATTACTTTTGTTGAATAAATAATTAATATTAATGAAACTCCTTTGCCAACCTAATTTCCCATGGAAAGTTTCTGAAACTTTTTCACCCTTTTGCAACTATATTCGTCATACATGTCGATGTACACAAAGTGAGTACTTCATGAAACTAGGCCAGGTATCCAGTTCTTGGAAGTTTTTCCTTCACTAACATTTTCTGCGTTACGAGGAAAAGGAGCAGACGTATGAAATCATAAGAAGCAGAAGACTTGGAGATTGTATTCCTACAATTCTATCATACCATTCTATCATTAAACTTTTCAGAAATATAATTAGGCCTACGTTAGGTCTTAAACTCACTTAACGTTTCCAGTTAACACGGGTAATGTAAAGCGTGCATAAATATAAACCCCAAAACGAATATGTTCACTAGGGGATATTTATAACGTAAGCACCAAAGAACGTGAAGAAAATAATTCCTCATAATGTCCGTTAAACGGGTTCCACCGAAAGCTCAGGAATCCAGCCGTGCAAACCACAGGTGCCAAAGGAAACTTCGGCGGAAGAAAATGTTTTTTTTTGCATCACCACGACCTTTAGAGTAGCTTTAAAACACACTTCGTAAGCATTGCAGAATCTAGGCAAGCAACTACTGAAGCAGGAGTGCGGGTTTCAGAGTGATCGGCTCCCCTTCTTTGATGTGCTGTTACCTTGTCGGATTGCGTGACCAGCGCTGCGTTTCTAACATCCGCAATATAACCACGGGTCCGATTTCGATAACCCGGAGCCACGTCCGCCTCGGAACTGCGGGGCATCAGCTGACGGGTTTCAGATGGTCTCTCTCAACCATGTCCAATAAGCATGAGTCTCCACCCCACACACACAAACACACACACACACGCGCACGCACGCAGACACACACACGGTGAAATACCCATGCATATAACCATGAAGCTTTAATGAGGTTTCACGTCGATCGGACACTTAGGTTGCGAGGTTTTATGAGGTAGGGATCCAAAAATAATATAATAATATCAAACTAACTTTACTGGTGATGGCAAATTCAGAGTAGGGACTGCAAACGGAGAAACGGAAGTGTGGGCTTAGGAACCGATTCGTGTGCAGGTTTATTACCAGACCGGCACTTGATGTGACGTTAAATATGATTTGATAACGCTATGTTGTTCTAGTAGCCATCTGTCTTGTTTTGTACTCTCCACCTCATTTTATTGAATATATTTAGTTAACTAGAGCAAAATAATGTGACCGAAAATAAATACATTTTATTAGGGGTGATGTCACGTGTGTCGTTAGAAAGTGCATTAACACAATTATTCAGGATGCTTGGGAACTACAAAGACAGCTGAAATGGCACAGGTATTTATGGAAGTAAATCTGTGTCATCACAATTTGAATTTTATATTCCACTGAAATTCTAACATTGAATACTTGTGCATTGGAAATATGCATCGGAAAAACAGATTTACATCCATAAGTTTTGGTTTAATGGGGTTCAGAAAATACATGAATATACCTGGCTGTACGTTATGACGGCAAAGGCTGACCACTACGAGCTTTAAGTTGGCGTTACGGTTTCCCAATGAGCGGAACCAAATCCGGCCAGTATAAGCATTATTGGTGTTTTTACAACTCCGTTACTCACCAACTCCCCACTGTAACTTTCACATGTGATTTGTGTTATTTGTAGTAAATAACTAAACAGAAGAACCACGGTGTCACGTATTTCATGGAGGGAGTGAAACCCAGTCTTGTATGCCGTTAAGATGTGCCTTTCTTTGAGTTGCAGGTTCAAATTTGCAGTTTCCTAAATGTTTTTGCAGATTCCTCCTTTAGCTATATCTAATAAGTTTAAAGATATGCTGGATCTATAGAAATAACCACGAGGCAGATGCGAACGAGGAATTTGACGTCAGTGAGTTAGAGTGAACTTTAAACAGCACGAGCCAGAGAGCGAAAGTGCCGCGCTTGTGCGGGTTGCCTTTACTGGGGGTAAAACAGCTGGAGCCCAGTTCTCTTATAATAATCTTATTATTATCTTATTATTACTATCTTGTCGAACACGCATGTCACCAGGCGGACGCGGCTGAAAAAGAAACGGGGAAACTTCTAACGTAGGCTTCTGTTCTTCTTGCTGTCGCACACGTGAGCTCCGGGACTTTGCGTTTAAGTCTTCATGGCGATTTTAAAGAAAACTGAATAAATGCAAGGCGAGAGTTAAGGGCTGCCAGTTCCAGACGTTATCGGGGCGCTATGAACTGGGACAAGATAAAAGGGGCTCGGGCACGTCTAAGAAACATCGCTCCTAATTTTCTGAAAAACACAAGAAGTGAGTACGCACTTTATTAAAGTTTATATAGTATAGATATATTGTCAATTATGAAGCATTCTGTACGCGAATACTACAGGCGCGAAATTGCTTACTGCAGTAATTAACGCATGGGAGATTATATAGCCTACTGTATAGTGGCTGGAATGTTTTTGTCTAATATTCTGGTTTTAAGTTAAGATTCTGGTCGCGTAGTTTGCGTATAAAATGTGAAATTTAAAGCGCAGTTTTGTTTGTTTATATTTTTTAATTTATGAATGTATTTTTATTAACACGTGGGCGATGAAGGTCTATATCGGTGCGTTTTTAAAGCAGATATTGCGAACTGACTGCGCTTTCAAACCCGGTACAGGCTGTTCATTCTTTCCGCTGTCAGTTGACACCACGACAGGCTGCCAGACCGCTCGCGTTTATCTGAGCAGAAGAGACCGGTGTCTGACGGCAGAAGCGCACTGAGATCGGGATTGTGTAGGCTGTCTGTGTTAAGCTTTTCCGGCCACTGATGCTAAAGCGCTCTTTCTTTTGCGCATTCATACACAGAAAGCGCTGTAAAATGTTTAGGCAGGAAATGGTGAATGGCATTAGTACTTGAAAGTTTGGTCGTCTGTAGTTTTCTCGTTACCATACAAAATACATGGTTTTTGCGTCGACGAGTACCAAAAAGACACGTATCGGCGTGTGTGTAATATGCTGTATTTTCTTCTTAATTGCTTATAAGCTGCCCTATAACCGGGGCATAGTGTTAATATTATGTTGTATCCATTACCTTAATGCTATGCCAGTAATCAGTTTTCAGTGGAAAAAGACCGTAGTCAATGAGGGTAATTGTCAAGGGAAAATATTTACCCACATGTTAATGGGGTCCTGTGTGCTGTAACTCAGAAGCTGAATTTTCACTTTCTCTTCTGAGTCTCGCTTGTGGTAACCGAACCCTGCGATCCTCCGGAGAGAAATCTCGTTGCGTTACAGTTAATTTTCACACTAAGAAGACCATGTTTACGCGCTTTGAAAATCCGCCAGACTGACGTGGCTCGTTGTTGCAATGGAACCTTAACAGCTGTTCACCCAGGACAAAGTGACTAAGCCGGTTCCTCTACTTTTGTCCGTTTCACAGGAATGTGAACCAAATTGCTTAGTCACCCCCCCCCCCCTTCCGTGGCAAAAGGCCTGCTGCTCATGTGATAAGGCTTTTCTCAGTGTGAATGCTGATGATGTCACCCTTGTTTGCACCACAATCCAATGCCCGCTCAGTCACGACCCTATATCAAGTGTAGGTTTACATTAACGCTATGATCAAGCAGGTTGTGTACTCTGCAGTCGATGCCAGTCAATGCCTATCGTGCAAATCTGATTGGATGTGCCAGTGAATTTTAAATTAAGCATCTGTGGTTTGCCTTCTTGGATTGGTTGAGTGTTCACCAGTTTCGTACTAAGATGTTTATTGTATTTGTAGGACTGGGGCTGGGGATTGTCCAGCGCTGCCTGATGACCCCAAATTGGGGTCGTGACCCATGACTTGAGAATCACATTCTGGTCTAAGGGATGTTCAGATTCGGTCATGGGATGGGGGGGGGGGGGACCTCATTGGCTTCCAGTCCTGCTGGTGTGTCACAGGCACCTGCACACAGCTTCATAATCCCAACCACTCTTTTAACTCTGTATTTTACTAACACTTCACTGTTGTCGAGATGGATGCATTGCACTGAATTTAACTTGCGACATTTTTATTGACTCCCTGCCCCTGAAGGTGCCTAAAATGCATTTTTGCTTGCAAATTCTGTATGTGCTGTCGCCCATGTTACTTGACGTAAGGAGACGAGTGATCCTGTTGTTTACAGGAGGTGGATGTGCGCAGACTGGAAAGCGAAAGCGACTCGAGCTCCTAGCTTGGTTTTTATCTGGTCTTCTAAGAAAAGTAGGTCAGGCATGAGGATGTGGGGCCCTTTGCCTGTTGACCTAAAGCAGCGTCGTCCAGTTCCGGTCTTAAAGGGCCAGAATTCAACACAGTTGACAGATTTCCCCGCTCAATCGCATATCAATCAGGTAATTACCAGGTTTAATAGGTTGTGTTGGGGCAGGGAAATCTGCGCACTGTGTTGCAAACTGGTCCTTCAGGTGTGGAATTCAGTATCGGTAACCGAAAATACAAGCACAACCAGCAGGTCGCTCATTCATGCACCAGATAGAACTTTGCAGGGTAAGCGACCAAGATTCATGACCTGGATTACCCTCTAGTTTGTTCTCAGGTTGTTTCTCAGCGATTGTCATGCTACTTTGGGCAAAGAGCTTCTGCCGGGTCGCTGCGTATCAGGGATAGATGTTGTCCCCCCCCCCTACCTAAAATAAAAGGTGCCATTGTGACTGTTAAAGGTTAGGAGGAAGATCAGGGTCCCCAGAAGAGGTTGAGTTCTGTATGTTCTGCCATCCAGTAGTTTCCTAGGCGTGGTGAGTTTTTTGTAACTGTGGAGATCTGTATTTAAGCTTTAATATGGAACCTCCGTTGTTCCCTTCTGTCGAATTTGAGTGCAACTTCAGTAAAATAATTTTCCAGTAAAGTTGCTGAAAAAATATAATGTATTTTTACACCCAGTTATATTAAGTTGTTTTTAATTTCCCATTAAATTCTCATTAAATCCCAGTTTAAATTTTGTTGTTAGCTTATAAAGCATGTTTAGTTTTAAATATGGCAAATTTAGAATGTTGTGTGTGTACCATGTTATGTATGTATCATGTTGTGTGTGTACCATGTTGTGTGTGTATCATGTGTGTGTGTACCATGTTATGTGTGTATCATGTGTGTGTACCATGTTGTGTGTGCATCATGTTGGATACATTTAGTTAATCACCTACAGTAAGAAAGTATCTTTGTGTAATGCATCTGCGGCTCATTTTTGCAATTCCACTACAGTTTCTGAGATGAGTCACTTGTTTTGCTTGAAACGGAAATGAGGAAAGCTACAGTTTTTCCAGTGTTGAGTTTTGATTTGCCCAGTCAACAATTGCCACGTTTCTAATGCACACAATGTGTCTACAGTAGTCTTGTCCACTCTCCAGCGCAGACATGACTCTGTGCCCTGTGAATCAAGGCTTCAAAATGGTCTGCCTCTGTCTAGATCTGGTCACTGCTGGTTTTGTAGTTCTTAATCTCTTGATGTGTGTTTGGCTACATGACAAGTCCACATCAGGCCTACATGTTAAGGGTTCTGCTTTTAGTTGGCTATGGACCAGTTAATGTTGTGGACTAGTTACTCCACCCATTTACTTAATGCTGGGAATCCAGAATCAATTTTCATTTCAAGAGTGAGGAGAAAGACAAGAGATGTGGGAGAAGAACCTTCTCAAATGAAACATTTTGTGGGGGAGGGGCGTTTAAATCTCAGGGGTCCAAGTCCAACTGGCTGCCTATAATCCCAGGGAAATCTGACTAGGCAAGTCAAGATATAGTGGTGGTTTGCAAGCGAAAAATATTACCCATGCCTTCATTTTTCATTCCCACTCTGTAAAAATATTAGTAGTTGATTGGTTATCTGTCACCAGGGCAAGAGCAGGCATCTCAGTCGGGTCTACTGGCACCCACAGCGAAGCCGGACGCTCCCTTGGAGAGGTCTGCTCCTGAGACATACTTTCAGAGTGGGCATTTCTTTGAGTACTTGGTGGTGGTGAGTCTCCAGAAGAGTGAGGGCTGTGCCTACAGCCCAAAGATCACATACCAGTTCCCCAAGGTGAGCTCCTTGCCCTTTGCTGGCCAGCAACGGACTATATGTCCTTGCATAGAAATGCTCTTTGATTGGCCACACAATGGTTTTTACCTGGGGCTATCAATCCGAAATCCTTGAACAAAGGTGATCTGTTCCTCCAGGTTCTTACCTGGCTTCCTAGCCTCCTTGTTTTCCTATAACCTCCACCTGCTGTCAGTAGCTGCTACCTTTACTTATGTCTGGCTTGGCCGCCTCCAAAACCCTAACCCACTTCTCAATCTCTACATCCTTAACATTTGCATGACATGCCTTGGTCTGATACATATTGATTCTGTTCAAGTCTGACCTCTGTCCCCTCTGCTCCCATGCTGTTCCAGCTTAACTGCGTCATCTATTGCCGTCTGCTTCCTTTGCTCCTTTACTGAAGTGACGCGCTTGTGAAGGATCTCGCAGACACATTCATAATTGTTACCTTTGCCGCAAAATCTGCATCTTTCACACCTGCGCGACTCTTCTGTCAGTTGACGTCTTCGGTCTGTTTTTTACAGTGTGATGGCATGGTGAAGTTCCAGAAGGAGGAAGAGGAGAAGATTCTGAAGGCCATCACCTTGTTCTGCTTCCCAGAAGGGGTCCAGTGGGTACCACTCACAGAATACCGCAGGTGGGATGCCAATAGCAAGGTCATTCTCCTGGGACGACACCAAAAGCCGCCTCTTGCTGTAGCCTCAACTTGGCTTGTGTCTTCATGGAGATCCTGTGACGTCACCAACTGGCCATTTCTGCTGAAGCCCTGAACCAAAGCAGAGAGCAGCACTCTGCAAACCACACAGACTCTTAGCTCTTTGTCGTGGTCTTACACTCCCTGGGAAAAGAAAAGAGTACAAGTTTGTACCTTTGCTTGTCACTGGGGCAGTTCCCTCAAGGATCTGCCAATCGTACGCTTAGCTGTAGCTAATTGTACCTTTTATGGTACAGAGATGGACTCCGAAGAACATTTCTGTACCATCGATGGTACATTAATACCGTTTGCACCTTTACGATGTTCCTCAGAATCAATTTCTGCATCTTAAAATGTAGTTACAATGGTACAGCGCCAGTGACAAGCAAAGATACATATTTTTCCCGTTTTTTTATGAGTGTAGGGAAACAAAAGTAAAAGATGCATCATTGTGTGGTTTATGGATATTGAGAGCAGCTGATAGGCTTCGTCTCTATTGCGCATTCTCTGAGACGGTGAGAACTCACACTATCCAGAAGAGTCAATGTCATGCACTGTGTCTTCTCTTCTATTGTCTGTTCCTTGAGGGTACTTTGGGCTCCATAACAGGTGTGCTGTTTTCTCTTGCCTTTCCACCCTCTGCCAGTGAGACCTTCTCCTTTGTTCTAACGGAGCTGGATGGCAGCAGGAGAAATGGATACTGTCGCAGACTGCTGGTAACACTAGACTCATGAGTTACACTGGCCTCTTCGGGAAGGTGGTGGCTTAGATTTCAGTGTGAGAATCAGATTTGTAAAAATAACTATTTCATTACCACTCCACCCCCACAAGCCCAATGGCAAAGGTGCCCGTCCCCCGGAAGCCTATTGCATCATCAGCCGTTTGGCCTGTTTTGGACTCTTCTCCAAGGTAATCGGTGGATCCGACATGCCACATTGTTATTCTGTTAAACTAGTAAAACCATTGGCTGGTTCTAATGGCCCAGCTGGTAAACACAGGCACAAGTATTAATTTAGCACTAGTAAACAATTTTCCAGAGCAACCTTCTTAAAGAAAAAAGGTTTCCATTTTTTTTTTAAAACTGAAATTCCCCATGTGGCCCCATTTCACGTCTCTCTGCGGTACAGATCTTTGACGAGGTGGAGAAGCGACGGCAGAAATCTATGGCCATGATCTACCCATTCATGCAGAGCTTGCGGGAAGCGCAGTTTCCAGCACCGGGGCAGACAGTGAGAATCAAGAGCTTCATCCCTGAGTCTGGCACAGAGGTGAGAGCATGAGCTGGACCACAGGACAGGCATACTGGGTTGATTTGCAGACACTGCAGGTCTGTGAAGGCTTTTTTGCAAAAAAAAGTTATGTAATTTAGCATGGCCCTCAACCTTTATTATGAATATTTATCATACATTGATCCATAAGTTGTGTCTTTGTCTGACGTCACCCTGGTTGCCAGATCATCCATGAATCATCCATCTAGACACAGTCCACACAATTCCAACCCTTCTGTGACCACAACCGGGCAACCCACAACTCCATCAAGGGTTGTGTGCAGCTTCTCCCGGTGCAGCCCGGCAGGCCAGATGAATACTGGATGAATGAGCTTAGCCAACTGAGCTGGTGTGAGGATGTCAGGGCAGGATGGCGTCACACCAAAAAAAACTAATTTCAGCAGAGTTGGACAGAGCTCCTGTTTATATCTGCTAGTTACCAGGATAGTGGCCTTTTGCAGAGTCTGTAAGATTGATTTTAATATTGGGTACAAAATTTTGGGACATTAATGTTGGCAGGTATGCCAATGAAGGCATACAATCTGAGCTAGTGGCTAAACTTTGAATGGACACAGAATCAGGTGGCAAACTCAGACGCCGGAGATGTGGTTGACTGGGCTCCAGGTCTGACCACCCCACCCCTCCTCCTTTTGCTTGGGCTCAGGAGATCGCACTGACGCGGCCTCTGGACTCGTGGCTGGAACACGTGGACTTCCGCACACTCTTCCGCTGCCTGAGCGATGAGCAGGTCCTGCTGGTGTTCGCCGCCACCGTACTGGAGAGACGCATCATCTTCGTGGCGGAGGAGCTCAGGTATCCTGGTGCCTTGGGTTTGGCCGAAGTAACTCAGTATGAGGGTGGAATTTCAGATCTCTGTAACTAGGAGGTCACATTCCAGAATGCTCTCCATGCTTTGTCATGAGGTGCGGAGTACGAGTGCTGAATGTGGAGCCAAGCTGGATCAATGAAGAGAAATGGGCGTGAATCTAACTCATTGAGTGGGAATCTTGAATGTTAAATAACTGATGCAAGTCATGCTATTGCAAAACCGTCATGATTTAATTTGAGTAAAACTTGGTTTTAATCATACATTTTTATTATACTGAAAACAAATAGTCAATAAAAATCTTACTAACATATTGTCGCTGTAATTTAAATTATATTATCTTATATCCATAAAAGAATTCCCAGAACTTACACTCTTCATGGAGTACTTATGGGAAGTTGGCCATGTTTGTCATGTACAGTATCTTCATGGAATGCTCAGCAGCTGCGTACACATCCCTCATGGACCATGTTTGCCATGTACAGTATCTTCATGGAATGCTCAGCAGCTGCGTACACATCCCTCATGGGCCATGTTTGCCATGTACAGTATCTTCATGGAATGCTCAGCAGCTGCGTACACATCCCGCATGGGCCATGTTTGTCATGTACAGTATCTTCATGGAATGCTCAGCAGCTGCGTACACATCCCTCATGGGCCATGTTTGTCATGTACAGTATCTTCATGGAATGCTCAGCAGCTGCGTACACATCCCTCATGGGCCATGTT
>JABFEB020000124.1:19845263-19857762 GCA_019775895.2 Stomatorhinus ivindoensis | reverse complement strand
CCCCCCCCCCCCCCCCCCCCCCCCCCCCCCCCCCCCCCCCCCCCCCCCCCCCCCCCCCCCCCCCCCCCCCACCATTCGACTTCTATCTCTCCACTGAGGTTTCGTTAACGTCAAGTCAGATATTTTTCGTATTAGCGATTTCCATATTACACCCTTATGCTAGTCTCTAAGATCTCATATGTGCCAATACATCAGGCCATACACAAGAATAAGTGTGTTCACAGATTACTTTCAAAGGCAGACCTTCGACATTACAGCGAGCCAGAAGTGTTAGTACAATTAGCAGAAGACAGTGAGACACAGGGGGGGAACATACGGGATTTATTTTTGGAGCAATCTGCCAGAATTCTATCTTTTAATGGAGGAAATAAAATGACAGATAGGATATGCCTGGCCGAGATAACAGTTTTGCTATTCATTTAAATAATATTCACAAAGTGACGACTGCGCAAAACAAATTACAATTATATGAGACAGAATATGGCCAAGCAGTAAATAGAACTAATAAATAAGTTCGTACTGGCGCTGAGTGACACATGACGTCACCCTTAGTCTCCGTGTTAATCAGTTAGACGTGTTTATTCACACTGGTTAATTACAATCCATATGTGATTCACAGTTATTTTAATATTGAACCAGATATAAAACTGCAAACTAAACAAAAACACTTTCAAAAGGCACTATGGCGAAAGTACCTTCATGCAGGTAAATCGCGGTCAGCTCGTCAGGGCAGGTAAAGGAGAAGCACGGCGTCGGGACGGAACACTTACAGAAGCCTCGGAAAGGAAACCACCCGCTTCATAACTTTTACAAAATATCGATGGACACGAAACGCAAAAGAACGAGCGACGAGTAAAGCGACGTGGACGCGCCGCGGCTATGTACAAAAGAAGATTAAATATTAATGTACAATAAAAACACATTTCACCTTTGCGTGGCGTCGGCCGTTTCAGGCTACCATGACTTCACGGTGGAGGGTGAGGGCGCAGCTCCAGGCGGCCCCAGTTGCCTTTGACGTCCCGGCAGTCGCTTCGCGGTCGGGCTACACTGAGAAACTCCGAGGGGACTCGGGTCCGGTTCGTCGCTTCCTCAAACTTTACCCGGCATGCTCTGCGCTGCGCTCATTTCCATACGTGCATCAGGGACAGAGTTCGCAGAAAAGCAACGGGTCCTACAGCCGGTGTTCTGTCGAGTTGAGCTACGTTGTCAAGTTTGTCTACCGTTGTGCTAATCGGTAGCCCTAACTCCAAAAAAAACCTTACTCTAACCCTAACCTGAAAACGGTGGAACTGCACATGCGCAGAAAGGCTCGATAGCCCGTCTCGATAGGTGGCCGAACTTGTCAGAACATAATGGGTTCGAATTAAGCATATACCCTCTTTTTAGCTGTATAAGCTGACAAAACACAGCTGTAAGCCAGCTACATTTTAAAAATGTAAACCCGTGATAAGAAAAATGCTTATTTACTGGTATGTGCAGATAGGTGGCCTGTTGTACGAAACGGGGTTACTGACTTACGGGGGTAACTTTTCAAATTTAAGGTACCACAGTTTAAATTGACTTTATATTCGCTCACTTACATTTCGCTCGGACCACCTTAAATCCGACAAGTTACCCCGATAAACCAGCAACCCCGCTTCGTAGCACAGGCCCTAAATCTCCCTTGATTAATCAATATTTAATTTTACTTACTAAAACCCGGTAATATCTCAACACTGTGATTTACATTAAAAGTATGTTAAAGCACAGAAGCATGTCAAAACGTAGTTTTACATACAACTTTAATAATTAAATGTTTCTAAATAGAAAGTTTACACTAAAATTGAAAAACAACGTTTTCAAAACCGTACACAGAAATAGTTTTAGAAGATAAAAGCAAGAAAAAATATGCATTTTTCCCCAAATGACGTTTTACGTCTGCAGTCAGAGGAACCAAAACCAGCTGTTATTTTTTGCCGCACGTTAAGTACGTTTAATATATTTCCTCAATATATTATTATGCACACAAACGCGAAATGGTAGAACATTCATACGTTATGTCATTGTGAAACATGTTCTCATTGCATTGTACGTTAACAAAATATTTTAACAGTTTTCCAAAGACTAAAATGGTATATGGAGTTGAAGCAGAGGTTTGTGCAAAATAACGAGTATTGATCATTCTTGTAATGTCAAAGCACGTTTCCGGCTGTGAATTTAAGAATGAGCAAAACAGACAAATTAATTACACCCTGAATGACAATTAGTTGTTCTTATTACTCGGAAATAATAAATCAAAAATTGTGAAAACCAAAGCCAAGGTAGAAGGGATTAATGTATCTTACAAACTAGTTTGTGCCAAAACGCGGAATTCAGCCGTTCTGTCAGTGAACATTTCTGTAAACACATGCAAAAGGTAGTACAACTGTGGTATTAAACAAGATTTCAAATTCAGTATCAACGTTAAGGCAGTTTTCTTGTAGAAAAACTACTGGACAGTAACAGCTGACTCGAGAAAGGTAATTTAACATTAACACAGCAACACTTTACGTTAGATTCAACAAACACCAGTTCATTTTCCATGAAAAGGCATTTAAGACGAGCCTTCAATTTTAAACCGGATTAGATGTCTTGTTAACATCAGAAACACGGGACAAAACGTATTTGGGTAGTGTTAAAACACTGAAAACTTAAGTGGGTCTCCAGCTGTTAATACTGATCATCAATAGACTATATTCCGCAAACCTGCCGAAATCAACAGTGAATCACCTTCCATAAGGAAATTTCACATAAAACAGATTCAAATTCGTTCTCGCGTATCCTGAAGCTGGTTGTTTGAAATAAAACACATCTAGCAACATCGGTATTGACACTAATTGAAACTGAGTACCATTTTACATGCATTTCCTTTGCAGGTCCTTGAGTTTGTCTTGGCGAAAAGGGTTACTAAGGTTTTGGTCCAGAAGGTTTTCTACCCAGGTAAGACACACAAAGCATATTCTTGGACAAATAGACAAACTAAGCTACCCATATTGAACTGTCGCTGGTGTGTCAGTTTTGTGTGTGTGTGTGGGGGTGGGGGGGGACTTATTTCCCTAAAATCAAGTAACCCTGATGGAAAGACACCTTAACAGACGGGAATCTAAAAGTAACTGTATTTTAATACCCAAATAAATGAGAAACAACCTGGCTGTTAAAATTATACTTGAAAGTCATGACTTGTGTTATTAAGACCTTGTTCAAACCACCTACTGTATTTAGGTGTTTGGAGGAGCATTAAATGTGTGTCACGCAAAACATGCACCAGTGCATAAGACATGAGAAACTGATATTTGGAATGGCCTTTGCTCTGGTGCTTAACTGTATGGCTACTTAAAAAAAAATACAACTGGTGACACGAGCTGAAGCAACACATTATTCATCTGCTGACTTTTGCCGTGGAAGTCAGACTTCCTCCAGTAATACCTCTGTACGGGTCTTTCTTCTCCCTGGAAATAGGAGAGTTTGCCCCTGGTGGGGGGGTAGGGAGAGTCACGAATGGGAAGCAGCGATCAGCTGTGAGCACTGAGGGGTCCGGGGTCTAATCCTGAAGACAGAAATGTTCAGGTGGGATGCGATCTGATTGCAGACACTGACGCAGTACCGTGCCAGATCAAAGCCTGAGAGGACCTGCAGAAGAGGGAAAATTTATTCACATTAATGTCATGCACATCATATCAGAGTCACTGTAATTAAGGCATCATACATGACTGTCACTGTAACCATTTGTTACCTAATCACGACAATATCAAAATTACTCTTTACAGTCATAATGCGGCTATAATGCTTGAATTTCCAGCTATTCAATTCAGAAAATATCTGGCCGATTTCAACAGATCACTGGCTCGGTACTCAGACTGACCTATATTAAACATTCATTGTGTCATGTGAAAGGGTACATTACAGTGATGCTGCATGTTGGCATCTAAGGACAGTGCTTTGACACACTCTGTTTAACTGCCTTAAACCAATAAAATGAATGAAATGTACGATCAAGTTTTAGCGACTAGGTTTCATCCTTAATTATCCAAGCCTGCCTGAAGGGTTTCCACAGAAATGGAAGCTGGCTCACCAGAGCAACCCAAAGGACCAAATATTCGTCAATGAAGCTGCTGAAGTACTGATCCAGGAAGAGCAGGCCGGGACCCAGCAGAGCCACGTCATGGAGGTGCATCTCACTTTTGGTCATGTGGGCCACCTGCAGACAGGACACTGGTTGGTCTGCAAACTCGTATCTCAGTCACGCTGCTTGGCCCATGCCCTGACCATATAGCTCTACATGTTCAACAAGTCAAATAACTTTCCTTAACCATTCCAGGAGGAAAAAAAAAAAAGAGAGAGATCAACAATTGCGGCTCAGGTGACATCATATTGTGGAAAGAGATGGGAAGTATAAAGGGTCTTCAGCTGTAAGTAAGCGGGACACAGAGAACGAAGAAAGTCCGTGAGGCATGGGAGCCAGTGAACGTACCACCAGCTTGTTTGTGATCTTGGCAGATGCAAAGCCGAACGCCAGCACATACAGGCAGGGGTGCTTCTCAAACAGTCGGACCGACGACTTCTTATGGATCATCACAGCCAGCATGATGACGGAGCCAATGTGAAGGATGGGGGAAAGGACACTCGTACCCTGTAGTAAAAAAAAACAGTCAAACAGAAAGGAAAAACAACACGCTCAAGGATCAACAACAGTATTTGGTACACAGTTCTCGTCCCAGGCTCAGCTATCTAAGCCTCCTACTCACCATTCAATCATAATCCAAATGCCACCACATTTTGTGATTCCTTCAAGTCGTGATCAGACTTTTTAGGTGTGCTAAGTAAAAATGCACCAATCCAATATCAGATCAGTATCGGCACCAATTCAGACCTATTAGATGGATTAAGCAGCAGCCATACATGACCGATCCACGTCGGATACATACTTATTTAGTTTTCGTCAGTCTGTAAAAAAAACTCCTGTTTCTTGTTAAATCAATCGACTTCCGCCTGCTGTGACGTCCGGCATGCACATACCCTTGCAGTACGAAATCAAATAAGAGAGTGACGATCAGGAAGTATTTTACGCTTTTAGCAACAACTAGCAGCACAGCAATTTTAAATCTCTGTAAAAACATAGGTTTGCGAGGTGGGAGTAGTGTTTGGGGAAAAGTAACCCTAAACAAAATGCACATGCGTGTGTCCGTCGCGTCACTGATGTTCACGTCCAAGTTCTGTGTTTTGTTTAGTTAGTGATGCATACCGTACCCGAGTCCAACTACACCGTGCCCAGGCCCGCTTGAAGCCAGGGCACAGTACAGAGCGAACGCACAAGTCAAACGAAACGGATGTGACTTCGGGGGTCAAACGTGCTCAGGCACGGTACAGATCGCCTAATGTGAGTACACCCAAACGGGCAAGGCTCTCACTTCCCTATAGATGTACTCACTGCAATAGTGGAGCCATTTTTCCCAACGCCGCCGGTGAAGATGACGCGAAAGTAGCTTGTGCAGGTGAGGATGGACCCCGCCAAGGTGCAGAGGGCGGGAATGATCTTCATCGGGATGTTTACCACGGGAATCTATACCGAAAGAGGGAATATAGGTCCAACCACAGTGGGGCTTTCAATAAAACAGACCACACTTGTGAGATATGCAATAATGTAATCGCTGTGATTGATTCTGAGGAACTGCTGAACATTTTATATCATCATATCGAAATATGCAGCTCTTAATAAGGGAAATAAATTCATTATACAGATGTTTAACATGGTGATCATTTCACTGCTCCACGAACAACACTAGTTTGAGGAATGTATTATACAAATCACTAGGAGAGAACCTTCTGAATTCAAGTTTTAACTAAGATTAAGATGGACTTTACTGATCCCAGGGGAAAAGGTATGACTGGGTTAATTCATGTGGATTTAGCCAAATCAAACGGAGCCACATACAGATGAAAATCAACATTTAACAATTAATGACTTTACAGTCCATGCACAGAGATCGAGCGAGTGCTCGATTAAATTTTGGATAGTCGACATCACCGAAGCGTGAGTAAAGAAAGGCATGGATGTAATCACCGGAGCTTGCCAGAAAGCGTGTCCACCAATCGCAGCCAGAAGGTGCATGACAATGATGAGGACCTGCACCTCAGTCACATCAATTCTGTGAGGGCGACAGAGCAGGGACACCAATAAGCACCTCCCCACTGCTGTCCTGTCACCTGGGCATTCTGGAGAAGAAACATGCTCAGGGATTCTGGGATACGTAGTCCTCCTCAGTTTCTCTGGCCATTTGAAATACATGTTGAACATCACCTGACCTCACCGCAACCATCCCTGCAGGTTACTCACAGGCCAAAGCGCAGGACCCCAGAGACATAGGTCTGCCAGTGGGCACAGTAGAAGAGGAACATGCCAGCAAAGCAACAGAAGAACATCCAGTCAGGGTGGGTGCCCAGCTGGAGAGCGAGACAGGTGCCAAGGACCACAAACACTGCAGGAGAGAAATGCAGGCGATCAGTCCAGTCTGACCCTCAATGGGCTGAAAAGGATTTTAGTCACACTCCACAAACTCTATGCTGGAATACAAGTGCTAATATTTACTCTCCTTGAAGAAAACACAGGTAGACCATAATGATTCACTAAAGCAATGCTAGACACACTATTTACAGAACGATTATTGTGATTATTGGTCAAACAAAAAAAGACATCCCTTCCCTTCCACTGAACATACTGGCTATCCACTGACTGCTTTACGGAGTGCATAAATAATACATTATATATTAAAACTTTTACAGTGATAATGTACAGTTATATGACCACATACACTGCAGTGCCAATTGCCATAATCATAAATATTTCCTTATTTCCTCAATTTTTTGCCCATCAAAATACAACAAGCTCTCAATATACGCACTACTTTCTGTACTTGGTTTGATTTCAAAACCCAGTTCCAGTACCAGACATATGTGATGTAGCTAGAAAATCTAGTGAACAAATTACAGATTTCTTACAGAGGCTGGAAACTCGTTTTGAAACACCCCACAAGGCTGAGATGTTACTTGCTTTAATATCTTAGTTAATTATTGTGACACAAGCAAAACATGCACTGATTTATTTTAAGTTGTATTCCCTCAGTCAAGCCCATGGAGCTCCGGCTTGCGAGTTGAGTATGTGGACCAATTAAAACACGTCTGCCATTGTGATTGGTGGAGAAGCCTTGAGGCTACCTGTGGACAGGGAGTCACAGCCATGGTCAAAGAGCTCCCCCAGTGGAGAGCTGCTGCCAGTACGCCGGGCCTGCTTCCCATCAATGGCGTCCAGCGATTGGTAGATGAAAAGACCCCCTGCACATAATAAGTATGTCCACTGAGGTGCCTGATGAGGGGAAATTGAGAAAAAAAAACACAAGGAGTGTTTAACAGAATAAAGATCTCTAGAAAAACACATAACTAGTATTATCAATGTGCATCATTTTTCATTATGCTGCCTGTCACTTCCTTAATGAAACAGGCATCTCAAAATGTCGTGTACCTCTCAGAATGGTGTCCCTGTTTCACCTCACTAACTGTTTCCACAGCCTGAGGAAAAACTAGCAGTTGGGCTCCCTACCTGCTCAGTGGCAGTGGGACAGTAGCAGACCAGGACCAGGGTGGTAACGATGTTGGTTAGCAGGCCCACGATGGTGATGAGGTTGGGAGCGACCCATGCAGGCACCCGGCCCACCAGCCACTCCCAATAGTGCTGCATGAGGGGCTCCAGCAGGGAGTGCCCCGCACTGCTGTACTGGTGCTCCTCCAGCCTCTTCAGCTGGGCACGGGTCAGGGGCGGGGCTGGCAGCCGGGTTAGCTTGCCCAGGAGCCAGGAACCACTCCTGGTGTCCGGGCCCCATCCCCCAGCCCAACCTGCCCGGGCACTGGGGCCACGGTGGCTGGTCATCGGGAGCCTACCCTCCGGCAGGGCACAGGGAATCCACCGCGAGGCCGTGCTCAGTCCTGCAGAACCGGGAATAAAAATATGGCTCTGAGGAATACGGATTTGTGCCCACGTCCAGAGGGTTGTGGGGTTGGTTCCCGTGGCCAGTGCAATAATAGAGCTACTCCCTTAATCCCAACTACACCAGGGGCACGAGATCTTTCCTCACAAATGAAAGCAGCGTTTGCTCACCTGTACGATGCTTTCAATGAAAGAGTCCATCAGCAAAGTGGTCTGACAGCCAGTAAAGGTAAATAGAATGGAGCAGGGTAGGGGGATTGGCAGGAGGTGTGTTGTGGAAGGGGATGGTGAGTTCTGACACTACTGGGGGGGAGGGGGGAGTTGCATGTCACCATGGTAACCAGCTCTCAATATTGGCACATACTTCTAACCTCCAATAAGACACATTCAGGCCTGGACTGTAGGTCAGAGCAAAATTTAATTGGCCAAGCTGAACCTGGAGCAGCATGAGAAGGCATTTTTTTCCAAAAGGAAGGATTTAAGCTTAATTGACTAGCCATGTTGGCTTGCAACAAAACAGGAATATTTCCAAGTGATGCTTCAAAAAAGCCACTTCAAATTTCATGCCCTGCAAGCACATCAATATGCCTTTCAGTACGAACAAAGCAAACCACATAAAATCAATAAACATGTATACTGACGCTACCCCTCCATGTCACACCAAGGCAGAAGTGTAAAAGGAGGATGTGACGATTCTCAAAATGCACCTCTGCACTTTCAATTCTGAATTCAGACAACCTGTAAATGTACCGTGAAAACACACACTGAACCCGTTCAACCGATACATCTACCATCTCCCAATAGCAACAGTTTAACTGCCTCCATCGATGAGCTGCTGAAATGTAGCAACACATACGCTGCCTATAATAGATCATTAAAAACTGCGGTTCAAAAAGTGAAGTTAACATCTAGCCTAGATACCCAAACCGCAGTTAATAATAATAATACTAAAAACAACAGTTTGGTGTTGCAGGGAAAGCAAACACGAACCCATTCAACACTCAACTGCGGCTGCAAGTGTAAATAAAATGAATGTTCATTGCGCAGGTGATGCCCCTGTGGCATCCGGGTTTCCTTACCTTCTGCTTAGGAAACAGGCCACAGGGCTGATCGCCCGCGTCACTCCGTAGCCGGTACAGAGCAGCCGAGCCGAGCCGAGCTTGGAAGAGGGGATCAGCGGGAGATGCACGGGCGCCAGCCAAGCAGGCAACAGCGTCTGGGCCGGTGGCTCAAAAGGGGAGCGGTCTCGGCCGAGATAGCAGCCCCGAGACTCGCAGCGCAACCGCGCACTGCAGCCCCAACCCCATACACTACCAGGGGAGGGGGAGAAGAGAGGAAAAAGCCCCGCAGCCGCTTCCGTCTCTCACGACGACTCGGGGGACGACACTCGCGGGACGACACTCGCCCGAGTCGGTTCGGCAAATTCACCACTTAGTCGGCATCAATGGCATGACAGCAAGAAAACGTATTAAGAGCCAAGAGCTGAGACTGCATGCAACAAAACCTCTAACGCATTCTGAGGACGTTCCGCTCCCTTCCCCCTTGAAGCGACTTGCAGCTACTTGGGGAGGAGGGGAGAAGTATTGCGGTTCGGGAACTTCAGGGATCCAACAGAGGCGGCTTAGGGGGACATGCTTGTACAACCGGTCCGCCAAGGTCCGCTCCAGATAGAGGTTACATGGTACCAGTATAGTGACGGAGAACGGGAGACAAACCGCTTCCTAACAGCGTACAGTACGGATGGGATGCACATTCTGAAAAGACTGTCATAAATAACGAACACCCCCTTGCCAGCTACCAAGGAGGGAATAATACGCATCACCCAGTATGGATACGAACGGATTTTTCGATTAAAAACATAACAATTGTCTCTTTTCGACTTGGTTTAGTCTGAATACATCATTTCCTATTTTAGGACAGTTATTTGTAAAGCACCGATGCTCCAGCAACACGCTGACGCAGGCACAATGCATCTTGGGATATGTAGTCTGGCGTTCCGAGACTTGTCTACAAAATAACTTAATTGATTTTTCTGGCATTTGAGAATTAGGTACTCAGTCGTGGTGTAAGAATTTACACGTCTTGGATTGTTAGTCATATTAAACCCTTCAGTGTCCCACCTCGCACTTTGTAAAGATCTGGAAGAGCTCTAGAGCCGAGATACGCAGCTCTCCATCTCCTCGTGCAGATGTTTCCCAGTTTACCAGCTTACCAGTTGCCTCTTGCCTTTGTGTACTAAATCTCAGATGTTCTTTTTATGACCGGCGAAGTTTTTAACCGCGAAACACAACTCGTAAACGTAGGATTACACGCTGGTCAGAAGCTAAGACTTCTAGAAACATTTAACAAAGAGCTGCTTATGCAGAACTTGGCTCAGTTGTCTGTCTCTGCAGTCTGAAAACAAACGCACAAAGAATTTTATTGTAAAGGTACAGCATGGTGCATAATTTACATGTCATTAAAAGCGCCTAGTTATTGCGAATACATTTATCGTTCTCTTTACTTGCTGGTGGTGTGAAGTACTGATGTGGTTCTTCAAGTTAGCCATAAGCTAGAAGATGAGCTAATTGTATTCATTTTTCAGATAGTTAATTGTAAATGTAGTCATTGGTCAGAAAACCTGCTAATGAGTTATAAACATATTTGTTTAGAATTACCATTGTATATGTGATCATTTTTGAGGTTGCAATATTGAAACATAAACAAATGCATACATACTAGCCATCCAAAGTTTTGTTGGCATTTAAAATAAAATAAAATAATTTATGTATAGATATTTTATATAAATTATAACAAATTCACATTTCAGAGGTAGCAAACGCGCTACCTGTTTTAATGACAGTCTGCTGGTGCATTCCCGGCTGGTTCTGTTTGCAGCTTTATATCATATTGCTGACATCATTTTCGGTCATTCAGGGGTTACAGGGGTTAATTTTTATGCTACATCATTCCCATTCAGTTTTCAACGACAGTGAAGGCTAGAGTGAAAACCTGTACGAACAGTGTGGTATATCTCAGCACCATCAGAGAATACTTGCAATGGCACAACACATACATGCTATCTGCTCCAGGCACCAACATTCTCTCACAATCTCTCTCATACAGGATGATTAATCTTATAGCAAAAAAAGGCTCTCTGTCTATCACAGTGTGATTGCATGCATGCAGTTGCAATGGATTCCCACACTGCAGCTTCTGCATAATGTGTTTGTTGACCTACCCCCATGATCTGTAGTCCCAACTAAACCGCCAACCTTCTTCTCCCAGCCTGTAGCTACTAGCCAAACAGCACAGATGTGACGTTTGACCCTCAGCCCTCAAGCTAAGGGCACTGATTGGCTGATTGAGTTGAGCGCTTGTCTTATTGAACACCTAGCTAGCTAAGATATGTAGTTCCACAATAAATGCAAATGTACTGTGTTTTTTTGTTTCTTTAAGCTCCTAGTTTTCTCATTTTGACTAATATCTTTTGTCTTCTATTTCTGTTGACTTTCTTGTAGACTAAAAGCTGTAACTGTTGGTATTTTATTCACTGGGGTGTATTATCTGGAATCCATCAAGGAGAAATTGAGAGCAACTCAAAATTTTGCTTAAATATTTTTTATTGCATTGCTGGTGTTTCTTCAGCTTAGCATGTTTTGCAGGAAATTTTGTCAATTTTCCAAATCACCGCCCCTGGCCGCTGGCTATTATCCTTGATTGACACTTGTCAGCATGTACCCCAGCAGGATCCGTCCTTGCTTCCATCTACATATCCCAGGGTGGGTTGGGGTGTGCCCTGTGTTGCTGATCCCAACCTGGGTGGGATGCCAGTAAACCACCGGGCACACACTTTCACACTATATGCAAATTATAGGCGTCTTTTAATAGCATAGCTTCAGATTCCAGAAGAATACGAAGAAACGCAGTTCGTCTTCCTCAGTAGGAGAACATGCAAACTCCACACACGGAGCAAAAATGGGATCCCTCGGAGGTGTGAGGGGAGACTGCCGCCCTTCCAATATTTACCGAAAGGGATATTTACATGTAATATTTCCATCATATGTTATTGGCTAGTTAGTCTACGGGTTGGTCCAGCATCCATAAGACAGCAGAGAGAAGAGTTTTCTAAGGTGTCAGTATAGAGAAAACAGGTTTCTGGCAAAATATCTTTATTGTCTTTCCCCCAAACCCTGATGACAACAACACTCATACGCGTAAATGAGACGACGTCTGCAGGAATGAGAAATTGGCCAAAATACCACATATTACACAAGAAACAGGGCTGCGAATGAAGCCTGAGATTTCTGAACTGCAACACAACCACCCGTTAGAACAAGCAGTATAATCAATGCTTAAAGAATGTGTTTCTGTCTTTTTTTGGGGGGGGGGGGGCACAAGTTTTGTTGCATTTCTTTAAGACCAACACAGCAATATGATGGGAAGATCAGTGGAACCAAACATCATATAGCCCTCTGTCTCCATGGTCTGTTCACAAATACGAGCATCAGGTTAGCTGTGCTG
>JABFEB020000124.1:19822266-19832334 GCA_019775895.2 Stomatorhinus ivindoensis | reverse complement strand
AAATTGTAAAACAAACTTAAAAAACATAGCTAAAATATAACTCTTTATGACTGCATGTGTCATTATGGCTGCAAGTCTACAAGTACAAAGAAAGACACTCAATATAGTGTAACACAGTGATGCATCCTTATGAGCAGAAAGCTGATCCAGCAGACTCACGCTGTACTGTTCACGTTGTTGTTGTTGTTGTTGTTGCTGTTAGTGGTGATGTTGGCCTTCTTGGGCGTCCTGGGAAAGAACTGGGGGCTGTGCAGGAATATGGAGTCAGGTGACAGATCCCCCTCTTCTAGCCGGTGGTCAGATACTTGCAGGGGCCGATGGCTGGTGACCTGCGTGGGCAGGGGGGTGTTCCTCTCCAGGGTGAAGGGGTCCACATGGTTCCCAAACAGGCCCCCTGATCGCTGAGAAGGGGCAACACAGCCTGTTAAAAACCAAACAAGTATTTTCAATAAGAAAAGTTCATAGCCCGCATTTCCAGGCACCCTGAAGATTGCGTCCTCCATAGATTCATCCAGTCCCTGGTCGGCGTCCTCCCCAGCCATCAGGTCCCCCGAGATTGCACGCTGGAGTTCTGGTAGAGCCTCCTCCTCCATACTGCGAAGACCTGCCTGTCCGGGGAGATGCGGGGGGGGGGGGGGGGGGGGTCACACAGAAAAGACAATGTGAAAATGGCCGCCAAAGACAAACGGACTGAGGGGTACGGCAATGGTCGCCAGCATGGATGGTGAGATGATTTAGAGGAACACCCGTAAAGTACGTGAGGAGCATGTGGTGAGAGGATCTCATTTCAAGGGGGAAGGGCACCTGGATCTCCATGGCGTTCTTCTTCTTGGTGGGCCGATACCCATAATACTCTTCTCGTCTCTTTATGTACTTGCGGTATTGGTCTTGGATCAGGAACGTGGCGTAGAACTTTCCCACGGTCACTTCGTCGTCTGCCGGGGACGGCACAAGCGAAAGACGGGGTGGGTGTCCAGTCCAATGAAGAATGATTTCAGCAGCTCAACACCATGTTGATAAACATCTCACCTCCAACTGAAGGGATGACCTGGTCCAGCAGCTTCATGCTGGTGCGCTTCCAGATCTTCTTGATGATGGCTCGCAACTCCTCGTTGGCCTGCTGAAAGTTACCTGTCCCGGACAGGATGGGAAGAGAAGAAGCTGCTGTTTCAAGGAGGCCGTCCGTTTATCTGTATATGCCAGTGTACTAAAGCCGTCATCGTAATAGTAATGTTTAGCTAGCACTGCGTGTAACTTGTGTGACAGTATAAGCTCAAGACGCACAGCAAAGGTGCACCTACCCTCGGTTTTGATCTTGAGTGCCGTTCTCACCAGGGAAAACAGGGTGGCGTTGAAGGTGACAGTGCCGTCGCTATTCATCGGCATGTTCATGGAGACCAGGCGCTAAAGCCCCAGACATGTAGGCAAAGACACAGAGCCCGTGTCATTTCCCAACACCTCACGTGTTTTCTACTGGGTCCACGGTAAGCTGGACTCACCTTGCACGCGACACGGTGAGGGCAGAACTTTCCGAAGCCCAGTGGGGGCTGGATCCTGCGCAGCAGAGTCACGACATCCAGGTGCTTGATTCGCCCCCTGCAGGACAGGGATGCAAACTGAAACCTCTTCAAAATACTCCTATTTATATTCCAAGTCTCAGAAAAAAAATAAATAAAAATAAAGCACAGACTGTTAGTTGAGGCGTGACATCATCTGTAATCCAAGAAAAGTTTTCAAAATGGTGGGGTTGTGCTATTAATGCCTTTATAGAGAGTTAAGTGAAAATACAGTTCCAAGGCATCCGATGTGCCGGTTGAGAGAAGCAAACATGCACGTACGTGGCTTCAGGGTCATACTCTGCCCAGATTTTCTTAAACTCATCCAGGTGATGGGGACCGAGGATTGACCAATCGCGTGTCAGGTAGTCGAAGTTGTCCATGATGACTGCCACGAATAGGTTGATGATCTGAGCGGTGAAAAAAAAGAAAGGGACAACGTGAGACATATAGTCTGAGGAAAAAGTCACATAAGCAAGAAAAGCCTGTGTGCAGTATCTGTGCCTGTTTAGTCACAGTCATTTCCCTACGGGCAGAGAGATATGCTGCGGTTTGCGGTGGCACAGTGTAATGTAATGTGAGCGTGTGGCCGCTCACCAGGAAGGCACAGAGCATGTAGAAGCTCATGAAGTAGACCACGGCGAAGCTGGCCCCGCACGTGTACTCCTCCCCGGGCTGGTAATCTGATTTGGGGTCACACAGCTTCCCGTACATACATGCCAGCATGATCTCCTGCCACGCTTCACCTGTGGCACACCTAGAGCCATAAATACAACCGAGCACATTCAGCTTAGAAAAGACACTGCAGCCGTTCCTGGAAGACTGTGGCCAGAAAGACCACCGTGACGCTCACCTAAACAGCAACAGCACCGCCTGCGGGAACGTCTGGAAGTTGTTGTTGCGGTTGATCTGTGTTCCGTCCACCAGAGCAATCTTACCAAAAACCTGCAGAACAGGGAGTGACTCAGACGGCTATCTTCCATGCCATCTGGCCTCATGAAGAATAGGGGAGACGAGAGGGAGCAGAAGAGAGAAGAGGAGACCCCTTACCTGCATCCCAATGACTGCGTAGATGAAGAACAGCATCACAATGAGCAGAGCTACATAGGGAAGGGCCTGCAGAACAGAACCAAGGGTCTGAAGGTCAGAAACTGCCTGGTGAGGCTCAGTAGGACTGCAGGAGGGGGGGTCGAAAAGGTCCGGGCTAAATAAACCAACAAATATAGACTGAAAGACAGGATCTAACAGCACTGATAGAGTAAACAAACAGGCCGTGGGAGTGACAGCCCATGAACACAGCACCTGTCCTGCCACGCTGGAGAGGAAGTGACATCGGCACTGACCTGGAAGGACTTGATGAAGGTCCACAGCAGGTTGCGGATACCCTCTGACCGGTTCAGGAGCTTCACCAGGCGCATCACACGGAACAGCCGGAAGAAGGTGATGGAGACCCGGGCATTTTCAGAGTCCTTCGTGGAAGCAAAACATGGGGCTCACAGCAAGAGACCAACGAGCAAACAAACAGCCATGCTGTCATCCACAGCTACACTGGCCATTGTGGTAAATTGTGCACCAGTAAGTACCAGTACTGCAGATACATCAAACACCCATATACATAAACAGACAACATATAACCATAAATACTCACTGCAATAGCTTGCATTGGGTTCACCTCCTAGAAAAATGAAAAGATGCATTAGGTTCAACCTGATTGCTTCCCCTGAACAAACTCACCTAAGATGTTAATACGATTTGTGTATTTAATTTATTCTTGAAACAGACTTCCTTTCTCTGAAATTTGCTATTCATTTAAACACTATGCTCTACAACAAAATACTCTGTTTCTTGATGAAGGCCTTGGTTTGTTTTGTGTGGGGCATAGCCTTCGACAAAATGGAGGTGAAGATGTACAGCATTTTTTGTACTCAGTTAGACATACGTGAGAATACTCGCTGTTCTGTACAATTTAAGAGCTACAGGGCAGAATAAGAGGTTTCTTTGGATTATCTGTCCCGGTTTTCAGTAAAATATTTTTCCTTTAATTCAGAGGAATGCTTTTCACAAGGAATATTATACCAAAATGGACAGCTTTACATAATATAGGAAGGATTGCAGCAAAGGTAAGACCTGGAAGGAGGTCCACTGGGCACGGGTCTGAGTAGGACCGGTGTAGCACTGCTTACCGCACAACCATGAAGACAGTAGAGTCCACCGCTGGATGCAAGAGCGGTCTACTTGAGGATATAGGCAGAGAGAGACAGCATAAGCCACAGAATGAGAAGGAGAAACGGACAGGAAATGACAGGGTGAGTCTGGGTGGGAGAGATCTGGACAGGAACTGAGACTATGAACCAGAAAGACAGGAACAGGAAGAGAGAAACAGGGACTGAGACTGGGACTGAGAACTTGGTACTGAGCCTGGGCTCTGTGCTATGGATCATTAGACAAACTTAGTCCCGGTTATTATTTGATAAGGGATAAGCACTGGGATACATTAAAGTGGATTGTGCATAAATCATGCAAATGTAATCAATGGGAAAAAAGAAAGATGGGTGAACAGATGGAGCAAAAAAAACAGGCATCAGGAGGAAACTCTCACATCAATCTCACTGAGAATGACGTCCACAACGCTGCCGATGACAATCAGGAAGTCAAACACGTTCCAGGGATCTCCAAAGTATCCCTGCGGAGAAAGATGGTAATGAGTATCCGAGCATAAATGATGGGTTCAGGGAGCAGGCATCAGAACAATCCCTCATTCACCTTAGCCTTGAAAGCCAGCAACTTGAGGATCATCTCCGCAGTGAAGAGTACGGTGAAGATCACATTAAGCATGTCTGACAGGTGGGTGATGTGGTCAGACTGCTCACAGTGCTGGTCGGAAAGGTGAAGGATACGGAGGATCAACACGGACCCAGCTCAAGGGACCAAAACAGAAACAGTGCCGACTTGATCGTTTGCCCAGGTTCACCTGCATGCCCAGACAGAGGGTGTTCAGCATGATGAGCAGGAACATGAGGTACTCAAAGTAGCAGGAAGTCACGATGTACCACACCCAGTACTGGTAGGTGTCCTGGGGAATGTAGCAGCGTAGCGGGCAGGCTTTGAGAGCATACTGGACACATTGGCGCTGCCAAGCAAGGGAACAAGCAAAAAGGGGACAGATTTAAGTGGTAATTTACTTAGAACACTTAGAATTTGGGATCCAGGCTGTATAAGAAAATAGCAAGTACACCTATAAAATGTGGACCCCAGGGATATGAGAAAACAGAAGACTGAATACCTGGATAACTGGCCCACCAAATCACAGTGGAGGAATTATATGGGGTAACAAAGACAGATGAGTAGGTTCCTGGGCTAACTGAGGAAAAGGTAAATTGGTACCTGATTCTTGTCCAATTCGCAGTTCTTGTACTCCTGCTCACCCTGCTCCTGGAAGGTGACGATGACGAAGCCCACGAAGATATTCATCATGAAGAAGGCGATGAGGATGAGGTAGACAATGAAAAAGATGGATATCTCCACACGGTTGTTGTAGATAGGGCCCATGTTTTCAGCTTGGGAGTCGATGGCCTTGTAGAGCAGTCTGCAGTATGGATGGACATCTGATGCGATTGCCCAGGCACACCTTACAAAGCTCTACAGCACACTGTCCAAAAATAACCAGCCTTCAATTTGACACTTTATGCTGTTCCTTTATCGTAAAACTTTTTGAGCTTGTTTATGTTTTATTTATATGTAATTGAATCTAATTAGCAATTACACATTGATCAAACACTATGGTTCTTCAGGAGATCAGCATTCATAGCACTATGTGATCAACAGTCTGAAAATAAGGATCAGTATTCAAAGAGTAAGAAGAGGAGTTAGGTGGCCCTAAATCTTCCTAAATCGGCCCTGGTGGGGCCAGCGTTCACACTCATGGGGCTACCACTCACTTAGGCCATCCCTCAAACGTAGACACGGTAAAGAGTGCCAACATGCCATTCAGCACGCTGTCGAAGTTCAGGTCGCTGTTGATCCACTCTCGCTGCCGCACCTCCATCTTGTGGAGGGCATGTTCCTGGTACTTGATGTAAGTTCCCCTAGGAAACACGTGGGTGTCGACCATGGTGGAATTCAAGGTGGATGGATACATTGTTTCACGTGAGAGAGGTTGAGAGTAAGAGTGCCTTTATGACTTACAAGGACCATCCACTTTTTAATTCTTTTAAAGGCACAAATGACTTTGGCAGGCAAAGGGTTAAAATGTGGTAAAGATATTATACACTTAGAGGTAAGAGAAGAATCTGAACAAAACATGAAGTTCAAATTACTTGCAGTCTGCTTCTGTCATTTTGGAGGGGTCTGTGCACCTGTAAAATGTACCCTGCGAGGGGAGGGAAACGTCGATCAGTCACTTTATGACATCATGATTTCATTGCTTATGTAATAGTTACAACTGAAAATCATGTATGAAGAAACCATCCATATAACATCATTTATACAATTGGATGTTTTACTGCAGTAATTGGTTAAAAGTCTTGCTTAAACCCTAAATACAACATCCTCTCACTGACATATGACACCTTGTAGCGTAGGCAATTCATTGATGCTTTTTTTAATGCAACGTGGTGTATCTCCTCAAACGTGCCAAGGTAGAGAATACTGTTTAGAAAGCCGTGGCACTTTACTGTTGCTTCCAGTGAGTGACAAAGTAGCAAGTTTTTGAGTTTGTGTGTCAGGTTCTCTGACCTTGAAGAGCTGGACACCGATGCAGGAAAACATAAAGTCCAGCAGCATGGTCACCAAGACAATGTTGCCGATGGTCTTGATGGCCACAAACACACACTGGACCACGTGCTGCAAGATGGAAGCAAAAAGGCACAAATAGAGACTTCAGTAGGGATACTAGGGCAGAAAGTCAATGAGAGTTATGGATATGACTGAGATGATGGTGGACATGAAGAAGGTGCCAATGAGGACATGGTGAGGGTGCATAGGATGGTAAACATGGAAAAGGTATTGTTGATGGTGGGGAAGAACATAGAGATGATGGCAGTAGAGAATTTGGACTTGGTGGAAGAGGTTAATGAGGTGATGAGGCTGATCCAGGTGGAGGTGGAGAAAGTGAAGAAGCTGATAACATTTCCTCACCTTGAGGCCCTTGGCACGATTGATGGCTCTCAGGGGCCTCAACACCCTCAGCACCCTCAGGATCTTTACTACTGAGATGGCGCTGGACCTGCACACAAAGACATAGCCCCCCAGAATGAAAGTCGGGAAGAGCACTCGGGCAGGTTCCAGCGAGCGAAGCTACAGGTCACTCACTCCATTCCCATGGAAAGCAGGGACACGCCCACAACGATCAGGTCCAGGATGTTGAAGGAGTTCCGGCAGAAGGATCCCTTGTGAAGGATTGCACCATATGTGGTCATCTGTGGGAAAGGGGGGAGTAAATCAGAGCTGTTGCATGTGTGGTGGGTTGTGAAAGAATCCGGGACGTATGTGGAAGCACCTTGAGCACAATCTCCGCGGTGAACACCGAGGTAAAGACGATGTCAGCAGAGGCCAGGACCTACGCAGAAGAGAATGATTACTGTCACGTTCAATTTATATCTGTCTGTCTGTACATCCAGCAAGGTCAGGGCACAAGGGCAACGTTTAATGCTTTATTCATGTGGTGTTCATAAGCTTCATGAAAATATTGAAATATAAATTAGAGAAATATTCTGTTAACTTATGAAAAATATATATAAATACACTGTATATTGGTAATAAACCGTTTAACTTCTCTCTCCCGATAGGAGCAATTTCCCAGTATTTTTGTGTCCGTAAGAGGAAAGAATTTGCTTAATGATTTGTGTTGCCTGGTTTCTGAAGGATTCTGGGTCAATGGGGTCTTCGGCCGCCAAAGAGATGCTGCTGAGGAGGATGAAGAGTAAGATGATATTGGTGAAGGTGGTGGCGTTGATAATCCGATGGCACAGTTTGCGGAACCTGTGATGAGGCACGACCGACACCTGTGTCAGCTTTTGCCTTTAACATCAGTCAGAGCCTGAGTGTCAAGTGCTTCTTCCCAATTTAAATCGAAACAAAAAAGTTAGCAAATGACTTAGCACAGGTATAACTGCTGTGTCTGATTTATGTGTCTCTCTGTGTTACGCAATACCATTAATAATCAACACTTTGCTTATGTCCATGTCCAAAACATGTACATTGAAAAAGAACAAAGGTCAGAATCTGGCCCCAGTCTGACCAGTAAGCAAATAAGGAAAGTTTATCTGTTCAGATCCTACCACGAAAAAAAATGCATCCATATGTATACATTGAAAGAAGAACCTCATTGCACTAAAACCCTCCAAGAATGACCAAACAGGAGTCTGTGTGCTACCAAAAGGGATTATAATGTATTAACACTAATGAACGCGCAAAGAATGATGTGTGGAAGGACTTACTGAGGGAGCAAAAACCCATGTAGTCTAACCAAGAGCCGAAATGTTCTGCTCAGGAACCTATTTAGTCTGACAAAGAACCGGGCCAGGAACCCACTTGTTCTGAGGGCCAAAGATAAAGAAGGAGCTGGCCTCAGGCATGGGCACAGCCTTCTCCTTCAGCTGCAGATCTGCCATGGGCCGCGGTCTGGGGCTCACTGGGATCTCTGGATCCTCCTCCTCATCATCCCCTAATAAACAGGAGTGGGGGGGGGGGGGGGGTTACGTCTGCTGCCTGGCAGGAGCGTCGTCTTAGCTGTGTTAGGCACCATTTCAAAATGACACAGGTCACATAGCAATACACGTACACAGATATTAGCATTCAGGAAAATGTATTCTATTATACATTCAAAAATGCCCAGCAAATGGTAACTGTTACCGTTAAAAGTGTTACATTTAGCTAGATGACTAGCTACTGCCAGATAATTGCTTGTTTGACATGGACATGGAAAAGGCTGTGTTGTGTTGGTGTTTGTGGCTAGCCAGCAAACACTGAAGGACGGTGTCATTTGTACAGGCAAAACTACAAACTGAGTTGGTCTGTCTGTTTACTGCAAACTTAATGGCGTTTTATTCACAGTAAATGTAGGCATGTCATTGGTTGACTGAATAATTGGTTCATATGTTACATTTTTACAAAATATTGGGTAGGCATGTGAATACCTAAAATGATTGACACAATGCCACTGTGTGGTGTCTTCTACTGTCAAAACTGTACGTGGAATATTTTACCCAGGTAGAGAGAGAGCAGTTACTTTACCAGGGAAATCTGCTGGTGGGAATGGGTCCTTGATTTCGTTGACATCTGACTCAAACTCATCCACTTTTAGCTGAATAAAATAAAAATATGCAGTGAAGATCAGAGGTCAAAATCCAAATAGCCTGGAAAATAGTCACTGGAGTTCTGTTAAAGAAAGCAAATGGTTGGTTCATAGTGCTTGGGAAGCCTGACCTTGGCTGTGGTGGGGATGCCATCTATCTTAGCTCTCTGCTCTGCCAGCTTCTTAGCCATCAGGGCTTTCTCCTCCTCTGCCTTCTCAGGGTTGCTGGCACTGAATCGCAGGGAAGATAGAAGATAGAACTCTGGTTCTCTTTCCTCTGTACTACTTGTACCTGAACGTCCAAACCGAGACCCCCAACCTCAGCAACTTCTTGCGCATCTTCTCCTCCGTTTTCTCTTTCTGCGCCAATGTCAGACTCTCTGCCTCAGCCAGGTTGTCCACAGCAATGGCCAGGAACACATTCAGCAATATGACTAGGCATCAACAATCAAGGAAGGACTCAAGAAAATGTGAAACTAATCAGTAATAGTTTACTCTGCATAGCGGATGTTTTTTTGGGCCGTTTCATTCTGTTCCTGGCTCCACCCACTATTACATTTCATACCTCTCCATTTTGATTGGCTGTTTTCCTTTTTCTTCCTTTCATCAGTTCCTTTATAAGGCCATTGCTTTGGAATTTTCTTTATACTTGTTGTGTTGCTGATATTTATTGTGCTTGACCCCCGTTGCTGTTTGACCATTGATTTTGTTTAGCCTTTCTTAGATTTGGTTACTTTGGATTTTTTTGTAAATAGTCTGTAAATATCTGGAAATATTGTGTTCATTGTGAGTAGGTACGACACCATTTTGGATTGATTACATTTTCTCGCCGTTTTGAAGCAGGTTAGGGAGATAGGTAAGTTTTGTGTACATTTATTTTGTTCTTGTTTGGGTTAGGTACAGGAGTATCTTTATTCTAGTTATAGAGGTGTTTTGTTCGTTATTTTGCTGTGGTTGGCTCCTAAAGTGATTCCCTCTGCTAATAAATTCACAGGCACAAACAACATAGTGGTCTCACTCCAGCTTCTTGTTGCGCCTGACCCTAGATCGGGGTGTAACAGCGGGCCCATGGATAAAAGATACAGTTGCCGCAGATGAAGAGGACGATGAAGTAGATGCTGACCAGTATTCCAGGAAAGACTGGTCCTCCATAAGCCATGATGCCGTTGTACATCACAGTGTCCCAGTCCTCACCTGTGAGTATCTTACACCAAGGAA
>JABFEB020000124.1:19804583-19817453 GCA_019775895.2 Stomatorhinus ivindoensis | reverse complement strand
ATGTGAGCACTGCCTTTACAAAATTGTGCAATGTGGCAGTTTCGTAATACCCAACGTGGCAGTTTCGTAATACCCAAATTTTGCATTGGGGATAGTTCAGGCTATAGACTGGAGTTTCAGTTTTGCTTTACTGTAAAGAACTTGACAGAGGGATGCGGTGGATGATGAGGTGTGAGAATCCTGTTACTGGTGTGTGATTTTACAGGAGCTGAGCTCCCGTCTCATATGGTGTTGGGTGGGGGCAGGGAGGGGGGGTGTCTTACTGGGGACGCCCGAGACGAGCCGCAGCGGCCTCAGTACACGGAACGCCCTCAAAGCCTTCATATCGAAGCCTCCGCCCTTCTCTCCTACTGGGGCCTCCACACCGCTTATGTGGTTGATGGTGTCCAGGACAATGGTGAAGAGTCTGCACACAGAGCATCAGCAGGCTAATCAATCAAAAAAGCCATTGAATCAATCAATATACAACGGCAAATGTGAAGGAACTGCTGCGTGAAACATTCAATCAATCGCCAGCACAACAGCAAACAATCAACACAATCCATGCGCAGTGATGGAGAGGGGGGAGACTGCTTATGGCAACCCTCACACGCTCTCCATAATCAGGTCACATCGCCCCCTGTTGGTGAGCTCACCCCATGAATACTATAACAAAATCCAGTATATTCCAGCAGTTGCGCAGATAAGCGTCAGCATGGAACAGCAGGCCGTAGGCGACGATCTTCAAAAAGCACTCCAGGGTGAAGATGACCAGGAAAATGTACTCCAAGCTCTCCTGAACACACACAGTAGGGGTCAATGCAGAACAATAAAACCTGCTTTCAACTGTCCCATCATTCTGTTTACAATCATTTCTAATCCCAGTTTTTGTTCACTTTGGTGAAATAAATTAACATGAAGTTTGAGGAGAACTCTTTGTGTGGGCTTTCTCCAGTAGTCCAAAAAACACAAAGGCGGGTAAATCAGTGTCTCTAAATTGCCCATAGTAAGTCTGAGTGTGTGCTGTACTAGACTGGGATTCCATCCATGCTGTTCCCTGCCTGCTGTCCTGTGCTTCCTAGAACTGGCTTCGCCGAAACCATGCACTGGCCATGTGACTGTGGAAAGACGTACAAAGAAATGTGGCTGAAACATCTGGTTTAATTTCTTCACAATCTACTTCTTATTTTAAAACTTATGGGTATTATACTGATTAAGGAGCAAAAGCAAGCCAGTCCCAAAAACGGCTAAGGACCACAGGGGAGTAAACTAAATAACGAATAACAGGGTTACCGACTTTGGTCAGCTGACTGTCGTGAGAGTTTCAATTCGAGACAAGTCTGCACACGTTTTGTACATCCACTTACATGTATGTAACCGTTTTGTTATCACGTAAATATTCTGTTTCTGTCTTTGCGAACTACCCCAATGCTTTAAATGGAGCTAATTTTAGGGTTAAAATGAAATCATATAGATTTGCCGTAAGATTTTTTGCGTGAGAGTCTGAAAGCGTGAGTGTCGCACCAGAAGTGTCAGAGATGGCAGCCCAGGAATAAAATAAAATAGACCGACTGCAACATGCTAATTGCATGATTCATACTGCTGCCAGTTACAGATGCTACATGCTATCTGAGTCTTCAGTGCTGTATTGCTAATGGACGAAAAGGTCAAGTTACGTGAATGCAGTAAACAAGAACACCATTTTCCCTCTGGCTGCCCCTGAGCCTGTGTAAGCAGCCCCTGACCCTGAAGGTGTAAACCGCACCGCTTTTGTACCGCTTACCAGCCCAGTAAAGTATTAGCACACTGGGTTTAATGAGATCAGTGCGGCCACAATGATGGCTATATATAAGGGTGAGGCTCATGCCAGCACTGCCAGGCGTGGGCACCTGTCGCCAGGGTCATGGGCCCAAGCAGCAGCTGGGCTGTGTGATCAACCCAATGGCATTCCCCACACTTGGGCACGCACCCATGCACACACACACAGGCATACGCACATGCTCCCACAGACACACAGACATCGTCCGCCATCTTGGTGCATTCCTCGTCTGGTCAAGTTTCTCATATATACCGTCCTTCCACAAGTTTACAAACCCTGTGGCAGCTCATAGTACCCTCCCTGACATGGCTTAGGTGGTCACCCTAGTCAGACGTACTGTATGATGCATGCCCTAAATCGCAGTCTTTGCGATTTGCTAATTGCATTATTCCAAATTGTGATTTCGATAGAAAAACCAAAATAAAACTATTTGTACAAAAGAAACTGAAACTCAACTAAATCTGAAAAACTCTCATCCCAGCTATGATGATCTTCCCCCCTACCCAGCCCTAACCTTCACCATAAGACCATACTCTAAGCAACCTCCTACCCAGCCCTAACCTTCACCATAAGACCATACTGTAAGCAACCCCCTACCCAGCCCTAACCTTCACCATAAGCAACGAAACAAAATACAACTTCTGGCATTTATAATTTTTTGATTGCATTTAAAACATTTTTTAAATGGAGTTTATCCTTTTGAGGGCCAAAAACATGTCCCCACAAGGTAAAAAGTTACAGGGTTTTATCACATTGTGGGGAAATCTGGTCCCCACAATGTAAAATTTACAAAAACTCACACAGACAATCGCAGCCACAGTTACACATCGGGGGCACCATAAAAGGGAGGAAAGTGAGGACAATTCCGAGGGCCCTAAAGTGGCAGAGTCCCTCAAAACTCTGGAGCATAACAGGATTGATCTGGGTTGGGGGTAAATTTGACATGCTTTCATAGGGCTTAAAACCAAGCCAAGCCCCAGTCACACATATACACAAAATCCCAGCCAAAGTCACACCTGCACACACACTCGCAGCTGCAGACATACACACTAATTCGCAGCTGCAGACATACACACTAACTCACAGCTGCAGACATACACACACACTTGCAGCTGCAGACATACACACACACTCGCAGCTGCAGACATACACACACACTCGCAGCTGCAGACATACACACTAACTCACAGCTGCAGACATACACACGCACTTGCAGCTGCAGACATACACACACACTCGCAGCTGCAGACATTCACTCACACTCGCAGCTGCAGACATACACACACACTCGCAACTGCAGACATACACACACACTCGCAGCTGCAGACATACACACACACTCGCAGCTGCAGACACTCTCCTGGCCTTGTCTTCCTAAACCCCCTCAGCGACACAGAGGTTAACACTGTGTATCCTGTATACCAGCTTTCCCATTGCACTGGTACTTGATAGTACTTGGCTTGATTTTTATCAAACTATGCAAATACATGCCGGATATTTTCAGTTTTTTTGCAGCTACAGTTTCTACTTCCAATCAAAAGAGTAGCACGATTGCATTGAATTAGGGAAATAGTTCAAATACTGGGAAATTAATAACAACTGCTAATTTTAAGAAAATGAATTGAATTGTTTAACTGCTAATGTTTTTATTTTGTTGAAATTGCTCTGGAATACTTATGTTAAATATCTAAAATCATCCGTAAAAGCACAACAAAACTTCAGATTAAAATTATAACTGCATAGACTGTATAACATTAAAGCCTAATATCTCAAAACTATATTTGTGTCCGACAGAAGCCCTTTAATTCTAGGCCATCAGGCAGCAGCGTAGACAGCAAATTACAGTCAGTCTATGATTTAGGTCAAAGACTAAGTAGTGTTTGGTTCCCTGTCTCCACACCCCACTAAAAGCTGCTTCCAGGCCCTGGGAATCGCCCTGCCAATTACAATAGTAATACAACAAACTCTCTTTGTTCTCCCGATTATGGTGGTACCATCAGAACTTGTTCCACGAGAAAGGCTGCCATAGAAGTTCATCTCCATAAGTAAATCTGAATCAGGTCTTCAAAATCGTCCTGGCGCACAACGTGTGGCACTAAGCCAGGTGGGGGGCCGCCAGGTTGTTTAGGTCAGCGTTTCCCCACCCGGCCCTCGGGGATCATGCTTTTGTTCCTTCCAAGCTCCCTGCCAGACAGTCCACATTTCTGCTCCCTCCTGAAGCAAAAATGTGTGCTGACTGGGGGTCTCCGAGCACCAGGTTGGGAAAAACTGGGTTAGGTCATCCATTGGACATTATTCTGTATCTGTACTCGCTCTGCTCACGGGTCCATTCATGGTATTTCAGCTTAAATGCCCTCATCATGAGCTCACCATGTCAGTGCTGGTGATGCAGATTGAGAGGGAAGGCAGACACATCAGGCTGGATTCGTTAGCTAAGGGGAACTCAGCAGGTCGGTGCTGATGTTGCAAGAAACTCACCAGATTGCTGTTGGTGTTATTAGTGTCCTCCTCAGGCATGGGCAGGAATACAGCCAGGGCCACGCAGTTGGCAAAGATGGTCAGGAGGATGATGATCTCGAAGGGTCTGTATGTGGGAACTCAGGAAAAGCGCTCGAAAACCAAAGCAGAAAGGTACCTATGACTGTAGGGCTGTAAGCCTTTTGTGCGTAACCCATATCTGACCGCGTGAACAGCCAGGGAGATATACGGACCTACCAATGTACAAAAAAGCTCGTAAAATGTCTACGAAATTGGACATACACATAGTATCCCACCCGCGACTGGGACATTGTGCACGGAATTAAAATTAAAGGCTCTACGGTCTCAAGACTGCATAAAGGGATAATTATGAAGCCTTTGCTCTGGGCTACTGCTTATGCACTTAAGAATCATTCTAGGAAGACATGAGAGGGAAAACAGCCATCAGTGTTGGTATCTTTCATCTGCCCTTCCAACAAAACACAGCACAACACGGAACTTCCTTCCCAACAAACAAGGTTCTGCGACCTGCATCCCAGGCAAGGAACCTTCAATTTGAGACGTGGTGGCTGTTCGCAACCGGCGTGTTTTATGTGATTGACACTATGCAGTACCCAACCAGACCTATTGACCATCTTCAGACCCGATTCAGTGGCAGCCGTCAACGGCCGTCGCGCTTCAACCTGTAAAAGATGTGACTAATGAATTAGTGATATTGATTATTACAAGACGAGTTTTTAATTTCGATCAATATTCCTTATTTTTATCTTTAAAGAAATGCTTTTCCAATGATGACGTCATTATGTCCTCTAAACATAGTGTCCTTCTGAACATGCCTCTGCAGTAACAGATCAGTCATACATTTGGATTGTCCAAAAGCGGCCTCATAGAAGGTCGACCGCAGTGACATGAGCAGCGGTGCCTGTGAAGATCATGTGGCGGCATTGAGGCCAGTGTCACACATGACCTATGGTAATACAAACTGGTTTTCCCATTACTTTATATTCAGCTTCACCCTGCATACATGGAATCCAGTCTGCTGCTACTGTCGGAGCGCATTGTCAGTTTCTGCCACCGGGTGGCTCTCTTCAGAAATTACTCTGGTTTAGCGGCTCTGTTTTTAGGCTCTGGCATGAATAGACAGCTGTTTGCCCAGAATATCTGAAAGAAGCGAAGTTCTGTCGACAGGTACAATAGTTTATGACTCAAAGTGTTGCACAGGCCAACATGGAACGAGGCTTACTTGGCATTTTTCACAGGTTTAGACTTTTGTCACGTTGCTTAGCAACGACATGCTGATTTATTTATTTTTTTATGTATGATTAATATGCCTCCATAACTATACCACACTTGAAGAATGGGCACCTATATTACGTAAAAGATCAATCATTTATAAAGACATTTCTTCCTCTTATATATGAAATGACAAGAAATATCTGAAGCATTATTATTTAACATTGGCTTTGTTCAGACCAGTATCTAAAAACAAAAGATTGCTCTGAATTAAATATCTTCCTTGAATCTGTGAATTTCAGCCCTGCTAACATGTCTTAACAATGCAATTTTAGATCGGTCGAGCATGCAGACTTAAATCAGAGAATCTTTAAGACATAAATATATAAATAAAGCAACATAAAGTCCAGTAGAGGTGCTGACTTTGTTCTCCTGGGAAGAGAAGCTGACCCATCCACGGATTTTGCATCAAAACCATTGAAATGGGCGCCTTCACAAGTTCCCTCTCTTGTGCTTTCATATCAACTGTGTCCCACTGTGTTTATGTGTGACGTAAAATATCAATTTTTTTTTTCCATTTAAAAACTTCCTTGAATCTGTTTTTAAATTATGAGCATATATTCAAAAACACAGGATAAAATTATGGAAAAATCCCCTGTCCCCACCATACACTGCACACGGATGTTTGTACGTCCTCTGCTGTCTCCTATCTTATGGATTGTCTGTTGGTACATAGTAGCCAACCTGTGTCCATGTGCTGGAAACCAGATGCCCGGCAGATGCCCCCCATGACAGCATGCGTGCCCCCCCCGGTAGGTGGTTTGAGATAAAAGTATTATTATTAATACTATTATTATTTACATTTCTATATGCAAACTAAAAGTTAATGACACAAAATCAATAATCAAGCTTTTGGAAGCAAGACAGCCTTAACAAAAAATCAGAGTGAGTTACATATTTGCAAAACTGTAAAATGTGACTGCAAAGTGTTGCATAAATAACGGTTTTCAGAACTACCTTTTGCTTCTTAATGCTAGCAAAATAGTGTAAGTAATGCTTGGAGGACATTAAGGTCAAATTCATCTCCCCCGCCCCAACAGAACAACTGGCCCCCCAGTTGAAATGGTCTAGAACCACCACTGGTGTGAATATATTGCTGTTCACTTTGGGACACATGCAGCCTTGAAGGACACTTCAACCATCTGTCAGTGTGTGTTCACACTGTACACTTAAACTCAAAGGTGGGTAGTTCAGGTCCAGAAAGTAAAAGTCCAGACCAGGATTTTGTTTCAACCAACCAGTTGAGTATCTGTGACTGTGACTCTTTATGCTCAACTGGTTGGTTGAAATAAAATCTTGGTCTGGACTCTTATTCTCTGGACCTGAATAACCCATCTCTGCTTCAGCTGCACAAGGTAAGTATGTAAGTGATGACAGAAAGCGTCGGGCCCACAAAGCTGTGTAAAGGATACTTCCACTCCACGACGCTGATGCAGGCCTTGCGGAAGGGGTTCGTCAGCGTGAGGAAGAACAGCGAGCGTGCAGGCCGGGGATTCCCGCCCGTGGCCTGGAGCTTCTTCAGCTTCTCCCGCTGCTTCCTCTTCAGCGTCTCCTCGTCCATGATGCAGGAGGCCAGGGCCTCCCCATCGCCACCCTCCATGTCGCACGGTATCTGGGAGCACTTTCACGCCCTCGCCGAACTCCTCCACGGTGCTTCCCGTCTCTTGTCGGACCGCCGCTCCCGATTGCCCGCCTCCCCGGGCCTCCTCTGTCGCCGTCCTTCTCTCGCGGCGAGAGATCTGTAGTCGTTCTGCCTGCCAGTTGACACCACAGCGAACAGATCGACGTGGTGAGCAGGAGTGGCAGTTGTCTCTGGCTTGGGGTAATTTTAGAGATGGCTTTGGTAGATATAGATGGGGGGAGGGGGGAACAATAGCAGGGGCCCCTCCAAGGGTGTCCACTTCACACGACCGGTTACTGACACCGCTGGGCATTGCCCATACAGCGCCATAGGCTGCATTCACAAATACACTGAGTAAAGTGACCACTTGTGCGGATTTTACCTGGACAGTCCGGTTTTCCAGCCCTCTGTCCAGAATGCTGTCGGGTGTCCTCCTTCTAGCCCCCATGTCCTCCTTTTCTCCTCCCCCTACCCGCCTCCCTGTCAACAAGTAGAACAACTGTCCCCCACCCCCCGGTCGCTCAAAAGACGTGAAACACACACATACTACAGAAGTCAAGAACGCCAATACTTGCAGTTATTTTTCATGTCGTCATCTCAAAATAAGTTGATTATCGTTATATACTGTTCTCAGCTTCAGTCATATGTGTATGATATAACACCGCCTCGCTCAAAAACTTTTCATGGGATTCCTCCTTTTTAATCCTTAGTCCTTTTTGGACACAGGTGTCCGACCATTTTAAAGTCAAGCCGGTGTTAATCGTAATAGTGACCCAAAAGTACTCCTTGGATAATGTGAGATTTTTGAGACCATCACATAGACATTTGATAGTACTATCATTTCGATGTTTTGTCACAGAGCATTGCATGACAGTCTAATAGTTCTCAATCTGATTTATATGACACCCAGAGGTATATATGTAAAAATGTATCAACTTGGTGTATTTTAAGAAAAGGTTCTTTTAGCCCAATATATGCAGATATCAATGTGGATTATTATGGGAAAAATCACAATGACAAGTTCGTTACATCGTCTCCAGATTCTAAAATCACCAAGGCTGCCGCCCCAAAAAAAATAAGCGGTTCGGTAAATTAATGAGCTGTGAAATAATTGGCTCTGTCTCACTGTTTCTGGAAGTTAATATAAAATCCAAGAAGTCTGTCTTGCTCCTTGACTGTAAAATGTAATGATTTCAATTAAACTGAATTTGGCAGTAATTTACTGCCATTGAACATGCATGTAACCTCCTTTTGTTTGACGCTGAAAAAAATACAGACATTCATTGATGAAACCCTCCAAATTAAGACGCCACACTCTCCATTTTATTTTCACCAAATGACTTTATTGATCTTTATGGACATCAGTCCTCCTTTTTATTTTTCGACGTTCTGGATTCTTAAACCGGAAGCCAATGGCTGTTTTATTTCAGGGTTACATAAAGCAGAATTTGAGCCCCCAACTGTCCATCTTGTTGGTGTATTCAGCAATATCAAAAAGCGTACTTAAAAGGAAGGTTCACTGAAGCCCTCAGCTCAAAACAGAGACATTGAAGCAAAGCCTAAAAATCACACTCTTCACATTCTTTTTAACTGGCTTATTTGGAAATAAACAGAGAGCGCAGTACCAGTGTTGGCCATGAAGCACTCAGGCCGCTATTCCTAACCGGCCTCAGGTCTCACAGCGGCCGCTTAGCTTTGATGCGAAAACCTTGCTGTTGGGTCATACCCTACTTCCGTGTAATCATTCATTCATGTCATAAATAAAGTCTTGAGGGAAAACTGGTCTTAGAATCTTCAGGATCCAAAGTTCTGTCCTTGTTCGTGGTTCTCCTTCCCCTCAGCCTCTTCCATCTTGCCTCTCTTGTCCTTCAGGCTAACATGGGTCTAGCTCCCGCTTCCTTCCGACTCCTCACAGTAGAGCCTCGGAGATGAGGAGCCAGACTCCCCGTCGCTGTGGCCCTGGTCTCCCAGATGGAGGGACCGGCAGACGGGGTCCTTGCAGGCTACCTCCCCCGGTGGCAGCTGGCTAACCAGCGCCTGCAGGTGCTTGATGTAGCGGATGGCGGCGCGCAGCGTCTCTACCTTACTGAGCCGCTTGTCGCCAGCGGCCGCGGGCAGGTGATCACGCAGCTTGGCGTAGCCCTGGTTGACGCACTTGACCCGCTGGCGCTCGCGTTCATTGCGCTTCTGGATGAACGCGGGCTCAAAAGGACACTCATACAACCCCAGGTGTCCACGAAAAGCAGGGAGGTAGGAAAAGAAGGGCGAGGCACCCCCATAGGCGCCCTCATAGAAGCCTGCATCCACACTGGTAGGGTACAGCAGCAGGGGCATGGTGTGGGGAAAGGAGTCGCTAGAGAGGAGGTGTCGATGCTCGGGGTGACCACTAGAGGGCAGCATTCCATACTGCAACCCACTACGGCTCAATAGATTGGGCTGCCGCTCCACTAGTGTGTGGGAGAAGCTGTTGCTCATAACGACCCCGGAATGTAGATTCGTATTGCCAGACAGACCAATTTGTAAATCAGTTCTCATTTGCAATTACAGCCTTGGTAGTGAGATCAAGCGCTAAATGAAAACAAACCAGGAAAACAATCCCCTAACACCTGTGGTCATATGCACTGTGACAGATGTTTGTCCTAAGATGGAAGGATTGATTATAACAGGCCATTACATCTTTCTGTCCGGAGAACATGCAGCTGTCGGGTCTGAGAAGATCCTCCCAGTCGGCTTCAGGACGTGTGCTGTGGCCATCAGCCAGAATCAGCAGACGCAGGAGACTCAAAGATCATCTTTGTCAAGTCGTCCCAAAGCTGTGGAAGAGGAGGGGTACAATCAAAGGAAAACAGAAGATTAGTTCCCTGTACAAAACAAGCTGGTTTCAAAGACAGGCTTAAGATAATAATGCGACAGGGTTCAGGGTGGGGCATCAATGCGACAGGGTTCAGGGTGGGGCATCAGTGCGACAGGGTTCAGGGTGGGGCCTCAGTGCGACAGGGTTCAGGGGGGGGCATCAGTGCGACAGGGTTCAGGGTGGGGCATCAATGCTAACGTCCAATGTCAAAGTGCAGCTTTTGAAGTGCAAAACCCTGATCATAATGAACTGTTTAGCATTAATTAAAACAACATTGTGCTAAAAAGCTGGTATGAATCAATTATTCAACCCACGCCTGTGAACATTCTATCAATCTGTTGGTAGAACATACTTAAGCCTTTTTTCTGTAAAGTGATGTATTTAAACATCTGGTGTGGCATGATAGTTCAGTAGGTAGCTGTATTGCCACACACCTCCATGGACTTGGCTCAAATCCCACCTCTGTTCTGTGTGTATGGAGATTTGCATGTTTCCCTCGTGCCAAAATGTGCTTCAATTATCTGTTTCCCGGCGTGGTCCTCGCAGACCCTGAGACAGCCCATGGGAAGCTGGAAGGGAGTAAAAATGTGGACTGTCTGGGGGGGTCCTTGAGGTTCAGGCCGGGTGACCCCGACGAGGATATGCGATTAGAGAACAGATGGAGGTGTATACTTTTCTCTCAGTACCAAGCTTGTCAGACATTTTATAAGAAGGTGAGTAGACCTCCAGGACCAACAACTTGCAAGGTGTGAAGAATCAGACTTCACAGCCCTTCAGGATCTGCCACCACTCATCAGTTTGTTTTGTAGCTCTACCTGAAAGGCAGGTGGGAGATCAGAGCGGAATTCCCCGTCTCTGTAGATGGGTATCGGGTATCCCAAAGCGAGTGCGGAGTCGCCGGCAAAAGCCATTTCAGCGTTTAATGGCAGAGTGACGCGATTCCCAGCTGTCCGTCACCCCAGCGTGCTCCAGCATTCCCGATGGAGAGCCAAACAGGAGCAGCTTGCGGAGGGAAACTCCGCAGCGGCTAGAACTGAAAGACTATGGGAAATTCTCCAGTAGGACTGGAAAAAATGCTGGAGGCCCAACTGGGAACAGGTTTGGCGTAAAGCAGGACTGCTTGAGAGGAACTCAGGTGGGAACAGAAAATCCCACCAAAAAAATGTGTTCGTAGCCACAGTAAAAGCTATGGCACTTTCATTAGTAATGTGTGATAGAAATAGCCTTGAAAATGCTATATTTTTATAAAAAGCTATATGCTGTCATTATGTCTGAACACATGGTAACCCCACCCACTATGCATTTCAAAGCTTCATTCCCCCCATGGCCAGACTGACTGCTGTGGTGTACTAGTTATCAGTTATACCTTTTCAGTTATATGGTGTCAGTTGGCTGGTTTCAGTTGGATGGTTTCAGTTCTATGGTTTTAGTAGGATGGTTTCTGTTGAATGTTTCTGTGGCTGATGTGAAGCCAACACTGTTACCCCTATTTCTCTAATGACTTTTGAGTGATAATCGTATGTCTGGTCCCAGTGACAACTGCTCCCATATACTCCGGCATCCAGAACCGTTGAAGCAGCAGCACAGTGATTACGACGCTCTTGTGGCAGAAGTACAAGAAAGTGAAGCTGAGATGGAGCAGCTTGTAAAGTTAGAGAGCTTGTAGGCAGAGCAGATTGAGCGTGAGCCGAAACGTAAGACATGGGGTTCTTAGCCCACCCCCCAGGTCCGGTGGGGCCCTTTGGCTATTTCCACTGTTCTCCCTTCCAGTCACGTCGCTGCTTGCCTGTCCACCTTTCTAATGTTTTCATACCTGCATAAGTTTCTGATTGTAACCAGATGACATCCAAAGCTGAGATGACATTGGATTTTAAGATGCGGGTTCTGAATCCATGCAGCGACAACTGCAATCATCATGTACAGGTTTACAAATTTTAATTATATTCATTAAATCTCCATTTGCATTAAACATTGATTGTGAACCTTTACACAATAATAGTATTGTTCAATTCTACATTTCTGGTGAATACACCAGATATGCATCACCCCACCCTCTGGGTCAAATTTGGTGCCTCAAAATGCCACTCTATGTGTGTGTGTGTGTGTGTGTGTGTAGGTGTGTGTGTGTGTGTGTACAGTACTGTCCAAAGGTCATACTCAGCCAAAGAAAATGATGTTTAAATGATCTTCATGTTCATATAAAATTATGCTATAATACGTGTCAAAGTGCTTAACCATTTCAAAACCTCTCCCAAAGTCATCTTAATATTTGCAGCAACCATCCTATACAGCTATGTATTTTTTGACTTATAAGTACACCTTATATAGTTAATCAATACCTCATTGACTTTTTTTAACTAACTAAATTAATTAATTGAGCTAGCGGTGAAATTTAATAAATACGTGGAATGGCTGAGGTGCCCATGAGGAGAGGATTGGGAACTGAAGCTTCATCTAATCATCCAACAAGACATCAATAAGTTTTTGGAGAGCAGAAGAAACTCTTGCTAGTTTTTGTTCAGTCACTCTTAATTTTCATAAGTTTCAATGCTATAGTGTTTTTTTGCTCTGAGCAAAAGCGCACTTACTACCCAGATAAAAAGCTTTAAACACAAGACTTTTGCACAGTACTGTGTGTGTGTGTGTACATATAAATCGCTGTCTTTTGTCTTTGATTAAATAGCCCCTTTAGGTCTTGCTGTGTTGATGATGCATCGTATAGCTCTTGCTGTGATACTGCTTACGCTCGTTACCGGTCATTCCTCAAAGCTCAGCCTAGCTGCACTGATACCTAGCTGCACTGTCACCTAGCTGCACTGACACCTA
>JABFEB020000124.1:19775001-19785442 GCA_019775895.2 Stomatorhinus ivindoensis | reverse complement strand
CAATTATTTTAGGTATACATACATATATTTTTCACGATAGAGATTGCGATTGTTTTTTATAATTTTTTTTGGGGGGGGGGACATGTCCCCTCCGTCCCCCCCGTGATTTACGCCCATGGGCATGGCTACTGCGATGTTCTTGAAAGAGACTGATTTCTGAGAGCATGTATTGAAGAAACATGCTTATCTATTGGCCCATGATGATGATTCGGTCAATTTCCAACAAGATTATATGTAAAACATCCCACCTTATCGGTCAGGTATCAAAAAACCGTCTTCCACAGAGTCTGTCCCAGGAAACACAAGGCAGGAACACAAAGAAGACTGCCAGCTCATCAGATGGCACATATTCACACACCACGGCAAATTTAGAGACATTTAAAGATTACAGATTAATGTGTTAGCTATCCTAGGTAATATCCAATAGGGTCCCAGCAAAAATCAGGGCCCCACCCTACTTTCTGAAAAACGGTTAGGCTCAACCTGTGCTGAGACAGAGCTTGGGGCAAGAATTGAATGCAGAGCCCTGGAGGTCAGTCCACAGTGTCACCTGCTACGCCTCCCCTGCTGCCCCCAGGGCTGGTTTCTCAGGGCCGCCACAAAGATCATTTTGGGATTAACGCCAAAACACCGTCGCCCGTGGCTCCGGGCTCCAAACATGAGGCCCCGACCACACGACCGGCAGATAACACAGAATTCCTTACATGTGAGGCAACACCTGTGGTCATTAACTTGATTAGAGAGACCACAAGCAGCAGAACATGTCAGAGAAATTTATTAATATCGTTGCTTACAGAGAGTGACGCTGCAAACTGTACAAAAACAGATTTTAAAACAAGATCTATAAGGAAAGCTGCGAGGAGTCCTGACATATGGGGCCCCTTCCAACAGAACGCTTACCTACCTGCCTGTCAAATCAGGTCCCCCTGTGAAAATTCCCCTGATAGGCTGGCTTCCCCCTTCATTTTCCACAGCCATGGCCTTGCAGTCATAAACACAGCAAGAATGGCAACCAATGGCTGGACTCCCAGAAATGGTGGGGGGGGGGGGCATTCCCCTGGCTTTTACACAGGTTTTACATACATACCAACCTTAGCATAGGGCACAGCTGAGATTAAATGGCAAGATGTATGCAATGCAAAAGAGATATTTTAAGAGAAAAAAAAAGCAAAAAAATAAAAAAACATCCCAGGCCAAAGTCACCAGCTTACAGCATACTACGCCCGGGGAGCATCACGAAGGAAACAACATCTGGTCCACGGGAAAACAAGAAGGGAGCGACGTGAAGGTACCGCCCCCCTCCACCACCCCCATGCCCACAAACCCGCACATCTGCCTATTCAAATAAAGACAAACCTATAAGCAAAGCTCCTTATACACAAAAAATATATAACAGAAATCATTTATAACATACGGATTCTAAGATGCCCCCAGAAGAGGACAGTAGTGTTAGGCTGAGGAGGTAAAAGGTCCAAGGGGGCTGGATCCCCTTTCGGTAGGCTGACAGTGCCCACTGCAGCAGGTTGTAGGTTCAAACACAAACCTCGATGAAGCGGCAGATTTGCAGTCTTGCTATCGTAAGGTACTAAATTACAGTTAGGGGTGTCGTTTGGCCCAGACCGGATGAAGAGCACAGAGGCTTTTGTTTGTGTGTGTGTGTGTGTGTGTGTGTATTGGGGGGGGGCAATGAAAAGAAGCAGGAAGCAGTAAGGATGCAGATGGAGTGCTTCTGGTATCTGTGAACAGGGACCACCCTTATGATGCTTCTGATTGCAGACCACAGAGTGACAAGCTGGCCACGGCCCTGGGGGGTCCTGACAGGGCACTGGGACAAGGCTCCGTCTCCCTTGATGAGAGCACAGCAGAGGGAGGAACCGGGTTCTGCCGGGTCCCGCCAGGACTCCGTCTGACCGCATCTCGGCCTCATTGCAGCAGCTCCTCCCAGGAGATGGGTTTGGAGAAGACCTCCCGCTCTAGCCAGAGGTCATAGTTCATTTGAAATTCCTCAGGCAGCTCCACACGCTGGCCCAGCACGCTCTGCAGGCAGTTGTCCACGGGCAGGAAGTCCGGGTTGCCCTGGCTCTTATCGTAGCGACGGGCATTGAAGCGCTCTATGTTGGCCCTCAGTGCGCACTCCTCAGCCTGGAAGTCCCAGGGCCGTGCATCCAGATCTACTACCGAGAAACAGGGGCAGTTACTACTGGGGAGTCACACAACTGGGGCACTGACGGCTAGAGACTAGCACTTGTACCTAAAGGGGATAGTACCTTTGGAAATGTGTGATTCAAGTTGCCATTGTCTGCAGCACTAAGAATGGAAACCCGCTTATTGCGGACGTGTTTGTCATCGATTAAGAACATCTCAATAGAGCAGTGGTCACCAGCCCTGTTCCTGGAGATCCACCTCCCCCACAGAGCTTAGCTGCAGCCCTAATTTAACACACCTGATACAGAACATCAGCTGTTTTAGTAGTGTCTCAGTATTAGAACCAGCTATGTTTAAGCCAAGCTGGCTTGATTATCTGCATCAGATGAGTTAGATCTCTAGGAGCAGGGTTGGTAAGCACTGCAACAGAGACTGTGGTAACCATCCACAGGCTGAAAGTTCAGGGGCAGTCCCACAGCCAGGGGAATTCCTGGACAGAAGGTGGCATTGAGCAGGCGTAAGATGAGCGGGGGGGGGGCGACGGTGGACTTACCGTTTCCGTAGGCCCAGTCATCATTGAGGCGATGTCGCACCTTCTGGTAGATGGCCGACATGGTTTTCATGTTACTTTTCCTCCATTGTCGCCCTAAGTACTTAGTCTGGACCTTCAACAGCTTTAACACGTATAACTGCATCATGGCCTGCTTGACCTTGAGCGCCCTCTTGAGGATAGGAGCTGACTTAAATACAACCAGCATCTGTAGCAAATTGAAGTGAAAACAAAAATCTGTATATTTACATATGCCTGCAGGCACAAATAAGAAAATAAATCTATATTTAAAAAAAAAAAAAATCACATTTAATATCCTTGTCCCCAAATCAACTTTACATTTATGCAGCAGGTTGTTTTAGGTCCAGAGAGGCCAACCTCATCCGCAAAGGGCCAGTGTGTGTGTAGGTTTTAGGGATAACCTTTAGGTCAGCTGATCAAACCCAGGTGTGAGGACCCTTCAGCCAATCAGTGCTCTAATTAGCAATCTAATTAGGAAGTTGCAGTGAAAACCTGCACACACAACAGCTATTTCAGGATAGGATTGGCCACCCCTGATTTAGGCATAACTAGTTGGCTGCCTTTCTGCCCGGAAGGGTCCCAAAAACATACTGGTCATTAAACTGCATCATTAATGGCCAGTTTTCCAGTCAAGGATTAAGCCGAAGCCTAGACTAGCTTTGAGTTACAATGGTGAATCGCCATTGAAACGGCAATTTAGTCCAAGACTCTTAATCCTTGTTCGGGAAACCGGCCCTAAATGTTCCACGGATATTCCATCAACCATTCATGAATGTAGGGCTGCCGTGATGATGTCGAGATGCAATCATGATTATATAGTGCATGCGCGATAATCACCAGGGCCTTAGATGAAGAACGCTTGTCTAGATGCAGGCTTCTCAGTATTTAACGGAGATTTAATTGCGGCCGCAATTTGGTAAGCAGGTTAGTGGTCTGTCTAAAATATTACTGAGATGCGTATTGTGATGCCCAACATACAACTGTTTTGATAAATAATGGAAGCGATAAGCACTGGAGTGGTGGTGAAGAAAGGAACTGATCAGCAGCCAGAAGATCTCCTAGAAAAGGAATCTTGCTGATAAGTTTAAGAAGATGTGGGTGTCATGGTACATTTTGCAGTTGTATGTTTATTAAGCGTAAGGATACTATGCATTTATACAGATCACTAACTTGAGCAAAGACAGATGGAAAGGTGTGTGTCACACACAGAAAGACAGGCAGGCGGTAAGTAGGTGAAGAGAAGCGTAGATGGAGCTACAGACAAACCAATGGGCTCCCCACCATGGTTCTGGAGTGCTTCCACTTGGTGAGCTTGTTGAGGATTCTCAGCAGGTTGATGCAAGAGAAAAGGTTCCTCCAGCAGAACTGGTTGTTGTCACCAGCCTCCTGTGAACCAGAAACACACAAGCGCGCCTGGTGAGACCCAAGGCCACAACGCCTGACTGTTCCTCATTTTAACAGCGACGGTTCTGACGGCTGTGCAGCTTCGGTGCCATCTGATATCGGCCTCAAGCACGGAGATCGAGAATCTTGGAATTGAACAAGGTGTCTAACATGCCGAGTACTGAGTTTGACGAAACTGGTATTTACACGGGACGCTAGGATCAGGCAACATCGCATCGCATTAACAGAGAGGAGCCACATATTTCCCCGTAATCCTCTGTTTTTCCCAGCAGGCATTCTGCCTTACCAGGCTCTCTGCAGTCAGCTCAGGCAGCTCATGTACTACACAGTTGGGGAAGTCCAGCACGGAGATGCTGGAGGCGAGGATACACAACGTCAGCAGGCTTCAAAATGTGAACGCAGCAACACATCAGGCAATGACCCTGACTGACCTGTTCTTAGCTGTGATGTAGGACATTATGTTCTGGTTGAAGAACTTCAGGATGAGTGGAATGCAGTTAGCAAAGACCAGGTGCTGGGCCATATACTCAAACTAAGGAAGAAGGATAATTGGCTGCTGAACGAAGCCATGAAACTGCAGGAGTTCTGCACCAGTTTATGGTTTATAGGGATGTTACAGCAGGCGCATGGTGACTGGTACCTGGTAGATGTGGTTGAGTTTAAAGTGTTTGAGCAGCAGCAGCAAGATGGCAGAGATGGCCTTGACGATGATCTCCTTATGCCGATTCACATCCACGCCCAGCTTCATGCTCTGCAGAACTGTGGTCCTGGATAAAAGGAGATGAGATCATTCGCTCACACACACACACCCACAGACAGGGCAGCAACGCAGGGTGGGTTTGGGGGGGGGGGGACCTACGGCATCTCTTCAGGCAGGACGTCAGCCAGGATGTTGATGGAGTCGGTTTTGGCCTTGGAGGTGGGAGCTGCAGCCAGTAGGATCTTCAGCAGTGCAATCTGGAGCGGAGGGAGGCGGCAGCGAGAGTGAAGCATCTACTGCATGTTCTTCAGAATACTGACATGAAATAGACTCCACACTTAGGAATCCTGGTAGGTATCTGCTCACCATATACTGTGGCAGGCTGGGGAGAATTCCCTGGTATAGCAGCTCAGTGGAACACATCTCTACTTCCTCTTCCCCCTGTCACACAACAATGAGATCACCTGACTGGGGCTCACCGTACACAGTGCGTCTCTGCCTGGATGGACCCGGGCAGCAGGCCTACTCACCCCCGACAGCGGAGTCTTCTGGAACTCCTCCTCTCTGCCGATCTGAACTTCGGCAATGGACACATACTTGTGCTGCAACAGAGAAGGCCGTGAACCTTACTCTCACACTCCGGGGGGGGATCGCGGCAGGAAAGGCGCTGCGTGAAGTTAAACTGGTAGCACTGTTATGAACTTTGGGACTGGATCCCACAGAAGGGGAACCGTCATCTGCTTTCAGGGTATCCCTGCACTGCTATAGCCTGAGAAGTGGTACCTGCTTCAGGGTCCGGATGCTCTCGTGGATGGGAGTAGGCAGGCCAACGACGGTGTCTGTGTCGCTGCAACACACAGCTCAGCGTGTCAGACTCGCAGCACGTGCCTGGCGCTGCTCCAAAACCTGGCTGTCAGTCCAGCATCTAGCCAAGTACGCTACACTGGAAAAAGCAGCTTCTCTACTGGCCAAAAAACCCCCTTTCTCTGAAGAGTCTGTTACGGATTCCTTGATAACCATTTAAGATTAAGATAGTAACCATTTAAGATTGGTACAAACTTAATAACAAGTATATGACAATCTAACAACGCCAACTTACCTTCCTAAAGTGTATCCAATAAATTTGCTTCGACTGGACTCTAAAAAGTGTTCGATGTCCTTCTCCCTGGAAAAACAGGTGCCCAGATTAAATGTAAATGATGGGTCCTCATTCATGTTGGAGGGCAGAGTACACAGATCTGACAAACTAACCAGTTCCGCAAGGACACTTACCGGACCTTGGGGGCCCAAGGCAGGCCTTTGGGGAAAGATACCCTCTCGCAGGGCGGGTGTGGGATCGGCGGGGGCATAACCTCATCCCGCTCTAAGGGGAAGGTCTCCGGTTCCAGGCTGTTGTCATTGTCATCGCTGTCATCTTCATCCTCACGAGTATCATCCGCTTTGTAGGGGTCCTTTTCATTGAAGGCATCCAGGTTGTCCTGCTTGATGAGGGCCTGTGCAGGGCAGAGAGCAAGAGGAGGAGGAGCTTACCGTCAAATGGAGGCCTGACTCATCGCCGAGAGGACGGAATCAAGTTATGTTGTTGCTTGGCAACAATCTCCGATTTTATATATTTTTTTTGTTGTGGCACCAGAAGATCCAGCTGGCAAATAGAGCCTCACTGACTCCAACTGTCGACCGAGGAAGTGCGTGTGCCGGAAGACAGCATGCCGGCTGACGACAGCAATTACAGGATTCTGACTGTCGGAGCTCGCAGGTCGGTGAAGGGGGGGGGGGGGGGTTACCTTGTGCTCGCGGCGAGCCCGTTTTTGCTGTTGCTCTATGAGGTCGGACGCGGAGGCGGGGGGCGAGGCGGCTCGCATGCTGCGCACCACCCGGATGCTGTCTTCCGGCAGGGGGGGCAAAGCCAGATCCTCCCGCTTCCGCACCTTGATATGCTGGAGCTGCTCAAAACCACCCAGCGTGAACTGGAAATATACGAGGGGGGGGTGGTGGTTGCATGACATTATCAGAGCTCCAAACTAAGGCCAGCAGTTTACACAATGACAGACTAGCACTGTACCCAGATGGCTGTTGATTTAAATCCCACTATAGGCCTGGTAGCTATACATATGGAAACTACATTTAACCCATATTTGAAAAAAAATAGGCAAAGCTATCATTGTTCCGATGCTTTATAAATGAAGCTAAGCTAATCCTTAGGTTACCAAGGCAACAAGCATCAACAACAATCATATAATAAACAGTCTTCCTCACCAGGATGGTCTTCCACAGCAGCAGCAAAACCTTCTTCATGGGGAAGTGGGGGGCGTGGCCGCTGCAGAACTTGGTCACCATGCCGAAGAGCATGACGGAGATGGGCTCGTTGTTGTACAGAGGAGAGCCTGCAGGTCACACATCCATTCACAGAGCTGCAGTACAGACCCACAGAGCTGCAGTACAGACCCACAGCCCTGACAGGTAGCGCTTTTCAACCGACGTTCAGGAACCAACCCATACCCGAGCCGTACTGTGAAGAAAGTATAGTTACGGCACGGTTCCAGCTCGCGTTGGTTTTCCACTGCAGAAGGGTCGGCTCGGTGAAGGTGCCGGGTTTGGAGAGCGACAGTGATATATAACCGAATAGGCGCTTATTTACTGTTCACATGGTGTGAATACATGATTTACAAGTATTATTATTTTTATTGTGTGTTAATATCTGCTAGCACGTCTGTGAGAAACCGCGTCTTAAGTTAGCATCAAATGCTAGCAGAAATTTGCATTACAAATCCATTGCGTTCAGCCGTTCTATAATGCTTTAAGGAGGTGGTTGGAAATTCTCAAGTTATCGGGAATGCATCACTACATCACACAACACTATTGCTATTAATAATAAATAACATATAGAATATGCCTTTTTTCCTTCAAATAATCCATTAGTATGAATGCAAAACGCCGGTATTTTTGTGCATCTTCACCAATCAGCTTGGTTTGGTCACACTTTCGACGGGCCCATTTCGGCTCAGCTAGGACTCACATACTTTACAATGGATAACCGGAGGCTGGCTGTACAGCTCGGTCCTTGGTGCCAGCGGAAAAGCGGCTGGAGATTATGGTGCGGACTTCTGCAATCTCCCCTACGGAGTCACGATTCTGGCCCAGTGTGCCCCACCCCACCATACCCAGCTCGGCCCTGAAGGTGTCCTGGGCGGTCCTCCACTCCGGGCTGTCAGCAAGGTCCTCCTGCTGAATGGTCTCCACCATCAGGTACATGATGTTCAGCAGCACCCTGTTGAAGTGCAGCACAAGTCAGATGCAGGGCAGTGGGGAGGAATGGGTGACATTCGGTGGGGGGGGGGTCTGTTACCTGAGGTCTGTGCTATCAGCCAAGGAGATGGCAGGCTTCCTGACGGCACTAGTGCAGGCAGCACTGTTACTGCAGATGGGAAACGAGAACAGAAGCCGATGAGAGACGGACAGCTTTCACACTTCCCACATCCTCACCACCGATCACTTGCAACATGATTGGACACGGTGGTTTAGGTTCCACCAATAGTCTGTGAGATAACTGGGCCCCGCCCCCTCACCTCATTAGTTACATACTCAGGAATTTGCATACATATAACCCTGCTTGTCTTGCACTATCCCATGTTTTTGGAATTTTAAACATTATTGTGAATCTCACTTTTTATTGACTTTATGTCCAGCTGTGGCCCTGGAGGGCAGATCATCTCCTGCTACTGCATGCTTATATATGGACAGTATGCCAGTAAAGCCCATGTGTGCTTAAACCCAGCCCCGCCCCTCTTACTCGATCTCCATGTTCAGCAGCTCCACCAGGGCCGAGAAGGTGCCGACCTCCAGCAGGAGAAAGACGTTGTACCTCATCCAGTGCCGCACCTCCACCTCCGATTCACACTCCCCAAAGGTACCTGTACAGACCAGCCATGAGCACTGGGACCCACCCAAATCCCAATCGAACACCACACAGCTAAAGGATTAAGCAGCTCATTAAGCTACCATAGACACCATAGGCATTGGCCCAATCATGTGGAATTATCTGTATTTAACCAGAACAGTAAAACGATAACGATTACAGAGAACAGAAACTAATGACAGTAAAAATGTTATGCAAATAACGACTTTAAGAAAAATGTGGATATGTGTACTAAAGAGTTAAATAAAGGCATGCCAGGTAACGGAAGGAAGGGCTTAGGCGAGAGAGAGATGGAGGGATGTCCCACCCTGAGCCATGTAGAGGATGGCTCTGGCCACCCTCAGCCTCTTCTCGCGGGCCGTCACCTCCAGGCTGTCCAGCAGTCGCATGGCGTGGGCGCGGTGCTCAGCCAGGCTCAGCTCGGTCCACTTCTTATCAGCCACTGCGAGGCCCGGCACAGAGAGGGCAGACTGCATGTGCTCCATCTTGGCAAGGTGCTATTCACATGACTCACGCAAACAATATCTGGATGCCTATTTACGGTCATTGCTGAGTAAAACACCAGCACGCACAGCGGACTACCAGGCCCAAAGTTTTTGCTAATAACGGTATAGTCACAAGTTAGAACACTATTAAAATGACTGTTTTCATCTGATTATTTCTTTCCTGGTTAAACATGTTGCATAAACGATACATGGCACATGTGTGACACACGGCATCTACACACTGCTACAAAGTATGATTATTGAACCTGTGCAGAGATCCACACAGACACAACAGCTTAAAGCAGGGGTTGGGCAACCTGTTCCATGGAGGCCCGGTGCGGGTTTTTGAGATAACCTCTCAAGCCAAAAACAGTGGGTCTCCATTAGTGGAGTTGCAAACCACTGTTTTATTATTGGCTGACTGAGAGGTGAATTAGGGAAAACGTCAGAGCCGGTACCATGAGTCCTGAAGTCCTCTGTAAAGCATTTCCTATTGAGGAGGAACTCCGGCCCCTCAGTGTAGCTGTACAGTTCTGAGGAGACAGAAAGAGGGACGCGTCAGCCCAAAAAAAATAAAAACCCTCCACGGTGGCAGCGACGATGACCGCGAGCGCAGGGGGAGTGCGACGCTGGCAGACACTCGGGTCTGAAGCTGCGCCGTCCGACAGGCACCCACAGCTGCAGACTCACCCGACAACTCTGCCGCCCACTTATCCGTATCGCCGTATTCGAACTCCAGATCCGGAGCCTCGGAAAACCCCTGGAAGCGAATGAAAGGTTAAGAAAAAAAGTCATGATCTGACGTGTAGCCCTACAAAAGCGGGAGGGAAAGAGGATCAGGATGACGAGAGATACGTGTAGTATCAGACTTTAATTAAAACTGTAGATATCACTACTATCAACTTACTGTTACATGAGGTTCCTAATTAATATACTTGTGTATATCAATGAATCCATTTTACATTAGCTCAAATGTATAGGAAACTCAAACCTCATTAAGGCAGATGACTTTATGTATCTTAGTCAAAACAGGAAATGCAGCCTTAATGGCCATTTAATATATCTTTGGAGCTACCTTGAGGCTGGATAACTTAGTAGCATAGAGTCAGATGTAGCTCTGTTTTAAATAAAGCATTTCATCCAGTGTAGTTTGGGGGGGGGGGGGGGGGGGGGGGGGGGGGGGGGGGGGGGGGGGGGGGGGGGGGGGGGGGGGGGGGGGG
>JABFEB020000124.1:19751298-19774901 GCA_019775895.2 Stomatorhinus ivindoensis | reverse complement strand
CCTGCAGAGTGGAGCTCCACCCAAAATATGTCACCTCCACAGGAAACACGTGATCTTTAAGGTCGTAAAGTGGAGCTCCAGTTAGGGTTTATTTGCTGTAACACAGAGTGGAGGTGACACATTTCCAGTGGAGCGCCACTCTACAGGAGTCTGCAGCTGGACCCTTCTCCATCTGTGTGTGGATGTTGAGTTGCTTCCAGATTCATGTGGATTTCCTCCACAGCCAAAATACACGTAGCTTATGTGAATGGGTGTCTTAAAATCACCCTAAAATATATTAGATCCACAAGGCAAGCCTCCAGAAGCTGACTTGCAATAATTGATCCTAAAGCATACGCTCTTGTGTAGAGCTCACAAAGACAAGGTGTTTCTATAAAAAGCATTGGTACCCCCTAGTGCTCAGACGGAAGGAGGAAAAAAAACAAGCAGGGTTATTGGGGCTTTAGCGCCTCCCCCGTTAAGGAAACTTCAGACCTTAAGTAATAAACACGAACCTATCTCAAGAAATCGGACAAGCCGGCACAATACAACCGGCAGCACACTATTTTAGTTACACCATACAATAAGTAACATAAAACTGCTCACTAACATGAGTAGTACTGGCTACCAGCACAGTTACAGGTTTCCTATACAGCTACCAAATAAATAAAAAAGAAATTCTTTCAAAATATGTTCATATTAGACAAAAAAATAAACCCAGTCGTTGCTATCGTCATCTAAGGCTGCTGCCAGCGAAACATTTATCTAAAATGCCCAATGCCATTGTCAGACTGATCATACACTGTATCCTGCGTAAAATGGCTTGTGATCCCAAGACGACAGCGCTTTACTAAATAGAAGCTGAGTGGCAGTTAAAGTTTTAGGTTGTTTTGAGATTTGACATTTAACTGCACGTCGCCGTAATCCTGACAGGCACCGCATCGGTAAGGGACAATCGCTTAGCTTGGTAGCTAAAAGCTAGCAAGTACCGAAAAATATATACGACGTTTTCTTTAGTGAGATGCGCGACGTGTCTATTTACGATTTTCCATTCCTTACCTCCGAGTCTTTTCTTTGGTTGCGGGTAAATTCACCTCTGCTTTTGTTGGGTATCATAGCTCTCTGCTTGTTATTGGCGATCAACCCACCGCCACCGCCTCCTCCTCCTCCTACGACGTCCATCTTTGACATGGAAACGGTGGCACCCTCCGCACATCTCGCGAGATTACGCCAGAGGTGACGAATTTGCATCGCGGTGAGTGGGCGCCGAGTCCGGGCTTGCAGGAAGATCCCAGTACTCTGCTGTTTTTAAAACGTGGTCATGTAATCCATATATACATATTTATATTTCCTCAAAATTTTTCACCTAGATCATCCTTTTGCGGATGTCATTTTCTTACCAATATTGCCAAACAGGAAGACATATTTCCTCGTTTTTTGTCCACCTTGTGAAATAAATCCTTTCCGTCAGTTTCTTCCCTCTTTAATCACTCTTTGTCAGTCTCTTTACCTGTTTTTTGCATTATTTTTAAAAACATACTGCAAGTATGCCCATCCTCTGGAGTCAAGTTATCCAGTTTACTCAAATGCACACCAGAGAGCATTATTAGAATTAGAGTATTAGGGTGTTATTATTTCGTGGTTATTATACATTACGATATAATATAGTATAATATAATATAATATAATATAGGAAGATTTCCTCAATAACAAAAGTGTGTGTATTGAAACCTTAAAGATATTAAAAGTTGTGCATAAGAATATAAATAAGTAAAGAGACGCTAGCTTCATAGCTGTTACAGTTTCCCTTTACCATGATTACTCTTAATTGCTAATCGAATAAAACGGTAATAAATGCTGACAACTCATCAATACCATTCTGCGTGTATTCTGTTCAGAGGGAGGGAAAAATAATTTACTTATGTTTTGAAGAGAGAGCAGTTAATAGAGCTAATATATATTTACATTCATGAAGCTCCATGTAATATGCATACATATATTTACTCTATAATAACCCTTCCTATCCCTTAATAAAACACTGAAACGTTTAACACTTTAAAGGTTTATTTAAAGAATTCCAGCAGGTGGCGACAAATCAAAAGGAATGGCAAAAGGAACCGGGCTTGGCGAAACAAGTTAGGAATCACATTTATCTTTGCGAGGCTGCCTGATATATGGACAGATAATGTCAGATGATGCGTGCAAATATTCAGGGGAACAAAAAACGTTGCATTACAATTACGATAAGAAAGTATTCTCTATTAATTCATACCATAAATATCTTAAAGGGAAATTAGTTCAGTAAAACATTGACGTGGCAGCGTCATGTTCTACTTCACAGTGATCGCTTCTACTGGACCGTAACCTGGGCCTAGTGATGACCGCGGTGTTCCGGCGCTTAACATCCCCATTCTGAGTCACACATTTTGGAACATGGACTAACCCCTTGGTTTACTGTCCTTTCCCTTTAATAGGGAGAGTTATACGCACGGATTAAAAACGACGGAGCGTTAAAATTAATGCACAGGCTAGGGACGGACATAGAGCGGTCGTGGTAAAACAAAAAATGCGGTCTTTATTGCACTACATCAACTACACAGGGCACATATTAAGAGATATATGGCTTCCTTTTAAGCATAAACGTATACCGTTTTCTAAATGCAAGTGTAAATAGTGCGATTTAGAAAGATACGAATAATTTAGTCTACACATAATAGCGTGTTAAACTTGATTTTTAAATCTTTATGACTGCAGAAGCACGCAATACGTCAGACTACACGCCGTGAAACTCTTGAGTATAAGTATTTTTTATTTTGTAACCACGTGTTGTCCCTCATCGTAAAGTGCGTAAGTGTACACGTCAGTTGTCGCAAAAAGTAAGTAAAATCAAGGGGCAGTTGCAAAATGCCAAAAGCAGCGTGTGCGTACTCATCTCGGGTTAAAAATTTACCTTTGGTCCGCTGGCACACTAAAAAGTACATCTCAGTTTTATTTACTAAAATATATATTTCATCTTTAAAAGCTTCTGTATGTATGTTTATGTGCGCAACCCCCTATGGATATTGTGACAGAAAATAGCAACAACGTTATGAAAATTATGAAGGAAAATCTTAAAAACATTCAGGGTGAAGTCCACAATGTAACAATCCTGATTCCAAGATCCAATAAGACCTGTCAAAAACAAATTAATATGAGAAAATTTTAGGCCAACATTTTTTGTTGGGGGGGGGGAGGTGGATGTAAGGGTGTATCCCAATGTCAAAAAGTGTGGTCCCCTCACCTCTGTCTCCCCCAACTCCAACATCACTTGCACAAAGAGGCAGACTGTGCAAAAATCAGTCTAGAGCCGTAAATTACCACAAGCTGAACTCAGAGTTCAGAGGGAAAAAACAGATCAGACCGAAAAGGACAGAGGTAATATCAGCTCAAAATGGATTTTGGAGGTTATGTGGATCAGGCCCCTGGCACTAAAATAGGGAACAAGCCTGTCCTCTGTCAATATATTATTGACTATGAACATCGGACATGAGCCAACACTCCTTTTTAGAGATCATTACAAGTAATGTTGTAGTACAGTAAATTCACTCTTCAAAAGTGCCTGTTATGTTCTATAGCCACAATTGTGAGCTACAGCATCTGTTGGTTTAGTTCCAGTTACAGCTATGAAACAAAACTAGCGACCATCCTTTGTTAAGGGGCGGGCCTAGGCTGGTCTGCACACAGACCCCCAAAAGACCAGCAGGGTATTGGTTGTCCTTAATGAGAGAGAAATCTCTCATCCAATCACAGCTGGTACTTCATGTGACTCACGGCATGGAAATACACCAATCAGGCTGGGCAAACATTAGGTAAACTGATTTGCATGGGAGTGGAGAGTTTTGCCGGGAGCCAGGATAAACACTGTTCTGGAAGACAACATAAATATAGAACAATTTTTTTATAGATCTGGGGGCTAAAGCCTACTGTCCGGAATTATTGATATTTAGTAGACATATAAGATGGCCATGCAAATTAAAGTTTGTTGGATGGCCCATAGATTGCTGTCAAATATCATTCATCATAATATAGTAGGAATCATGGGAGCTGAATAAAAGCCTATTGAACAGTATTGTGTTTTGCTTTAAAGAAGTAGCTTTTTCATGTGAAAAAAAACCATGAAATGAATCTGGCTTGTCTTCCTGGGCAGCAGGACATTATTGTGGTTCATCCTCATACTTCAATATCTGTGAAGGGACACAGAGAGACGTGCGTGAAATCTCACACTCTGTCACTGATGTAGCAGTGCAGCTGGGACGGCTGATCTGGGGTCAGTGAAGCCAGATGGCTGACTGTGGGTTTGGCAGATTAAGTAACTGTCGTAATAGGAGAGACTGCTGTACAGAAGAGGTGCAGCTGGAAGGGAACCGTGTTGGCAGTCCTACAGAAACTGTTTATCCTATGTAGTCCTGAGGGTGCAACATGCTTTTCCACTGGCATACAGGAACCAGGCCCTACTTGACCCACACCACAAAGAGACACTAGTTAAAGGGTGGTTCTAGCTTGCGTCAGTTTTGCACTGCAGAAGGGTCGACTCAAAAAAGGCATCGCCGAGTTTGGAGAGCGACAGTGACGTAAAATCTAAGAGAAGCTTGTTTACTGTTCACATGCTCTTCTCATCATGATTTACTATGCATTCATTTCCGCTAGCATGTCTGTGAGAATCACTGTGTTATGTTAGCATCAAATGCTAGCGAAATTAGCCTTAACCCATGCATCATGAATCCATTCTGTTCAGCTGTTCTATAATAGTTCTTCATGTAGGAGGTTGGAAATTTTCAAGTTTGGTGGTGATGCTCAGATAACTCCTACTTGCTGCTGATAAGCACAGCTGTGGGCTGGGTACAACTGGCATGATTTTCAATGGAAAACCATCCCTTTGCTTTTCGGCACGGTTCTCGGTGGCAGTGGAAAAGCACCAATAGACTGAGTTCTGATGAAGATGGGGAGACTCTCCCACAGAAGAGTCCCAGAGCAAACGCAGAGAATCCCAGAGAGACAGCATTTAGCCGATACCTGTAGTAGTTGGGCTTGAAGGGGCCGTTCTTGTTCAGCCCCAGATACTTGGCCTGCTCATCTGACAGCTCCGTCAGGTGGGCGTCGAAGGTTGGCAGGTGCAAGCTGGCAACATACTCATCTGTAGCACACACACACGTGCAACTTATGCAAATACAAATAATCCTTCAGATTTTATGCACGTGTTCCCTGTAGTTTTGTGCCTCATTACAAAAACCCTGGAGAATTACCCAGAGATTCTTTGTCTTACCCATCTTCTTCGGCAACAGGTAGACGTCCTGTTTGTAGCGTCCCTCCGGTGCGTTGTAGAGCTCGATGAGGGCCAGCGCCTGGATGGGAACCAGAGGAGTATGAATCACTGGTTGTGTGATCCCAGCACTAGAACCTGCAACCATCTGGTCACAATCCAGACATCCATGTGTCAGACATACAACATGAAAAACATCACGGGGCTTGAGAGAGAGGAACCAACTTCAGCTATTGGCCAGCATCTTCTCCCCCTGCATGAGACTCTGCACGACCTCAATATCCCTCCCTCATGGCGTTTTCATTAATAGAATCTCTGCTTTTTTAGGTCAAGGACAGTTTCTCTCTAAAACTGAGAGGAAAATCATTGGGATTCTATTTCCTATACAGAGAAAGATTACCTCATACCTACACTAACAGTGTCCAGGTATATATTTGTAGCCTCCTGTTATTATGAAACCCAAATCATTACCAAGAGGCTGTTGTCCAGCAAAAAAAAAACAAACAAAAAAAGTACTACAGCTCTCAGCTGAATGACTTACAATACAGCGCTCACAGAAAGTTTTGGGACGCTTGCTTAATTCACTAAAATATTGCAAATGTATTGGTTTTATAACAAAAATCATTACTTTATTCAAAATATATACCACACTAGAAACAACCAGTAGTTTTAAGTAAAACATTTTCATTTCAAGTAGTAATAAATTGAAACCCAAATTACAAAAAGCTCATTGACAAGCATCATTGGGAGTTTTTCAATTATTGACACCCTTGCAATAATTTAAAACTCCAGACATTTGCATTTAGTGTCCCTTTGGCAGCCCGTGACTACAATTGCAATTGATAGCAAAATGGCAAGAACAGAACTGAATGAGTCAGTCAGAAAAATTATGACAATAAAAATGTCCGTGGGGATGATATGTGCAGATACGTTTAGCATTGCTTGTCAATGGACTTTTTTTATGAAACCAATAAATCTGAAACATTTTTACTGAATTAAGTAAGAGTTTCTGTGAGCACTATATATCCAACAAGGCGTGAGTACAAAGAGTGACAGCTATCATAGCCATTATGAGTCACAGAATCTGCTGTGATTAAATGCTATGGTGCGGCAGTGGATGCACACCGAGATCGGCTTACCTGAGTAGTGGCTGTGATTGACAGGACGAATGTGGGGACAGTGGAACAGCTCAAGTTCAGAAGGCGACCCTAAGATGGGCAAAACACCCAATCAAGCACTCAGATAAAATCTCAACATAGCTTTTAGTGCAATGCTGTCAATGTAACTCAGTGTAGCTCAATGTAGCTGAATGCTGTCAATGTAACTCAGTGTAGCTCAATGTAGCTGAATGCTGTCAGTGTAGCTGAATGCTGTCAGTGTAGCTCAATGTAGCTCAATGCTGTCAATGTAGCTCAATGTAGCTCAATGCTGTCAGTGTAGCTCAATGTAGCTTAATGCTGTCAATGTAGCTCAATGTAGCTCAATACTGTCAATGTAGCTCAATGTAGCTGAATGCTGTCAATGTAACTCAATGTAGCTCAATACTGTCAATGTAGCTCAATGTAGCTGAATGCTGTCAATGTAGCTCAATGTAGCTCAATACTGTCAATGTAGCTGAATGCTGTCAATGTAGCTCAATGTAGCTCAATACTGTCAATGTAGCTCAATGTAGCTCAATACTGTCAATGTAGCTCAATGTAGCTGAATGCTGTCAATGTAGCTCAATGTAGCTATGGGCCCCACATCTTCCAACCTCGATGCATGTACTATCAAATAACATCTCTCAATGTAACTAAACTCGGTGACAAAAAAAGTTAAGCACTCAGAAATAGAAGGTCGATTTGGATGTAATTTGTTACACGTGCAGACCAGCGATGGATTTGTAAATGATTCGATTTGCAAGAAGTTGGCACGTCTAGTTACCACACACAGAGGACGCCTCATAGACGCATTAGACAGCACTTGACAGGTCATAATATGGGTTTGCATGATGCTGGGTGGTCGTATAGTGCAATTGCCCGGCGTGTGGGGCATGGAGATGTCACAGTCGCCCAAGGTTCCAGGCAGCCAAGACAGACCATACTAAGGGAGGATCGTCTTATTGTGCGCCAAGCATTACAGAATCCCATGACATCTGCACCTGCCATCCGGACCCAGGTTCTGGACTCTCCTAGAACACTCCTTGTCATCCCGCATCACCCGGACTAAGGGTTCACCATCCCATGCGTAGGCTGCTGTTAACACCAGCACAGAGACGGCTGGACTGATGACGAGTGGCGTTCAGGGATGAATCTTGGTTCTGCGTTACCATGGATGACCGTCATATGCGCGGACCAACCCTGCCGATGTTGTGGGGCATTACTTCTGGCATCATGGTGTAGGACGCCATAGGGTATGACAGGGCTATTCAAAGCACAGCTCTTTATCCAGCTTTCCTTACTAGTTGTGAAGCCTCTGGCCAATTAGAGCCAGACATTATTAAGCTAACTACTTGGGAGACTTGCAGTGTGTCCATACTGCAGTGTGTCCATACTGCCAACTCTGTTGTCTATTTGATCTAATATTATAATTGATTACGATGCAGTCACATGACGTTTCACCATGTGCAGATTAATTTCACTTCCACCACTCCGTCTGGGTGCTTAACTTTTTTTTGTCACTGAGTGTATAACCAGGCGATGACAATAGATATAGAATTACAGGAGCCTTTGGGGAAACTGAAAGTTTGGGCCATATCCAGCCTCACCTCCGCCAGCAGAACCACCCTCCTGCCATCAGGCCAGATGATGTGGTCCACCTGCGAACGCACTTTCTCCCATGTGAGTTCGGGGGTCCTCAGACTGGCCTGGAGCGTCGCAAAAGTGCGCATGTCAAGCACGCACGAAGACCTGAATATTCTACCATAGAATCTGACAATGGAACGTCATCTCACCACGTCGATCTCGGTGTTGGAATGGCCCATGTTGCACACAATGCAGCCGTTCTTCATGCGGTCAAGCTGGTCCCTGGTCACCACGTTCTTATTCCCTACGGAGCAACTGGGTTAACCAACTTCCGCTTGGCACGTCGAATGCAGGGCGCAAAGCTGGGCGCACGTACCCGTGCAGGTGATCACCATATCCACCAGGCGAATGACCTCGTTCAGCTTGACCACACGGAAACCGTCCATGCTGCGGGAGTGCAGAGAAGGATGAGTGGAGACAAAAAAGGAGTATTACAGCACAAGCCCGGAATACAGCCAACTAGGCAGCAAGCCATGATATATAGCGGCTTGTCTTACAAATACAAATTGGCTCTAACACATGAGCTTTGTCTTCCTGGCACAATCTGGTTGTAGCCTCTCCTTACAGCCTCTTGAGAGTTTCAGAGAGGTTCTTCTAACTTGGATCCTCACTTCAAGTGCACAATATCAGATTGTCCGTTGTTCTGCATCATTAACTCGACAATCTAATGTTGTCATTCCTACTGAGAACTAATGGAACTCAAGCTGACACGATTAATCAGTAAGTCATCATCAACAATATTGTTTTGTTTTGGGAATACTGATGTTTTAGTAAGACTCAATCTGAGTACTGATTAAATGACAACTCGTACGAGAAGCCATGCAATCGGTATCTTTTCGAACCCTTAACCCTCCTTTCTTCTCACCAGGCCTGCAATGCACAGATGGGGTCGATCTCCGTGACGTAGACGATGGCTCCCAAGGCCTTCAGAGCCGCACAGCAGCCTTTCCCAACCTGGCCGGCAGACCAGAGCAAACCCAGCAACTCAACAGAAGCTTGCTGCAGACTCAGTCCCGACTCACGCGACACACGTTCCAGACACGTTCCAGAGATGAGAAGCTGACTCAATACAGACGCCACACCAAGTTAGCAAGAGGATATGTAGTCCTCACCTCTCCGTACCCGCACACCACCACCTGTTTCCCGCCAAACATCACGTCCGTGGTTCTCTTTAAACTATAATCAAAAATAAAATGTCATATTTTTATCACCGTCATGATTACACTGCACAAAAAAAGAGCATCGGTGTGTTTTTGTCATCCATTCTGAGTGACTTCTGTGTCTCTGTAAAAAGCAGGCAGAAGTTCAAATAAAGAACGACGATAATAATGAGTATGTTGAATCACTCATTGATTTATGAATGAGGTCACAAACTACTTTAGTCACAAATCGTTTTGAGAAACACTCATTAATCAATGAATGAATTAACACAAGATAATGAACTACTCTGTGACAAAAAGCTTTCAAGAAACACACCCCGAAAATTTACCTAAATTTAACTACTTTTATCTAATGAAAATTTGTTACATTTTGTCAAGTTATTGTATAACGCAGTTTTATTACATGATGCGTTGTTTGACGGTGTATGACAACACGTTACATAACAGCACGTTATGTGACGCAAATACGTTTGCCAAGTTATTACACAATACAGCATTATTATATAATGCATTGTTATAAGTCTTCTTGAGACAATAAAACACAATTTAAGTATTCCGACCTCTTCTCACAAAGTTGAAAGTAACTGCTAATGAAAAACACATTAGCTATTATGACATTAGCAACTGAAGCTAAACTTTCAGTTTTTGCTTATGCTGAGGCCTGTGATGTCGTGTGTGGGGGGGGGGGGGGGTAACAGGAAGACCTAATCCTTACTTACCCGTCCAGAATGGATTCTCTGCAGCAGTACAGATTGTCAAACTTCTGCTTGGTCACTGAGTCATTAACGTTCATGGCGGGGACACACAGCTTACCAGCTTTGGATAGCTGGTACAGCCTGGAACACACAGGACAGTTTTAAGGTCCACCCAGTACTCCCAGAGAGACCAGTCGGCAAGACCCGCATAGAGGCGTCTTTGTTTTCCAGGTACCTGTGTACTCCAGTGACGCTCTCCTCAACGATGCCACGGATCTTCTTAAAGACACTCGGATACTTCTTATACACCCAGTGAGTCAGGTCGCCCCCGTCGTCCAGGATCTGGCAGTTGCAACAGAGAAACCTCATACAACAGTGATCAGAACATGAAGAGTCACATGACTCAGTCACATGACTCAGACTCCTGCCATATGTTGTTACTATCCAGTCATTTGTACCATAACAAGACAAATTAGGTTTTAGCAATTTTAGGCAAAAATTGTCAGCTCATTTAATGGGCCAGAGCTTAAAATATTACTGTTTGATGCAGATTTTCAATAAATTAAATCAATTTAGTCATAGACTGTCATTACAATGTAACTATTTTTCAGTTAAGTCTTTATTTGTTTGGCTTTTCAGCTTTTTTTGTCCTTCAAATGTTACTTTAATGTTTTAAATTTAAATCTATCCTTCTGCCTTTGTAAAGCACTTTGAATTTCCTTGCGTCTGAATTGTGGTATATAAATAAACTGGCCTTGCCTTACCAAAAAGGGTAATGTTTTTGGGCTGTACCATGTCAGGTACACGGGAGTCGGGTGTGAGTGCCTTAGAAAGTCTGGACCGTACCATGTTGGGCTGCCATCCATCCATGCTGATGCAGCGGTCGATGCACCACCAGAAGTCATCCTCAGACTCTCCCTTCCAGGCGAACACTGCCACCCCTGGGGAGAACAAGGCCCATGTGAGAAGAGACATTTAAACAACATCATATATTTACCGAACGTCACATGTACACAACGTGGTGCTTCAGTCATCGTCTGTAAATAGGCAACAGCAAAAGAGCTTCAGAGTCTGGTTCACATTCTCTCTTTTGCTTTTTTCCACCATGTCACCTCTCACCTTTCTCCGAAAGGGCAGCGGCCACCTCGTTCTGCGTGGAGTAGATGTTGCAGGCGGCCCAGCGGCACTGGGCACCCAGGGCCACCAGAGTCTCAATCAGTACCTGGAAGCGTGGGAATAGAGCACGGGCAGGGTCGATAAACGGGGGGAATGGATTGGAGAGACACCGAGACAGTACAGGTATGAGGACGGACTTCACAGGCACGGTAAGGCGTGGTACAGATAGCAACGTCGAGGGGGATGGACAACGGCGGTGCAGAGAGGGTAGAGAACAGGGACACAGCACTGACGGTACAGAGGGTCAGGCATGGTTAACGGGGAGAGCAGACAGAGAGTGACGGACAGCACACGCACAGCTAGTCCTTCAGTATTAACTCATTAATGGGCCCCTACCGCCGTCTGAGCCGTGATGTGGGTGCAGCCCACAATTTTGGCCCCCGCGAGCGGCTTCTCTCCCAACGCTCTCTTCCTGAGCGAGATAAGGGCCGACATGTCTGCATGAAAAAGAACAATAAAAAATTTGAGGGTGGGGGGTTTAATAATGACACTGGATTGGTTTAACAATCAGTTTCAATCGCTGGTGGGTTTAACACACGTCATATTTATTACTTCCCACTGGGTCAAGTCAGGCAGTGATTGGCTGCATGAGATAACCCCTCCCACCACCAGTTTCAAAGGGCCACATTTTCCAGGACCAAAGACCATCTGAGCCCATACTGACTTCAAGACCCCCAGGACCGCATAAACCGCAACACCAGGGCTTTTACAGAGGGTCATGTGACCAGCCGCCCACCTTGCTCCGCGATCTCAATCTCGCGGCGGCCAAACTCGGCCTGTTTGATGTTCTTCACGCAGAAGTCGGTGCTGCCCAGCGAGTTCAACTGGGTCTTGTCCCGTGGGGAGGTCTCATCATCCGAGCTGTCAGTGTAGGATGCAGCTGGTGGGATGGGGGGGGGGGGTCACACAGGGATACGAGTCACCGCTCTGACACACCTAGCCGTGCCGTTTCAGCGGCCCAGACGTCTTACATGCGGTGCAGCCATGTTGATCTCAAGCGAAGGGGACAGTCCGCTACCTGAGCTGTAGCTGTCCGTAGAGGACTGCGAGATGGACCGCGAGAGGGAGCGTCTTCCTGCTTTGGTGGGAAACTTGCTGAACTCCTGCTTATCTTCAGCAAACTGGATCTGCTGTAGAGGTATAAATCAGATGAGACATCTTATATAACATTTTAAAACCCAGACCCATGACAGCATCCAAAGGCCTGTATTTCTAATACTGGGTGTGAATCTCTGACTTTACAGGTTACATGCACATTCTCACCTGGGCACCATGATTGTCACTTTACATCACCTCAGTCCCTGTCTCAGTCCCTGTCTCAGTCCCTGTCTCAGTCCCTGTCTCCCAGGATACTTAAGTCCTCATTATATTGTGAAAGAGAGAAAGGCAGACATTCCATTTTTACAAACTGAGAATATCTAGACTCACATTTAAGTCTTCATACATAACATCCCAATGTAGTTCATCATGAAAATTCAAGGTGACAGAGCGACGTGTCAGCGGTGCCCAGCAGTGACCTTATACTGCCAGCAAATCTAGCACTTGAAAGTATTAAATACAGTTTTTAAAAGTAGTATGCTACAGTAGGTTGTGGGTTCGATGCATTGGCTTTGAGAGTCTAATAGTTCTGCCCTGCAATGGACTGATTTTTTCCCACCTGGTGCCCAACATTATCAGGGGCTTACATTTCATTGGTGTTAATATTAAATCACAAGGTCATGAGTATAAAAGGGGAGCAGCAGGAGTGGGGGGGGGATACAAGCAGCCAAATAAAAATGAAAGAAAAAAAATACAAAGTGTGTTAAATTAGGTCATCATCTGCTACATAGAGTCTTCTGTCAAAGCCTCCTACCAGTTTTATGTTAAGCAAGCAATCCCAGATTCTCGTTACTGTATCAAAAAACATCAACATCTTGTATTCTGTTGCCAAGCCGACAATGCCATCGGATTACCGAAAGCTTTCGACCTGTTCCATAAAAATATCTTGTTCTCTGTCAGTGAAGCAAGCGAGCCAATTGTCTCAGACATGTTACGCAATTGCCCTCTGTACAGCTCAGGGAGACTAAAATCATGAGGTGGGGGGGACCCGGGGGAAGTCTGACAGGGCAGGGACACATATGCAGGGGGGTAATCCGGCTCACGGTTCTGCTTTCCGGCATGTCGATAATTCTGTTAGACAGACGCCAGTTCCGATGGTCGGTGGTCGCTCGTGTGTGCACACGCTCACACACAGAATCTGTGCTGCACAAAGATTCTGCACATTCTTTAGGCCAGTGGTTCTAAACCTTTTTTGCACCGCAACCCAATTTTTCCCATTCCAGCTGAGTCACGACCCTATATCAAGTGTAGGTTTAAATTAACGCTATGATCAAGCATGCAGTGCACTCTGCAGTTTACGCCAATCAATGCCTATTGTAGAAATCTGATTAGATGTGCCAGTGAATTTTGCCCCTTTCAGACACAAATTTGGGTCACGACCCATGGGCTGAAAATCACTGCTTCAGGCATTTATGTGGAAAGTTGGGCAGCTGATTTAATTATTCTTACGGTTTCACTTAATTTTCGTTTTTTTATCAAAGCTCTCTTTCAGGTATAAGTCTTGTATCTAACCAATGCAGTACCTTCTTTCCCAAGATCCTTCACCATTTCCCAACATGCAACAGTCTGCAGGAGGATGAAACACGTCCCATATTTTCTAGAACGCCAATCAAGCCCCATTATGGAGACATAGAACTTAGGGACTATTAGGGAGAAGCAGGCAGAGCTGAAAGCAGGATAACAACAATGGCTGTCTGGCAACTAATATAATCACAGTGATGTTTGCATTATGCTAACAGTGAAAAGACCATTTCTGGGCATCAGACACCATTCCATGGCCTCTGGATTAGTCTCCTTCCCACAAGCTTTCTAACATTTAACTCCACTAACCTTTTCCCAGCTAAACCCCCTCCAACTCTGAGATTAAGCTGTTTGTTATGCTTGAACAGAAATGATATGTCAGATGGCGTCCTTGACAATAATCCTCAATTCTGAATTTTGACCTTGAGTGGAGCGTAAATGGAACAGTGAGCCGACGGCGGCAAAGTGCTCCCTGTCAGGATCCGTGTCGTGAACAGGACCCGCAGACACTTACAGGGTAGGATTTAGGATCCTTGGGTTTTATTTGCCCATGCGGCAGAGAAGAAGGAGCCCAGGCCTCTGTTAGACTGATGATCAAATGGCAAATGCATGCGCTAATAAGCTAAGAAAGGGTGACTATAGGCTGTCGTATCCTGATGTCTGGCTGACTCAAAAGGGTTGAGGGTGTCCTTGGACATTATCAAGTGTCGCAGCCACAATCTGTCAGTTTATCAGTTTTCCTTATTTTCGCTGCTTGATTTTGCTCATTTGTCCACTTGAACCTCGAACACATGGATCACAAAATTGGGCCTTGGCCTCACCTGGCGCAAAGGACTCTACCAGAAGGCAATCACTGGATTAGCCTTAGAAGATACACCCTGACGCACAAGCTGTGGCTGCGAGGAGAATGGGGAAAATGTGAAGAATGTCAAGAAATCAACCTCCTAAACAGAGCCAGTAGTCTCTCCTGCCACAAAAGTCCTGGAACACCAACCGCCCAAGAATGGGTGTAGGATGTGACAATATTAGATCACGAATGATTAAAATGTCTCCACAATCTGCCTTTACGGAGAGATCGTTAGTATCGCACTACAGTGTAAATCCTATCAGTTGCAGTTCTACGGCTCATACTCGCATCTAAGGTCATTCTGTCGGCCAAATCTGTTTCGACACGCCAACAACCCGGCAGTAGGTAGTGCCTTGGATTTCTTTCTCTCCCCCTTTCACGCCTATCCCAGCATGCAATGTTCAACGTGCAACACATTCCATATTTGCCAACGCGGCGGCATGAATGACTTCGACATCTGTAATATGGAACTTGTTTGGATTTTCCAAAACTTGCAGGGCAACGGTTATTTGCAAAATTGGCACCGGTAAGGTTTGCACATCAGATTGGCACAAGAAACCTTATTAACCAGCTCAAAGGAAAATCCCCAAAAGAGTGTGCTGAGAATGTTTGTCTTCTAGTTTTTATTGCCTGACATGGCTGTATTTTTTAAAAATAGGGGAATTAGTTCGAAGAATTGTTAAGTAACTTGCAAAATAGTCACAAAACATGCATGAAAATGAACTGCGATAAGATCGTGGATTGTGATCTTGCCTGAAAAAAATCTTGATATGATATTTTTGCCGTATCGCCCACCGATACCCCCAAGTTACTCCTTCTGCAGAAGCACACTTTCTACACCCAGATCAGACCAACCCCTGCTTTCCATGACTTCAATCATCGTGAAAGTCTAAATTCAAGGCAGAAGCAGCACAACGAACAGTGACTGCCGGGAGTTAAAGCCACAGGGCCGCCTCGAGGAACCAGCCGTCACACACAGGCACTGTTCATGACGGGACCCTAATCCGCATCCAGTCTTTTGTCTGCTAATGAACCACAGGAAACACCCAGCCCTTGTTAACTTCCACAACCCTGTGAATGAAGGAACCAGGACTCACAGAAGCAGTTACACCGGGCCACCGTGCAGAGAGGAACGCCAGCCCATAGGCAGTTTGCCTTCCATGGAAAAACCACCGTCCGCTCTCTGGTATGTCTCAACCGCATGTCCGCCGAAGGACCGCAACCAGCCCCCAGGCCCCCAGGCCCCCCAGCCAGGCCAGACTCACCCCGCTCTGCCTTTGCGCCATCGTTTCCTGCTTGCGGCTCTCAGCCTCTAGGTTTGTCTGCACTCCTGCCTGGGTATTTTAACATCCAACATGCGTTTTCATGGTAATCTCCTGGCTGGCGGGGACTAGGGAAGATGGGGAGGGGGCAGAACCACCCTCTTTACAAAAGGCCACCCCTCCTGTCCCGAGGTGGCTGAAGTCAAATAGCTCATTCGCATCATTTTTGGGAAACATTGGCAGCCTGATGATTATGACCACAACAATGGCAGTTTAACGTCTAATAGAAACCTTGCCCCTTACCTGACCGGCTGTGTCCTGCCCTGTCCACTACATCTGACTTACTCTAATGAGTAAAGGAACATGGGCTAGTGAAAAATACATACCTATTCAATATGGTGAGTGTCACAGACAGTCTAGATTAATGGTGCTACGGATGGAAATCTATCCATTCATTTTCCATAACTGTTTATCCAGTACAGTTTTACTGTTAGCCAATCCCAGAATGCACAGAGCAGGATGCATCCTCAGTGGGCAGAGAGGCATATATGCATTTCACATATGATACTCTGGCAGGTGCAATCCAAAAAGAATATATGTTATTACCATTAGCTTACTCAACACCAGTCTGTTTCCTTACAGGTTTCCAGTGTTCACGGATGAAAACACTCAAGCATGTGTGTGGTGCTCAGGAAGAAGCACCACTTCAGCAATTTTCAAACATAAAAGAGCAACTGACACTCTAATACACATACAGCTCTGGAACAAATTAAGAGACCAGACTATATCCTCCTGAGACCAAAGGAAAAAAGTGTCCTTCAATTGTAGGTTGTTTGTCTTTGGAGGAAATGACATTTGACAATTTAGATTTTTTTCAAATTTATTTTTATTTTTAATTTCACAGCATGTCGTCTTTGGTGTACAACAGGAATAAATATGTTTCCTTACATCAGTGAAAAGACAGATAAAAAAACAAAATGTCTACTACAATGGACATAAATGAATGGGTGGGGTCCCAGGAGGATATTTCTCGAATTAGCCTTTTTAAATCTTGTTTTAATCCTGGTTCTACTGGCACAAGGCCACACTGCGAAGCAGGAATGCTGGCAATAACCAAAAACCTGCCACACAGAAGACAGAAGCAGCACTCTAATGCCAGAGATGACTGTCAACTTATCCGCAGTGCCTCATAAATCGGAGGATGATCTCAAGTGACCTTCAAAAAGAATGGGAAACATTAACATTAAGTCAGAAAAGTACCAATTTGTACCTTTGAGGGTACAATTACTTGTCACTGGGGCTATACCCTCAAGGGACTGCCAGTTGTACCCTAGCTGTAGGGTAATGTACCTTTTAAGGTACAGAAATGGACTCTGAGGTACATTTTTGGGGTACATTAATGTTGTTTGTATCTTGGATGACAAAACTGTGGCAGGTCTGTACCGATTTTTCCAACAGTGTAGAAGCAGGACTGAGGTCCCATAAAGCAAGGAAGAAGACCTTCATTAATGAGAACCAGGGAAGAACCAGGCTGCAGTTTGCAGAATAACATGTATATTTTACACATAAGTGAAAAAGAGCTGTATATTTGTTTAAATTGTATGCATGAAAAGAATACTTGGAAAAAATCTTAATGTTGCAAAACTCAATGCATTATTGCGTATGTATCGTTTAACAGTTCGCACTACTGGTGAAAGAGGATGCATAACAAAAAGAGACACTGATCAAGGGAGAAAGTGAACAGTCAGCTCAGGAAATGTCTACATGTCGAGTGGTTCTGCTTCCCGTCCCCAATCCTGGGGGGGGTGGGGGGAGGGGTATTGCCCAAAAAAACCCACAGAAGATGCTACAGTCACCGTGGCAACGATCACCGAGTCGGCTAGGTAATCCACTGAGCAATACGTCTCAAAGATGTTCTGATAAACGAGTTAAGAGATACCAAACCAGTGCCATTCAAACCAAAGCACCACTTGTCCACAAACACAGACACAGACACTAAAGCAGAACATTCAGAGGTTAAAGCAGAAAAAATGCCTAGTTGGGAAAAAAAATGTCAACATCAACAATTTATGTTTAAAGCCAAGGACATAAAAAATGACCCGCTAGCTTCCTAACAGATATGCCACACTGGCTCTGTTCCTCTTCATGCAGAAAGATCATGTTTACTTGCTCTTAAATCAAGGTCCAGTGGTTTGGAACTTCGATAAGGCGAAGCGATCGCATGACGGCTACATTTGTTGACACAGCACTTAATGACTCTTTTATAAATTGTATATGGTTATTAGGTTGACCAGCTGACCACTGGTCTATAGAGACCCTTCTCTTCATTATCTCCTCTCGTCCTCTCCTGCTTCACAGTTTGTTACGCACAAGGAAGGTCCTCAGGTAATCTCACCTCCTATTTTCAGTGCTAATGATAAGCATACCTGTCATCTTGCCATTTAATGTGGTGGACAACATTACCTCAGCACTCCCTCTTTTACAAGGCAACGCCTAGATTAAAGGTCATGCAGCAATGCACCAGTCAATCACCTTCCATAACCACAAATCTTAGACTATACTGTTCAATTCACTATAGCAGGAAACATCACCTGCATGGATTTTATTACGAACACCTGGTTCATTGACTATATGTCGTAAATAGAATGACTACTGGTCTACCATGCATGTGTCTATGTCTGAAAGGTGACCAAAAATTCTTTCCATTATGTTCTTGAAATATTTTATTACATACTACTGTCCATCCATCCATTATCAATGCACACGGATGAGCCAGAGATGCCAACTATGGTTAGCTGGCTGGAGTGAGATTTTCAAATCGAGACACATCTGCACACACATTTACATGTTTGTTAGAGTTTTATTACCATGTAAATAGTCTTTAAGGTTTGCAAACTGCCCCGAAGCCTTTGATATAGCTTATTTTGTGTTTATAACGTAATATTCCGTAAGATTTATTGCATGAGCATGAGTCTGAAAGCTTGACTGTTGGTGATACTGGGATGCGGGGCATATTTATGTGAGGATAATAATTATTCACGAGTACACAACCAGATCCAGACGTGTGGAGGAAATTTACCCTGGACGCCTACAGACGCACCTGCGCACCCAAAGAGGGATGATAGGGCCAAATCAGCGTACCCCAGCGGAGACGGTCACTTATTCGTGGGCGGTAGGCAGGCGCAAGGGCGTCAGTAAAGTAGGTAGTAAACAGATGTTCCAGACAGTTTAACATTTACCAAAAATAAATCCCATTTATTATCAACAACCTGCGATACCGTTTCCAGCTGGCGTAGCACTAAGCGTTATAAGCCAGCCAGTTTGTAATTCCGCTAGCCGTTTTGCGGAAATGCATTCATTAATAAAGTTCCACATTGCACAACTTCAAGTTAGTACGGTGGAAGCACGTTTATTCGGGGGCTTGTAATAAATCTCGCATTGTGCTTGGGATGTCTTCCGTAGCCTTGTGCGCAACGACTACTGATCGTCCAGTGCAACCTGGTGTCCATGCATCGCGTTTATTTTATCATCATGATAAATCACCATCATGATTTAATGGGGTGCTGGCTCCGCGCGGGCTGCCTTACCTTTTTGACAGGTTTCTGGGGCGTGAACGCGTAGGGCAGCTCGCCCGCGCTCCCACGCCCAGCTCTCGCTGAGCACTTCTCCGCCGCGTTCTCACTCTCCTTGGCCTCCTTGCTGGCCTGTTTCGATTCCTGCTTACCGTCGACCACTGATTCCGACATTATAATAAGTGGGGTTTCTCACTTTGCCCCCTCCCCTTCACAGTTAACCCCTGACTGCTCCGTACTTTGAAGCTCCTTCCTGATCGCACCCGTTCTTCTCGGTCAACAAGCACGCGCCTGAAGCGCAATCTGAATACGGTAGGTATGCGGTTATTAGCCTGCTCGCGTGCGTGCGCGCTTTTAGTTTTCGGTGCTAATATTCTGATGTTAAAACAGTGATGTCTTCATTGCAGCTGTAGGATTGTCCTCTTTTGCAGTCTGCGAAGGACTGCGTAGCTCCTATTCACAGGCAGCCTTGGCTGCTTCCGTCCCCTGTCACCTTAGCGAGGGGGCGGGCAGGAGGCGGTGTCTGATCGGGCTTTACTGAAGCTTTTGCGGAACTCAAACACAGATAAACCACGCTTGATTTTCTTTTTGACGCCTGTGGCAATCACAGAAGCTTAAAAAAAAAATTTGGGATTTAATTAAGCAATATTTTAAAATGCGTTGCTGTGGTCGCGGGGTCAATACTTTATTAACACAATTAGTCTGACGGTCCAAGTATATAGCCTACTAACAGTCTTTGAGACTACATATAAAACGTATAAAATAAAAAAGCTCTTTTAATGGCAGAACGTAGTACACAATCCTGCATTTTATTCTACTAATTCATGCATGGAGGAAAAACCAATACAATATACATTAGAAATGTATGTACACTACCCCACCCATGACATTTTTTATTTTTTACAAAGTTCATGCATGCAAAAGCCCTTGCCATATTGCTAATTTACTGAGCAAATACATTACGGCTACCAGTGATTCAGTATGTAGCAAAGTCTTCAAAGTAATTTTCTACAACTGCTTCAGATTGATAAACAGATGAGGGTGGTTAAAAGGTGATGGAAATCCTTGCCAACAGAATCACAGAGTTATTGCTTCTCAGAATGAAAAGAAATAAGCAAATTCATTGCTGCTTTGCCCCCCAGTGGTGTGGGACACAATCCCTAATAACTGACTGTGTGGTGGGACACTTTCATGCCTGGTGATTGTATTTCTCATAACACCCTCCCAAACGAAAGAAGAAAAAAATCTTATCTACAACTGTTTTTGCTTACCATCCTACACACAGCAGAAGAATGAAACAGACACGCATGTCTGTCACGTGTCTGTCAGCACTGGGTACTAAGATTTAAACAAAAAAAAAAATTATACAAAAGGGAGGACTGTCATGCAAAACCATAGACACAAAACCTCCTGACTAAATAATTTAATGAGGAACTGAAGAATACTCTAATGTTACACAATTATACTTTACAGAGAGAAACAATTCAACACTAAGATTACAAAATAGCCAATTACTGCAGCTACGGTTTCCTACGACGTAAGCCCCAGATACAGAAAGTCGGGCTCTCAGACTTCCATTCCAGCCCTGACAGACTTAATACCACAGGAACACAAGTACAGGACATTTCACTAACACTAGCATTAAATCTGTAGAATTTTATCATGACCCCCGTCACGCATCACGTGACATACTGAGCATCGTGGACTTAAGCTTTTCCTCCCTCCCTAAACAGAGAAGCTGAAGAGGCAAAACGTCGAAAATGAAAATCAGAGGATTGCCATTTCTTTGGATGATCAGAGCAAATAATTTGTAAAGTGGGTTGCAGACTCCTCGATTTCAGGGCAAGTTCTGGATCACTCTGACATAGCAGCCATATCGATTTTGGGAGCTATAAACTTAAGAGGAGGGAGAGGAAAGGGAAAGAAGAAAAAAAACGCTAAAGTGTGGCCACATTTTAAATCAAAAAATAAAAAATATAAGCATTCTGCATTCACTAAAATGGGGAACGTCTCTTTATAACAAATAAGAGTTGCTGTTGAGCACCCAAAACTGGGGGAATCCCCTCGTTCTCTCTCTTCACTCTCTCACACACACACACACACAGGCAGGCAGCCTGGTGTTACGACACACGGATGATCTGGTTCACGGTCTCGTCTGCAGCTTGGACTTGATCCTGTTGGCCCTGGAAGGAGGAGGCAGGGGTCAGAGGTCAGACAGAACACACAGGTGAACACAGCACACCTACAGACAGGTCAGGTGCTAGTGTACATTGTAGTGTAGCTACATTTAGGCCCCCAGGCTCCTAGAATTTTCACAACATTGATATAATCTGGCATACTTGTGTTGTGTTAATACATAAATAGTTACAGGCTTATTTTAGCTCGGTTACAGATATTTATTTTATTTCAGTTGCAAACATTTTTCAGCTAATATGCGATAGTGCTTCAAACCTTTAACTCAACGTTAAGCTTTAAACCCCAAAGCTTTAAATATTAAACCTGGACAGCCATACATGTAGGATTCCTGCAGCTCACCCTCTGATCAGAAGACTGCTTTAATTTTATTAAGTGTTGCAAAAACAGGATTCTGTTTTGTTGTACATCATTGTCCAAGGCCCATACAAGGAGCTCACATATGTTAAGACATTCTTCAGATGGTATTAAAAGTCATTTATTCATATTTTAAACAGGAAAATATACATGTTTGTATGCCAGACAAGAAAAACAAACAAGTGGATACCATCAGGGTAACCAGAACAGCACGTCTTATCTGCATTTAAAACATTAGCATTAGCAAAAGCAACATGCAGACATCACAGTGGAGCAGATCTACAGGAAATTCAAACTCCACGTCACTTCCACGAAAAGCAAGCCTACCCCCCCCTCCCCCCATGTACCAATCCCACACACTTGCTTAGGTCTCCAACTTCCAGGTGCTGTTATCCTCCAGCTCGCGACGCGCACAGTGGTACAGTAACAACCCACCAGACGGGTCTGGATCGGGTTAGACCCAAAAGCCGGGCCGAAAGCCCGACGGAACAGCTTTGGCGGACAGGTTTAGGTTTCACAGCATAGCACGTGACAAGCAAGAGCTGGAGAAAACTTTACTGGAGCCTGACTACTACTGCCATGTTGGGTTGAGTGATACACAGCGATTCCCCCAAAGAATAAGCAGGCGAATAAAAACAGAATCAAGCTGGTGAGACCAACAGGACAGAAACGCTGGAGTAGCAAACAGAAACAGGGCCAAAGGGGAGCGAATCAGAGCGACAGTGCATCTGACGGAGGAGGTCAGTGGAAACGTCACCCCCCCTAAACTTCCACTTGCCCTCCCCCGCAAGTTCACAGCTTACAACTGAGCATATTTAACAAACCATAAACATAATCTTATCTGAGGTAGCTGGCATAAGACAATGAACAGTAGGTTTCAGACACAAAGAAAACATGGCTCTCATCTTACAGGTATGGCCCACTGAGTAAAAGTGGGATGTCCCACTGTTTACCCGAGGGGTGGGGCAGACATGGATGGCCAATGGGAGTTGAGCTGCAGAGCCCTAAGCACATCCTCCTCCTGCTGGCTTAAGTCCCCCTTTTCCCTCACCTGTAGGGCAAGGGCCATTTCCTCCTTCTCCTTGGGTGAGAAGAAGCGGCCGCCATCGCCGCGCTTCCTCTGCATGGCATGCCGGTGTCGTGACTCGTGTAGATATTTCTAAGAGCAGAGACGCAAGTCAGCACCAATGCCTAAATGAAACAGTGAGTTGCCAAATTGCCCCCTCTAGTGGAAGATATCTGCAGAGACATTTAGAGTGAGTAAGGTCCCATGTAGGGTTATATACCCTGATAGATTGAATGTCTAATATTTTGCAATGGCACAATATGTTATTTCTTTATATAAAGAATGTTTGTTATTCTTTATATAGACTAAATAACTAAACTTGCTTATTATTCCTGTTGTTGGTCGAGAAAGTAACTTAGTTTCAGATCGCCTAATAATTCTGAACACGGATTCAAGTGTTTTTCTTTTATCTTCATTTGTGACAGACTAATGTAACATTTTCTCTAAATAAATGTACTTGGAGCAAAATAAAATTTTGAAGTAATACTATTCCAGGAAAAGTAATTCAGCACACAGTGTATAAGAGTCACTGAGTTATTTCACTGGTTAACAGCATACTGCTTATATATTTGCCTTCCGCTAATCAGGTAGCCCA
>JABFEB020000124.1:19720303-19748664 GCA_019775895.2 Stomatorhinus ivindoensis | reverse complement strand
CCCCCCCCCCCCCCCCCCCCCCCCCCCCCCCCCATGCAGAGAACAGGGAGCTGGAATTCACACCACTACCTGGAGAGTCTGCACCTGCTGGCCAGAGGCCGGGGCCACCTGAGTATCAGTCTGCAGCTGCACTGCGGTCACTGTGCCCTGCGACCGAGACAGGGAACCGTTACCAGGGTACGGCCAACGAATCCTTCGGAGCGGGAAAGGGAATAGCTACCGTGGCACAACTGTGGTTAGCGCCCAGAGACAGCGCGTACTCGCGGGAGCACGACAGCAGCCACTGTCAACGTCGGCGGGGTTATCGAAGTTTAACTGCGGCCTATGCGTTCAGGAATTAGGCAGAAAATCGGCGCGAGATTGCAAATACTGTGCCAAAGACGGTCATTACCACAGAACTTGGATTAGTGTGGTCTAAGGAGATCACAGACTTGCATATCCCAGGTTGGAGGGTTCGGGTTTAAAAAATTACATGTAAAAAAAAAAAAAAACAAATATCCAGGATTCTCCAGCCAGTTCACTCAATAATGGATGCTGAAATTACTGGGTTTTCATATCAACAAATCTATAAACATTTTCCTGTGTGGAAATCATCCAGAGATGCGAGAAAGTGATTCGGTCTGAAAGGCATGACTTAAGATGAAAAATGACTTGCCGCAAAAAAACCCTAAAAACAATTTAGCCCATGCGGCGAAACAGAGTAATCAGCACCAAATACCAGGCAAATAAGACAATACTTTAAAATTTATACGCTGATATTTGATTTTACACAATATATTATTTTACATATTTTAACATTGCGTGACTGATGTATAGTTGCATAAACTGACAGTAACAAAAAAACTGACAAAGTTGATTTTGACATAACACGAATCAACATGTGACAAAGTATTACTGTAATGTGAAATATGCATATCCTAACTCATCTATTAATCTACACAGAAGTGATCTCCACATGAACTAAAATCAGTGTCATGCTTTTCCATGAGAAAAGAAACGCCACTGTCTTTCTGTGGAAATACATCCGTCCGTGACACATGAGGTTTTTCTCAGAGAATCTCACCGCATGTCTTTACAACCCCCCTGTAATACACACAGCTGTATAGAAGATCACCCTCCCTCGTAGGAATTAATGGCTGGATGAACATCTGCTTTAGAAGTTTAAGTCTTACCTCCACTGCTAAATGTTTGTATATTGGTATATTCCTCTTAATTTTCATTAGAATCCAGAGAATGTTCTAAATTTCCCCCAACTCCACCCTAAATGCAGATGCGTTTTGGTATTTTATATCAGCTGGAGCTTTGTAGTAGCTGTTCAGACAAAGCAAATACATTAAAAATAAATACAGCACAAACCCTCATGTCTCAAGGGTACAGCTGTACACACAGATGTACAGGAGAATCACCCTCCCTCATAGGAGTCAATGGCTGGATAAACATCTGCTGTGCCTCTAGCGCTTACCTGCTGCTGGAGCTGCCCGCTGGCCGCCTGGACCACAATCTGCTCCCCGGTGGTGGAGGCGGTGGTGGTGTACTGCTCCATGCCCACGTCACCTCACTCTGCTGCTGCTGCTGCTGACGACGACGACGATCTGAGGCAGACCGAAAACATGAGTGTGTATCAACAGCAGTGCGGCTGCCTGACCAGGAGACGCGCACACCGAATCACACTGCCTTCACATCTACCCACTGCATGGTCGTTTGCGCGTCGAAGCAATGACGAGTGCAAAGAAGCAGCACTAATTCAAGTGACCAGTTCGAACGAGGTCTGAATCTCTGTCCGGGACACTAATACACAAGAAGTAAAAAATCTCAACTAAATTCCAATGTTTTTGTTGTGGTTGGAATGTTACACCATTCCAAACGGGTGCAAATACTTTTGGGAAAAACAGGTTATTTCGGTGTAAAGCCTCCATGCATGTAAAGAGGGGGAAAGCACGGAGGGGGGTTTGAAATGGTTACATTGTCTTAATAAACGGGTAAAGTGAGGTTAAATCCCCCCCGTTTCCACGAGCTTATTTGTTGAATATTTCCCGCGATGCAAATATAGAGTGGTCTGATTTGATAGCAGTCCGGGTCATATTTTGTTTCGTAGTATGAAGTGTCTAAAAACAACGAAGGGACGCCCCCCGCCTATGACTGAGGAGCCGAAACGACTCATTTTGCGAAGAAAAACTCGCGATTGTGGACAAAAGAAAGCGTTTAAGTCACTTGGCGGCTGCCGGAGACTATTTCAAAATTATATCGAATTTTATGCACAATCCTTAATAATTTATGGTCATTGCTTTTAGAGATGCGTTAGACAAATGGTGAAATGGGCAGACAAAGAAGCCGGTCGGCGCCTCATCACGGTCCGAGGTTCAACTCCCGATCTGATATTCACGCACGGTTGTATGACTATGGGGTTGAGTAGAATAGTTTGTATAAAACTGGTAAATTAAGTATACATTATTTCTGTCTCCAAGACCGATGGTAGTGTTTGTAGATATATGGGAGGAAAAAAATAGACGCTTTTCTTGGCGATGGGGGGTCATCGCCGTGAACTGGCGCGCTTTAAGAATAACGTGCAGCGAGTGAACTGGAGCTCAGTATTTGCTGTAAACCATTGGCGGTATTTTCGCGGTTCTCCATCTCCGTCAGAAAACATCACTGCGTGACAAATAGGCCGAATGGAAGGCGGTTCACACAATAGGTTAGCAAGCTACTCAGCACGGGCGTACCAGTTCATGTCATAAAACGCAAAACTAAAAGTAATTTGCTTGCATATAACCCACGAAAATTAAAGAAAGTGTAATGCATTTCTTTTTATTACTATTATTATGGATTACCTATTTATAACGGATATACTGCCGCGGAGGCATGTGAGAGCGCCGCTAGTCAGAGCGGGCGGCCTCCGTCTACCGCAACACACAAACGAGTAGTTTTCCAAGGAGGATTCTGAGCTTAATCGACACTAGACGGGCACCACCGGCCGCTGGGAAGCAGCGGGGCCGGCCGCACACGTTAAAGCACAGACTCCCACGTAGTCGGATAGAGCCTGCGGGCTTGCCAAGCACGGCAGAGTACAGAGGGACCATGAGACAGCACCGGTTTGCCTCTCGTCCCTCCAGCCCGGGCCTTTCCTCGGCCCTCTAAGTCGCCTTGGATATCGTTAAACCATTTTGTTTCGGGGACTAGAGAACGTTGCCTGTCGCGTTAATGTGCACTTTTGCGGCGCGTACCTAGCAGTTAAACGTAAATAACAAGCCAATTCCTGTGTTTTGCGGCGTTAGTAATTTGGTTGGTCAGTGACACACCAATCCCCTGCTGCCGGATCCCATCCCCTCCAAGCCGCGCTCCCTCTCACCGTTTCTCCGCCGCACGGTTCCCCTCTGATTGGCTCCAGCGCCGACCAACGAAGCCCAATCACCGAGCTCACGCGAGTGCGGACAAAATGGCGCAGCTTTACCACCTCCGATAAGCAAGGCCGCCGCCGTTTCTCCGCCCCTCGTCGTCCCGCGACGCCTTATCCACGCCCATACCTCAGCATTGCGCATGCGCCGGCCGTGTTCCTCCGCCCTCGTCGGCCGCTGCTGACGTAACATTGCTAAATGGCGCCTCTGCAGCTGTTTTGTATTACAACGGTTTTATGTGTACGAAATTCAAAGCTGCCGTATCAGGAAGTGTGCAGGGAGATGAACGTCAACTGCTTTTGTTAGTCGTTACTAAGATGTGGTTTAGGCGGTAATTACTTGATCAACCATAGAATACCGATTTTAGTCGTTGGTACCTTTTGCAGTTCGTAAATTCGAATACATTGATCATAACCATAAAGTACGTCTGAAATGTTTTTAATGCTTTATTTTATTGAACAAATATTCAAGTACAAACGTTTAAGGCAGGATTGAATACTACAGTCCTTTACATAGTGCTGACACAGTTTTAACAATAACCCAAAAAAATGGGGTTAATCAATAAAACGCACGTCTGAAAAAGTGTGACACCTGTATGCGTGACATTGCCTCACATGTTGAACCCAGTGCTTCCAGTAGTAATTAGCACAGTTACTGTAAAGGCCCAAGGCTATCTATATTGTTCACAATCATCAATGGTCTTCAAAGCCACAGTCCATAATTGAAATATAAGTACTAGTTGAACTGAATTATTGCTTAGACCTTGCTTCCGATTAACTCTGGAATCAGATGTTTCACTTCCCAGATATAAATTATTCGTTATGAATTATGTATATATAATATAAAGTAATATAAATATGTAATACAAATAAAATTACTTATATATATATGTGTGTGTGTGTGTGTGTGTAAACAACTTACCATATAAAAGCAATTCACCTCTACAAACAATTAGAATATGTTTGATGCAAGACTGACATATAATAAAGTTAGTGTTAGGGTCAGACACACAGTATGCAGAAACAATACTGTAAAATGGCAATGTGATAGTGCAGTCTTGAGCTCATATGATCGTGATCATGTTTTTATGTATACAAATATGATGGTTACTCAGGTTACTCATATTAAATAGAATTTAATACATCAACCCTAACCTTTCAGCCTCAGTAGGCATAGTAGAGAGATTTCTATGTCCTACATACTTTGATTAATGTTTGTTATGTGAACTCTGCACTATCCATGAGTGTAAGCCTGTTAAAATGCAGTGGAAACTCCACAACATCAGGCAAATAGTACAAAGGTACTATCTTATAGAAAATATTGCATAATGAAGTACCAATAAGCTAATTAATGCTGCATCCATATTTTAAGATCCAAATGTAAGAAAGATATATTGAAATATAGCAGGAAGGGCCCTTCTTTTAGTTTGTGCTAATGTCTCTCAGCTCTTGATTTCTTGATTGTGGTAATGAACTGGACTGCAAATGATCTCATGAGTTAATCATTGAATTGCAATGCCAGCAATTATCACACTTGGGAAGTTGATTTGTGGCTGGATTAAAACAAAACTAAGTGAATAGGGTTTATAAAATATTGCACCTGATTTTTATTGCCCATTGATTAAGACGTTCCATGCATTTGTGGACATAACAGAATTCTACAAGATTTTTTGAAACACCTGTCATAGAATTAGTTACAAAGTTGTAGCAGAACAATAAAAATTAGCAACTGTTAGAGTTCCCAGAATTCTCTTTATTACATCAAAACAAATCAAAAAATGAAGATTTATTTTTTTACATAAATACACAGATCACCAATGTGAGAGAGTGGGGAAAAAAAACTAAACGGCTTTTCATATATTTTTCAAGCATGATAAAAAAATATATATACACCATTTTCTTAGATTACAGCAGATAGTATTCACCAGCCTGAAAAGCAAGTGCATCTCTGTGACTATAGGACAAACTCTGTGCCTCTCGTTTCAAGTTCCTCACACTGGGTTTCTCAATGCAAGGGTTGGTGGGCAAAGGTTGGTGGGCTGTGTGGCTGAGAGGACCAGATCCCTGCCCAGATCAACCTGGTCAGCCACCTGTCTGACAGCCATCTGGTCTAGTCCATCCCCGTAACATTTGCATGAAACGTGACACCACAAAGAACCAGATCACGGGGCAGGAAGGTGTCCCGGCAAGCCGTGGAGGCCTCTTGGTCTCCTGGGGTGGATATCTGTCTCCCGGAGCTTCTGCACAAGCAGTGGATGCTGCATTTGAAACACGGTTTGGCTGGTGGTCATTCAGGCCGGGTTGAGAAGTGGCTGAAGGTTGTTCTGGAGAGATTTGCATGGTGTCGAGGCACTAGATACAGCAGCGACTTTAGTACAGGAGCTGGCGTGGATGGACAGAGTTGGGGGACTGTAGGAGAATGGTGCCTGGGAGGTGGGGGGGGGGGGGTGCGTCTACCCAGGTTTCTCCTTCCACCTGGATACAGCTTCCTTTGGGCCTCAATCCAGGAGATCCTGCACAGCAAAGGCAATGGCATTTCAGCACACAGCAAGTGAACCACATTTTAGTTATCCAGGACAGTATTTCATTTTTTAATTATTTTTGTTGTTATTTTATTTTATGTGAAGTTAAGGTAATCTAAGATGTTGTTTAGTTCTTCTGTTAGTTGTTTATTAATAAAATCTATATTTTCCCCCCATTTTTTTCTCAATTGCCTACTGCCCTTTCCCACCCAAAAAATCAAAACAAAAAAAAACTAGGTAAGGACCAAATATCAAATATCAAACTCTGACCCAAAGTATGGATTTGGAGGCCAGTTATGTCCCTTGTGTTTGTGTGTCAGTACCTCATCGGAATCGTCGTGATACTGTCTCCTGCTGGAACTGACGGCGCACGTGTCCAGTGCATCCGCGGTCTCGATGCCGTTGGCGTCTGCGTGTTGCTGCAGCACTGAGTACCTGTGGACCAGAAATCTGCAAGGCAAACAATGAGAAGTGCACTCCAGCAAAACATAAACCCACCAGCCCAGCAGAGGGCACTGTGCCAGGACACCTACCTCCCTCCACATACGTATCTCTTGATGAAGAGCACCCCTGCTGCCACACTGATCAGCAGAGTGCAAATAACAACCAGTATGATGAGCGCAGTGCTGGAGGTGCTTGTGTTCGTCTAGGAGGCGGGGGTCAGACAGGCAGAGAGAGTAAGGATTTTGATTTATTACAACTAAGCAATAACAATGAATGTCACATATACATGAGAAATAGTGGCAGTTTTGATCTCTAAAGCATCAGTGGAGACTCCTTACCTGCTTTTCAGTGACCAAAATGTTGCTGACACACCTGCTGCTCAGGTCAATGACGGAGCGCTCAGGTGCAGCACCCCCCTCGCATTTGTCTCCTGGTATCTTCCGGTACCTGTGGGTCACAGACAGGGCGAGAGATCAGCATTACAGGTGGAATCAACAGTTGATCCCACTCTCTTTTATCGTCAGGGTCAACCACACAGACTTCCTTCCCTTTGTGTATGAATCATTCATACATTTAAGCAGTGCTAGTGAGGGGAAAAAAACACACAATTTCCCTGAATGTGAATCCAGAGTATGGGTGTGCGATTCTGCGATATTAGTTCGTGAACAATTACAATGTCTCCACAATCTGCCTTTACGGAGAGATTGTTAGTATCGCACTACAGTGTAAATTCTATCAGTTGCAGTTCTATGGCTCATACACGCATCTAAGGTCATTTTGTCGGTCAAATCTGTTTCGACACGCCAACAAACCAGCAACAAGAAATGCCTTGGATTTCTTCCCCTCTCCCTTTCACGTCTGACATCGGTAATATGGAACTTGTTTGGATTTTCCAAAACCGACAGTAACAGTTATTTGCAAAGATAAGGTTTGCACGTCAGTTGGCAGCAGGAGGAACCTTATTAACCACCTCAAAGAAAAATCCCCAAAAGAGTGCTGAGAATGTTTATCTTTTAGGTTTTATTGCCTTATGTTGTTTAAAATAGGGGAATTAGTTTGGTTGTACTTCTAAGCAACTTGCAAAACAGTCTTAAGAACGAACATAAAAAAAGATTCATCATATGATGCTTTTGCGATATCGCCCACTCCTTAATCAGTGTCACAATTTCTGCTAATACTATGTCCCTGTACTGAAGAAGCAGCTGGAAGATGGATGGATGGATGGAAGGATGGAAGGATGGATGGAAGATCTTTGAATATAACAGACTGCTGCACCGGAGGTAAACTCTTGGACTATATTAACGTTCTTTGAATATGTGACAAATATTTATTAACAAATCTATTTAAAAAGATATTTTCACCATCTACTGTAGTGCATTTAATCTCGGAGGACATTACAATCACTCAATGGGTGTGAAATTTCCAATGTACCTCCAGGTAAGGTGGCTCATGGATGGAAGTGTAGCTGTATGACAAATAAACAGCGACCAAGAGAGAAAAGGAAGGATGATCGACAATTTCATTGCCAAGAGGGGGGGTGTTCAGGTGCTAGGGCGGGCAGAATGAGTATTACCCCTTAGTCTTCAGCTGCTCCATCTTGCCCTGTAGACAGAACTCCAGCACCTTGCCCTGGAGGTCCGGCTGTTCCACACACTCTGAGCTGTTCTCTACACGGTAGTAGCCAAAGTCACTGCCGATGGAATGGACACGGCGTAAGTAGGTACAGCTTCAAAACAGCCACTCAGCGCTGTCACGGGCGCCAAGGTCACTCAGTCCACGGTGACACACCATGGTTATAAACGCCTTGGACAGACCGCAGAGGCGCACGACACCACAATCTGGAGCACAGGACCCCTAGAGTAATTCTGGCGCTTACGCCACATGACATGACCTGAAAACCCAGACTGATTCTGAATTGCTTGTATGTTGTTTTGGTTAAATATGTCTGCTAAATATAATACATGCAAATGCAAAATGCAGAACCCTGTCAAGTCACTTTCCAATCAAAAAGAAACAACAGGAGTGTGTGAACAGATGTCGAAAAGAGAGAAATGGGTTTCTTCACTACTTTGTGCTAACGCTGCTCATTATGCCACAGTTCCTGCATTACACCATCTGCACAGGCTATCACGGTTAGAACTAAACCTCGGATGTGTTGTGAAGTATGCAGACTACCGTTCTACTCGTTCTCTTTCATAACATAACGTGTGAGGTTCCTTACCAGAGGAAGTCATCCAGCGTACACTGGCAGGGTAACGGCTGCTTGTTGATCGTGTAGTCTCGGCCGTTCAAGCACACCGAGTCTTTGCGCAGCCGTAGGAACTTCTCCTTGTATCCCAGCATGCACCCATCGTTAGGATCGCTGATGTCATCAGAGTGTGCTAGCCACTCCACATAGTCATTATTGTCACCTGTGGAGATGTGCACAACGTATGTATTACACACCGGCAGCAGTGTAAGATCCTCCTGTCGTTTTTTCCAAGCTTGTTTTTCCATCAATAAAAGGAGATCTGTCATTCGACTCTAGGCCGTAAAAAAAGCAGGTGATATGAATGTCACTTTCAAGTTCACTGTAGTGATTTTTCAGTTCTTTATTGGAGACTTGCAAGAACCCACAACTAGCCACAAGGTCTATTTCTAACACTCGCTTCAACTTGACAAGTAGAGCCTCCCCCATCGTCAACCTAAAGTGTACCAACCTAGCTTTAATTCTCCAGCTCCATCCTCCTTTCCTCTTCTGGCTAAGATTACCTCACTATGACCTGACACTATTCCAGATCCCAGAACCCCCAAACTCTGAACGAGACCAATACTCACAATCTCGACTGAGCAGCTCTTTAAAGTCAATTGTGATGGAGACCCAGAACTGGCTGAACAGGTTCTCGCGGTAGCCCCAGAGACTGACGTTCATGGAGCGCGCCCCAGGCTCTGATGCTAGCCCGGAGAAGTAGATCGGCTCCTTGGTGAAGTTGTAGACGTGCCAACACTGTCCCTCATCTGTGGAGAACCTGCTCAGAGAGAAAAGAGGACAGCTGGACTACAGTAGCAGATCCTTGTGGAACAGTCTGATCCCTCTGGCATTTGTGATGCCACCACGGGCTTTGGCTGGGTATAAGTAGCTGCCTGAGCTTCACGTACAAGCGTAGATTGTCCCTCATCAATTTCACAATCCCTAAAGGGGTCCCTCATCGGGGATCCAGCTGCTAATTAAGTGCTCATTGATAGGTAACACCTAACCACTCTGATGTGTTCACCACTTGCATCATCATGAACCTGCTGTCCTCCTTCACATTAACCACTCAGATGCCAGACTGTGTGGCACTTTCGGCATGGAGTCAGGACCCCACAGTACGAATCAACATCTTTCTCGGCGGTCAGGCGACTTAACATGGCCGAGAAAAACCCGCCATCGGGCCATCGGTGGAACAGAGTCCATCACACAGCACACCCCATACACCCCACCCTGATACCCCCACCCCAATCCCCTGGACCAGACTCACTTAATCTGCTGGATGGTCTGGGAGGGGGTGTGCTCCACAGCGACCAGCAACCCACCCGAATCCAGGATGGCGTAGTGGTGGGGGCGCTTAAGAGCCAGCTGCCAGGAATAGCCCCCATCATCCGATACGTATACATCAGGCTCCGTCACCGAGAGAGCATCACCCATGCTACCTGCAAGGTGGTCAGAGAGTCATGGTCACTATAGCATCACTATAAAGCAGCGGGTTGGTTGCATTCACTTGGACAAACACACAAGGGTTAGGGTTAGGGTTAGGGTTAGAGGGTTAGGGTTAGGGTTAGGGGCAGGTACATTCACACTGCGATCTACTGGGAGTGACGGTAGGAATAGGACGGATTTCAGCTGCCTAACGCCGGCTGGACTGGGAAAGTACCATGAGCTAGGATGAGTCCCACGGCATTGGGCTCGGTCAACGGCAACATGGGAACGTTCATCTTTGTTGAGATGCTGTAGGAGGCATGGATATAGAAGGTGCACTGTAGTGGAGGAGAACCAAAGATAGCTGTCAGGGCTTGCTGAACACGCAGGCGTGCACACGCACACAGAGAACATGCAAGCACGTCAAAGTGCATGCAGACACAGTAAAGGTTCCCCTGATCAGGCGTTTCCTGCTCTTGTCTACCCATTGGGGGTCATCACCTGCTCTTGGTTCTGCAATGGGGCGTCACAGATGCCTTCTGCCGGTTTCTGTAGGGGCCGCCACTCACCACCCTGGTCAAACGTCACAACTGTCTGCAATGAGCCATCTGTAAGTCACAGGGACTGGATGTCACTTAGGGTCACTCAAACCAGCATATGGAGGGAAATGTTTTTGTCGCTCTTGATTTAGATCTGGCCCGTAGGCTCTACCCAGACGCACTCACCCTCCGCCAACACGGTGGTCATGAAGACACCTCGCAGTGATGTTATGTTGGTGAAATCAGTATCACCCCCAGTGGTGCTGTAAAGGTGCCGTTCCAGGGACTTGGAGTACACAACACCACGATCGTCGGAGACGTAGATGGTGCCAAAACCTGAATCTGGAAGCAATGACACTACAAATGACCCTATCTGGTATGGGTTACCTGCTAACAATGACTACCAAACCAACCTGGATTTTGCATGAATAACCAACCATGGAATAACAGTCCCTGTCTACTGTCTATCTGATCCCACGGGTTTAGTTTCCCCTGGCACTAGACTGAGGTCACCTGGTACCACCACTGCAGAGCCAATCCAAAATGTTAGTAGGAAAACTGACCTCCCAGCTCATCCACGTGCATGAAGACCATGTCATCACTGGCAGCCAGAATGGAGTAGAACTGCTCGTGCCCCACAGCTGGAAGCTGAGCTATATTCCACGTGTCACCCTGGTCCAGGGAGACGTGGATCACACGTAGGGTGTCCTGGGGTAGAAGCAAACGCATGTACAGAGCTGTAACACTGGTCTCTATGCACACACAAACACACACACACGACCACGCTGTCTGTCAGCCTACCGAGTCAGCCATGACCGAGGCAAAGAGGAAGCGTCCGCCCACTCCAAAGGAGTAGATCTTGGTGCCAAGGGTCTTGAAAGTCTTCCCATAGTCAGTGGTGCTCCTGAGTTCCAGCATGCCTCTATCACCTGACAGGGAAGAGGGAAGCTACACGTCTCACCATCCGCATCATACCAGAAAGGAAAACATGGCTGGGCTCAACCAAGCTACTCACTGCAGGATCTGTTAAGACTGGTGGTGAAGAAGATTGTTCCACTTCGCCCCCTAAAATGATGGACATGTGACATTAGATCCCCCCATCCTTCAGCCACAACAAATACAGAAACTCTTGAGATACTTCCATAATTCTGTAAAAATGTTGCAAATTAATTGGTTTCACAACAAAAATCCGTTGACATGCAGCGTTTAACATATCTGCGCATATCTTTTGCACAGACATCTTCTTCTTTTTAATTAAATTAATTAAGCAAGTCTCCTGTGAGTACTGTATGCCATTTCTTTAGTCTCTTTATCTTAGTTTACTGACTGTAAGCCGTTAGTCTACGCGTCTAAGAGAAAGCAAGCAGGCAAAGTCAATCAAGAAAACTTTTCTGACAAGAGTGCCGAGCTGTCAAATCCAACCACGGCCTGGTTTGTCCTTGCTCGCTAACGCAGTCCCAAAAGACCAGTTCCTTGGGAGGCTTGGCCTACACCCTACGCGGGCCGTCAGACCGTCCTTCTAAAGGTGGCAACTGCTACGTGGAATCGAAGGCTGAGCAGGATCCCAGTCACTCACTGGCTCTGCCGGAGCTCCTTACCATTTTACTAGACACACAGAATGATGAATGTTCCTCCACTTCTTGCCAAAATCATCTGACAGCCAGAGGTCATGCTGAAACAAGGAGGCAAGCAGGCAAATAAATCAGAAAGATTAAAGCCTCTATTGCTTAAACGTGTTTAAGAAACCTTTACGATAAAATATACACAATGTTGTTTGCCGCTGCCATCAAAGATGAACTTCCTTAATGAGTTTGTCAGTAGAGTGTTCATTATCGATAGCATATGTAGGTATATGGGTGTGTATCTGCTTATGTATAATTTGTCTGGGGAGAGCAGGCTGTGGTTAGGTTGCCCCAGTCTTTATATGATATATAATAATAATTATATTCTCTCAGTCCCAGGAAACGCATTCTCCCCAGGCCAACACCCAGCTGGTTCCGATCCCAGATCCCGTCTTGCGGCACGCATGCGCTGGCATGGCACCGCGGGCCTCCAGCTAGGGCCACTCACAGTGGAGCTCACTGCCAGCAGGGCCTCGCTGTCGCTGGGGTTGTAGGTTATTTGTGTCGCCGGCTCGAAGGAGAGGTTGTTGCTCGTGAAACTATTCCCAAAGTCCCTGGAAAGAAAGATTCGCGAGGTGTCCTGGCTCCCTGGTACGTCGGCTGTGAGGATCACCTGAATAAACAGAGCGTTCGCATCGGTGGCCTGCACAAATATTCTGTACCTCATCTAGAGTTTGCAGTGTAAAAGCAGGAAAAATCTACTTTAACTCTTCATAACTGCCAACGCACTGACACGCTGAGGGGTAGAGTCTGACAGAGTCGAGTAGGGTAGGCACTTCCAGTCACTGGACTCTGCAGTTTAGCATGTTGACATTCAATCAGAAACCGGCGGTGATGTAATATTCAAATAAGAACAGACATAAAAGAGCGAAAGTCTGGTCAGCAAACCATCTGAGCCCTAAAACCCTGAAGGTAGATCTCCAGTTTGATCTAAGACCTCCTCACTGTAAGGAGTAACAGACATAAGGAGGTCTGTGGCTGAAAGCATCTAAAAAGGCTGTCTTCCACGAACCTTTCCAGAATTCTCAGGGCCCACAGCAATACCGAACTCGGAGCGGATGAAGGTGTTGTTAATGAGGTTCGTCACGTCGTCGAAAAACTTCCCGTAGTTTGTACTGTGGGGGAGGGAGATGCAAAGAGTTTTGCTGTACTTCCAGTACAAGTACAGATATTCGGACACACACATAAAATTTTGGGCTGAACCCCCTTCTTCCATCTAGTTGGCCTGCACTGACTCTTACCTTCTGTAGAGTTTTGACTGGCCAAACCGCAGCATGAAAATAGGCACCTGGTATGTTGTTAGAGCCAGAATCACCTGTGTGAAAGAACCAACGTCATTGGTGGTATCTATGGCAACTGATCACCCAATCACTGTTATGTTTCTTTTTTCCATTGTTTAACTTGAAAAATAATCTTCCTTTTCTCTTTCTCTGCTGGCTTCAAGTTCAAGGTTAGATGTGACCGGTTACTCTACCTGTTGTCACCAAAACACATATTTATTTAAGCTGCTGAACGTCACAGTGTAAAAATAAGTCAAGATGTTGTTCCGCCATGTTGCCAAGATCGACCGCCAGGAACAGACAATTTTGGGACAGATTGGATAGGAGCACAGTGTTCACAGCACTTTGAAAAGCTCGTGCCTAAGTTTGGCTCATAGCACACTGACAGGAGAGTCAACAAAGGTATGCAGAACTACTGTGTTTTGCTCAGTCATGGTAACATGTCGTAATGCCTCAATGCATATTTCACAGTCACTGAACAATAAATATACAGGAAAAAGGGGAAAGGTCGTGCTGCAAAAGCAGGATCAAGAAAACAAAGCCACAATTATAAAAAAAAATCACTCAGTTCTGTGCCTTTGCTGTATAATTAAGTGAAATATTTCCTCAAAGAAATTTTCCATGAAACATTAAAAATAAAGCATTACGTATATATTTGGCAGAACTTGGTCAAGTTTGCCAGTCGACACAACCACTGCAACTGTTTTGACATTGTGGGAGTTCCCCCCCAACCGAAAGAGAGGCATTCCAAATTTTACAGTTCTTCTCATTATGTTGTTGTCTTTGCCTGTGAGCAAACGTTTGGGAACGACGAGGCCGGGATATGATTGGGCCCCTCACAACGCAACGCTTGCCAAATGAAGCTTCCGGATGCCGTATCTTTGATGGGTGTTTCAGAGACCCTTTGTACCGATGACATTGTATCATGCTACCTGTAGCTGCTAACTAGTGATAATCTGTGTCCAGTGGGGTCCAGAATAACTTGGGCAACTGTGTGGCAACTTTCAGGAAGCAGACAGGCAGACTGACAGGAACGCGAAAGCCGTGGGAATCCCCCGACCGCAGCTCCACACTTCCGGCTGGCCAGCAAATCTAACTGTGCTGAAGCCTGGCTGGTGGGAGTGGTGGGTATCATTTGCTATGATGCCCATAAAAAGAAAGTCTTGATTGTAAAAAAAAAAAAAATCATAAATGCACGTTTGTAAGAATCAAACTGTAAGCTGGAATTGAAGTATGTTTTTAAAATCGCTAAAAGGGTTCATTTAACTACTTCACAGCCGACTGAGCACACGAACCTGTTGTTTGTCCACACAGACAGCAGATGTCACAACCTGTTTCCATGGCATGTATTTCCGTGAAATGACCAAATTGGTTTAGCGTCAGATAAATAACTATATATATATTTTTTTTTTACCACAATAACTCCTATTTATGAACACAAGCAATGTTCACACAGAAATTGTTTGTGTCTTGGATTAGTGCCCGGATATCTACAGGAGAGGGACCAAGACTGGTTTGCCCTTGCATATGGCATCTGGACCACCCGTGAGCCTAGAAAACACAACCAACCGTGCTATTTGCATGCCTTCTCAGGTGGCTGTGCATCCTCGAATGTTAGGACTGCCTCGTGGGTGCGGCTAAGCCGGCGCCTGGATACTCACCCCGGTGCCGTCTCCCACCCAGGCCAATGACACGGAGCCACTCAGGTCTCTGAAGACATACTGCAGAGAGAGAACAGAAGGAGGGCGTTACCACACAAGGCAACCTCATCCATGGCGTAGAGATCCTAGAGGAGGGGGTGGCCAGTCTTATCTTAAAGGGCCGGTGTGCATGCAGGATTTTGGGATAACCTTTAGGTCAGCTGTTCAAACCCAGATATGAGGACTGTTCAGCCAATCAGTTCTCTAATTAGTAATCTAATTAGGAAATTACAGTAAAAACCCACATACACTGCGGCTCTTTCTGGATAAGACTGATCACCCCTGTCCTAGAGTGACCTAAAATGATCGATGTAGCTGATTGTTTGACACATTTATCCATTTGCTGACATTCCGTAAGTGTTTATTCCGCAAACTAATTCCAGGAAGCACATGGCACAAGGCAGGGACACCCTGGGCAGGAAGCCAGTGCATCATAAGGCACGCAATCACACACAAAGAGCAATTTATAGACAGCAATTCACCCTGCCGTTCACATAACCATTCGTCTTTGGACTATGCCAGGAAAACAAAGGTCTCAAGGGATATTCAATTCACACAAACAGTGAGAATGTGCAACCAGAGCCACATCCCGGAGGTGTAAGGTCACGCTGCCAACCAAGACGTTTCCCTGCTAGTCTTTGACACTTTTATAGTTTTTCAGATTAATAATTATACCTACAGCTGCAAAAATTAAGCCATTTACCTCAAGGGAACCACAGGGAGCAGAAATTATACCCCTAAGCCCAAGATTCCATTACACCACCAGCTCCTATCCAAATAGTCTTCGGTGCATCACCAACTGAAACATAAACCAACCCATTCTGCAAGGGGAGCAGCACAAAAGATGTGTTTCCTGTATAACAGGATGTTCACAGTATCCCACTGTGCTCCTCCTTGACATTCGTGTCATCATAAAAAATGGATAGGTATAATCCCTCCCTCCTTTTGACACCAGGCCGCAAGTAAATTCACATGCGAAAATAAAGTTAAAATAAAACCTCAAAAAATGACACGGCAGAAGCGCCAAGGTGCCTAAGGGCGCTGTTTGGTTTCCCCCGCATATTTGCCCTAGGTGGAGTCAGATTGGGGAACCACAGTCCAGCAATTAAACTGGACTCAGCAGCATTCTCCCGGTCTGGCCCGAGGACGTCCGAAAGCGGCGGGCTGTCTAAGTTGCCTGCAGTTTGTATAGGAGAACGGCAAGCGTGTCGGGTTACCCCCTCGCCTCTCACCCCTGCACGGATCAGCAAATCAGCAGTACGCAAACCTCAGGACGTTCGTGCACTACGGGGCACACTCATGCATTGTGCATGATCATTAACTCCCAACCCAGTAACCGATATCTGTAGCCCGGCCTATCGGGTTTCCATGAAAGTCTTATCAACAATGCAAGGTGTTGAGGAACTGAGGAAGAGGATCGCCCACAAACGCCAGCCCCGAATGCCAACAGGATGTTAACCAGGAACTCTCCTGCCTGATTGCCCGTTCAAACCAACAGGGAAAAACACCTATTTACTCGACGTGACTCATCGCGGGAACCTTGGTCCACGGTGGGTCAGAGAACCAGCGACGTAATGTAAGGCAAAGCAAGCAAACACAGAGATCCACTCCCCCAGACAGACGGGAAGATAAGGTCCACGATTATCGCATAATGCTTCCGACAAGAGGAGGGCCTTTGAAATTGCCATCTCTCAAAAAAAATAATAAACAAGGATGTCAAGGCCTGCCAACACCCTGCAGGAAGAAACAGGAACCATAAGCATACGCCAACTGTTATTGCAGCAAGAGTTGACACAACCTCTTTTGTGGGTATCAGTGCAAAACATGACCAGCGGTTTTCCCTTGGGCACCATGTGCAGAGAGGATGGGGGGGCAGCAGAGTGCAGAATATTGAATCTACTCTCACTGCTGTTGATCTACTGTTGCCGTGTCCACACTCAAATCCACACCCCCTCTCATGAGCTTAACTCCTCCTCTCCTTTTCGAACCCACAGGAAAATGCAACACAACTGGTTTGCCATGACATTAGCACTCATTTATTTATCATAAGTCTATTTTTGGGTGAAGCTGCGTTCCGGTGCCAGTGTTTGACAGGCCTGAAAGCGTTCTTGCTGTGTTGCTCCATTTAACCTTCTGTAGGTTAAACCCGGGGGCCTCACTTGCAGAAACCAGTTGCTTCAGATACTAGGTAACAGACACCACCCGATCACAATGACACCATGACAACCCGCACTTACTTCTCGACAAAAAAACAGAGAGAGAGAGAGAGAGAGAGAGAGAGGGACACACGTACGTTTCTCAAAGCTAAAAAATCAGGAAATATATTCTTATCTGAATAGTTTGGTTCAGAAATTCTCAAAAAAAGGTACTCAGTTAAAAAGCAAAATAAGTATAAAAAATGTTAAAGAACAAAACAGAACTTAATAGCTGTTCAGCACTAAAAGATCACACCACTGCAGAATATCGCTTATCTTTGTCAAAGATGCAAAAAATGAAGGCCTTTCATAATCAAATGACTGAATGAATCAAACAGAAAAACAGAAAAAAAATGTAAAACATGCAGCTAAATGAGAGCTTTATAATCACTTTGAGGGATACTCGCTGGGGTGTCCTGTAGACGACCGGGGGAAATTCAAGTGATGTTCAAATGTGTAATATCAATATAAATTTCTAAATAACCCTGTCCCATGCATCCACACAGCACACGCCATCTGAAAGAAAGTGCGATTGAGCGGTGACGTATTTCTGGCCGCCTATTTCTGCAATGACTACAGTCCAGCATCATACAACAGAGCTCAGTATGCATCTAACATTTCATATTTCCTGTGTTGCTGTTTTTCAGTCTACCGGAATCATTGCCACCACAAGCACTTTTAGTTTCTGATGTTCCCTCACCTCTGAACGCCACCTGTGTCAACAAAAGAAGCTCTGGAGATTCTGAGCCTTTTTTCCACCACACAGCTTTCCCGTAGTTCTTTGGCGCTCGCTGGAAGTCATGTTTTGACAACAACAGCCCGGGCTGAGCGCGAGAGAGCGGCCGTGCATCCAACTTTACCAGCTACTCTGAATAACGTCAAGTGTGCAAGAGAGGAGCAGTCATCATCGACTGAACATTGATCACCTGAGCCAGGAGGCACTTCCCAGGAGGCTCCATGAGAAGGAGACTCTCTCCAGGCTGTCCTACCCAAACATGCGGGGGGACCAGGGATGGCGTCAGCATTCCAGCGCAGTTACAGCAAGGCTGGAACTGACATAACCACAGAGGAGCCAGACAGCCCCATGGCAAGAAAACCAAACACTGATACTTATCACCCCGTACCTCACATTCGAAACACAATAAACGGCAACACGATCATTCGTCCCAGGCGTTCAAAGGCCAGTGTTACGCTTTACGCCAAAACCGTCGTCTATTCTCCCTAACCAGGTTCCAAAAATGCACCACAGCAGAACAGAATGTTTTCACACAAAACGTTGCTGGTCCATGAGAGTAATTTCTCCAAAGCAGCCAGGGAACACCAATGAATGTCAGTTGTGTGAGGCTACTGCGGGGGGGAATAACTGACAAAACACTCATTTCATGGTGATACAGGCTGTCCACAGGTTAGGAACATCTGACTTATAGACAACTTGTACTTACAGACATACTGCCATGAAGTCTATTATTTTAAAAATTCAAGTTGTTAATAATGAATGCACGTACTACTTTGTGCCGCTCATGAAAACATTGTGTGACATCAAATGTTCACCGGTTTGAGGTACAGTAGAGTACCATATGTGGCTACTTTTGTTATTACCATATAATAACTATTACGGGGCGGCATGGTGGTGCAGTGGTTAGCACTGTTGCCTCACACCTCTGGCACCTGGGTTACATGTGTGTGGAGTTTGCATGTTCTCCCCGTGTCGTCGTGCGGTTTCCCCCCACAGTCCAAAGACATGCTGAGGCTAATTGGAGTTACTAAATTGCCCATAGGTGTGAGTGAATGGTGTGTGGGTGTGCCCTGCGATGGGCTGGCCCCCCCGTCCAGGGTTGTTCCCTGCCTCGTGCCCATTGCTTTCGGGATAGGCTCCGGACCCCCCGCGACCCAGTAGGATAAGTGGGTATAGAAAATGGAGGGATGGATAATTATTATTATTATTATGTACTGCATTATTATATTTCCAACTTAACTACAAATTCAACTTAAAGACAAACAGCAGACAGACCTTGTTCGCATCCTGGGGGCTGCATTTAGTCTAATCATATACAGGATATAATCCTCATCTTTAGTACGACATGAGCAGAGAACTGACAGGTAAAATTGAAGTCCCTCTTCCTTGATCAAAACCAGCCACACACAGTTCAGTGGTCAGGGAGACACTATTATTGTCGAGGCCTAGAACTGCACCCTTGGCTGCTCCTGTTCCTGCTGCTTGAACAGACTTGAGCAGAAAACATCCATGTTGGAAAGAGATCACTCTGTCTTGCATATATCACTCATCTGTCAGAATATAAAACAAACTTCTTCCAGAAATTTCACAGAACTTTGAAGTTGCTGCCAGCAGCGTGTCTGGTTTTACATGTTAAATGTGCTAAATGTGGAAGCACAGATTGTGTGGTTTTGCTAGGCAATAGGACAGGTTTGTTTAATGTGCTGAGGTCATGTGAGCATCACCTGATCACTGTAATCAGATTTCAAACCCCACAACAAGCATACCAGGAAAAGCCTAACTGGTTTCAGCATTAGCTTTTCCTCAAACAAGCTTACAAAAACAAAGCCTCAGTGGACAAACCACATTGCAAGAAAGAAATATGCGAACGGAGGGTAAGGCCATCTGGAGGGAAAATTCTCACAGTCAACAAGAAGAACGCCAACAGCAGATCGAGAACAGGGAGGAGCTAGAACTTCCGAGTGGCCAGTTTGGGAATTACTTGAATCCGGGTATCCAGGCAGGCTAACCAAGGGCTAATCCCAGCTCACTCACACCCATGGTGCTCCAGCGAGCCTCAGTGTGTGCGGTAATACCTCCACCTACTACATCTGGGCAAAACTACCACTGAATTCCAGAATTTAAACAGGATGAGTAATTTGGAAGGAGAAAAAAAAAATCACAACACATAAATTCACCGCTTCAAGACATCATATGATGCTGTGCCAGAATACCAATATTCTAGCGATTCTAATTTTAAAATGCTGCAGCGATCGCATCCACGGGAGGGACTAGCAAAAGAATCGAATGAGGTTTCAGAAGTTTATTCACCTACAGAAACATGACAGAAAGGAGAAGAATTTAGGACATAACTTAAGAATGACGTGACCTCATGCCTGCAATGTGGACAGGGCTGGACTGGTCACTGGAGATCCGTGCATATTCCCAGTGGGCCGATAGGTATGCGGGCAGCCAAAATCTGTCAATGAGATCCGCCCCAGCAAAATTTACGGTAGAGGACCCTGAGGTCCAGGGCCAATTTTCAGTCCCAGTCCAGCCCTAAATGTACTCATGTAGTTTACGCACTGTTCACAGGATCATAATTTGATTGCAAACAGTCAGCCTTGTCCGCGGCATTTGTTTACAGGGCTAAAAAGATGCAAAGTTTCATTATGGAACAAACAAAAAAATTCTAGAACAAAAATACAACCTCACATTTACTTCACAAAAGCAGCAGGGCTACGCTAATATTTCCATTTGAAAGTGATGAGCCAGACTCTCAGAGATTCCAATTAAGCTGAGGGGGTGTTAACACGACATCGTCCTCATGGGGTGTCTCCCCGGGACTAAGCGTAGAGGCTCTTTATTTACATCTGACCTAAGACACACAAGCTTCCTCTTTGGATCCTCTGTGCATCTCAGGTGAAGCACATCATCCTGTTTAAGCAGACAGGCTCCTCGCCAAGAGGCCTGGAATTCCAGTATATCCGGATCTTGGCCAGGCAATACCTAAGTCAGGCAAATGGCTGATATACCCTGGGGGGAGGGAGAGCCTGACTCTCCTCAATGATGTTTACGGAAGACACGGCCCACACCCCTTTGCACCTCATTCAGTTTCTCATTTATTCTCCAATCAACATGCATGCACACATACACAGAGACTTTAGGTCAACCTGCACCTCAGTGGGAACCAACACCAGCAGGGTTAATCACCTCAGAGGTAATAGGAGAAGCACTCAGAAGGGATTTCCGAAGCCTTCCCAGAGGCACAAGGAACCCCTTGTGTAGAACCATAGAATCAAGGGAACAATTCTGGAAGCACTCGACACACTCAAGTCAATAGACCAGAGTTTGATTGTTTCACATTTATCCTCCAGTTTCTGTGAGAGACTGATTGTTGTAGAAAGTAGGGGAACAACGACGCACTCATGCCTGAGACCATTTGCAAGCTCCAACCTCACCCAGTAATTGTCCCTCTGCTCCAGATCCCAAATATCTGTTGCCTTTGGTGAAATAAGTCACAACATTAGATGACTAGATCATTCCCTTGAAGGGAAACAACCAGAACTGACGAAGACATGGCCTCAAGGCAAATCCATTGAGAAAAGCCAACAAGAAGCCAACAAGAAGAACGCCAGCGGTAGCCCAAGAACAGGGAGGAACGAGAACTTCCGAGTGGCCAGTTTGGGAATGACCTGTTTCCGGGTATCCAGGCATGCTAACCAAGGGCTAATACCAGCTCACTTCCACCCATAGTGCCCCTGCTAGCCTCAGTATTACCAGTAAGACCAGGCTAACAGGGCCGATCTCCACCCTCATCATAAAATGCAAATGACTCTAAACATGTAACATGATCCACAAATCCGTCAAGGTTATTAAGATCTGGAAAACATACATATGATCATCAGTTTTACAATATGTTCCTTTTTCCTGTTCCAGAATCGCACGGGTTAGAATTAATGTTAATAAATCAGAGGAAAACTATCGAGTTACCCTATGTCAGTGTTGTCTTTCGCTTCGTAGAAATGCCATTGGCTAAACTTCGGGTTGCTATTACACTTTTTAAAAGATTTAAACAGGAGCGTCATTCTCTACCTAATAATTTAAAAATTGGACAAATATTCGCATATCGGAAATCAAATAACACCTCTGTGTCTCTGACAGTAAGCGAGGGGTATGGTGTCAGGGAAAAATATAAAAATGATTTATAAAAAATGCTTGTTATAATTATACATAATGTTTATGAGAATATGTGGCTTTCGTCGCGAAAATGCAAAGTAATTACAAAGTTTTAAAACACGGCCAAGTATGATAAGAATGTATCATAACACACAGATTTACTTTCCTCCTGACATCGATGACTTATATGGAATTTTTAGTACATCGGATGAAAAAAATGTTTGATGTCAGGAGCTTCTTGCATGATCAAAATAAAAACAGAATGCGATTCCCTTTACCTAGTCCTGTTAGTTATTATAATTTAACTCCCACGGGGGGCATAAATGTCTATAGGTCAAACCCAAATTCCCAGTCCCTTGATTGCTAGTTTTGAATAACTGGAAATATGGCTATGGTAAGAGTCTGTGAGTCTGGAAAGGGAGGAAAAAAGTATGCAGACAGCTAAGCGGAGCTCCCAGGATGAAGATACTCACGGGGTGAGTGCTGCTGTTCAACGTCGCATCATATTCCCGAAGAGCCCCGCAAGAGTCTCCCCCAGGATCTGCCGTTTCCACGCTTAATTCTGGGGAGGTGGGCATGGATCTCTTCCTACGAGCATCCCGTAATTTCAGGTCCTTCGCCAGCGACAAATGAGCGACGCTGGACCTCTCTGAGAAATCTGACCCGCTCACTAAATTGAGTAGTGCAACTACAGCGCAGCAGCGCAGCGCCTTCATGTTTTCCGTGCGCCTCGGGTCCGTACAGATTGCAACCCTTTCTATATGTCCATAAATGAAATCCCTTTTGTCTGCGTCGGCGACTCGTCCCTCAGCAGCATAAACCGAAAGGACAAGCTGCTGGCGCGCTGAACCGCAATCGCCACCGAGCAGGATCCGAGGGCAAAGCCGTTTAGAGGTGGTGTGTCTCTTTGAACCGCCTACTATTGCACCGCAGAAGCGATGATTGGCTGAACTCCCCTTGCCTTCTTTTTCATTTGCTTTAATGCGTGTCTATCAAATGCAAATGTCGCTTAAATAAATGCCCGAGTTTTATTGAGACCCGGTATTTAATTTCTGGGATTACGCATATTCTTATTACAATAACCACGCCTTTTGGGGAACAATTAGGCACCGATCTTTCTAAATTACCGTCAGCAAGTCTCAACATATATATCCGTTGGTTTGTACTCAGTTTGCAGGCCACAGTTTGATGTAGTAATCTGGTCAAATAAATGATGTAAAATTATGTATCGGCAAAGTAGGTAAGCATTTTTCCACCGACATCAACCCAATTTTAAAGAAAAAAATTTCACTCTCAGTCAGTGTTCAAGGGATTTTGGGGTGTCAAATGTACCATGTTTATTTGCCTTTCGTACTTAAAGTGAACTCTACATGTTACACTATTAGTCGAGTTAATGTACAACATTGAATAGCTTGGGGTCGTAAAACACTGAGTGGAATTTATTCGCTACTGTTACACAGTTTAACATTACTAATTTAACTTGTTTGCTGCAATAATACAACATACAAACGCTGTTCCTAGTGTTAATAATAATAATAATAATAAAAGAGAATTTCCCCACAAGGATCAACAGACGTGTCATTATTTTTATTATCATTGTTATTATTATCAACAGGGAGTTTGTAAGCACAGAAATGGCGTTGGGTGGGTGTTTTCACTCGCTGCGCCGTTCCCTGCAAACTGTTGGGTGCGGAACAGAAAGGTGTCTTTTCTGAGATTCTGGAACCACCATGCCTGGCATCAACAGTGATTGGATTTAATACAGTCTGCCAGCTGTTTAATTTCAGCTGCAGATACATGATTTATTGTTTTTAGCAACTGGGAGTTTGCAATAATAAGTAGTTGCACCCTGTAAACTGGTCACTCAATGTGATGTTAAAAACCAGAAAGGCAGGTCTTGCTGGATCGCACATTGGTTACAGGAAAAGCTGATGTTCAAATCCTCCAGTTTTGTGGTGTGACTGTTTTTTCAGCCACCATTGGAGGTGGGTATAAGCAGTCAGTTAACAGATAAAAGGCAACAACCTCCATCAACCTTACTGATCTCTAACAATTAGCCAAGTCACTTTCTACAGTCCATGGACTGAAGGACGGGTAGTCTGCTCCCTTTCAGTTCCCATACTAGTTGGTGACAAGTTGGTGTTTTGTGAGAAACAGATCATGGCTTTGCATCTGGTCTTTAGTGAACTTCATCCCATTTATTTTGGGGGGATTCAATTTATTATAAGGTTAAAAAGAACTCCTGGTACAGACTATGTTCGATGTTATATCGGGAACCAAACCTAAGAATTTTTAGTGTTAATGACTGGCAATCGTGACTTTAATAATTAAAATACAGCACTGTGGTGATCCTACACAAAACAATGACATTACTGTCATACTTCCTTTTAAATTAAAATATATGTTTCATATGTTGACATATATACACACACACACACACAATACATTTTGGTTCCTTCCCTTGCAGATGGCCAATCAAGTGGTTCCGCTTGCATCCACGTATCCATGGACAAGGGAAAGCACAAACGTCTACTTCACAGAGCTGTCGTCCTAATAGGTTTCCAAGCAACAGTTAAAAAAAAATGCAAAATGATGCCCAACAGCAGACAAAGGGAGAGCATATTTTCAAGCCCTTGCAAATTAAACCAATGCATGCCGAAAGCAGCGCTCATTTCAATGTCGCATGAAGAATGTACAGGCAAATTGATTTATTTTTAATGTCATAATGGCCCTAGATATAACCTCAATAAGCTAATGCATTCATTTGCCCAAATCTTGACTGTGACGTCCATAAACATTTCCATAGAAATGCACACATAGCTCTCAATGTTCCGGGTATAACGCTTTTATTGTCAAGCCGAGACACAGTAACAAAAGTCCCCCCCCCCGCCCCGATCCCCTCAACACCCTTCCAGCTCCCAGCAATTCCCTGTTGATGTGGTTCTGTGGGTTTGTACAGATCTGTAAAAATCTTCAAGACTAGGGGAAAAGGAAAAATAAACATCACAACCAACTGGCTCCGTTCTGGACTGGAATATGCCACAAAAAAGAAAAGTCGCGGAGAGGAAGGTAATTATTTCAGCCAGCTGCTCCAGGAAGATTCATACGGCACCACCATTCAGATATCTTTAATGACTTCCTCCAGCTCTTCCTTGGTGTACATGTGAAAGGTCTTCCCTGGTTCTATTGTGGCAAGCTGAAGGTCAGGGAAGGAAAGAGGAAAGAGAGACTGAAAACAGCTTAGTTAACATCACTGATTCTTAGTGGCTTGCATACTGCAAGAATGCTGGACCTCACCAACAAGGAGGTCAGGTTCACTTCATACGGAGTTGGGTAAGTAAGCATGTGAACTAACCGGTCTTTCAGCATTCCTGCCCGGGGCTGTAATCCCATTGCCACAATAATTGAGCCACTAGCAGCTAGACAGACAAATGGGTTTCTGGCAGATATCACCTCACACCTAAAGCCAGCAACAGAGCTCAGGTACAGGAGTGAAGGGGAAAAAAAAAATCACCTCAATGTTCGTTGCGTTCAGCTTCTCCTCCATGACCTGCTTCAGGATGGTGAGGGAGGACTTCATTGCTTCTTTTAACGTCATGGACTGCAAAAAACAAAACAGGTCAAATAATGCATCTCTGCCCACACAAGGCTCCTCCTGTATTACATCTATGTGTCATTTGACAATTACCTCGTGCTCCAGTAACGGCCAATTAGATTACAGTCATATGACAGTAGAGTCCAAGAGGGCACTGTAGTCACAGATTGCACGTAAAACGGGACCATCCAATCACTTTCAGACCGAGCCCAAGACTGACACACCAGCTGGCCTATAATGTTGAACAGGGCAGTAGGAACCACCCCGATACAGAGTTGGTACGTGACCAAAAGAGATACAACTAAAGACAATTAAAGTGTCAGAGCTGCATACACATTACCCTCTATCATAATACTGAGTCACTTCCAAGGAACTGACACATATCTCAGTGCTGAAAGAGCTGTAAAGGCTTTAGTTTGTTTGTCTTTCAATGATTGGCTTGGGTTAAACTTATTTCTGGAATTAATTCAGAAGCCGTGAGAAGCAGATCGCTTAACAAGTGCCCAAGTTATACTAGTCAAATCACAAGAGGGCCTGCATCATATAAACTTGATTTCAGCCATGGGCCACAAGTGCCCACAACAGGTGATTAGTTACTCACCGCTACCGCCCACTTGCAGCCCACCCTGCTTCCCACCCCAATTCCACTGAAACCAAATGCTTTGGATCATAGAAATGCTCTTTATGCATAGAAATCCCTCCCACTGGAGTTTAGTCCATTCCCCAAAAGTAAACAAAGAGGCTGTTATCTCTCTATATGACAGTGCCAGCAATTCTGTGCGCGAAATGCTTTTATCAAAGAACTGGCTGTTCAGGCTGGACGTCGTTTATCTAATGTAGTTAAGGCTTGTTTCTAAAAGGTACAGAACATCCAGAAATTCTTATAAACCGTCCTTCTGTGTGCTAGCATGCAGATTACGATTAGTACAGTTTTGCAGCGGTATTTGAAACGGGCAGGCCGTGGACAGCCCCAGTGCCTCTACAGGGGTCCTCACCTTGTGGTACACTTCCTGCAGTGAGCTCTGGGCACCCTCGGAGGCAGAGCCAATAGCTCGTGCGTCACATTGCACAAAGGTGCCTGATGGGTCCATGTGGTACCTGTGTAAGCCACAACCACGCGCACACAATGAGCACAGCGTTAGGATGCCTCCTCGTTAGCCATATTTAGAATCAGGAACTTAAGATACACACAATGGAGAGGTGAGGTGAGTCTATTATGGTAAAAATGTAACCTTTTCAAAAAGCCATTTTTCAAAGAAAAAAAAAAAACTTACAACTGGGGACCTTTCTCATCCAGTCCCCCAAAGAGAAGTGCTACACCAAAGGGCCGGCTCTGGAGAGAGAGAAGACAGGAGGGAAAAAGAGAGGGAAATGGAAAAAAGACAGGAGTTACTACTGCCCTCCAACAGAGGGCGCTGTTATGCCATCATGAGGTTGCATGAAGGCCAACACACAAGATTCTAAAAGACACAACTGATCAATGAAGCTGCTCATTGCAGCCCGCGGGATGGTTCTCCAGCTCCCCGACAAGACATCATCGCCTCTGCAGTCTTAAGTGTTCAAATTCCTTGATTTACATGCATACTTCAGTATCATTTATTTATTACATGGAAAACAAAATGCATGCTGAGGATCAGTTTTGTTGCCAACAGACAGTTAAAAAAGGACAGAATCAAATTTCCAAGGATGCAAAACTACTTCTGCACCGATTTCACCACTTATGTGATTTTTGACTGAATATCTGTTACATAACCCACATTTATATTGTGAGGAGGAAAATAATGTTCTTTAATACATTCATAACACATCGAGTTCACATCATGCAGTGGACAAAATTTAATCTAATAATTCAATTTTGACTATAAGCATCAAAATTCATTACGCAACTTCACAGCCTGACTGTGTGGCTGTTCAGCTTGATTCAAGTCTGCTGCCGTCTATAAAACTGTTCTTTGCTCTGGTCCATATGCTGTGACATCCATCACTGGCACCGTACCAGCTTTGCATTGACAAGACTGTACATGTAAAAAGGAGGCTTCTAATCTATATCAAATCCTGATCAGCATACACCCTGTTAACTATACTATGTGAAAAAATATGTACTTCTCGCATGTGTGTTTTTGGTTTGCTGCGTGGGACTTAGATTGTGGGGTGGGAGGTGGCCAGTTACCATGGCTCCGGGGTCAGCGTCCTCTTCCCCAAACTGCAGCGCGAGGTTGGACACAGCCTGGGTGACGCTCTCCACTGTCATGGTCTCATTGTAGGTAAACCAATGGTTCTGTGGAGGAGGAAAAACGAGCAAGAAATTGGGTTTCTGCTACGATGCCATAACATAACACTTCATGTATTTACCAAATGCTTTTATCCAAAGCGACGGACAACTGAGGTCTATCAGAGTCTGTGAGGTACATTTATAGCATTTGGCAGACGCTCTTAGCCAGAGTGACTTACATAAGTGCTTTAAGGCTTCACAATGAATTTCCTCCCGATACTAGCTCAATAAAACCAAGACTATGTATAC
>JABFEB020000124.1:19707683-19720203 GCA_019775895.2 Stomatorhinus ivindoensis | reverse complement strand
TTTTTTTTTTTGAAGAAAGCTCAGAAAATACCAGGAGTGTTAGTTGAGGTAACTGGGGTTAGAGGCCTTGTTCAAGGGGCCCAGTGGTACCATCATGTTGCCAACCACGAGATTAGAACCACCTTCCAGGCACAGAGTCCCAACCCGCAGAGTCACACAGCAGCCCGTTGGAAGAGACGGAGACCTGACAGAACGGACAAGGGCCTCGACAAACCAGCTGAGTGAGGACGCTCAGAACGAGAGGGAGCCGAAGTAGGGCTGGGTGATACAGCAAAAATATCATAGCAATTTTTTCCTGGCAGGAAAACAATCCACGATATTATCACGACGTTTTTCATATTTGTTTTTAAAACTTTTAAGTTCAAGTTTTAAGTTTAAGTTACTGAACAGAACAACCGAGACAAAACAGGGGTGGGAAATCTGATCCACAAAGGGCCGGTTTGTATGCAGGTTTTTGAGATAACCTTTAGGTCAGCTGATCAAACCCAGGTGTGAGGACTCTTCAGCCAATCAGTCCTCTAATTAATCTAATTAGGGAGCTGCAGTGAAAACCTGCACACACACAGCGGCCCTTTGTGGATAAGACTGGCTACACAGTTTGCATACTGAGAATGCTCAGCATGTTTTCCTTTGAGGTGGTTAAAAGCGTTCCTCACGCTGCCATCCGACGTGTGGAACTTTATCTCTGCAGATAAGCTGTTAGCGATATGTTGGTTTTGGAAGATCCGAATCCGGATGTCGAATTCTTTTTAGGGACCAACTCCTCCATGACGTTGTCAAATACGCAAAGTGTTGCATGTTGGGGCAAAAGGCATGAATGGGAGAGGGGAAGAAATACAAGGCAATACCTCCTGCCGGTTTGTTGGTGTTTCGAAACAGATTTGGCCGACAAAATGACCTTAGATGCGTGCATGAACCGTGACTACTATAATGTGCACTGTAGTGCGATACTAACGATCTCTCCGTGAAGGCAGATAATAGAGACTTCGAAACCCTTCATGAACCGATATCGTCAAATGCCACACCCCTAACCTGGGTCCTGTTAAAAACCTCACTCATAGCAACAAGCTAAATAACTCAAAATGCAGACATCCATCAAGCATCCTGCAGCTGGAAGGTTGAATGAGGCTTGCAGAGCCCCAGAGTGCGAGATAAAAGCATGAACCACACCCCCCACACAAATGCCCATCTAGCAAACTGACCTGCGTCTCCACTCTCGCTTTGTCGATCAGCGTCTTCGCATCAGCTATCAAGCCACTCATGGCGCAGCCTGAGAAGAGAAAGAGAAGCGTTTTTTAAACTAAAACAACATTTTAATGAATTACTGAAAAGATTTCGGCACAAATTAACACTTTTCTGGAGTGTTTGTCTTAAAACTGCACGATATTATGTCAGTGCGCTGCCTAATTTTAAAGTCTGTTTGCACTTCGTTTACTCTCTTTACACTGTACATTTATTTTACACCCTTTGCATTTCATGCATTCACTGTTGTATACAAAAGCATTTCCCCCCAGGATATAATCTCTCTCTCTGTCATATATATATATATATATATATATATATATAAAAAATAATGGGATCTATCAGAGAGGGGGCTGTCCCTTTACCGATGTGAGAGTCGATCTCCACGATCTTCTCAATGCTGCTGGGCTCCATGAGCGGAGATGTTATCCTCTTCTCTACGGCCAGGCACACCCCCTCAGATGTCTGGATTCCGATGGCCGTTGAGCCCAGCTGTGAGGGGTGGAGGCGGATGAATTAACAACAATGACGATAAATCAGGATAGATGCAGATTTCGCTGATTTGAGACAGGCACACTGCTTCAGAAAAACCCAACCTGTCTGCTCTTCTCCCTTCCCATGTAAAACTTTTCATTAATGGGCAATCAGAAAATAGAAAATTTAGACCCGCAGGTTTTATATTAGAACTGTCAAACAGAGGGACAGATACCATATGCCTATACCAATATGTTTCACAGCAGTGGCCCAGTGTTGAGTTGAAAAGTGGATGTACAAACTCACCTTGATGGCTTCAATGGCATACTCCACCTGGAACAATCTACCCTCGGGAGAAAATGTGTTCACTCCCCTGCAAGAAAAAAAAACAATGAAATGAAACATTAAAAAATAATATTTCCGCACTGCACATCATGTTTGTTCGGATCAAGAGTTCAAAATCCACCAGCGATTCTTTTTCTGCATGTTCTTTAAGCATAGATTTTAATATACAAAATTAAAATGAAAGTGAAACTATAATAGCTATATTAAAAATTCATAAATATTAACAACTTGTAAAAGTCTCACAGATAGGTTTTTCTAAATTAATCGCTCATCATCCACGATATTAATTGCTCTGACAATATTTTCTGGGAGGTTGTTTAATAAAGGCCGTTTAGGCGAATCATAGACCATGATGACAAAGCAAAGAACGTAAAAGCAAAGCTTACCTGTCATATTCCGATCTTGTCAAAAACATGTCGCCGGACTTAAAACAGGGGAGAAAATAAAAATTAAAAACAAAATAAAACAAAATAAAACAGTTAAACGTAATCAACGTATGACTACTTGCAAGCTTTAACTTAACACGAGAAGAGAAATTGGCACCCACGAATCAACCTAGCCTAAGACTGCCATATTCCCAAAGCCGATTGGATAACACTGACACAAGGGGCGTGACAGGCCAAAGACTATTGATGCAATTGGCTGACACAGCTGTCCATCTAACATGTTTCACTAACACCGGCTTCGATTTCACATGAATCGCTTCTGAACTACAGTATAATGCATATCAAACAAAAGCGATTGAACCATTATTCTATTAGTGATTCAATCACATATTATTTTTCATTAAAATCACTCGTAAATGAGGTTAGTGAGATTTGTACGCCCAAATGAATATACTGCAAAGCACAAATAGCAAATGACAATCGATATGTTACAAACAAAAATCCCTATACCTTATGAATACTACTAAATATGCCTGTTATACAATCCAATGGTGAATTTAACACTGGGCTATAAGTGTTACACCAACAACTCTACTTACTAGAATTCAACGTCGTATGAATTTGCGTTTCGCCGAGAGTGTGGAGGAAGTGCACGATTATTTCCTTCCGAAGGTGAACACCATGCGCGTTTAGATGAAAATTTTAGTTCCGCGGTCGACCCAAGAGCATGCGATTTTATTCACATTAAACGCCAAGTTTTCTAATTCCAGGGTTTTTGAACCGCGGCTACTTAATGCATTTGCTGTGTTGTCCCTGTTACCTGATGATCATCCTGTCGGAGTACAGTTTTTAAGGTATTTCATACTACAGTTTTGTAGTATTTATTAGTTGAATTTAGGGCTGCGTTTCAAAGCAAAAAAAAAAGGTTTTTGAGTTGATTAAAGTGGTATTATTTTAGAAACGTCGCATTTGCCAATAAACACTATACATCTGAATTTGGGGCACTCAGCTGCATGTTTTTTCTTCTCTGGGGCAAGATAACCAACTTTATGGGAACCTTTCCAGTATATGGGCATGTTGAGTCTGAAGCTTATTGGATGAAGTACAGGGTACAAATGGAAAGGAATGTCACTTCATCACAGGACTCACACACTATTGGCAGGTATGGGTGGTATGTGGGTGTCTGTGTTAGGCACCTGTGTCTCAAAGGTCACAGTTTTAAATCCCATTGCTGGAAATGATACAGTATGACTGAACACGGCTCTTAACTCCAAACAGTGCTAATCGCTAAACAAGCACATAATACGCCCACCTTTCTGCGAGATAACACATGTACTAAACAGGGTTGGCCTTAAAACTCCAGACATTAACCTTACTGTAACCTTACATTAAAGTAGTCTTTGTTTTGAATTTTTTTAATTAAAAAAACAATGATTAGTGGAGTTTTGATATTCTGATATTAGCGGAATTGAGAGAACGTTTACGCTTGAGTGGAGCAGGAGTGATGTGGTTCTGTTTACTAGCGTGGAGGATACTGGACTAATATAATATCATCATAACATCAGCTTTGGGATGTCTGCCTATGTTGCAGTTTAATGGACAGCAGCCACCTATCAGGATTCGGCACCAAGGTGGTGCAGAGTGGGATCCAGGCTGTGGCCCTCATGGACCACAGCTGGAAGCCATTGATAAGGGAGCAATCTCCCGACATGGTCTTCAGCATCCTGAGACATCCTGCCTGGACCATGAGCCCCCGAAGTTTTCACATTTTGTTGATTCTGGGGGGATCACATTTTGTTGACTGGTGGGGTGGGGGGTTCTTATTAGATTATTCCAAGCGGGAAGGGCCCTGATGTTCGATTCTAGGGCCCCTAGAATGTGCCGAGACCCCTGAACCTGCCAGGGTGCCGTTGTCCCTCAAACAGCCCTGCCCTGGGCTCCCCTGTAACATCTTTTGCCTCACTTTCTTTGGTTGCAAACCGCCATTTTCTATTCTGGCAGATTCCCATAAAATCCATTGCATGTGGCTGTTTGCACACACAGCCGGCCACGATATAACATGGTTGTTTGTATTTATATAACCTTACAGAGGTGATGTGAGCCAGAACACATTGCTGGACCACATGGCAAAAAGGACACAGATGTGAGCAGCCGCTTCAATTTGGAACTTTAGGAGAGGAAACCACAGCAGAAGAAATCCCTGTTTTACCACAGGGGACATCATGCCACCTTAGACTGGCCCAAGCTCAGCTCCCGGAGCTGACAGTCCAAACACCAAGCAATAATATTCATGCAATGAAGTACATTCAAGGCTTACACACTCCTTAACAATAATTTTAGTCTGTAATTCAACAGCTCAATTATAATAATATAGTTGCAGATCCCAGACACCAGCCTGCTGTTTACTTCTTGTTAAATGGTGCGAAAGTAATCTGGTTCAGTTAAACTCCAGCTATATATACAGTAAGCTTTAATCTAAGTCCAGCTGCTATCCCTCTGTATACAGTGTCTACTATATCTACACACCACTAGAGGTCACTTCTCTGCTGTTTCTTAAACCTGCTCTGCATCGTCTAGCTGAAGTTTAAGGAGAGATGGCAGTAGTTTTGACAGGTTGCCATATCAGTTACTATTAATAACTGATTCTTTGAAATGTTCGGCCCTGTAGGCTTTCACCTTATTTGGGGAAACCCTGATGAAACCTTGAATCAAAGGCATGTGTAGTAATTATGTAAGCCAGACTAGTATATGTTTCATCTAAAGTATTAAGGCAGCGCTTTTCATTTTTACAACCAGAGAGGGTTATAATTTACTTACATATACATATTTGGGGAAAAAAAACTGTTGGTAAAAAACAGACAGGCAAGTCTCAACATTTCCATTGAAACCTCACTCTCTAAACAAGGGTGTCAATAAATGTCCCTCAGTGGGTAATGTCTAGGGGCCACTCAGGGGAATCTCAACCCAGTCCAAGGGGACGCTCAGACAGTCCTCGTTTTTGCTTCCACCCAGCTCCCAGCGCACCTGTACCAGGTATTTGGTGTTTCTAATTGGCTGGTAGCTGGGAGAAAGCAAAAACATGGATTGTCTGGGGGTCCCCAAGAACTGGGTCAAGGAAGACTGTCCTGCAGTATTCCCTTGCAGATAGGAGGCAGAAGTCCTTTCAGAGCAGTGATCCTGCAAGCCAGCTGCAGACACATCCAAGCACAACCAGCTTCCCCATTTCTTACTCGCTGGCTTTTTCCCAGCATAGACTTTAAATCCAGCAAGGAAGATCTATAACCCTCCCACAAAGGCTATTATTAGTTGCCAGCCATATCCCACTGGTTCTTCTTGAAGCTGCTATACGGAAACCAGGGTTACTGCAAGCTGGCACTTTGCTGATCGCCCCCTACTGGTACACAGCAGTATCCCATTGCGGCACTATATGCACACCTGTACACCTGCTTATTCATGCAACTATCTAATCAGCCAATCATGTGGCAGTGCAATGCACACAATCACGTATATACCAGTCAGGAGCTTCGGTGAATGTTCCCATTAAACACCAGGCAGGAACTTTTTTCTTTGACACATGGTATAATTGTTGGTGCTACATAGGTTGGGTTGAGTTTTTCTGTAACTGTTGGTCTCCTTGGATTTGACACACAACAGTTTATAGAGTTTACTCAGAATGGTGTGAGAAACAAACATCATTGGCAATTCTTTGGTGCAACCTAAGCAACTCAGATGACCACCCTGTGCATCTGTCATGAAAAGCATCTCATGATACACAAACATTGAGGTAGATGGTCTACAACAGCAGAAGACCATGATGGATTCTACATCCGTCAGCCAAAAACAAGAACCTAAGGCTGCAGTGGGCACATGCTCATCAAAACCAGAGGAACATAGCCTGGTCTGAAGAATCTCAATATCTGCTGAGGCACACGGATGTTAGGGTCAGATTTTGGGGTTAACAGCATGAATCTATGCACTCAACCTGCCTTGTGCCAACAGTCCATGCTGCTGGGGAATGTTCAATGTGGGGAATACTCCCTTGGCAGACTTAGGGCACATTAATACCAATCAATCATTACCTGAACGCCACAGTCTCAGGGTTGGTGCCTTTTCCCAGTTTGGCTCCTGCAGGCCAACTTATCTGGTGTTGGCCAGGTGTGTTTTCCCGGCTCCCGGAGCCGCCATGTGGCTGAGCCAGAGCTCCCTGCTCTCATCAGCTGAAGCTTCTGTCTTTTGTTCTGTCTGGCTCCTCAGAACTTCTTATGTTCCTTTGTGTGATGAATTTTAACGTGCTTGATAACATTTCTTGTACACCTCCATGCTATATCCGCTCAGAATTTTGTTTTTACAAAGATGGTACATGACATGCTCTTGACGGGGAACATCTTGCCCTAGTTCGGGAATAGCTGTGCTCAGGACCAAAAGGCCCACCAAAGAGCAATAGGTGCAGCGGAACGCTGCTGCAGGTCTGCTCTCCCTTCACTGCAGGACGTTTACACCAGGAGATGCAGGACCAGAGCTATTAGGACTGTAACAGACGTGTCTCACTCCAGTAACAGACTGTTTCAGCGTCTGCAATCAGGCAGAAGGTTCCCCACCATAATGGCCAAAACAGAAAGACTTAGGAGGAGTTTTTATCGTCAGGCCATTCGCCTTCTTAATCAGGACACGCCCATCTCCACTTTTAGTTATATATACTTACATCTATACTTATAGCTTCATGTTCACCGCACAGCGACCGAATTCTTACTGTCATATTGCACATTGATTGCCATACTGACTGTCATATTCCATATTGCATATTGATTGCCATACTGTCATATTCCATATTGCATACCGACTGTCATATTCCATATTGCACATTGATTGCCATACTGACTGTCATATTCCATATGTCATATTGACTGTCATATTCCATATTGCACATTGATTGCCATACTGACTGTCATATTCCATATTTTCTATATCATTTCTTATTTTTCTTTATTTTTTATTATTTAAACGGTTGCACAGTCGGATAAGAGCGGTTTAGGATACATTTCGATGCGTGTTGTACCTGTATAACTACGCACGTGACAAATAAAGAATCTTGAAACACAAAATATTTTCAGATTGCAGACGTGTTTGTTATAGCTTGCTTGGCAAGCATGCAAGTCGCCTTCTCACCTGATCTTATGTTTCAACTACTGCAAAGGGTATGCACATCACAGCATCGTCAGACGTCACAGCAGGAGGCAGTACCCGCGGTCACATCCACTGATAGGGAAAAAACTGAGTGACAGCGTTAACATTCAGTAGAATACAGCAAAAAACACATCTAAAATGGAAAAGCTGTCATGCCATTATATTGTAAAAACCGAAAAACTAAGTATCTAAGCATCGGTCGTGGATCGGTCGCTTAAGGTCGATACCCGATCCGTCTAATTAGGTAGCCTATAGATCGGTGCCGATAACGATCCCGAAAATCGGTGCAACTCATAACACACATCATCTATGCAATTGTTGATGTAACCATTGACCCATTATATATCCTCCTCCAAGCGGATGAGAATCATAGATGGCAGCCATGTTAAACATGTCCTTGTCCGCGTGGTCAAAACAGTCTTGCTGAGGTCTATTGTCCTTTCATGGAAGCGGAGGTCTTTCCTTTGACTTTTCTGTTAAACCGCAACTGAAAATCTAATGTAAGAAGACTAACTTCTTATTTTGAATTTATTTAGGAAAACATTATTTGAGGATCTGTCCATCCATTTTCTATAGCCACTTATGCAGGATTCATTTGTATTATATTTAGTAATGTAACGTATTAATAATATAGAACATTGAAAATGCAATAAAGAAAATTTTTAGATCAGTAAAACCAGTTTAGCAGCGGTTTAACTAAAGCCCTCTTTTGAAAGAGTAATCACTCCATTCGTCCGTGTTTTTCTTTTGGCTTTAATCATTTGACCAATCATAGCCTGATCAGTCAGGAGATCCAGCACTGTGTTTCCTTGCGTGAGGTTTATAGTCACTGTCGCAACAATCACCAGCTTTCCGGTTTCTTTTCAAGTTGCTTAAACTGGAACATGGAATTGGAATTGCTTACGTCGGAAATAAAAAATCACTTGCATTTTGAAGCTACAGCATCACTACGTTCCGCAGTGTTTCCTATACAGATCTGTTCGCAAACTAACAGTGAGCACAGGAAAGAAGTTAGGTTAAAGTTGCTTTATTTATGTAAATACGTTTAATTATGAAAAGGCAGCGCAAGTGAACATGAAATGTATTTATATGGATTTAGTTGAAAAGAGAGTGATCGAGGATTACTTGTAGTGAATTAACTCAGGTCCGTAATACGGTTTAATATAATCACTAATGTGACAGAGCTGATAGGTCAAATTTGGAAACAATTAACGCATTTTATATTTCACAACAATATCAACCTTCAAATAAATTCCTGAGATTTGCAGCTTTTCAAATGTGTAGGTTGGTCAGTGAAAACATTCAGACATGTTGATACTTAACAGTAACAAGAACAATGGGGGAGTGACCGTTCTCCTCACAAAGGTTAACTGAAGGTGGTAATGGGTTCTTTCTCAAGATAAGAAGCCCAGGGAGGAATCAGTGTCTGGAGTTTTAAGGCCAACCCTGTTTAGTACATGTGTTATGTCGCAGAAAGGTGGGCGTATTATGTGCTTGTCAGAGAAATGAACATCTTGAGGAAGATACCTAAAATGAAGGCACTGAATAACCAGTGGTTGTTAAAGATCCCCTGGGATTTGTCACAAATGGCAACTCTGGCCAGAGTCCCAGATCTGCGCCTTACGGCCTAGTCAACCGCCAGTTTATGATTAACCCCTTACTATCCACCCAGCTCATGCCTGGTGACAGCTCTCTGGGCATGGAGATACAAGCTCTGCTGTATCAAAGATAACAAATCTAAACCAAACGACTGCAAATGGAAAAACAAGTACACCACGCATACCTCTGAACTAGGTTTTACTCTTAAATTTAAACCAAAGAAAGGAGAATAAGCCACGGATTGCCAGTTGCAGAAACCGTAATATTGTGTCAACAGAAAGGGTGGGACGAGCGCACTTAAACTGCGCCTTTCTCTTTAAGGTTCGACTCGGTAATCACGTGTCTGGAGTTGCAGGGTCAAAAAGTTTGACAGAAGCCCGTGTAGACTTATAGTTTTGTTTTGTATCCTATTGTTTTTGTTTTCTTTGAGGCAGGCATCAGACGGGGTTCCTGAAACTCTTGATCAGCATTATATGCTCGCTAATCTTGCATAAGGGTAAAGTTTTTTTTTTTTTCCGTTTTTCCATTTCCTATCTCAGAGTAGGCAGACCTTTTCAACAGTAGCAATGGCCGGAGTTGTTCAGGTAGGGGATCTAGACTCGTTTTCTTGTGTGGTGTTTCTTGATGAAAACTGATTTGGGTTGGATGGATATGAGTAAGTTTTTGTGGCTTCCTTACCCCGTGTACATTTAGCAAGTGACATCGGGACTTCGTCTCGACCTGGGACCTCTGAAGGAGCCATTGGGATTTATTCGCGTCCTAGAATGGGTAAGCTAATTATATTTAATTCATTTTAAACAATGGTATTACTGCTGCTGCAACTACAAATACGTAAATTATCATTATACGGAAACATTCGTTGCTTTATGCACATACAGGCCACCAGTTGCCAAAATTAAGCGCACATTATATTATGAATTATACGGCCAGTTGTTTCTTTTATACACCCCCCGAAACCCAAGTAATTAAATGAAGTAAATTTGCAGTACACGCAGATATTATCTCTGGTAAACATGGTCAACACCCATTTTACGTAAAGATTTGTCAAAGTAGTTTTAACTCTTAAACTTTACATGCAGCTGGGATTTTAGCCTCTAAATCTACATGCATTAAATATTGATGCGAGAAAGTTTATACGTGTCTGAGGGCTCTGTTGCGACGCTGCTTTTCCACCCCCCACCCCCCGATATAAGTGTATAATTGCTAAAATGTTTCAACTGTGACTATGTTGCTTGAGAAAAGCGTGAGAGTTTTGACTCCAGAAGGTACAATCGGCATAGTCAAATCCCGGCCGCAGTCAAATTGGTGCAGAATGACTGGGGCGTTTCATGCTTGTCATTTTATAATGTATGCCAGGCCCTGGCCAAGCGCAGCTTTCCATCAGAAATCTAAGAAGTTAAAAATTAACGTGAGTAACACTGGGATTTCACGGAACGCTCCGCTCTTGCTGTTACATGCAGAAAGGTTATAAAAGTGGCGCCTAAATTAAACCCAGTGACCCTTTATTTGCTCGTTAGGCGTTTTGTTTGAACTTGCAAGTACGATCATGAATTGGGAAACCATGCATTTCAAGGCGACACGTTGCACAGTCAGGATGCAGGTTAATTTTTTGCTGTCGGGTGGTGTATGTGAAACACCTGCGGCTTGGAGGATCAGGGATGCGGATCTGTGTGTGTGTATGTGTGTTTAAAAAAGGCGTGGGCCCGTCAGCAGGACTCATCTGGCGCAGATCACTGTTCTAATGTGCGACGCCTTTCCCTGATGCCGACTCGAGCTGCAGGAACCCGGAAGAGGAGGCGGTCGCCAGGAAACCTTACGAAGTCCTTTCCGCCTGTTTTCCACCAACTGATCTTATGTGGTGACGACAAAAAATGCTTAGCTGAGAGTGCAAAAAAATGAGTCTCCTTTAACTAGCGTATTTTGAGTTTTAATCGTTTGGGTGGTTGGGCAGAATTAACCTGTACAGGACACACCACAACCACCCTGCCACAAGTATTTTTTTTGTTTTAGTTGGCGTGATGGACCCCCTGCAGATGAGGGGCTGGCCAATTGCTACAGAAATGCAATGTGAGCTTTTCAGCCTGCTGATTCAACCTCCCACCCCTGACCAGGCTTCCTGTTTCCTTGTGGCCATGTTTTCAGGATGGTGTGTGCAGGACTGTGGAAAAACTGCCAACGTATAACAGGGAATATGCCTGGAATTTGTTCACTGCATGGTTTGTTTAGTGGCATGATGTTTGTTTTAAGTCTTTGCAAGGAGGGAGCTTTCTGGTAGCATTTTAGCCTGTCAGGCAAATGTGAGCAAATGCCCACCCCCTGAATGTGCAGTTGGCGAGGCTGTTACCTGGGCCGGGGTGGAAGAAATTCCCCCAAACTTGTTTCCCAGGGCAACAGGGCATCCTTGCTGGTACAGACTAGAGATAGTGAAAGGAAAAGCAACTGTCACATTGAGTGCACAGAGGCAGGAGTAACAGAAGAGACACTGTTCAGAACATGTGCACAGCAGTGCCTCAGAAATCCTGACATATAAAGTAACACGCTGCTCTATTTGATGGAAAATCAGGACCTAAATTTGCCAAAGCAAACTCCATTTGCTTCAGAATCTTAAATATTGATATATATATTCAATATTAATTCACTGTGTCCATCCTTCATTTTTCTCTCTCATTCTCCATATAAATGAGGATTGCGGTGATGGGTTTCTGGGATGACCCCAGGGATGACTGACCCTACAGCTCAGGGATTTTGGAGTGTAGCATCCTGGGTGAGAAATCGGTGTACCTGGAAAGAGGGGTGACATTAGTGCATGCATAGAAACAGAGCAGTCTTTTGTCTCTCTCCAGGTCATGACAGATGTCCCTGTCACCCAATTTGAATACAATAAAACACGCAGGCATTTTTTAGGTCAGTTCTCGTATTGATTGTACCCCACTTCCCACATGACTGCCTGTCATCTTGACTTCCGACAGTTAGTCAGACCAAAAGTGTGTGATTCTGAGCAGGTGCTAATGTAGACCGACAGGAAGTATTTACCGCTAGCTGCTGTCTGCTTTGGAGAGGAAGTGAATGGGTCCAAGTAGCGCAGTTTATTCCTTTTGCCGGCCTTAAATTTCTGAAGTCCCTTAGACTTGCTTCTTTCTGCCTTAACCACTGAAATGGATGTCAAATAAACTGGGCTTCAAATCTACTTCACATGTTCACCCCGTGTCGTCGTGGGGTTTCCTCCGAGTACTCCGGTCCCCCCCCACACAGCCCAAAAACACGCAGAGGTTAATTTGAGTTGTAAATTG
>JABFEB020000124.1:19642006-19666414 GCA_019775895.2 Stomatorhinus ivindoensis | reverse complement strand
ACCCACACAGCTACGACCGACTCTCCTCGCTCGCTCCTCCCAGAACAGTGGTGCGTCACTCTAGGAGTCCCACCACCCCAGGCTGAAACTTTCGTATTTTTTAACGCCTTAAAATAAACATACCAGTTTCACTAATTTTTGGCAACTTATACGTTTCATTCACACCGAAGGAACTACATTTCCAAGCACGGAACAGACCCCCAGATTAAACAGGAAGTTCCGGAGGGAGATTCCCCGAACACACACTCACGCGCACAGCCACACACACGCACAGCCCTGGCCTATTAATAAAAAAGGAAAATACAGTGTGGTTAATCTTAAATTATTCTATATTACCCAATAACAATGTACAAGGACAAAAGGTTGTTAACTGCTCTTCTTGTGCAGTATGTGCTTGGTTAGCGGATGCTTTTACGTTACTCAGTATATTCAAAGTTTCCATCTGTGGCAAGACAGAAAAACAGTAAGGAAATGTAAAAGGAATAACCATCCAGAACTAACCGTACAGAGGTGGCATCCTCTGAAAGCTGGCTGGAATTTCCAATAAAGCTCTCACCATTTGCTTGTGGTACATTAACTTTCCTCAGTAAAGCTGGAGAAAAAAAATGGCAGGCTTCTGTATTAAAACTTATCTACAAACTGAAATCCAAAATACTTAGACTGAGACAAAAAAAAAAAAAACCTCATTTCTCCTCTGAACACAAACCAGGAGTTTCACCCACAGAATCCTTGAAACGAAAAGGAAAAATTAAAAACTAACCATTTTGTACAATTACACTCCAACATTTCTTTTCAAGATACATGACACGTTCGCATGGGATGGTAGTGTTGTGTTTTTCCTATTTCAAGGCAGAAACATAAAATGGTCCCAGGAAAAAAAAAAAGAAATTCACAATTTTTCTTGTTACTCATTTCATACCACAGGGATTCTCCACTTCTCTTATCTCGGGGGGCTATCAATTGTGCTCTTATTTTTATTTTTCATTTTGGAGGAAGAGGAAAAGCCTTTCCCTGTTGAAGGTTCCTGGGGGGGTTTATTACAGTTCTTTTGTGTTGTTTGAGAAGATCAGATATGCAATGAAGTTTAACTTTTAATGTTGGAATGGTCTTCCAGTCGAATTGAATCCGAATGCAGCCTGCAGAGGAGGGAGAGGACAGCTTTTCACTCATTGCTCTGAGGGGGGGGACGGTGATGCAGTACTCTTCTTCACCAGCAGAGGCAGCAAGTGCACAGAGAACACACTGCTCCCCTAGCACTCAACCATGACCAGCCTACACTTTAAGCCAAATTTATCAGTTTTATTTGCTCCCCAGAGTATAAGAATGATTTCTGGGCCAGTTTAAGGCCATCCCTTTAGTCCCGCTCACCCAGTAAAAGTATAGTATAGTAAAAGTTGTAGCATAGTTTTAGTGTCATAACTTCAAGGATGAAGCAGTAACTTAAGGTGCTGATCAATCTGCTAAAGGTAACCCTCACTCACCTCCAGGCCTCAGTTCCAGATCTTAAGGAAACTGTCCCATGAGCCAGTGGCTACCGCCATGCCGTCATCTGTCACACCCAAACAGCTGACGCGGTTGTCGTGACCTGCCAGCACACCTGGAAAATGCAGCGAATGAAGAGCCACTGTTATGATTTTAGGCACGACTGTAGATTTTTAGGTCAGGCCCACAAACAGAGCGGCTTTGGCTAAATGGCGGTCGGTCAACGCTACTGAAGCTAAGTGGTTCGCTGCTATGTTTGGCTGATCCAATTCGTCACAGGATGCATGTTGGAGATGATAGTTGGTACAGTTGGCACCAAGCACTTTTGGTTGGTTGTCCACCGTTACAAGGTGACTTACCGGCGCGGTCGGCTTTGAGGGTGTCCCAAACGTTGCAGTTGAAGTCGTCGTATCCGGCCAGCAGCAGCCGGCCGCTCTTGGAGAACGCCACGGAGGTGATGCCGCAGATGATGTTGTCGTGTGAGTACACCATCAGCTCCTGGTCGGCACGCAGGTCGAACAGCCTGCAGGTGGCGTCGTCTGAGCCCGTGGCAAACGCATTGCCATTGGGGAAGAACTGTGGTCAGGAAATGAGCAAGAAGACCGAACGTGAGCCACGCAGGTGTCTGGGAGAGGATCACAGAGCATGTATGGCCATTCAGCTACCCGTGACCTAAAACCACCACGCATGTGAGCATCCGGAATTACCTGGACTGCTGCTGCTTGTGTAAACTAAACTAAAAGCAGCTGCTATTTTAATTGAAGGAACCGATCCTTAATCTTTCCGTTTCAATAACTATTACTAGTTTTCCTTTGCAATGTTATGATAAATGACACATTAGGTTGCTGCTGTGTATTGAGGGACGATTGTGAAAATTCATACCAGTTAAATTTGCCTAACACTTTCCACAAAAATAATTTTTGTATGACCTGCTCATTCTGTGCAAGAGGGCATAAAACGAAGTTTTGGTATACATTTCAATTTTACTATGTCAATGTCCAAAAACCAGAAATACAGTGATTCATTGCAGACCACAAGAGTATCATTTCACGTTTGTTTCTTAATCCTGTAGCAGTGAGATCGGAGTAGGGGTGGAGCACCTCTCAGCTTCAAACGCACGAGTGAGCGAGCAGCCCGGCAGCCGGAGTTCTGAAGCGGCCGAGCGCCACATGGCCATTGCTTTGGACTGTCCAGTTAATTAAAACGGTTGAGCGTTTTATTGTATTCTTCCCTGAGGCACACAGGTGATATAGGTCTAGTGTGAAATTATATTTCACAGACGGCAGTTACCAGCATGTAAACAAACGGCACATGAGAAAAGCGATGCCCTTCTGTAAACGGGCGGGGGAGAAGGCAGACATACACAGATGGCGTTGATGTCAGACTCATGGCCGGTGAATGTCTGCCTGCACATGCCTTCCCGCACGTCCCACAGCTTAGCGGAGGCGTCACAGGCCCCCGAGACGAACAGCCGGCTGTCAGGAGCCAGCGAGAGACTCATGACATCACCAGTGTGGCCGGCGAATGTGGTCGTCTGCTGACCAGTCTCGATGTCCCAGAGGGCGCTGAGGAATGGACACATAGCACCTGTGATCAGAACTTCAGTTCATGGTGGGGGAGGAATTTCATCCAGTGTGATTCACCAATCAGGTTAAAACTAGAGAGCTACACATTAAGTAAATAAGCAAAGATACATGTTGATCACATGATCTATCCCTGATTAGTCCAAACTGACAGAACCAGACCCATAGGAAACTCCCCCCCCACACACGCTCACCAAGTTGTGTCTCCAGAGCTTGTGACAATCTGGTTGTCATCCAGAAAACGGCAGCAGGACAGGTAACCTGTCGAGGGACAGCAGAGGGAACTCAGAATTCATACTTAAAAAGGTGATTCAAGAGAATCTCAGTTCTCAATGGGCCTGACATCAGCTGCTTTTGTAATCACTGATTGGCTGAAACCTACACAAGTTCACCCGGAATAGTCCCATAGTCAGTCATCAGCAACCCTATACAACACCTTCCTAAGCACATTTTCAATGAACGACCTGAAATGTGAACCCTGTCTTTGCCAAACGCAACAAACCCAAGTCACATGGTGCGATCAAACCTTGTGGAATTTTGGCCAGGCTGTGTGGCAATCAAATCTCCCTCAGCCACAGTGCCGGGCTGAAAGACAAGGAGCTGGTCAGAGGCCGTCCGCTGATACCTGTGTGTCCGGCCAGCTCGCGGCTCACACGCACGTTGCCCTCGCGGGTCTTCAGGTTGTAGATGGAGCAGATGTTGTCCAGGCCACCGCAGGCCACGTAGTTCCCAGAAGGCGCATAGGCGCAGGTCATGACCCAGGAGGAACGAAGAGGGATGGCATGCACCTGCGTGGGGGGGGGGGGCGGTACATTAACACCAAGACGCTCAGCTGCTCCTGCAGCAACTTCCAGGATACACTGCCCTGCTCTAATCCGTCCCATCAGTGGCCGCTTTTACACTGGCTTACAGGAACCAGGCCATACCCAAGCCGTACCACACAGAGTTACTAGTAACAGTGCGGTTCCAGCTCGCTCCGGGTTTCCACTGCGGAAGGTTCAGCTTGATAAAGGAGAGTGACAGTGACGTAAAACCTGAATAGACGCTTATTTACTGTTCACACTGTGTACATTATGATTTACTATGTGCTAATTTCCACTAGCACATCTGTGAGAATCACCATGTTAGCATCAAGTGCTAGCTGAATTTCCATTTGCTTGCTTAAATTTGTATCACGAATCCATTCCATTCGGCCATTCTATGGTACATTTTTATGGAGGGGTAGGAAATTTTATTATTATGTTATCGACAATGCATCATTACATCTACCACTAATAATGAGCAATATATAAGAACATAAGAAATTTACAAACGAGAGGAGGCCATTCGGCCCATCAAGCTCATTTGGGGAGAACTTTAATAGCTCAGTTAAAATCTTATCTAGCTCTGATTTAAAGGAACCCAGGGTTTAGCTTACGCTACACTAGCAGGAAGACTATTCCATACTCTAACTACGTGCTGCATAAAGAACTGCTTCCTCAAATTTGTTTTAAAATGTTCTCCCACTGATTTCCACAAATATGGAACATGCTCATGCATATCAATGCAGATCGTTAGTATCTGAGCATTTTGACCCATCTGATGGTGGTGAGGCAGCCATGTCAGCACAGGAAAGGGTCAGGTTCAGCTCACATAATTAAAAAGGAAAACCGTCTCCGCGGTACGGCTCAGGTCTTGGTGGAAGTGGAAAAGCACACAGCCCCAGGAGGACTAGATTCCATTCTTGCTGAAGTCACTGCTACGTTCCGTTTGATCTTGTAACTTGGAAATTCTCCGTTCCTAGTCATGGATTTCAACCGGAACGCCCCCTGAAGTTGCAATTCTGACTTGTCAACTCAGTGGAACCAACACAACCCCGAGCTCAGAATCCAAGATGGCTGCGCCCATTATTATCAGAAGTTAAAGCTGAAGTTTTATACTGTTTATTAACACATACGTCTTGTTTGTGGCTCATTAAGTCGGTCGTACGCACAAAACCGTCCAACTTATTTGTTGAGAGTTTTATGCGCAAAACACAGCATAATGTGCTGTTAACTCATATTGCGAAAAATGTTTAACAATTAGCCGGTAGACCCGTTTCAGAAAGCAAGATTTCTTGCTGAACCACATGATTTGTAAGATTTAAGGTAGTCTGGGCTAAATGTAATTGAACAAAGGTGAAGGCCATTTAAAGTGAGGCAAATCGAATTCAGCAAGTAATCCAGCTAAGCAAGAAATCTTGCTAGTATATATCAGTATTAGCTGATATTCATTAAAAATAAAGATACTGGAATCTGTCTGATGTGCCAATCTCAGCTGATATCGCCGGTCAACATTTGAACTGATAATATTCACCTACTAAAATAAAGGAGATTATTACATTGACAATCAGCCACTTCCTGCAATGGAGGACGAGGGATTTCGGTGGCTCATTCACCACTTATAGTCTAACATGCACTAGACGATCTGTACCATGCCTGAGCACATTTAACGCCTGAAGTCTAGTTTGTTTGACTAGAGTGATCGTTCCATATTCTGCCCAAGCATGGTACGCTTAACAGCTCCTGAGACCACTGAACGAGATGGGCCAGAGCATGGCTAGTCGGATTTGGACAGAGTACACATCTAGCGTGATTGGCAACTGTGCTCAGGCATGGAACACAGACATGACGTCAATGATGCAACTGACACACACACGCACACATGCACATTATACACTGACTGAACCCGGAAGGAACAGATCAGTAAAGTAGGCTGTACAGAAATTGTGTTCGGAAACAAAAAAAGAAAAAAAAAGATTACACACAGATTACAAAATAACATTGTTCTGCTAATCAGCGGCGGTAAATTTCACTGCCGGTAATTCCCTACCTCCCACCCCCCCAAATCGCTCAGGTTAGCCAGTTATCAGTATAGACGACATAGGGCAAAAATATATCGTTATCAGTATCGATCAAGATACCCACTGGGATGCACCAATATCATGTAGGCGAACAGCATACCTTGTTGGTGGTATAGCTGTCCCAGATGATTAACTTGCCATCCTGGGAAGCACTGACAAGGAGCCTGCAAGGCAGTGCAAAATCATTATTACTACTTTACATCGCTGAGCAATTTCTTGGCCTTATGACACCACGGTACTTGAACTCGCCTGGAGTCAGTGCCCCAGTGCATGGCGTAGATCTTAGCCAGGTGACCTCTCAGGGTCCTCCGAGTACGCATCTGGATCCGGCCAACGGGATCCACATTCGCCGTGATCTGGGCAGGCAAACAGAGTGCTGTTAGCTAGCACCTCGCCGTAAGGTCCCAGCAGCTGCTAGGAACTCCATCATGGGAATTTGCGTCCCTCTGACAGATCGTACTTCTATGACTTGGCAGACTGACACAATGCGCCGAGCTAAAATAGAGTGCAATCTTTACGTGCATCTTCATGGACAATAGTGGTTTCTGACACAAAGTCAGGGATCACTGGACTCTACTCCTGCCCCAAAATTGGTTCTTCAGAAGGTACTCACCTGGGACAAGGTGGCATCTGCACAGGCTTTCCTGGCATCCTGAAAACAAGCACAGAGAGAAAAATGCAGAAGATCAACAAGAAGCAACCTTTCAGACTTGTTCAGGTCGTCTGAAGTGTGCGTGTTTGTGGGGGGCGGGGGGACGGCCGCTCACTCTGATCTGGTTCTTGAGTTGCTCAGCCTCCTGGCGTAGCTGGTCCAGTTCACTCATCTTCCTCTAAACAGTAGACTTCACTCTGGCCGGCGAGACACTGGCAAATCTGGAACGGGAGGAACATAAGGTTTCCTCCATCAAAACCGCAGCACAAACAGCCCTCACAGTCGCTTCTTGGGCCCGCTGATCCTCTGTTCGTGGAACAAACATGCAGGTGTTGGTGAAACAGCCTCAAGCCAGAGGCTACCGCACCAAAGTGTGTCATGGTAGCCAGCTGCTGGTATGTTGTGTGCATCAATCAATCAAAATCATTAATAATAAAATAGCAGACTATGAGTTTTGTCATTGATTTTTGGTTAGTTGCATAAACTGTATAATTACATCACCATCAACAATAACACTGGTGTGCCAAGAACCATCGTTAGCAACTGAAATATGGCGGAAACAGCGGGTTTCTCTGAGGAGGGTCGACAAGTCCAAACATCAAAAGTGTGGGATAATGTTAATCTTGCATTGTCAGAGTGCAGTATCCGGCAACATCTGCCAAACCAGTGTATCAAAGAGAGATCCTCTGAGGGCTTTAATGTTACACAAATTCGTCATGTACCGCTCTCATACATAATTTTCAGTTTGGAATGCGCAAGGAAGAATAAATTTCTTGACACCGGCGAAACCTAAATCCACAACTAGATGTTCAAACCACAAAACATTATGCTAATTGTGGCTGCGAGTTGGTTATGCCTAGTGCTGGAGAGCTCAAAGACTTTCCCCATGTCAGCAAAATCAGTCGTTTTGGAACATTTTGGTTTCCCACTAAATTACACCAATATCAACCAGAAAGTAATTGATAAGACAATGAGTCTGTTGACTATATTATACTGAATGCTGATTATGTTAGTGGAAACGCATCCAACATGCTAACTCATTTGAGACTAACATACAAGTTTGTATGACTGGAGCAAGGCAGAAACCTCCTTCACGAGTTGGGTTTAAAATGCCACGGAGCGACTGCGCAAGGATACAGGGATGCCCATCAGTACAGATATGCAGCTATACTCAAAACTGAGATTAGCCCCAAACGGTAAGTTTTTATAACTGTTACACCCCTAGATTCTCACCAATGAATTAATTTTTAATTACAGCCAACTTAAAGATACCTCTTGCTGATTTTTTTAAATAAAGCATTTTTTCCCCTAAACCCAGTATTTTGACCCAACTAATTATTTGATTGCGTAATTATTAATCGATTATAAAAATAATCCTTTTTTGCAGCACTAGTCGTACAATTTCCTTCAGTGTGATTCCCTTTTTGGACAGCAGGTGGCAACCTTGCCAGGGGTGTATTAAGCATTGCTGGGTCTGGGGACACACCCCTGCAGTTCACACGTTTTTCTGCAGTTGGACTACGTTCAGGTAAACAACCCCCCTTTAACAGAAATGCCTGCGTCTTCCGGCTCAGCTAGCTGCTGCAGTGATTGCGCTACCCTCCAGGAAGGTTGACATGGCAACCCTTCCCACCCACCAAAAGACCCTCAGCTCTCCTCCTGGCATCAGCTGCTAATCCCAGAAACCACCCGTTCAATTCCTCTGGCCAAATCCTATTAAGATTACACCTGTTCTATGTGGTGAAGTCTGGGTTTCCCTGCTTAGACTGCTGCCCCCGCTACCCGACCTCGGATGAGCGGTAGATGATGGATGGATGGATGGATGGACGTTCTACGTGGCTGATCCCAACCCAGCAAGCCCCTGGCTTCATGACCCGAGATGCCGACATGCATCAGGTGTGCAAGGTTTACATTCCTGCGGATCCCGAATCTTCATTAAAGGAGAAAATCTAGTAACATTCTGTAATTTTTTTGTTGCTTCTTATGTTGCCATGGTAAGAAACACTGAGATTACAGTTAGTAGTGGAATAAGCTTAACACTCACGTAGCTCCATCCCTAAGGCGTTTTTCAGTAAGCATAGAACAGATATGGAACCTATGACGATCCCTTAACGCAGATCACTGTGAAGATTTAGGAAGACGGACAGTGCAATAGTTAAACAAGCAGTCATAGATGTCACCTCCTCCATATTAAATATTTGGCAGACCTGCCCTACCTTCCTCCTTCTTACCTAGCACCTGCACGAGCACAGGCGGAGATCTAGGAACGCCCTCTGACGGCAAAGCAGTCAGATCATCAGACCAGAGCACAGTCCAGTGCAGGTAGGCTGGCATTCTTAATGACCGACACTATTTTTGTGGAAGAGATTCCTGTCTGTAGTTCAACCAGGACCCCACCCTACCAGCAGGAAACATACCATCATTCACAAAAACTTGCATAAGTGCACTACTTTGTTCACATTGATTGACCCCAAGATGGTGCTCAGAAAAATGGCTACCTAAGAGACGTGTAACAAAGTCAAAAGCTTGAACGAGGTGTCGGTCATAACATGACATCAGAACAACACTAAATGTCAGATTATCCCCCATCTTTAAACCAAAATGCACTCAATTAAATTCACATAAAAGTGTGAAAATTCAAAGTACATAAAAGAATTTACTGTTTAGGTTTCTGAATTTTCCCAGCAACCAAACACCTTAATGATCTGAAGTATTCACAGTATCCTGGGTAAATGTCACCACTATACACATGTAGCCATACATGTGCGTTTCCTGTTATCTACTCTAACAGGGGGAGTCTAAGTTTCACTTCCAAACAGAACATCACCCTGCAGGGTAGCTGGCCACACATCTTCCATACTTCTCCAAATTCAATGCAGGCTTGACCAGGCTTTAGTATGAAAAAATTATAAAGAAAAGGTATCAGAAATATAAAGGAAAGATCTTTTTTTTAAAAAAAAAAAAACAAGCAACCCTTCAACAGTGACCTGCCTCTTGAATGTTTCATATACCACATACCTCTTGTTAACTTGAAAGGTTACTGTAAAACAGGTAGAACCTCCAGTGTGAGAGGCACACCCCACAGCTATCCCACACTGCATTTTCGATGCAGGGCTGCAGTGAACTCATGAAGTCTAAGGAACGCGGAACCAGCATGTAGTGGCTATCGCTGAAGTGTGAGGCCACAGACCTACCTGCTAAACATGCTGCAATGCATAAAAATGTACTCAACTCCTGCAGGTGATGAATGACTTATAACATCCCCAAACAAATCACAAAAAGATTAACTCACAACAAACCCAATTAAGACGAACAGTTATGCACAAAATCACACTGTTAAGTCTCTAAATGAATTCTTCCATCTCCCAGTTGTTCTACAGCCTCTAGGGATGATCTCATGGCTAATGCTGATTTTAAGCATCACAGGAAATGTAGACTGAACAGAAAACCCAAAGCAGTAGATACACACTGCAGGTGGATAGAAATTCTAATGGTTTTTCAACTGTACTGCTGCTGCTCTGCACATTAATTTTGAAAAGCAGGCTCCACAAAAGAGCTAGCCGGTGGGGCCCTTTCCAACCGCATGGGCGAGCGGCACACAGGACATATGACACAAGAAGCACAGCCCCTGTGCATTCCACAATGACATGTTAATGATATTACAAACGCAATAGGAATAAACAGGTTGCCTGTTAGTTCGGACGTCTTCAGCACGTTGCGCCAAGGCACGTCCCATATGACACATGCTAAAAAATAATAATAATTAGCTCTTCCTAGTTAGATACAGCTAAATGAGAAAACCATCCTTTAGAAGTTAAAAGTACCTCACAATTGCAAAAAAAAATAAAAACCAACAGTCATTATTTTTTACTACTCGTTTTTTTGTTTTGATCCTGAAAAAGTGAACAATGCAGTATAATAAATTAATAGTAATGTTGCTGCTTCTGCTTATAATAAAAAAAACAACATAATATTCAAACCATCAGAGCTGCAATAAATGTGACGAGTTTCTACCAGAGAAAACAAACGGTATCCACACAATGACAGAAGTACGACACTGCAGGTCAACAGGCAGACGATGGGGGAGTGTTTGGCATGCGTGGGGGATGCTGTCCCATTGTGACTTTTTGAAAGCATGTTACTCCTGAATTCCAGTCCACCACAAGCGCATAGAGGAACTATTACAGTGTAACATAGAGCTTCTGGTTATTTAGCTGCATTTTAAAATCCACGCTGCATTCGAGCTGCCTTTATATTTATATATAAATATCAAAGCCTGAAGGGTAAACCGAAACCTATCCGGGACTTAATGACCCCATCCTGCCTCGCGTGCGACAGGTGGGACAGCTGGATAGCAAGTGTCAAGCAAAGCGGCCAGAGTAGCACAGCGAGCAGGACAACAGAACGGAAACACAAATGCAAATAGTCACCACCAGGCGCTCTGCAAACCACAGCCGGCGCTCCTTCCTCTCCCGTATTCGAGATGCAAACAGCGCAGTTATGCAAAGCAGAAAGAGGGCATTTTTGCATGCAGTGGTTGCAGCTGAGATACGTTGCACGAAGCTGGGCTAGAGCAACACAGGTCGGTGGTGAAGTCGTTCCTGCTAGTGTCTTACCTAACGGCTCAACACTCATTCGCGGGCATCGATACGACTGAAGGGAGCTTTAAGCCACACAAAAACACCAACTGATGGTCAACAGATTTAAAGCTTCAGGCTGAGGTACTAGTATCCCTTAGATAATTACATTCAGCTTATGGCGTGTTTTCAGGAATCTCAATGTCAGATGTCACACCAAGAGGTCCTGTACTGGATATAAAATGCTTCCCAACATGCTGGACCAAACACAGGGTACTGGTGCAAAGTAGTAAATTAAGGTATTATTCTGGGGTTTAAACAGGACATCTTACAGGTTACCCACATGAATGTCACGTGGATGAGTTTTTAATAGCCATGACCCCATGCCTGCACATAACAGCCAGAACATGTAAACAATCCACACACAATGGTACCACCCATAAATGGGGCATTTTGTACTTCAAATGCTTTTCTTTACATTTTCTCATACTCTAGCTGTGTAAGACACCACCATTTTCACCAGATCTAGAGACTTTTGTAAAACCCTGGGAGTCAACAATGAATCTCAATACAGTGATCAAGGGAATGGCACCTAAAGCGCCAGTTCTGTGGTCAAAGGTTACACCACCACCCCCCCCCCCCCTCCCCACACACCATTCCTTTTCCCATATCCTCCTCTGGGGTAGGACTTTGAAATCAGAAAGGTGTGGAACAGCATGGCCTGGTCCAGCAGATATTTCTAACTTGAGGGTGGGGTGGGATTGGTTTACAGAATCTTTTTTCCCTCCAACTGAGGACCACAGGAACACACACCGCTTACCAGCCTGGAGATGCAACAAGCTTACACAAACATGGATACAACTTGTAGGAGAAGCCTTGAGCATTGCACTTTACACTGCACTTGACATTACCATGTAGACCTCTGAAAAGCCCTCCACCAGGAACTGAGCTTATTAGAATGAGAAAGGCTGGACCTTTTCCCAGGCGAATGACTTCAAAGGAAGTGTGACCTGTATTTACTCATTACTCACCTGTCTGTAAGTATGTCACACCTGTTTAAGGCTCACAAGCCTTCGAGTCACATAAAATGTACTTCTACTGATTTTTCCACCACTGTCTTCCACCCCCAAGCCATAAAAACCCGACATGATTCCACAAAAACCAGTGTCCTGCTTGTGAATCTCAAATCTCCTCAGGCTGACCAATCGAGGCAATAATAATCAATGCAGACCTGGCGTGATGACCAGCATGGCCGCATTACACTGCCAAGCTTGCGCAGCATGCTGCCTAGTGTCCTGCAACTATCAGTATTTGGGTTGCTTTGCACACAGCACTCCATTGCAACCAAACACAAGGGCTTCACCCCAGGCTGTACTGGAGACCCAGGCCTCTGTGGCGTCAGCATCAATCACAAACACGAGAAGGCCACCATGTGTGCTGTAACTGAAGATTAAAAAAACAAAAAACAAACTACAAATACAAAATGAAGATGTTCCTGCTCAAGGACAGAGCACCCTACCCCACATCAACAATTAGCTCAAGTTAATAAGTTAATCACTGTGAATTGGCATGCCTGTCTATGTTAGTGCAATGGCACGCCTAGAGGCTGAAAACAGCCTGTTATATCATACATAAATGGTGACGGGGGGGGGCACGGACACAACAAGCGATACATTTAGAGACAAAGAAATACATTCAAAAGGGCTTCAGTCAGCAGACAGGACATCCCCATCTGTACCTCTCCGTCGCACACAGGGGGTACCATTAAACAATGCTGTTTCCACAGCAACCTCACCTTCACAGGTGTGGAGGGGATACTGACCACCCCCCCCAGCTGAAGGGATGCCACAGCAGACATGAGCATCACAAGGAATATAGCCTGTAAGTCAGCATCTCACCTCCAGCCCAAATCAATCACAGAGCAACGGCTAACACGCTTGTCCTTCTTACAAGCATGGGCTGTGCTTTGAACATTGGCTGCATTTTCATTCTGCTTGTCAGTCAGTGTCACAGTAACCCTGACCGCAGCTATCCTGCATGCAGGCCAATATCCTGCTAGCAAATGGAAGCTGGCAGCTCAGTGTTGTGAAGGGGGACGGCGCAGGTTCGCTGAGACTGCTAACTGGAAGCAGACTGAGATAGATGGCAAAAGTTGGGGACTAGGGATGTCAAGATTTACCAAATCACATCTATGCATCCACATAAAAGTCCCCAATGCGACTTCCCCAATTTAAAAACTGTGCACTGGATACAATTTGGGATGAACTTGGGATACATCGTTTCCAACATCTTTGCATCGATAAAATCCAGTTTATTAATGTAGAATAGTGAGTTAAATCAGTTTATTAATTTGTTAATAATTGTATTATTTATCTCTCAACTAGTGTTAATGGTTTTTTGGGGGTATTATGCTTCAAGACTACAGAAGGACGCGTCTTTTATCGCAAACCTTCTTGTGTTTGCAAGCTGTTGTACGCATGAGCAAGCTCTCTTTGGTGTCTGTTTGAAAGCCTAAAATATGGCTCCTAGCTCATCCAAGTTCTAGGAGAATAAAAGTAAGTCACATGTATGTTCATGTGTAATTAGCAGCGAGTTTTTTGAGGGCATACAAGTATAATTGAGCCAGTATCTGGTTATATATTATGTTATAATTTTGTTGTATCTGACCATGTTTATGGAGCCAACATTGAAAAGTTCAATTTGTGACTTTGGGGAAACTGTTGCATGCAAAAGCGAGTTTTCTGTGTCTGTGAAGGGAGAAGAATCACTAGCTCAATACATTTATGAAGACAGGAGGAAGAATCTTTAATACAGTCCAAAGTTAGTTTTTTCACTTTGCTGTTTTTTTTTAAGTAAAAACTTTTTTTTTTTAACATTAAGATTTAGGCCTACAAGCAAGTCTTCGGTTTTATTTTGTTAAGTTATGTTAAGTCACCATCACCCACCTCTCCCATCATACTGCACTCCCTGCTGGGTGAGAACACCTGAAGTTGCCACAGGTACTGCTGCATTACCACGCCTGGGCCAGCATCTCTCACCACGCCATTCGAAACCACCACCAAATACAGCAGGAGGCCCCAGCCCTGGCCTGTTCACTAGTTCACTCAAGCTGAGAGCAGCACACAACCAGGGTTACATTAATTATTAGTAGAAGCCCTGTGCCCTAATTTTGTTAAGTGGTATTCACCATCACTCAAACGTGACCAATAATTCGATATTAAGATTCAGTCCCCTACTCTAAACTGTGCACTCTGTCGTCTCCAGTTCATGGCTGTCAGTGGCCAATTCTCTGCAAGTCTCTTGGCCAAAGTCTTACGGGAGTAGGAGGTGTGTCCGGCGTCAAAATAGGGGTGAATTGTATCACGCCGCAATAGTAACTGCTTCATATGTATCTTTAAGGTATCGTACCATTGGCAATGCACCAAGATGTGTATGACATTGCCTCAGAGATGGGAGATGAATAGTGGGGACAGATGTTGTAGAGGAGCCCAGATCCCCCATTCGGAGGGGCCCATGTTTTCACCCACAGCTGTGATTTCTCCACTTGGTTAAGGTCTGCTGGCAGGCTCACATAACCAAGGCACGAGCACAGGAGAGAGGCCTTAACGAGTAAAATAAGCTCACATGCTCTGCATTTGACGCCTACAGACCACACCCAGGTGTCTGACCACTTACACACTCTGGGCTCCTCTGCGCCTGGGTGCGACCCTCAGTCTGGCTGCTGTAACACATCCTCAGTTGGAACACCCACAGCCATTCAGGTGTGGAACACGTGGAACACCCACAGCCAATCAGGTGCGACCAGATTTCAGGGTGAGCATAGGCTTTTGGGAGCGTGTTCATGTGCGTCTTTCGCCTGCGCTGCTAAGCACCTAAGTGCTGACCTTGACCTCTATCTCAGATGAACTACCTCAATGTGATTGGATGGAAAAATGGGAATATCAAGGAGAAGAATATTTAATGTTCCTCTGATCAAAACTGAAGTGAAAAATTAGCCACACAGAAACATGTGGTTGTTGGTTAAACTTTCCCTCAACTTGTGAAATCCCACTATACTTTCCCTGGATTCTGCTCTAAACTCCTGATAAAATATACCACTTGGTGCCAGAAATATCAGTCTTGTACTCATGATTCTACCCAAACCACGGCGTGGTAAACCGAAAAAGATTCCTTTTCGCCCTCCGTGCAGAACAGAAGCTCATCACCATCACAGTATCACTGGAAATGCATAGTGTGAGGGGCTCAGCTGACAGGCCTCTGCGCTCATAATTAGAAGGTTGCCCGCTTGAGTCCAGTGCTCAGCAGAATAGAGTCACCCATGAGGCGAAGCTTAATCCCAGAAAATGCTCCAGATAAGCATATGACCATGTGCCCACACCTGTATGTGTGTGTGCATGTGTGTGTGTGCATGTGTGTGTGTGCCTCAAAAGGCATCAAGACTGGATACATAACTAAAGAATTCCAATATACCTGTACAAACAGCAAATTAATCTTCATTTCTTTCTGCATTGCTTATGATCAGATTATAAAAAATGAAAACTAGCACTATCGCTGACCACGGCAGTAATCCCCAAAGCTGAAATCCAAACAGCAGGAATTTAATGTGCTTCATGGTGCCTGCAGGACAGCTGGCCTAGGCTTACCTACGGGCCGTCCGAAAGAGCTCAACCGGTGCTATATGGAAAAATGCGGCACAGCTGACAGCAGCTGGCTAATTCATAACAGTGCAAGCAGCTGGAGATGCCAGACTTTGCTTTAGCCTATAGCAATGATGTCACCCAGAGGAGCACCAACAACAACAAAAAAATACAAGCCAGGGTGTACAGCAACACAGCTGACAGTAAGCACAGCGACAGACAACACAAAAGTTGAACCTCAAAACCAAGACCACGATAATGGGATTGGTCACGTTCGGCAAAGAGGCAGCTGATGTATACGTGATATTTGGGGCGGAGCAAGACAAACATTTTTACCGTCCTCAGGTACTTGTGTTCTTAGTATCGCAACTGGTCTTAGGTAATGGAATGGGTACTTGAGCACAAGTAGGGTGAAAAATGCATATTGAGATTCGCCCAAAGAATTCAGAAAATGTGAAATACTGAATAGCTTTATGAATGGCGGGAAAGTACTTGGGAGCTGAGGCTTGAGCCTGGAGGCTGTGACACCTGTGACACCAGCTACCAACCCCCAGATTTGTCCCTCCCACCTACGCAGCAGAGCGGAGCAGAGGGATGAGCTCCGCCATTTCTACCAAGAGGCCCAATTTTAGCTAGTCATCAAACAGAAAGTGTGTTTTGTCAGCAAAAAAAAAATTCAAAAATCAATATGGATTTTGCTTCGTGCAAAGCACAGTCTACAAGCGGCCTACTTTTAAAGAGAAATCCGGGTTCTTTTTCTTTGGGTGGAGTGGGGCGAGGGGGCGCAAGCACAATGGGAATCACAAATTTAAACAAAGACCCCTCATAGGTCTATCCTAGGTGATTTTTTAAACTATGAAACAACTAAGCCAGATAAGACCCATAACACCTCAAACAGAAACCTATATTTACATAGCCATCAGTGAATGGCTTGTTTTAAATGGACTTATGTGGACTGTTGTTAGTGAGGCAAATCTGTCAGCATTAACAAGATACAAACTAATCTTGCTTTATATTCACAATTAACAATGATGCTAATGATGTTAATGCCATGATGTTAATTTGTTCGTTGTCAGAGTTGTTAAAACTAGCAATACAAAGTAATCCATACAAATAACCATCATAAATACAAATGTTAACAATACTACTAGTTCAGTAGATGATTTCATAAAACATGTTGTTTTCATTGGCCAAGATGTCATGCGTTTCGCATCTAATCAAAAAAAAATGTGACAGTGACATCCTCTCTCACACACACTTGTGTATAATACATTAAGACAGATCAAACATTCTTTACATTTTTTTTATTTAGTTAATGCTGTGATTCATATACCACTATTGTCATATAGAACGAACTGAAAGACTTTTGCTCACATACACAAACAAGACACTAAATATAAGTTTCAGCAGGAGAATATTGGTGTCATTGTGAAAAAAAGGGTGACAGACTATCAGCTGGCACAGCAAACTGACCAAATTAGTAGGCATAGAAACATAAATTAATTTTAACAGCTACCGGACACCTATTCTGTAACTAACCAGTTTTTTACACTGAACTAATGTAAATTAGACCATGTTTTTGCAAGGTTATTGTGCCAAACCATATATGGTAGAATACTACTATTACACAAGAGCTCCATCCACAAGTGAGTGTTTACAAGCAATTAATCAGGACTTTTTTGAATACTGCATCTAATAAATAAAACAACTTCAGAAATGTACCACGAAAATAAAATAAGAATATGACATAAAACCTTGTAGCCTGCTAGAGACTGCTAACGAGGGACAACTTCTTTTCACCATTGACAAGTATAATACCACATACTACAATTATTCCCAACTCTAAATTAAATTTTTGTGGCTATTACCACCAATACTGTATTGCTCAGGCCACAAACTTTCATCCAAAGTGACTTACAATTTTGTCTATTTATAAAGTTGGAGCAATTTAGGTTAGATACTTAGCTCAAGGGTACAACAGCGGATCTCCTCCTGAGACACAAGAAGGGAACCTTGGGGCGATGAGCTGTGTCCTTGCCAACCCACTGTGTCCATACCAGTGTTGAGCTAATCAAAAAGCAATTTGTGACACAAAGCACACCGCCAATTGCTTCATATGATTATTTAAAATAAGAAACAGCAGCAGCCATTTGAGCTAACTAGCTTCCTAGTCTGAACAGCCAGAACCCAAAAAAAAAACTGCAGGCAGGGCATTTTCCTGCACATAATCTCACCCAGGAGTGGATTTATTGTGAGACCAGCTCCAGAAGTGGTTGGTTACAGAGGCTGTGAAACTGGGAATCAGAGGAAGAGGACTGACAGGTGTCATTCTTAAAAGGAGGGCAGAAAACTTACTGCTTAAAATCAACTATGAAATATTGCTGCAATGTTATTTTATACAGAAAAGGCAAAGATCTTGAGCAATGCGAGTGATGTTCTTTCCACTGCGAAGACCCTTCCCACAATGCACCACTGAATGGGAATACTGTCAACACATGGAAATACCTAAAGGTGCTATACTCACATGAAACTAAGCACCAGGTGTGTCACAGCTCATATCTAATTGACACCGTCCTGCAATAGGCTACCTAAAAACACTTATTCCACCAGCTCCGAATATTTTTCAGTTTTGCCAGTGGGCACATATGACGCGTTCTGCAATGTCACAAATACAGCACAGGATCAAACGCGCCAGCTTAATCATCCCAGTATGCCATTCAGCACGGCGCTAAGCACATTAGCAATGAACATAACACTCTTAGGTGTGCAAGCTGGGGGATGTCATCTTTATTATTTAAAAAACTATTATATTCTGACAGAAAAACTTTTTACAGGGTGAGGTCGTACACTTTCTAGAACGCCACAAAACTAACGGCGTGCATCAGGTCAAAATACCACCAAAATGCACGTCACTTTTTAAACACTTTAACGGATTCATATGTCACCTTCCACGGTATCTTTTAACCGAAAACGCACCATTAGATGAGACAAATAGATAAATATGGTTAAATATTGAGTCGGGGAGACGAGGCGACACCAAAGGAAGGGGGGACCTCCTCTGCGCCGACGTCTCGCGCTGGGAGAACGCGCTGTGCTCGAGCCAGCGCGCGCCATCTTGTTCGCCGCAGCTGCCCGGACCCGGAACACAGGAACCCCATTCATTCAAAAGGGAGTAGAATAAAACGGGATCGATTCATCATTGTTGAGTTACCAAAAACAAATACGACCCAATTTAATATATTGAGGCAAGGCTCTCGTTCTGACATTAAAGGTTAAATAATGGGCACAATAACGTAAATTTTTTACTTTTTATGATTCTCCGTTAGGGTATCAAATCTGTGGAGAATTAAGCCTCCGCTTTTTAGACAGTCTTAGCTAACGCGACGCATGCTGCAATCCGGCAAAGGAATCGGCTACATTAACAGTGCAGACCTATGCACTGCAATTTGGCGAAACAGGCCATCTTTTTGGGGTTTAATATTGTAGTAAGACCACCCCCCCTTTGCCGCTCGTCTTAAAAGGGCAGGACTCGTTGCTTCCTCCTTTTAGACCTATGCATTTCCTCCCTGCTGTAACACTAAAAGGATAGCGGAGGCGCGGGAGGCGGCTGCTAAGGGACGCCAGTCACACGGAAAAGAACGGCGACTGGTCGTCTTATTAATCCGATTTCCTCGTTATTATTTCTTTAAACGTCGCAGAACCAGTTTAAACATCAAATATACACAGCTATTTAGAAATAAGTACTGCTGGATGTATATAAAAAAAGAAATCCGAACACACACAGGCAGTTTCCTGTCACAGAACACACACTTCTCGGTTGTCACTATAGCCATTTTACATAACACGGTCGGGGGAAAACGAGGCACATATGAATGTGAGGACTGGCAGTGCACTCCTCCTCCCGGCCCTTTTAAAGATACGAAATGCAATATGCAGGCACCCAGCGATGGGCGCTGCCACGCAACCACACACAAGTCGTCTGTACCACCACAGTCTATGCGACATCTTTCCATCTTGGGAGTCGGTACCCCCCCCCATTTTTCCACTCATCAGCGATCGTAAGCTGCTCTCCATCACGTGAGGCGACACTGGGTGCATTTTAATAAATAATTGCGGATGTGTGCAATTTATGAGAATATCAAACACCGTAACGCGTTTTTATATTTCATCATTTGCGACAGGTATCAGTCTTCGGGCGATCGCACGACCGCGATTTCTTCCCAGCACCACAAAATAGCCCAGTAGAATTTGCTACGTGGGGAGACGGGGAGGGTGGCGGTTATGGACTCGCTGGGAGGCGGTGGTGGGTCGTCCCTATCGCTTGCCAGCCGAAACGGCCATCCATACTCATTTTCCATCTATTCACATCCACAGAAACAATTAGCCAGATACTGGCCTCGTACATCTGCGAACGGAAAATATGTGCAATATATGTGAATAATCCTTGCAGATCGGCGATTTCCCATGTACAGTTACACTGAGTTCGGCCGGGTTAGCGAGCTGGGCTGCGCTCATCGCAAACGGGAAGTCTTCCGCAGACCGACATGAAACATTTCCTTCCTCAGATCGCTTACCACCCCCTCTGACTTCTTGCAACACTAAAGCTTTAATATCTGCTAATCCGACCGACTGTCCGGTTATTAAAAACCAGCACCGGGGTGTTTTGTAACAAGGGGGGGGGGGGAAATAGATATATATTAAGACACAATCCGCCCCACCCCCACGCCAAAAATAACACTACAACTAGTCGGGAGAAATAATTCACCCAGACCGCCGCCTTAAACCTGTTTGAACGAGCCGCGGGGTGATTTCCCCGAAATGAATCGACAGCCCCAAACCCAGTACAATAACCCCAAATCCAGCCAGATGTATCAGCCAGTCGCCGCCACCCCCACAGTCGCCGAATATAATGATCCAACGACCCGCTTTTAACCCTTTCCCCCCGCGTCTCCGAAGCCCACATTCCATAGGTTGTTTTTAATCTTATGTCTAATAACCGCGTTCAAAAGTCAACCTGAAAGAAAGCAGATGTGCTCACCAGTTGTTTTACTCGTCGGTGTCCGTCGTGTATATATGGCATTGACTGGTGACGGCGGAGACAGAGACCGTCCGACCGCGCTCCCTCCTCATCAACCGGCGATCAGCAGACTTTCAGCTGGCTAAGCCGACTAGCTACCGAGGGGGCGGCACTCCCCGTTCCCCAGTTCTTTAAATGATATGTATTTTCCCGACCTGCCGAGTGTAATACACCGGGCACGCCGGCGGCGCAAACGGACAGGCGGCACCGCAAAGCCGTGAAGCCGGTTGAATTCTCACCAAACGGGCGTCGCGCCGCCCCGACTCGCTGCGTCTGTTCAGAGCCCGCGGCCGCTTCCCTAACCCTTCTAGTCTGGTGTGGCTGGGTATTTTTTATTTTTTTTTTTGCCTCTCGTTCCTTCGCCAGGCTTTCTCGTTCCTCTCCCGCACCTCAGTCTCTTCCCCCGGCCATGAAGCAAGCGGCGATGGGCGCGGTAACCCTGCGCTCAGCCCCGGGAAACCCCACGCTACGGCGCGCGTCACCACGCTCCGCTGGGACCAGAGGCGCAAAGTGCGACCCGGAGCCCCGCTGCGCTCTTTGATTAGGGCCACACTTTGACTGAAGACGAGTCCGCCCGGATAACAAAGAATTAAATGCAAACGCTTTGCACCTGTTAGTCTCGGTGGTTTAAAAACTATGTCAGCTTCTCTTACGTAAAACATCATAGACATACACACCCACCAATATTTAAACCCAGCAATTCAATCCCAATATTGGGTTATTCGATGCACCTTATTATATAAGGATATCCAAACTTTGTCTGTGTGACTCCGCTAGTGTGAAATATCTTTGATTATTGATTTATAGAATTGTCAATGTCAAGGAAATAGTGTCATCTAGTGTATTACGGTCTAATGGCAGACAAACTGTTAGCTGGAATACAAATTAAGAGGCGGATTTTTAAGGCCTATACTATTTGCGGCACGGCAGAAAGTTGTGTTAAAAACATTCAGCACTCTTGTTATTGGTTAGCTTTGATTGTTTTACACTCAAGGACTATTTCTGTTGAACAGAACTTAGAGGAATCATGTAAATAGCAATTGAAAATAATTTTGTAACCCGTTAGCGAAACAGGTACTTAATCATATTCGCCTTTATTCACCCGTGCAAAACCCATGCAAAGGATATTTTTTACTCAGGCCTAACAAAATACTCAGGAGGCTATTAAACTTTTTATTTTATTTTATTTATTTATTTTTTTACCGGTAGAACATACTAGCATGACATTTAGGATTACTCAGACTTACTGCACTAAGTCAAACGGTATTATGCCGCAAGGTGTTTTAAGATTGTTGTTGTTAACCACAATTTAAATAATAATTTCATTAAGTTTAATTATAATAATGCGTTTTAGGTCTCAGGACCAGTCTGACCATAATGTGTCAAACTTGCAAATTATGGTTTTGAGATATCCTAAAAAATTGTCATTATGTCCCTGCAAGGGTCACACTTAAAGGTTTAATATACATGTGGTGACATTTTGAAGTGGCATGTACTGTAAATAGTACTGGGTCATTCCTTGAATCAGACAGCTTGTCTTTGTTAAACTAGTAGGGCACCAGTATGGGAGCTGAACCCACTTTGTCTCAGCCTTTGCTGTTAGGCAGGAGAAGTAGTCTGGTAAGCGTTGGCACTAGAGGGTGACACCACTGATGCAGTGACTTTCTCTGTGACTGTCCCACAGAATGTCCCAGTCTGTGCAAATTATCAATCAAGAAGACCCTTGAAAGAATGAAGCAATCGAACATTTCCCTTGACTTCCAGCAATGAACCAAAGATGTGCTCGGTCAGCGTTGCTATGTTTGAAATATGGCTGGAAGTTCATGCAACCACGAGATCATACAAACTCTGTATGTTGAGTAAGAAGCAGGAATTATGCACCTAACCGTACCCAAAAAAAGACTATGACAGTCTATGTCGACAGCATAAGATGCCTTTTCATTTTCAGTTTATTGTATAAGTCTGAGGACAGCATATTTTATACATTCAGGAAAGGCTTGCTATTTTTTCTCATCGACAGGCACTCCCAGTGAAAGCATACGTAGCTTATTCAGTCAGTGATTTCTTTTGTGCAATTAAAGAAGCAGTGGGTCAGTTTGACTAAAGAAGCAGTTGGCATTGCATCACACTTCCAGGGTTGGGGGGTTTGACCGGTCCCTGTCTATGCTTCCCCCACTGACGCTGAAATAGACGAATGTTTGGAAGATGGATGAATGGTGAGAGATGGTATGCTGGGTATTATGTTGCTGAATGCACAAACCGTGCTATTTTAGAGTAATCACAGTAGTCGAACAAAGTGGGCAACATTTGGTTTGATCAGCTTCTACACTACGAATAATGAACACCTATCAATCAGTGTTTTAGGTAACTGATCTAGCACAGGGTCACCTGGAGACTGGGGCCTGTTTGAGGAAGCATAGGGCACAGGACAGGAGAAAAGGTAGGGCTGGATGCTCTGGATGCTCACATTCATTCACTATGGGCAATTACGAGACCGTATCTCCTAAACAAATGTTTTGTGGAGTATATGGAGGAGACCTTTATAAGCACAACGTGCAAACATATATTCCTCCCACACAAAGAGCTGGAGATGTGACACTGGGTATTTGGTGCATAAATATTGCAGATATAGCATGAAATTTTCTATTTAAAGACCTGAAATTCTTTTCCATGAAGATGATTATGTGCATTTTGGCTGAAGCACTTGTACATCAAGACATTCTGCCTACCCTATTGCCTGCGATGCCTCTACTACCTGCAGCATCTTTCCGGCCCGCCCTTCTGCCTGTGACATCTTTCCGGCCCGCCCTTCTGCCTGTGACATCTTTCCGGCCCGCCCTTCTGCCTGTGACATCTTTCCGGCCTGCCCTTCTGCCTGTGACATCTTTCCGGCCCGCATTTCTGCCTGTGACATCTTTCCGGCCCGCCCTTCTGCCTGTGACATCTTTCCGGCCCGCTCTTCTGCCTGTGACATCTTTGCGGCCATCCTGCTGCGCTGCTGTACCTCTGTTCATCCTGCCATCCGAAGCAGCACCAGCACCTGCCTGCTCTCCACAATTAGATTCTTTAAATCCTAAAATCTGCACTGTGTAAATTAGGATTTTGCCACCTTGTTCATGTGACTTCCTCTGCCGGTCCCTGGAGGATGGGCTCCCCCTTTGAGGCTGGTTCCTCCCCAGGTTTCTTCCTCCTAGGGAGTTTTTTCTTGCCACTGTCGCCTCTAGCTTACTCACCGGGGACTTTGGGCAGGGATAATGTAAAGCGCTTTGAGACAATGTAATGTTCTGAAAATGCGCTATACAAATAAAGTTGAATAGAATACATTTCTTGACCACAAAGAGCAGTACTATGTTGTGGGTGCAGCAGTACGAGTCTCTTTTGCGAGCAGAAATGATGTAGGAACGATTAATATTTAATTGTTTTTTTTCCATGCTAGCTTTAAACAGAGGTGGAGATTTCAGGTCCAGAAAGTAAAAATCCAAACCAGGATTTTGTTTCAACCAACCAGTTGAGTATAAA
>JABFEB020000124.1:19630543-19640834 GCA_019775895.2 Stomatorhinus ivindoensis | reverse complement strand
TCTTTCAGAGCATCACAACAATTAGCCAATTTGTCTCAACTTCTTAGCCAATCATCTTTCAGAGCATCACAACAATTAGCCAATTTGTCTCAACTTCTTAGCCAATCATCTTTCAGAGCATCACAACAATTCCTTCAAGGTGCACCAGTCCATGTTGTGACAACATTGTGATATGCTGTGTTGTCCGAAGGCAACACACAAGCCCACCTAACCTGTATGAAGTGATGAATAAGTTAGCTAGCCAAACACATGAGAAACAAATAGCCTGATGACCTTTTAAATTAAGCCGTAACTTTAAGATATTAATCTGAAATTTTGAGCTAATTCATAATTTCCTACCAAGCAGAAGAAGAGTTTAAAGGCATCAGACCAGGGTTTCCGTTTTAGTAATGTAACTCCAATAACCGTTATTCAGTTTTCTCTCTTTTGCTCAGTTCTTTGTGTGAAAATGCTGACCGTTCATCTAGGGTCCGTGAGATCGGGATCGTCCCTTGGGCACCACAGACAAGTGTTCCTACATTCAGAATCCCAGAACACCAGGAAACACTTTATCAGCAGAGAGTCACAGAGCCGGATAGGTCAAAATGTATGTGCTCCGTCTTTCTGGAACAAGCAAGCCTATGACTTTGCAAAGAGGCATTCTAAATGTTTGAAAAGAAAATAAGAAGAAGAAAAATAACAGATGAATGCAAACAGACATAATTGGAGACGCCCCTGAACTTTCTGGATTTGCCTGTGTAAACACGGCACATGATGGTCCTGAGGCAGTCTGATAGAAATGATTCACTGTACATAAAAACTTTCTGAAAAGTAAAAGTAATGGTGTACTCAGGTCTGGGAGGACCCATCTTACATCAGCCCAAGCGTAACTATAGTTACGCTTTGAGTTATCAGCAGACCAGGAAGATTACATTTCTATCAGATTCATTACTGGGTCAACACCTTTTTTTATCAGCTAAATTCATGCACTAAGTTACACATATGAATCCTGTTCTTGCCACTCTTTCAAAACATTTTAGAGGCCTCTGGGTTGTACAAACGTTGTTGCCATCTCAGCTGCTATGGTTGTGTCACATTTCTTGCATGAGGGGGAAAAAAAAAAACTAATGTGTGGAGATGCAGAAGTGATCCGGGTGCGAATGGTGGGTCAATGCTGAGGTCACCAGACTTTCCCAAAAGAAACAATACGCTAACAATTACTGAAGTAAAAAGCATTTACTCAGACGGGCTACAGAAAGACAACCCTCAAGATAGAAGGCTTTTCAACAAAGCGGTGTTACGATGAATGGGTGCATGGCTCTGGGGCCTCATAACTCCAGTGATGTGGGCTTGATTCCCACCCCCAGCTGTCTGTGCATTTTTGCATGTTTTACATCAATACGCAAAAGATTCCTTTTGGTGCTCAGATTTTCTACCACTGCCCAAAAAATGTGCAGTTATGTCTAAATTCCCCAGCATGTGTATGCTCTTTGGTGGAAGAACACCCTACCCAGGGTGATCCCAGCCTAATGATTTCTGGGAGAGCCTCATAAAGGCCCCACACTGGGTTAGTGGTGTAGAAGACAGATAGGTGTTTATCTTTCGAAGGAACTGAAAAATCATGCAATTGCTGATAGTATTCTACTGTACTCTGTACTACTTCTGTGACACGGCAGGTGCATCAGGTCAGGAGAAGCAATCATATCCCAAATGCCATTTGAAGTGCAATGTGTGTTACTGCCCCCTTGTGGCAGCTGGCTGGTTCAACTCCGCATTTAAGGGTGGGGACAAATGCCCTAGAAATATAGACTAAATCAGAACCAGGCCTCGGATAGGAACAGAACAGAACTGAAGCACACCAACACAAGTGAGGAATTTGCACACCCTGCCACCAAGCGATCCATTTTCGCCCAATACAAATTGGAACATTCCAGAAAGAATAAGAGAGAGACATAGAGAATGGATGTTGTACTGTGAGCCCCCTGCTGTTGGTACCAGGGAATGACGTGTCCCCCTCAGCTATGGCCGTCTACTACGTGACAGCCAAAAAAAGAAAAAAAGATGTTCCCTTGGTTTAAGTCACAAGACAATCAAACCACCCCTATACAGTTTCAAGGAAAAGCCATATTCTGCTGACTGCAAAATTTAAAAATATCACACGAGGATTTGGGTGTTTGTTTGAATAGACTCTAGATGTTGGATTTAAGTTTATTCAGCTAAATTAGGTAGGGCTAATTTTTCAGACACAAGAGAGAATATATTTTTTCCATGTGCTCTGTTGAGGTATTTAATGCAAGTTATCATAGATATGCATCTAGCTCTTTACATGTGGAAGAATGTCACCTGACCTATCTCATCTCCCCTCCCAGTCTGAAACAGCTCCTAGCCAGAAATAAATAATAATAAAATGCACTGACCTAAAATTAAATTATGTTCTAAAGCCTTCTAGGGCAGATTGTGCAGTGTCTACAAAACCAGATCAACAGGGATTATTATGTTCACTGTAATTTTTTCACTAAATCACATATAATCCTAGTTAATATTAAATGGAAGGGTTTAGCTCAATAAACAAGGCACATACAGTGAAAGCGAACCGTTTTTAAAAAGGGAAGTGGGGGGGAAAAATACCCATCTGAAGCAATTCAGGAAATGCTGCAAAGAGGTAGAGGGAGCTGGTGCTAAGGACAGGAAATGCAAAAGCGAGCGGGTAGCAAAGACAGGAACTAGGTACCATGTGCAAAGTTAGCAGATGCCAAGGGAGGAAGAACCATACAAAGGGCAGAAGGTGGGAAGACATTCAAAAGCTGGATGTGCTAAAATGACTGGGCACAAAAGCAGGAAGTTGGTATGAAAAACAGGAAGCGTACCAAGGTAGCAAGGTAGCAGGTACCAAGGCAGGATGTAGTATTAAATAGTAGGAAGTGCTCAAATGAGCAGGTCTTAAGGCAGGTAGCAAAAGCATCAAGTGAATAAAAGTACAGCAATATACCAAACGCATGCTGAACAAATAGATTAGGCCACTAGGAAAAATGTAATTTATTGATATTCAGCTTTAACTAATAATATTTACACTGGAATAAACCTGTTTGTATTGCGAGAAACTGAGGGTTTTCTGGGGAAAATTCTTCTTGGGGACAAACCATTACACCAGCCAACAAGTGGGCAGAAACACAATCCCTGGCCAATCGCGTCCAGCATTAAAGCCACCATCATACTGATTACTGGTATCGTTACAGTTGCGACACTTTAAAAATGTCACGGCTGTTACTTCACAATGACAATTCATATACTGACGTTGGGGGTTACGTCACCAATGATCGAGATATTAATCTCAGGTGCTATAAAGTACATCAGAACTAATATTTAACAGCAAAGATTTGTACTAAGGAACAATCCAGTGAACAATTTATATATAAATGCTTACATTTAATAAGCTCCATATTTTAAAAGGAAACATGCCATTACACTGATTTTCCAGTAAAAAGCAATATTAGTAAAACTCCAAATCTATTTCAAGCGAGCTTAAGAGGTCTCCATACGGCATGTGGTCTGCACGGTGAGGGAACACACTCAATCCCATGGGCATGATGTAACCGAGCACATACAGTACGGGCAGTTTTAGCGTTCCAGTTTTTGGTATGATAGCAGGAATCTGTTTACTTTGGTTTAATGAAATATATTACAAAAGAAAGAACTATGACCAAAAAAATTATTTATATAAATAAAATAAAGCACTACGTCAATTAATCCAGCTCCATACTGACACAGGCTCCCCTGTAAGTGAATGCGCAGCACCTTGCTGGATCCGCTGCAGAAAAGGCAGACCCACAAACTTAGTTGTGATCAGTGTGAAGTATGTGCATTGTATGTGGGTTACATACAAAGTCATGAACAAAACATTTTAAAAGTCTATTCTTTATTCTCCTCAATATGCTCAGAGCAGACTGCCATTCAGGCTCCTGCTTTACAAAACCAACCAAAGAAACAGAACCAAAAAGAGCTGGGGGGGGGGAGGGGGATCGGGTCTTTGGTCCCCCCCCACCCTTGCAGATGGTGCATGGGTCTGTGGAACACTGGGTGTGGGGTGGGTGAAGAGCGATGGGTGTGGGGAGAGGGAGCATCACTGGAAGTAGCGCGCTCCCTGCTTCTCCCTCATCCAGTCCTGGATGCGGTCCCTCAAGGCTGGCACTGCGCGGGGAGATCAAGCAGAGATGGCTGACACAGGTGAAAATGGTTAACGCAGCTAATGGCGGTCGGCTGGCAATGGCTCTCAGACGGTCCCGCAGTCTGACACAGGCGCACAGATCTACACACATTCCGACACAGAGATGAACGTGGCGCGAATGCATCATATATACACAGGCAGAAGGTAAGACCGGTGTCGCTGAATGAAAGAAGGACGTAAAGGACGATATAGCTACACAAAGGCTCATTCAGATACGGTCCAAAACAGGAGATGTCAGAATGGGATAAACTATTATAAGATCCCATTCGCTGACTAACAGTATGGCCACACACCAAGATTCAGCAGTGGCAAATTCAACAATACAATCCTCATTGTTTTGTATTATTCTATTAACACTTGCATTGCAGTGCTTCCAAGATGTTCTCATATCTAGTAGACTAATGATTATTGTACAGTGGTACCTCAGAAGTCGAACTTAATCCATTCAGAATCCCAAAAATTACACCTAAATATGTTTTTTTTTTTTTTTGCAATTAAACACAAAATGAACCAGATAGAACAAGAAGAGCATATACTGTACTAAACACATCTAAGCACATTTATCAAAACAGTAATTTGTAAAGTAAGAAAATAAATGTATCCAAACAATGGGTAAAGTTAAAAAAAAAAAAAATGTGTCCTGCCCCGATCCGCCGCTCCTTCCGTGTGCCACGCCCCCTAGTTAACCTCGTGTGGAATCCCAGTGTGATCAGCTCTTTCTGCCTGTTGTCATTAGTCCTCTGTATTTCGTCCGCGTTTCAGTTTGTTTCAGTTTGTTTCCTCAGTCCGGTTATTGTATTGTCCATCTGCGTTTTGCCTGCCTTACTTGTAATTAAACCCCATATTCCCCGATACCCTGACGTCTGCGCCTCTGTCTCTGTTCGGTCCCCACTCTGCACAACAATATTATTATAATTAAATCTATTAATTGTTTATTATTAATATTAAAATAATAAGAAATCTTTATTTTTAAATGTATTTTATTATATACTAATCATTATTACTGTCTATCATTGTCTAAATGTATTTTTACTGTCTAAATATATGTATTAAGCTAGTGTAAACATGCATGATGTTATCATAGCAAGTGCGAGGCTGAGACTGAAGCTTTACCCTTTGTTTCCGCTAACAAATGTGCTACGTGACTCATTTCCCCGCGCGTACAAGTTATCTTAGGTTGGTGTTCATGGTTTGACTTCTGAGATTCAGATCGAGCTCTAGGTAATTTTTTTTCTAACTATGTGGTTCGAGTTTTAAGAAATTCTAGTTCTAATGAGTTTGAGAACTGACGTATCACAGTACTTATTTTATTTTCTTTGTTTTATGTTTAGTTAGTGAAAAATTTAAGATAATTCTGTTAATTATTATGAATGTTTATTCTTATATTTTAGAATTGAGCCGGATAAGAGACCTTTTACTCTATACAGCTGCTCACAAATGTAACCCTAAATCTCCTTCTTAAAAGCGACTCTACCAAAATGTTGTCATGGTAACTAATAGCATACGAAGCTAACTGGTGCCGTCATGTTTGGCCCAAATTGTCAAACGGTTCCTAAATTGTACATTTACTGTTTACTTACAAATGAGCGGACAGCAATGCAAACACAGAGCATTTTGCAGGTGGGTGAATGAAAGCCACCTGACTCCAGCGGGCCAATAGGAAGCGTGTACGCCTGGGTTACAGGGACGCACCTGGCTCGAGCATGCTCTCGGTGAGTGGCTGCCTGTTGAAGGGGTCTGTGGAAGAGTTGAGTAGGTGTCGCAGGATCACGGCCCGGTCCATAATGTTCCCAGAAGGAAGCCTCACAGGATCCGTCATTAGGGTATCCATGAGCGGGTCTACCACAGATACACATACACCACCTTACTTAATAATCTTTACATAAAAAACCCGAAAATCAGCAAGTCAAGTTAGTGCAGTTAAACCGCAATTCATTTTATGCATACTAGCTGGTTTACTAACAAATTTGTAGCTAATCAACTGTATCTTTGGATAAAGAGAGGTAAGGAGCATGCACTGATACAGTGTGTTGCCGCACCCATCACATGACACAGCACCTCAGGGGTGCCAATCCTGCCACCAATCCCCAAGTTTTCCCCTGTAAGTGGGAGGCCCTCCTTACAGGGCTGGAAATAGATTAAGGTCATACCCAGGATGAAGCAATTGCAGGTTAAGGGTCTTGCTCAAAAGCCTAATGGGAGTAGAATTACTCTGGACATTCACAGGATTTGAACCAGCAACCTTCCAGCTGCTGGCACAGATTCCTAGCCTCAGAGCATCACAGCCACTGCGCTGGATAAAAGTGCTAGATAATTAAATAACTTCAGCAGGAGACAGGGGGGTCCATGCCTTTAAACTGTACCTGCTGTCGTTAGCCCTGTATGAATCTTATAAGACAAGATCAAGCCCGCTTTGGTGTTGGGGTCCAACGTGTCCTTGGGCGGGGACAAAAGGTAGCATGACAACTTGCCTTTGAACTCATCTGGAGCATCGCTGTAATCGATTTCTGACTGGGAGTTCCTGGCGACGATCTCTTCCACCTTCTCCGAAAGCAGCTTGAATTTCTCAATAGCGATCGTCGACTTGATGCCCGCCTTCCTCATCTTGGAGATGACCTCTTCGAACAGCTCGCGGCTGTACGACCGCTGGAGCAAAGAGATGTTGAAAGGTCATGTAGCCATCGCTGCAAACCGAACCCGAGCAGTCAGGCTGGGTTTCGTCTGGTGGGCGTGGCTGGGGCCCACCTGGTCGTCGGCGATGGCCTTGGCGAATCGTGCGCAGTTCAGCTGCAGATAGATGTCGGTCAGCTGGTCTAGCAGCTTCTTGGGCTCGAAGCCGTACTTCTCTGGGTTCTCTACCTTCAGATCTCGGCACTTGGGCCCGCACAGCTGCTGCAGGTTAAAGTTCAGCATGGCCGCCAAACGGGGGCCTAATTCCTGAGAAGGGAGCCCCAGAGGGTAGGTTTAGGGTGCCGGAGGGCTTGTTAGGCGGTTTTCAAACTGTACTAGATCACTGAGAATCCAGTGACGCATCCCGGATGATGCACCAGTGAGGTCTACTGAGGGAGTGACAGACTTACGGGTCGCAGGAACGGCTTCTGGACCTGCTTGGTGAGCAGGTGGAACATGTCTACGGTCTCGGTGGCCAGTGCCAGGTATGAACGGGACACCCGCTCGTCCTGAGTCAGCTGAGACTGCCGACTTTGCTGCTGCTCCTGGGGGGGGGGGGAGCATTACAGGCATCATACTGTCAGCTTAAATACACACATTAAAATGCAACATCAAGATGGCAAATCTGACACACGTCTGCATGTCATGTCAACCAACTACATACAAAGCGATGCAGTGCGGTCGACTGCTTGAATGTTAATACAGCGTCACTGAATTATTTATTAAGTCTTGTATGTTACTTAATTGGCTGACTGGAGTTTTAATTCAAAAGGAGCTACGGCTGAGTATGTAGGTTAAGTGTTCATGTTACCTGCTGACATCTGCCCTCGCATGGACCACGAGACCCCATTTAGCTCTGACCCCCCTCCACTGACCCTGGGCAACTGCTCCCACTGCTCCTTGTTCTTCATCTCCTCCTGCACCTCGTGGATACGCTTCAGCGACTCCAGGCTCTCGTCCAGCAGGAAAGTGGTGTCGTTGATCAGCATGTTGATGTAACGCACAAACTGCTTCCCGGAGCTGCGGTGAGAGGAGGCGGCCGTGAGCACCTAGTGAACGCTGCCGCCCTCCAGTGGTGGGGAGGATGCGCAGCCACAAACCCACTTGAACTCCTCCAGGAAGGTGCCGTGGTGACTCATGTTCTGCCACAAGCTCTTGAATATGGTGCTGATGTGGTAGCGGATGGTGAACTTGTCATAGAACTCGCTGGTTGCCCCCGTGTGCTCCACGTCTGGTAAGAGGAACAACGATATTGACATTCTGCTAAAAGGTTCTTGGGTTTTCTTTTGCGTCAGCTGAGAAGACAGTGGCTAAAGCCTGAGGCATTTTGTCAAGAGCAGTGTTTCCCAATCGGGTCCTCGGAGACCCACAGACGGTACATGTTTCTGCTCCCTCCCAGCTCCCGGGGCAAAAACATGGACCATCTGGACCCACCATCTAGATCGGGAAACACTGGTCAAGAAACATCAGAAAGATACATGGGAAATACCAGGCAGGATGCCCCTGGCAGGCCCCACCCCCAGACCGGGCCGAACCCCCTGACCGGGCGCTGTCCCTCACCGGTGTAGAACTTCATAAGGGCTGGCACCAGATGCTTGATGGCTAGCGGATGGTTCTCCATCATCTCAGCAAAGCGTTGCGTGCGAGGCTGCACGGCGGGGTTGGTCACGAACAGCACCTCCACCAGCTTGGCGATCAGGTAGGGGTTACGGATGTAGTTCTGGCTGCAGATGAACACCACCAGGAAGGTGACGACGTCCTGGATGCAAGGCTCATATAGCACCTGGGGACAGTACCTGTCGCAGGAATGGGAAGGAAGATCATTAGCACACTCAGCCTACACCTTCCACTAGCTCACACTATCACCATGTGTCATGCTTCATAAACAAAACATTCATTCATCTATTCCAAATAACCATTATACTCACCTAGACATGCACATGCAATTTTGCCACCCCAACCCAAATGCACCCCTGTGCCATCATTGTAATTACCTCCATTTACATTTTTGATGTTATTTACTTATGCTTTGTCATTATCATTGAAATGAAGTTGAAAGAAAAATACATGCACTATACTATAGAGCCCTATTATTCAAATCACGGTCCTCGGGGTCTGAACCCTGCTGGTTTTCCAGCCTTCTTTTACCTGTGGGCCGGGTGTGAAGCCTCTGACCAATCAGAATCAGTAATTATTAAGCTAACTACCTGGGAGAACTGAAAACAAGGCCTGGATTTGGAATCGAGGTCCAGATTTGAAGAACCCTGCTATAGAGCTAGGGGTGATGAATCGGTAATTTACGTGCCGATTTCAATACATCGATTAGCAACGTCAGAATTGTTTGTTAACATATCGGAAATGGCCAGATACTGGAATTGGTCTGATGTATCAATCTTGGCCGATAGTAACAGGTGACATTTAAACTTTATCAGTATTCAAAGCATCACCAGAACTAAAGACATAATTGATATACTGGAGAGAAGTGCACTGAAGATCAGTCATTTTCCATAGTGGAGGGATTTTGTCAGCTTATTCAACACTTAGAAATCGTCTCAAAGTATGCAACATGTTTTATAATTTGTTGTTTAATCTGACCCGCAGATCAATCTTTAATTTTCCGCAGAATAAAGAACGACGTGACATCACCCCACTCATCTGCACCTGCAAGCTCGGCCCAAATGCTTATAATGTGTCAGATTTTTTTCAGTACAGTTCAGTAGTTGGACTTTTGACAATTTTAGACTGATGTGTTCCTCCCGGATCAATATTAACCAAAAAAGAATGTTCTGCGATTCCACTTTCTTTGAATTCCATTAATATGTAATTAAGTTTCTTACGTAATATTTGTGAATTTTCAGTGAAGTTAGGTTATCAAAATAATTATTAAATAATTAAACACATAATACTAATTAAAGATTTCCAATGCATCGAATCCAACAATTCATCCCCCTATATGGAGCTAAATTGTTTCACATCATGAAGGCATGTTCGTTTCATGTAACAGATACATCTGACCCTAATCTATTATTTGCTGAGCAGCTGAAAGGTATGTCTGAGCCCAACTCACTGCACAATGAAGAGGAGGAACTCCGCTACATCCTCGATGTAGAATTCAGGCAGAGCAGCAAAGCCCATGGGAACCTCTGGATTCAATGGTAGGCTTACACTGTAGGAGGAGGAGCCGTTAGCGTCACTGCTGCTACTACATATGCACAGTACACAGGCCGTTAGCGTCACTGCTGCTACTACATATGCACAGTACACAGGCCGTTAGCATCACTGCTGCTACTACATATGCACAGTACACAGGCCGTTAGCATCACTGCTGCTACTACATATACACAGTACACAGGCCGTTAGCATCACTGCTGCTACTACATATACACAGTACACAGGCCGTTAGCATCACTGCTGCTA
>JABFEB020000124.1:19615937-19630443 GCA_019775895.2 Stomatorhinus ivindoensis | reverse complement strand
CTACATATACACAGTACACAGGCTGTTAGCATCACTGCTGCTACTACATATACACAGTACACAGGCCGTTAGCATCACTGCTGCCATCACATATACACAGTACACAGGCCGTTAGCATCACTGCTGCAGTCACATATACACAGTACACAGGCCGTTAGCATCACTGCTGCCGTCACATATACACAGTACACAGGCCGTTAGCGTCACTGCTGCTACTACATATACACAGTACACAGGCCGTTAGCATCACTGCTGCCGTCACATATACACAGTACACAGGCGGTTAGCATCAATGCTGCCGCCACATATACACAGTACACAGGCCGTTAGCATCACTGCTGCCGTCACGTATACACAGTACACAGGCCGTTAGCATCACTGCTGCCGTCACATATACACAGTACACAGGCCGTTAGCATCACTGCTGCTGTTACTTAATGTATGGACATGAAGCAGTACAGCTATCATTACTGTATGTAGCTGTTAGCAGCTCACTGTTATCGTAGTCTGTGAAAGTTTTCAACACTACTGTCAATACTTATACTCATGATGGTTGTTAATACAGGAAAACTACAGGAACAGTTAGACTCACTCCTCTGAATAACAACAAGAGCTGTAGAAGCCACCAGAATTATTGCTCTTACATATATCCAGGACCTGTTAGCTATACAGGCGGAAATACAGCAGTTCGGATGGCCTCGCCTGTCACTTACTGCGGGTAGGCGGGGTCAACAATGCGCAGAAGCAGCTGGATGACAATGCTGTAGAACTGCAGGCATCTGCGCAGAAGGCTTTCGTCCAGCAAGCCTGCGTCTGCGCAGGCCTTACACCGGACCAGTTTCTAAGTACAACAAACAAACGAATCAGATGGATGGCAGCTGGAACGTGATGCTTGTGTTGCGCATTTGCCCATTAAAATACACCCTGTACAGTTTGGATGAGGGAGTTTCCCAGTTCTGCTATCCAGTCCTCCCTGCCATAAGCCAACGATGGCCTCCTGACCCACCTTCAGCTGGCCCTTGCACCTCTTCAGCATCTCCCTGTGCCTGGGAGCCAGCGGAGAGTCCTTCCATTGGCTCTCGCTGTTCTTCAGCTCCTCGACGGTCCTATAAATGCACACGTAGGAGGGCTAAGAGGCTGCAGTGACACCGGGCGCCCGGTGTCACCGCCGGCGCTAGCCGTCACCTACCTGTTCAGCTCCCGGATGGCCCTCAGCCTCCGAATGTACCGGCGACAGCCGGGCAGGATGGACAAGTGGTGGGTGTGAAGCGTCAGGAAGAAGCACTCTGTAGGGAACTTGGGCTCCGAGAACCTCGATGGGTCGTTATCTGGGTGAAATGCAACACGCCGTTTCACACGAGGTGCGGGCCATCATAACGGACGGACTGAGCACGCTCCGTGTGTTCATCCGAGCCTGAACAGTCAGGCCCGCGAGACCTCACGGACCGCCTCGACTCTGACCCAGCGGGAACGCTCGCCCGGGACCACTCACGCATCTCGGCCAACCAGCTCTTCAGCTTCTCCATGGAGGCCTTCAGCCGCGTCTCCTCGGTGCTGACGCTCAGGCGACACCGCGGGTGGAAGATGTACGAGGGGTCGACCGTCTCCAGCTTGATCTTCGTGCTCAGCTGCTGCAGCACCCACAGGAAGTTCAGCATGAAGCCATCCGTGGACACCAGCTTGTCATCCGTCTGGAGAGGCAGAGAGATGCAAGTGTGTGACAGAGAGAGAGAGAGAGAGAGAGAGAGAGCAGGAGAGAGAGAGAGAGATATTGGGAGAAGCAGAGAGATGCGAGAGAGAGAGAGATAGAGAGAGAGGCAGAGGGGCAGAGATAGAGAGAGTGGAAGAGGAAGAGGCAGAGAGGGAGTGGGAGGAAGAGAGTGAGAAAGAGAGAGAGAGAAAGGGAGAGGAGAGAGAGAGGGAGAGGCAGAGACAGAGAAAAAGAGAGTTTCCTAGAACGTTTCTCTTGGCGTTTAGATATCCAAAAGCTCCAACCCAAAGGATTGTGGGACATGAATTTCTCACCCCGTGACGAAAGGGCGAGTTACCTGCATCTGAGCTTTGCGAACGTTACGGTTGACCAGGGCAGCCATGTAGTTGAGCGCTGCCTCTCTGGTCTCTCCATTCAGCAGGACGTTGTGAAGTATCTTGAAGAGATCGCCCTGAGGGAAAGCAGGCAAAAGAAGGCTTTACCACACACCGCGATCAAGACAGTGGCGCGACGGGCTGAAGGACATTAAAGGGCGAACTCTGGGAGATGAACAACACCCAACAGAGCTCGCTGTATCCGGAAGGGAAACAGGTGGGGTTTGGGTTAAAGATAGACAGAAACGGAGGCTGAGAGGGATGAGACAGCAAGAGAGAGAGAGAGATGGAGGAAGGAGGACAGGGATCCAGAGAGACAGAAGCACCAAGAATGCTGGGTCATACCCGGGCCAGTTCCAGGTAATGCTGCAGGGACTGACTGACCACGCGCGTGTTCTCCAGGGTGATGGCGGGCCCTGAGAAGTACTTGTCCCCAACTCTGGCCTAGAGGAACACAGAGAGCTGACACTCCAAGCCCAAAGAGAAGCTAAATGACTCAGCAGCCAAAAGGCCAATGACAGCAAAAAAGGCCAAAAGCTACAGAGTGCGGGGAATGACTCTGCCGGTTCGGGGAAACTCACGTCGTCCTCAGCGAAGACAGACAGGCTGAAGAAGGAGCCCAGGAAGGACAGCCGCTGCAGCTCTCTGCCGGCGGCGCCGCTCAGGGGCCCGGGGCACCAAAGTGGCATGGAGGTCATCTGGATTCAGGTGGATTATAATCATCGTTATAGCAACCGAGTCAGTACAGGTACACGGTGGGCAGAAGTATGACACAGATGGCAGATACAATTACTAGCGAAATAGTGGTTTAAAAATTACAAATAAAGAAAAACACAAAAAACTACCCCACACGTACAGCTGAGCTCCTCCCCCCCCAATACACATACCTGCATCACTTACCAAATTGCATACAGGGTGCGTTTTCCCAAACTTTATTTCACATAACTCTGCTAAAGCCTGCAGGATGCGAGACGAAAGACAATATAAAAATCCACTATCAACGCCAGCACTTTCTGGGTCACATGACCATCATGGGCCAATAAGCCAATCAAACACCTACCATCAAGGGATATTTAAAACTGTCACTGTCAAATGAGCTCTCCTTCACTGCATGGGCCAGGCCTTGGAGGATGGGAATGAATATCTGTGGAACAAAAGTGCTATTACTAACATGCTTGTACATCTTGGCAAGGCCCAGTAACGGGTGATGTAATCAGTGTACAGGCTAACTTTTATAGCACTAGCATAGTCAGCCCACAAAGCTGCTAGCATAGCCAGTTTCTGGTCAATATATCCAAGGCTCTAACCATCACAGGATGCCTGTCTCCATGCAACACCCTCATAAACGATTGCATCGAATACAGTACTGAAGCCGTTTCTGTGGAGCCACACACATTCCTAACCAAGCCTCACCTGTCTGAACACCTCCTCTTCCTGGTGAGTCATGCGGACCAGCTCCTGGATGAAGCCGTAAGGAAGGTTCCTGCACAGCATGTAGGGGACCAGCAGGGCGTGCTGTGGCAGGGATCTGGGCCAGCGGAGATGGTAGACGAGAATCAAGAACAGCTGCAACTCACAACTATATAGCTGTAATAGATTGAGTCACACGCTGCCCCATATAACTGCCCCCCCCCCCACCCCCATTTGTGACAAAGCTTCTGATTGATGGCAGGTGTCATCGCTCACCGGGGCTGCGTCAAGGCCCCCTGCAGTACCAGGGCAGTGTGGGAAATGCACTGGGAGCGGATGTTACTCAGCAGCTGGCTGACCAGGGGCTGGCTGCATACCTGTGGGGGGGGGGGGGTCAGACACCTGTCAATCACAGGCTCCATCCAACAGTGCAACACCACATCTTCACCAGCCAGAGGTAAATTACACTCTCTCAGCATTCACACCCCAAGTACATTTTATTCTAAGACCACATATGGGAGTATTTTCAAAACATGCTATTTTAAGTATCTTCACAAGATACTGCAGAATTACATCGGAAAAAGAATCAGTACTGAGAAAAACAACATGGGAAAAAATAAAAATAGTTGGATATTCCACACCAAAAATGAGTATAAAAATAGCAACCATGACGTTGGAGAACTTAGAAAGATCTGAGGACAGAGGCAGCGCGGCTTGCCTTGGGGGCTTTCCTCTCCTCCATGCCCACGCTGTCGAACCGCTCGATGAGGTAGTTCAGCATCTCTGTCTCCTTGCAAGCTTCAATGGTGAATCGGTCGCTGGTGGGATCAGAGGCCACGCCTCCTCCAGAAGCACCCAGACTGTGGGGGGGGGGGGATGAGGATTAGCATCTATGACACCCCTCCCCTCCCCTCACCGGACAACTATTTGGTTGCTGAGACCAAGCGGCCCGGCTCTCTGGCAGGGCTGCCACAAGGGTACCACGCACCGACAATGAGAACTTTGGGCCGCTGAAAGCAGGAAGCTGGCACAGAACCGGCACAGGTTCCAGTGGAAACCTAACAAGCACCAATCCCACGCTATTATCTGCACGAGAAACGTATTAAAAACAGGCCAAGAAAACAGGGCCCGAAACTGACTGCATGTCATACGACTTCAAGTACAAATGTTCACAGGCTCACTTTCAGCCACCACAACAGCTTCTCCGCTCCAAAATCCAGGTGGCACTTCAAGGCAATGGCTGCCAGAACACCTGCCCTGAGACTTGTTCTCCATCACGTTCATCCACAAGACCAATGGCGACATGATGCTCCACACCAAGCCTCTCTAACCCACAGCCTGTCATTAGTCACTTTATTCCACAGATCACACTGACCACTCAATGAGCGCACTTCCCAACAAGCCTTACACAAACCCCAAACCTTATTAACCGGTGGTTCTTGCATTACACGTCCGGGCTCATGATCAGAAACACTCTGCAGACGCCATCTACATTAAATGCAAAATATCTAATTTACAAAATGTACCTGTAAGGACCTAGCCAAAAGGGTTTCACTATTTATGTGTAAGGACCTGGGCAAAAAATTTGTACCACGTTTGCTAAAAAGAGGAAAACAAACCAAGAATATACAAAATGCTCCTCCTTCCAGATGTTTAACAGTCATGGGAACTATTGTTGGCGAGTTACTGTTATGCTGATTTAACTGAACACACACACCACGCAGCACATGAAGTGACCACAACTCATGGTCAGTTTCCCAGGGGTGTGGATGGGCTACCCACACAGGGAAACTGGAGGGGTTATAGGTGAGACCACCAAAGCAGCAGCGAGGCTAGCAAATGGGGTTAAAGGTCAGCCTGCGGCACATGGGAGGGTCAAAGGTCAGGAGCATGCTCAACACACCACAGGTACCTGGACCCAAAAGTCACCCTAGAAAACTCGTCCTCCTCATCCTCCTCCGGCTCCTCCTCGCCGCTGTCCTCGGACTGGTCAGAAAGGGCGAAGAACAGGAGGGAAAGGGGGTTGTCGTAGAAACTGGGCCACGGCAGGGGAGGTGGGAAGTGAAATGGAAAGGTGGGATGAAATATCAGCACTAAAAAAAGGAATGAGCACAAACAAGAGGAACAGAGAAAAGTCGGGGGGCACCCAGGCCTCCACACACTCCAATTAAGGGATGATACCCACTGTAAACCGTTCAGCGGTTAGTTAAACACACACACACACGCAGACACACACACACACACACACACACCAAAAGCCTGCTGTGGGCAGGGATCTGTGTCATTCTTCAGAGACAGCCAATCACACATGGCGGCGTCAAGTCACCGTACTGTGGTGGCTTCAGAGACACTGAGTCAGATCAGCGATCCACACAAAGCAAGCGAGGCAGGGGGGAAAGACAGAAGGACACCACAGGTCTCAGGCAGACCGACAGGACGGCTAGATCGCGGGCACGCTCGCTCCGTGAGGTGGCACCCAGGAACAAACAGAGGGGCCTTTCCTATTGGATGTGCCTGGGTGTGACTGGCGTACATTCCGCACCAATCCAAGAAACTATATAAACTGCTCTTCGTAAACACACCTCCCAATTTCACTTGGGCAATGGATCTATCTACCTTTGAACACTGGCTTTTCTAGACGTCTGGAGAAGATGTGGAATCCGCTGTGACCAGAGCATTTTCCAGTGATCTGGAAACTAAGAGGTACTCAGGAACAAGGCTGCAATAAGTTGTTTCTCTGGTGTGCGCCTCATGTGTACGAGGGGTCTGTCACGTCCGGATGTCCGGACGCCCGTGTGTCGGATATATGGGAAGCAAACACTAAACAAAGACGACAAAAACTCCAGCGACAAGCATTAGTTAGTCAGGCAGGGCGACAAAGGATGACACTTGAGAGAATCTCCTTTAGAGAATTAGCGAGAACCGTTCCAGACCTACACTGCTCACTCTGTACCTAGTTGCGGCCTGGCTGGTCTGAGGACTCCTCTGGGCCGTGGCACCTGGTGAGCCACGCAGCTGGGGGAGGAGCATGCTCCTGTGTGGGCGTGGTGACTGGGAGTGGGCGGAGACAGGGCTGGCACCAGGGACAGAGGTGGGGCCCCAGGGTGAGTAGGGGCGGTACCTCGCACTGATCGGCAGAGGTACAGAGGAGGGGCCACGGAGGGCGGGGACAGGGGAACGGGGCCGAGAAGCCAGAGGTGCGGAAGAGGGAGCGGTCTCAGGTGTGGCTGGGGTTGCCGGAAGAGATGGGGGGGGCATCCGCACAACGCTCAGTGCCTGTGGATGAGGACTGCACGCGTACAGACTGGAAATGACACAGGAAAACACTGGGCTAAATAATCAGACAGCTCTAACAGAAAAAAAGCAAAGAGTGAGAGTGTTTCTCAGGATAAGAGTGTGTGTAGATCTCTGTATGCGTGTCTGCCGTGTGTGTGTGTGTGTGTATGCGGGTTGGTTTGTGCACGTCTGAGACTCGCCTGCAGGGGGAGCCGGCTCCAAAGGAGCCAGCGGGTGCCAGCATAGGGCTGCCCCCGCCGCTCGAGGGCGCCGCTAGTGTCAGGTGGCGATCGGGAGATCTGGCCGTGGCAATGGGCGGTGATGTCGCCGTCAGACTGGCAAAGGGGTTGTCGTCCCGCGACTGGGTGGACATCATCAGAACCTCCATTAGGATCTGGCCAATCAAGTCCTTGAAGTCAGAGCAAACTGGAGTAGGGGAGGGAGAGGGGTGGGGGGGCAAGTGTAAGGGAGACCAATGGAGCTTGATTCTTTACATATTGAAGCACTGAAAACAGATTGATGATTCGGCAGATGGACGGATTAATTGTTGGTTGGATGGTTGTAAGGACAGAGAGATGCATGGATGAATGGATGACTGAAAGAATGAGGGGGTTTATGGATGGATGGATCATTGATAAATTTATGAATTTAAGTAGAGACTGATGGATGGATGAACGGAAAAGGTAGATACATGGATCTATGGTTTTATGGAATGATGAACAAATCGTTACATATAATGGATGGGCTGGTTGACAGTTTTTTTTAGGTAAACAAACGAAGCCCAGATCTCAACACTACCTTGTTTGGGGCTCTGCTGGAACTCGGCGGCGAGCATCGGAAGGAAGATGACGTCGCGGCTACGATCCTTCCAGGAAACGCGCAAGATCTTACAGACGAGCTGCAGGGCCTGCTCCTCTGTCACGTCGGGGCTGGGGGCTGAGTCCTGCGGCGGCGGGCAGAGCATGCAGGTTCTCTAACCTCAATCTGCTAGTACACGATGACCACCAACGGGGGGCGATGCGCGGTTGCTCCGGCCTGCCCACCTTGTCTGAGAGGTTCCTCTTCTCCCTGCGGTCAGTGTCCTCTACTTCCATGTTCTCTATCCCCGAGTCCACATCTACCTGTGACAAGCTGGTACAAGGAAAACGGGGGTCACAAGGTCGATCGGGGTTCACAGGGTCATTCGGGGGTCACGGAAGGTTCATACAGGAGCTGGACACAGGCAGCCATGTCAGGTTCATTATTTGCGATTGATCTATTTCATTGGTCTATTTCACATTTTTTAGATACACATGGGGACTCGACCTAAAGCTGCCAAGCAGCGAACAAACAGAATTTTTGCCAGCTGCCAGTGCACTTTCGAGACAGCGCCCCCTAGTGCTTCCCCGCGAACAGTGCATTTTCACCAGCACAGTGTAATCAAAATGGACCCCACTCACCTCTTCTCGCAGGCCGCCGTGTCTATGTCCATGCTCTGCGAGCGGGACAGTGTCTGCGACTGAGTCTCCAGGCTGTTGGATGGTGAGCTGGACAGAGAGCTGACTCCCTCGCTGCTCTGACTGCGGTATGCCACCCCTGGGGGCCAGGAGGGGGACAATGCGCAGGACAATGCACCCACAACATCTTGTCAAGGTTCGGCACATGGAAATTCCCCAGACCCCCCCCTTCTGAGCACACCCGCGAGGCTCTCTGGCTGGATCGCCTTTAGTCCCAGAGTGTCCAAATTATTGATGATGTCTCTAGCAGGTCGTGTACAGGAGGAGGATCAGGATTTTTCTGCATCTCTCTTTAACGTAGGAGGGAGCCAGTCACATTCAGGAAGCACGCTGTCACTACAGACCAAGTGCGTGAGGTTATGACTTTTGAGCTGAGAAGGCAATAGCAGAGCTCCCTCACTGGAATCTCAGCATGAAAAATGTTAGTACATTACGAGGGCTTGACTTTTCTTTTTTTCTTTTCGTCCACTGCGACAAAGGGCCCATTAAGGCCTAGTCAGTGATGACCCCCCTCCCCCCCCGCCGATTTCCAGCCTGGGACAAGCTTACCGGTGGCCCCGATGGGGGAGGTGGCAGGAGTCATACTGTGGACGCTGAGCCCCAGGGCCTGCGGAGGGGCATGTGGAGGGCCAGGCAGGGTCTCCCTCTGCGGCGAGGTCAGAGGGGTGCTGAGGGGTGTGGTAGGCTGTGACGTCGGCCCTCCCGCCAGCCGGGCTAGACGCCTTCTCCGGATCTGCGGCAAAGACCTGGGGGGTCAGATGATGCCAACCAGCAAGGACGATACAGCCCGTGCTCCAAGGCCCCCCCCAGACAGTCGTTACCCCCCACGTTATTTGCTACATTGTCACGGTGCAAGTTTTTATTACTAAATGAGACGTATAAACTTGTTTTCTTTTAAGCGATTCGGGTATCTTTTCTGTGGGAGGTAAAACAAAGGCTGTTGGCTGCGAAGACTCACGGTACAAATCATTCAGGCTCTCAGGAGGATTGTGGGAAAGTGGGAGTTCACCAAAGATGCCTCAGCACTAAAAAACTGGAATGAATGTCATGTGGTGGTTAAATCAAATAAATGGGTTCATTTTTATTTCGGCAACAATTAATAAAAGAGGGACCATCGCCGATCGGAGGTATTTGGGTGGGTTAGTGATACAGGGGAGTCCCTCTGCGACCTTGAACGTTATGTGCAAACCAAAAAAATAAATACAATAAATCAAGATATCTGATGCAAGGCAAAGGCACTGCAGAAACCCCTGCAACGCTGCATAAAAATACACCAGAGTTTAGCAATATTTATTTTCCCCCAAAACCTCCACTGGACGCATCAAACACACCTTCGCCCACTGAGAATAAACCAAAATCCAGGTGAGCCTCGTATAGCAGCCGACCTCGAGTTATAAAGAAATTCTTGGTCCTGCTTCAGAATATGATTCTGAAAATGTGATTTTAGCCTGCAAAACAGGTTAATAAGATGTTCCAGGCATATTAATAAAGGACCCCCCCTGTCCCCCCCAAAAAAGCCCACTTGGTTAAGTTAATGTGGATTTGCTTGGGGATTCAGAATCACATTCAATTCAGTTTAAGATCGACTTGCACTTCTGTAAATGCTAAAATCACAATGTTGATCGCATGCTCAATTTCCGCCACGACATATTGTTGTGAAGACCTCCTTGTCACCTGCTGTCTGTATGTCACACCATGTTCCAGGGAGAACCTTATCTGCTGTCTCTGTATACTTATTTACAGATGGTACAACAAACGTCCCAACTTGACTTAACTTCATGACCAGTTTACTACTGAAAATCACTGGGTGCTGATCCTCCATTAGGGAAACCACGTGATACTGTCCTTTATTAATGGATGTTTATGTTATTTGGGGATGCACTTATAATAAACGTGAGGCTGAAGAAACAGGGCCAGATCCGTTTCAGACTCCACTGTGACCCCCCCCCCCCTCTGTAGTACACCCCCTGCAAGGCTGACCAGCATCTTCAGACCCTACAGACAGCAGTGAAGCGCATCTGAATTTCTCGACGCTGCAGACTAGCCACCTGTAAAAGCTTGGCAAATTCATAGGCCACCTCTACAGGTCTTGCTATCAGCGTGCAGTGATGACTCCCCCAGCGAACTTAACGATCCCTCCGAAGGGAGATTAAAGCAATGAGTGACAGAATTCCTCCTGCAAGTCATGGTTCTTTATGTGCGCAGCAAGCGTACTAGCTAAGGCTCTCAGACCCATCCACCACACGTTGTTAATAACTTTGTAAAACAGTTGTTCTGGTAGTGCTTTCATAATGCTGGTGGTATGAAACATTGTATCCTGTAGATCAGGGTTCTTCAAATCTGGACCCCGATTCCAAATCCAGGCCTTGTTTTCAGTTCTCCCAGGTAGTTAGTTTAATAATTACTGATTCTGATTGGTCAGAGGCTTCATATGTGTCTGACAGGTAAAGGAAGGCTGGAAAACCATCAGGGCTTGGACCTCGAGGACCGTGATTTGAATAACCCTGCTGTAGATATACAAGTGTTCAGTATCGTTGTTACTGCTTTATTGAGCACCTCTGTGTCAGTGTTGGCTTTCTTTAAATATTTAGCTAAACCAACGATGGGTTAACAGAGCAGGAATGAACACAATCCCGATAGTGTGATTTCATCTTACTCCCCCTAACGGCAGCAAAGCGGAAGTACAACCGGCTTCTCCTTCAAACATGCGGGGCTCACAGTGTCAGACGGCTGAATGGATACTGTTAGGTGACTTTTAAAACGTTGTTTTCCAGTTAAAAACGTTAACAATGAGCACTCAGGTGACACAGTAAATATTTCAAAACAATCACCCAGTATCATATTCAGAATCATTACTGAAGGACTTTGACATCGTTCGCAAAAGTCCAAAAGATATAAAACAGACCAACGTACTATAGTGGTTCAAACAATATACAGAAAAATATTTTTACGCCTGGTATCCTGTTATGTACACAGAACATATTTAACAATGATGATCATAGCTTGTTCAAGGCAGTTCCTTAATTTTGAGTGATCAATACAGGCAAATTAGCATAATATTATATTCCTTTCCACAGACACTGTTCCATACACAAGTCTGGAAATCTCTGCCTTCACTGGAAACTGAGAAAGGATACATAAAAGTAATCGATTTATTTTGCAATGGCAGGATTTGAGAAAAATTTAAATAATACATTTATAAGAATATTGGATACGGCAAATATTTACTTTAAAATGCATATGGAATATTTTATAAATACGCAATTTGGGAGCGATTAGTAAAATTTCTTTGTGAACTCATCGGACTTCCTACATGTACAATCAAAACGTTGTCTACGTCAGCCGAAATAATGGCAGCCGGGGAAACCCTCCCAAAACACGATATTACAAGGCGAAGGTAATTGTGTGTTTTAAACAACTTTCGTCAGCTAGCCAGGCAGACAGCAACATCTGCACAGAGTAATCACTGTGAACGTAAACAGGATCAGCGCTTTCCTTCGGAGCGGGGAGGGAGACATTTCACAGTACGCGACAACGCACAATAAAATGACATGCTACAAGCGATCTACGCGTACAATCAGATACGATTAACACAGAAAAGGGATTTGAATTGTAAAAAGTTCGATGTCAATGCTCGGCCTAAAGTCCCACGACAAGAAAACGGTGATGAGGAAGAGTATTCTGTGGCAGCGTGATAGCTAGCTAGGTGGACAGAAGACTAAACAGCCAAGGCATCTGTCGAAGGTAAAAACACTAAAATATATTCATCAGATACTTATTTTAGATTTTAAGGCACATAAATCTTACCTCGTCGGCACTCAATTCTTCCATCTCTTTTTTGTTATCTGCTAGCTAATTTCAATTTCACTTCTATAGCCAGCTAACCTTCTATTCCAAATTTAGTATGACCAAAAGTGCATAGTCTTACGCATACGACAAATCTTTGAAAGTCTTGCTTACTTTAATATATACGTTAAAAATTATATAACCATAAGGGTTGTATTTTTCCTTACTATTTCTAACGGGAATCTATAATGAAACAAACACAAAGTATTATTCATCAAAACAACAACGCCGCCATTTTGGAAGTGGACGGTCACGTGACTGCAATCTTTGGCAGCCGCGAGCAGGCTGGCCTGAGGAGCCAATCAGCGCCGTCGGATCGGATAAGCGAAAAGGGACGATGGGCGGCGCTGCTGCTGTGGGAGGAGAGTTTTCTCGTAGCGGTTCTTCCGTGGTGCTGCTGTCGACGACCTCCAGGGCAAAGGCTGTGGGGTTATTTAAATACTACGCTGCCGGTATTGCTGCTATGCAGGTTGACACGGACTTCACGCTGTGAAGATCCCAACTTGTCTCCAGAGGGTGCTGTCAAATCACTTATCTCATGGCTTTGCAGACCGAAGTTCATAGCCGGTACTGCTGGGAAAGTTCTGCGTCCTTAATCATCACGCTGCTTGATATCCTTCTGGAACTGTCAGCATAGCCGCTTAATTTTTTTTTCTCTAATCTTTGAGACCTGGGGGTTAAAAATTGGCTTTGACAGTCCTGCAATGCTCACACCTGCAGCCTGTGAAAACTACCTGCCACCATGACAACGTGTATATAAAATAGCCAGTTGAAAATTAGAATCACTGTAAGGATTCACTTGAGCAGAAGATTTGGTCTTTCAGCATGCGTGCTGTATGCTGTAAAGTGAACTGCAGTGGTGTGTGAAGTTTTTTAGCTAGTGCAAACGTGGAAAATAACCCGTATACAAACATAAACCCAAGATGAGAAAAAAGTGGTCCCGACATGACATACAGCCACTGGACTTTAGTTATATATTTTCATTACATCCCCATATATCATGTGGGCGTGTCCCCGTATATCGCATGTATCAAGATTTGTGTTTCTATGCGGAAAAACAGACACGGATGGCGTCCCATTGAAAAACAAATACTTGTGTGATGTCCCAAAGTTTTATTCAAACGTTTTAAATTCGAAAATTAAATGATGTATGTGACATCACAATCACTGACATGATGCAGCATGAAATTACATTAAATTAAAATTTCACTTTAAAATGGAAAATAAGATAAGACTCAGTCATTTTGAAACAACAGATTTTTGTTGATATTTCTCACACACTTGCATGTGTAACGGTGGGAACTTTAAACAGCCGAAAAAGGGAGCAATAAACTCTTATATATAAAAAGTTACCATGAATATTATGCACCTATTTTGCCACTATAATTCAGTTTTGCCCTTTATCCCTTTGCCCATTGGTTTTGCGATCAGGCGCTTTTTTTATACACCTGTTTGCACACTTGATCTTCACAGTGCATCTCCTGAAAGAGAACGAAACCGTTAAAGTTTAGAGGAAAGAAGAAGTTTTGGACTGAAAGGCTGTGACTGGACGCTGAGGTTTGATGAGGCCTTAGCAGGACCCTGGCCATGCAGCCTCCGGATTTTGCAGAAGCCCCATATACAATGTGGCAGCCCATGCACTGTCTGAGTGTCAGTATGTTCAGTACGTTCCTTACCAGATGAAGCTCGTTTCCCTCCAGCCAGTGACTCCAGCCTCGGTTCCTCTTCTCACCCCTCTGCACACACACTAGTTTGTTGTTGTCCCAGTTCACCACTGTCTGTGGACACGGCAGAGTTGCGGCATTCGTAACAGCGAACTTCACCACCTTATCGAAGCACAACAGTACTGTATATGTTAATGTCCAGTTGCTACGATGTGTATAAAAATATCTCATTGTGATTTTGAATACAAATGCGTTCACAAAATCAAAACGTATGACTTTCTGTCACATCCCACAAAGCTGCCCCTTGTGAACCCTACGCTTTAACTTTTGCCATTTTTTTTTTACTTGAACTGTCGCAAGTAACCTCATCCAGAAAACTCTCAGTCTTCAGTGGAAATACAGGCTTTCATACTGTCTTTGTGTAGTATTTCAAAGTGAATACAAGCAATTCACGTTTTTACAATCATGGTGTGATTCAGCAAACCTGAGGCCATTTCACAGGAAAATATTTCAACTACGTAAACGGCCTTATATTCATATGAGCGTCGTGTCTTAGACACTACCACTAGATGGCGCTGATGTCTATATCTACAAACTGCACTACAACACCATAATCACTGTCATTACCAGTATTACTGCTGCCACAACATCGCATAATGTTGCATAACTTTTGCACTACCTCTATTTATTATTTTTTGTATTCCACGTGCCCTATCTGTTTGTTTGAGT
>JABFEB020000124.1:19592233-19604145 GCA_019775895.2 Stomatorhinus ivindoensis | reverse complement strand
GGCCCTTACCTGGGGGAGGTGGGAGGTGTTGCAGGCACTCACCTGGGGGAGATGGGAGGTGCTGCAGGCCCTTACCTGGGGGAGATGGGAGGTGCTGCAGGCCCTTACCTGGGGGAGGTGGGAGGTGTTGCAGGCACTCACCTGGGGGAGATGGGAGGTGCTGCAGGCCCTTACCTGGGGGAGATGGGAGGTGCTGCAGGCCCTTACCTGGGGGAGGTGGGAGGTGTTGCAGGCACTCACCTGGGGGAGATGGGAGGTGCTGCAGGCCCTTACCTAGGAGAGGTGGGAGATGCTACAGGCACTCACTCTGCTTTGGGGCTATTTCAGGATCAAACATGAGAACATTGTTGGCCTGGAGGATTTCTATGAAAGCCACACCCACTATTACCTCGTCATGCAGTTGTGAGTACTGATCAGTCATGGCTTGCTGATGCTCTGAAGTTCTCTCTCATACTATAGACATATTTCCAACTATCTTCTATTATTACATTCTCTTTATAGCTGTCCACTAACACAGAAATATGCATTTTTTAAATCTTGTTCAACCAAGAGATGCTTTACTTTCAATTGTGAGAAGGACAAAATGGCACTTTGTAATGTTTATTATCCAGAATTTAATTTCCCCCTGGGATCAATGAAGTGCACCTTAATCTTAAACATTTGTGCATATTAAGTGTGATTTGATCTTCGTGTCTCGTCCAATCACTGGCCTGTTCTGCAGCGTCTCTGGCGGTGAGTTGTTTGACCGGATCTTGGAGCGTGGGACATACACGGAAAAGGATGCCGGCCACGTGATCCGACAGGTGCTGGAGGCCGTGAGCTTCCTGCACCAGAACAGCATCGTCCATCGAGACCTGAAGGTGTGCTGCCATCACGGTGATGTCAGCACTGCAAGCATCACACCACACCCATCTTTGACCACATCTTGACATTAAGGAATGTGTATATGCTAGAATGCTACTTCTTATATATCTTTTTGAAATAATTGCATATCATTATATTAATCCCATTACGTTTTGTGTAAAATAGATATGATCTTTGTTCTGCTCGAAACTGGTCTCTAAGGGTTGATCATATCTCCATCCTTATATCTATTGCTTACCCTTTCAAAAGGGTTCTGTGAGGAAGAATAAAGTCTGGAAAAACAGACAGATTGATGTCCTTTGATTTGTCCCCTGATAGCCAGAAAATCTGTTGTACTACAGCCAGGATGAAAATGCCAAGATTATGATTAGTGACTTTGGTCTCTCCAAGATGGAGGATAGCGGAGTCATGTCAACAGCATGTGGAACACCGGGATATGTGGGTAAGGCAAAATTGGGGGGGGGGGCTCAACAGCTCAAGCAGTGTGAATTTCAATAATTCAGTGATTAAATATTATGTCCAACCCTACAGCCCCTGAAATCTTAGCCCAGAAGCACTACAGCAAAACCGTTGACTGTTGGTCTATTGGAGTCATTACTTACATCCTGTGAGTAATCTGATGCAAGTTGTATCGCACCCATTAGCACGGTGCTTCTATCAAGCTTATTCACGTCTTTGCGCAGCCTTAGTTACCATTCCAGGTTAGCCCAGACTCTCAGTGTAAAATATCCATGGACATACGAATAACTAAGAAGGAAACTCAAGGAACTCATCAGGACTGCCGAGTAATCCATTTCTGTATGAGAACCTGACTGATGATATCTCCCATGATAATTTTTCGGATCCTTTTAAAGTTATCAACCACTATTTGTCCTTCAAAGGTACTAATCCAGATCTGTCCTGAAAAATCATGGCTCAAGTTTAGGACTAATCTGAAGGAGAGAAATCCTGTCAATAGGATGGCCTGATTTCTCTGGATTGTTGTTAATGAGTAAGCTTGTCGGGATATTGCTTGACGTTGCTTTTCCAGAGAGCATATTTCCAGAATATACTCTACCTCTGTTCCTCGCCAGGTTGTGTGGATATCCCCCTTTCTACGAGGAGAATGAGACCAAGCTATATGCAAAGATCATGAAGGCCCAGTATGAATTTGATTCTCCTTTCTGGGATGACATTTCCGAGTCTGGTGAGTTGACAGATAAACAAAACAGGGCGAAGGAAGGACGAATTAGCTCGGTGCTTAGCGACAAAAGCAGATAATGTCCAGGGAGCCCAGCTCTGATTTGTCTCTAATGCTCAGTAACTGTCTTTGGCTTTTCTCTCAGCTAAGGACTTCATTCGCAACATGATGCAAAAGAACTCGAAATTACGTTACACCTCAGAGCAGGCACTTCGACACCCCTGGTAAGTAAAATGCAAAGGGACAGAAAAATTGTGGGAGGATCCAGAGAGCGGCTACAAGAAAAATGGCTTTACTAACCAAAACCGAACACAAAAGGAAAAGACACGAAGGCTACGTTCACACTGCCATGCTGAAGTGACTCCAATTGGATTTTTTTGCCTTAATGTGACACAGATCTGATCTTTTATGCCACTTTCATATGTGGCACTAAATCTGATACGCGTCTGATTCGCGGCCATGCGACCTGAATGTGAACACGCAGATTGGAATTCATGTGGCTTTTTGCTTATACGCATGCGCTGACATCATCAGGCTGCGCCAGCAGCGCAGGAAGGTAAAAATGGAGGAGAGCTGCGATAACAGTCAGTGGAAGGATGGAGAAGTTAGGGATTTAATCGATACTTGGGGAAATTAATCTGTTCAAGCTAAACTGGAAGGAAACTATCGTAATAGAGTAGTATTTGAAATAATTTCCAAAGAAATGGCACAGCGTGGACACGAACGTGGCTAGAATGCCAAAGAAAAATAAAGAGCCTGAAGTCAAAGTTTAAGGAGGCAAAAGACTCGAATCAGCACAGCGGTCATGGCCGCACAACGTGCCAGTTTTACAACCAGCTTTTCACCCGTGGAAGAACGTATTAATGTGCACATGCGTGACGTTTCGGAGGACCGATGTGTTCACATTACAGTCAGATAAAGGTCACTTGTACTTATGAATGTGAACCATCAAGATAGACAAATCCGATCTGAGCAAAACATCGTAATTGAACGATGTGGCTGGCAGTGTTAACGTAGCCAAAGTGAAGGGACTTCAAAAAGTCAGGAACTGAACAAGAGAAATAAGAACAATCACAGTAAAAAAAACACAAAATAAACATACTAGAGGACTGAGCAAAAACTTTGCACCACGACCCAATTTTTCCCATTCCAGCTCAGTCGTGACCCTATATCACGTATAGATTTAAATTAACACTATGATCAAGCATGCAGTGCACACTGCAATTTATGACAATTAATGCCTGTCACAGAAATCTGATTGGATGGGCTAGTGAATTTAAATTAAGCATCTGTGTTTTGGCTTCATGGATTGGTTAAGTGTTCACTAGTTTTGCGCCAAGCTTTTGCTGACCCAAGACTCATTTGTATAGCTTAATTCTAAGATTAGGGCTAGGAAATCTGATTGTGGATCAGCATAGAAGCTTGTTGGTTTTAATGCTTACATTTCACAACTCTTACAGAACTTTCCACAACCCAAATTTGGATTACGACCCATGGGTTGAGATTCGCTGGTCTAAATGCACACATCTTAAACATAACTGAAGAACTGGCAGGTACTTAAATACTTACATAAGATAACAAGGCAAACAAGGGGTAGGTGTGGACCATAACCAAATCAACCAATCAGGACAGCCACGTGAAAACTAGGAACAGATGGAATACGTTACAAATAACAAACCCAAGAATCTAGGAAATATTAACAAACACTAAGGACTGACTGAATAAAGAGAAACTAGGAACAAACAGTACAAAATTCAACATGGCACGAGCAGGGTAGACTATTAACAAGAATAAAAAGTAAAGACAAAGAAATAATACTAAAAGCTAAGGGTAAAATAAAACCCAATAAATTAAACAAAAGACAAGACAGGTCTCAGCCCATTACTGGAGGGGCATCAGCTTCGCAGTGGCCCAGGAAGCAAGGAAACATGCTACGGACTTAGGGCTGCAAGACAGAGGAAACAGCATGGCCAGCGACACCTACTGGCCAAACGGAAACAAAATATGAGACCGGACCAGATCCTGACAGAAGTGTAGATCTTATGGTTGGATTAAAGGTTTATTGTTACACTGGAAAGTTCTTCAAGGTCTTCCTGTTGACCGAGTCTTTCCTGTCCCTTCTGGCAGGATAATGGGAAACACAGCTAAGAGCCAGGACATCTATCACTCTGTAAGTGAGCAGATCCAAAAGAACTTTGCCACGTGGAAGTGGAGGGTGAGTGTGCTCTTAGCTTCTTTGGGAGTTAGCAGGCAAGGGGTCACTGCTGATATCCAGTAGGATAGCATTGCTCTAAGCTCCCAGGGTAGATCTGCAAAATCATTGCATTTACAATATAAAGGAGTATTTGGCAGTGGTGTATGTGTGTTTTTTTTTCTATTTAGCAAACGTTAACTGCGACAGCAGCTGCTAATCACCTGAAGAAGTTGCAGCTGGCCTATTCTGGACCCACCCTCCATGGACAACAGGGATTTGTGGTGGATGGAGTCCTTTCCCCCACTGATCCTGAGAACAAGCGGCCCAATGCTAACCTGGAACACAACGGGATCCTGACCAGTGGTACCGAGAGTGAGTGCACGATGGCTCGGTCCAGTTCCAGGAACCTCAGGAACCATTTCCACTTGCTGCAGGCTAACCTGAGTGAACCCCTCATTATTCCGCCATCAGGCCAACATGCAAACCAGGCTGCTACCATGGAAACCAGCAGGCACATTGCCCAGCGCATCCCTGCCTTTGATTTTTTTATTCGGCATGGAAAGCTAGGAGACGGGCTAAAACGGGAGCATGGTTTTTTGTGCTGCAGGAAGGAGTCCATGACCTCGGAGTCAGAGAGGGAGGAACAGGAAAAGACTACCATGTGTTCCATCATGTGAGCTCATTCCTGTGGAGCAAACTGGGAAGAGCTGGAGCAGGTACAGCACTCACCTGCAGGTGGGGAGTGGAAGGGGTGAAGTTAAGAACTACTGTACTGTAGGACTTTATGTTTGGTAGGAATCTGCAAGGTGGGATCTTTCAAATAGGACTACAGGGCCCCTGTGGCAGAGAAAGATCTTGGTTACGACTGTGGAGTTTCTTGGTGCGAGTAATAAAACCCTTAAGACTTTAGAATTATAGGAACCTCTTAAACATGACTGTGGTGCATTTGTTACTTTTGCTTCCTGTACCAGTTTAATATGTACTCTAGTATGAAGATAAAAGAGTGTAATAACATCAAATGCCAGTAGAGGATGGTACTTCTATCAGCACTTTGGAAACCTGCCATTAGGCTAGGGATAGGCATTCGCCCAGGGGTAGGGATGTCCGATCGCACAGATCAGATTCCAGTAGGGTCATGGGGAGATTTAGGCTGGCTCTACCTAATGTGCCTCTCTTTGTCTCTCTCCTACAGGCTGATGGCTTATGGGCTGCAGATTAAGGCGTCTCAGTTCCTTCTCAAATTCAGGGTCAGCCTACAGCCTTTCGTCCATTAACAGTCCATGGCTGCACAGCTTTATTATTATGGGTGCTGTATATTTTAATTGGCACTTGGCATTAGAGCCAGTGGGCACAGGGTATCGGTTATTTGTAAGCTACCCAGACCTCACCTGTGTCATCATAGTGAGTCATGACTCTGTTTGGTTGTGTTGGCAGCTGTGCTTGGTTACTGCATTGCTGCAAATATGGCCTGACTTATCAATAGTTAACATATTAACTCGCATCACAGTTACAGACTAAGCAAGAGAAGCAGCCAGCTCAAATTAGATTTTAGATCAGCCTCTCTAGTGTCCATGCTGTCATCTCTGGATTTTTTAAATGTTTCTAAGTGGAAGAGAACGAAGTTGGAACGTCCTCTCTTTTTTTTGTTGATTTAGCAGTGCAGGAAAGTAGGAAATTACGCAGTATATCTTGGATGCTACAATATGGCTGACTGCTTGTACCATTTACATGTGTAAACCTGAGATCTTCCCAGGAGATGTGCATTACTGGTCACTGTGATACTGCTGCAGTTAACACATGAAGTTGCATTTAGCATTAGTGCTAAAGGATGTGGACAGAAATCTTTGCAGGTTTTTTGGAGTCACATAGGGAGATCATTCAGACTCCAGACACACGATGCTGAGGGTAAAAATCACATCCGTGGCTTGCCCAGCGTGAACCACTGACCACCATTCCATCCTGCCCTCAAATCTGTAACCATATAATAATATGTCCTCACTGAAGTAATAAATACAAAACCACATCGAACTGCAATTTTCTTTCTTATATTGACAAAAGTGGACAAACGCTTTTAGACCTTGTCCTGATTGCATGGTTGCAAAAATGGCAGACATTCAGTCACAAAATATTCTTTTACACCTTATTTAATCATGTTTGGATGCCAAAAAGTGAGGGTATTTGAGTCGTAATTTTTTAAAAACTGTCTAAACCAGAGACCATCTCTTGTCTGTCTGTGATTTGCGTCATAGTTGCTAGATTTCCTTGAACTCGAATCCCAGGATCAGTCTGGATATTAATCCAAGTCCTGGACTGTTTGCTTCGGGATAAATAAATAATTCAGGGAGGGGGTTCCTTGCAGAGTGGGAATAGGTCCAGGTGGATTGTGGTTATAGCTGACAGTGGCTCAGTGCGTAGGCCCTTTTGCGAATGTTGGCCAGGATATCCTGCACCTGGATGTCCAGGCCATTCAGCATGGAGGCCTTCTGGAGGAGCTGGTCTGTGGCCTCCTGCAGGGATGCTTCCCGAGCTGGTGGGAAAGACGGAGAGGTCATGGTCAGAAAATGGCAAGTCTTGGGCTGCAGTTTCTCAGGATGACCAATTGCATCCCACTATGTCCAGCGTGCTGCCGACACTAACATACCTGCTAATGTCTTCATCATGCCAGAGGTATCCTGGATGAGGGCAGAAGCTTCCTGTTGTAGTCTCCTCACACTCTCCTCTGAGACCCCATCTGTACTCCCCCAACCTGCCTCCATTGCTTTCTGCTGTAGAAGCTTCAGCTGGCCCTCCAGTGTCTGTATACCCTGCACTCACACACACACACACACACACACACAAATAACCAAGAGAAATGGTTCATTTAGAATTGGATAGAAATCCACTGCTGTTTCCATCTGGAACTGGTACTATACTCAGGAAGTGACATCATAGCACTGAAAGCTTGAACCTGCCCCTTCCTGGGCAACTCTAAATTTTCATTGGCTTACCGTGGCAGCAGCCATCGCCTCGTGTTGACCCTCCTGAGCCTGATCTTGCGCCTCATTGGCTAGCTGTGTCCCACTCTGCACCAGCATCCTCAGGTTGTCCAGTTGTGGCTGCATGGACCTCACTATGCCTTCCACTCCTCTCACTGTCTCCAGGGCGGGGCCCAGCTCCACATTAGCCTGCCAGTTTAGGGGAGGTAGGTGGGGGATGAAACACCATACATCAGTGGGGGGATGAAATCCAGACAAATAGCTTCTAAGAATTCAGGAAACCTTGAATCGGTCAATAGATCAAATTTCATGTAAAAGTGCAAGTACATCAAATTTTAGGGTTAATAAATATAGGTCCAGAGTTAATAATTACATCAGCATTGAATTGGTTACCTTTGCAATGTTCTTGTTTGCTTGGTCCAGTTGCCCCAGGCTGCCCTGGATCTTGGCCTCCAGATTGTTCATCAGGCCCTCTGTGCTCGACAAGTTGCTCAGAAAACTGTTCACCTTACCTCCCACCTCCAAGGCATCATCTCTGCCAGAATTAGAGGGCAGTGTTAAGGTGGTGTTAAGGCAGCGAAAAGGTGGTGTTAAGCAGTGTTAAGGCGGTGGTAAGGCAGTGTTGGCGACACTGAAGTGCATGCACACACACATGGACCACTCCTGTCATGCTCCGCCCGTATGAGCCCCGTGTGTGCCACACCCCCTCGCTCCTCGTGTGCAAACCCTGATTGGAAACCACCTGTTGTTAATTTGTCTGCTCGTGATCATCTGTTTCCTGTCAGTCTTGTGTATTTAGTCTGCGTCTGAGTTAGTAACCCCAGATCTGTCATTGTGATGTTTGTAGCGTTTACCCCGTGTCGTCTGACAAATAAACCCCGTTTCTTTTGGATATTCCTGCCTCCTGTCGCCTTGCTTTGCACCACGCTGCCTGCATCCAGGCACGCTGCGAACCGCGACGTGACAACTCCAAAATGTACCGTTGGTTTCGAGCATGCCCGCTGAGGGATAGCAGCCGCGTCGCGTGAGTACCTGGCCGCCTCGGCTTCCATCAGCAGCCTCCGGGCCCGGTCCAGCTGTGGGCCGGCGCTGGTCAGGATGCTGGAGCTGTCAGGTAGGCTGACGGCAAGACGCTGGATCTCCTCCAACTTCCGTTTCAGAGAGGCCAGGCTGAGGGGCAGCTTGGTGTTCAGGACACCCTCACTGATGGTCTGGATGATGGCTGGGTCAGAGTTTGGGTCTGAGAGAGCACACAGACAAATTTTGCTACTCTGCTACACCCACACTGGCATAGATACACACAGAGATTTAACAAATGACACAAATACACAGAAATAAACACAAAGACACTCATTTTAGTAGTGCATTGAAATGATTATCAGTTGATATAGCACAAGAAAATGATGAAACTATGTTTCTGCAAGGGACCATTACAATAGCTATTGAGTAAATGGGCTTGAATTACTTTTCAAAGCACTAAGCACAGTACTGTAAAAATGGTGTTAAACTGGCATTGGATTTTATATGCAGTCTTCACTGTCATATTCTATGAATGTCACTTTCTTCATCACTTCCTTTCAAATCCCTTGAATCCCTCTTTAGTTATCAGTATGCAGGAAACGTACCTCTGAGTAAGTCCTTCAGCTGCTTGACAAAGTGTCGAGCACTGCCGAGGTCTGCCTCCAGGCTGTCCCGCGTTTGCTTGATCTGAGTAGCTAGATCGTCTGTTGTCAGCCTCACTTGATTTGCTGAATCTTGTGTTTTTTGGATCTGGAAAAACAAGCAAAGAATTAGTTACCCGAATACTCACCTTTGCATAACAATACCATCAGCTGATGTCCTTTCTCACAGATGGCATGACATCAACAGGAATCAAATGAGTTCAGACAATCTGGACCAATCAAATGAGGACCTTCTACTCTATCACATGTCCCTGGGCTGTACGCTTCTGTATTTCCATGATGCATTTCTACTGTGTTGTCTACAGTGAGACAACCGGGGGAATCCCTACACATCGTGTCGTACCTGATCAGCCACCTGGGTGATTCTGGCGTTGAAGTTCTTCAGCTTAGCTTTGACCTCCTCTGCACTTGCCACGGCTTTGTTCCCCAGCGGCAGTGCCCCAATGCAGTTCTCCTCCTGGCCACAAGTGGCAGTAGCGGGGCACAGCAGTCCATCACATTGTTGAGGGGTGCAGGGAGTAGATCGAGTGCTGCCACACACCTGTAAAAGCAATACCACTCACTGTCAAGGCAGCAGTATTGTCTAAGACTAAGGGGTAAAATATTTCAACTAAGGTTTACATGTTGCTCAGGAATTGGGTGAGAAATATTTAAGTTCCCGAACTCTTAAGAATCATAAGATCAATCAATTCAGGTCAAAAGATAGCAAAGGGTCACATTTTGGATATTCTGGTCAGACTTTTGTCTATCAGTTGTATTCCAATATGAGGTTGACTCTCACCATCTTAGCTATGGGTGTGAGGTTGGGCCCTAATGTCAGATCTTGCTCCAGTCCCTGCAGGTTCCTGGCGTTGGTCAGCTGGACACGGTCAACCAGGGAGAGCGTGTCACCACGAGCCTGGGCAGCCTGCTTCAGCAGCCCCCGGCTGGCCTCCGCCTTCCTCATGGCCTCTTTGGAGTCCTGATAGGCCGACTGTATGGCAGAAAAGGGTCCTGTGGAGGACAGACGAGAAGGTTAGGATGTGGAGGGGAACTCAGTCCCATTCTAGACACCACCCTGAAATTTCGAAGATATCCACTACCCATCTTGAAAGGCTCTTGAAGGTGGTTCTCACTCCAATTACATGAGAAACGCAACAATAAAGTAGCTGCCAGCCAGCTGGTTATGCTAGTTTGGATTTGGGTAGTTATGTATGTCGTGCTCATGATACTACTAGTTAAGCTGTTCTGAAATCCATCACCCTTTGTAACTTTTTGGTCACTGTTCTCCCGAAACTGTACTAAAAATCTAGACCAGCAGTGGCCTCTTCTGTATATCTTGACGTATTGGGCAGCCTGTCTGAATGACACTGGACCACACACACACACACCCACACACACACACACACACACACACACACACATATTAGGACCATACATCAGACAGCACTCGTGTGGGACCAGCACGGCCAGGCAGGCCACGCCTCACCTCTGTAGCTGTTGGTAGAGCCTCCATTTAGGCCGTCCCGTCTGCGGTTGTATTCCAGCATTATTGACTGCAGGCTGGCGCTGAGGTCTTCAAGCTCGTAGGCTAATATCAAGCCTCGGTCTGTTGGGAATGCACCTGGATCCAGGCTGTTTGCCAGGTTCCTGCAGGGGGGTACAGGGTGGGCAGTGTGGGGGCAGGCATGGTAGAGAGGAACACCCACACAACTCTTCAGATCTATGACTAAACTCTTCTACACACCTTAAACTGTTGCCTAGGTGGACTCTTATTCAGCTGAGGTCAAATACTTTTTTCAAAGGTACAATGTCACCAATCATGTATGGATTTTATAGATCCATCCCTGTGCTATAGTTATGGCTGCTTTAGATTTCTGTATTGTGCCTTTACGCAGAACTAAAGTCTCCATTGAATGAGCCATTTCTGCCAGATTGAAGCTGAAAATCACATTTATCTTATGCTGTGGGTATATTTTCTGGCTAGTTTGTTCTTTGCTGTAGTGCATTTGGTATGGGTGATATTTTAGTTTCTGTTACATGAAGGGTATGGACTTGTGATGGCCAAAACAACGCCTCATGAACCATTTGCTATATTTTTTTACTCCACTAGATGGTGCTAATTTTTTGCATGGAGGTATGCTTAGAACCCTCTTTGAACGGACAGCACCATCTTAGTGAGGTCAGAAAATACAGCAAATGTTTTATGAAGCGTCGTTTTACTAGTACAGATAGGCCCGTGACTCAATTCCAGCTCACCTCAGACGGCGTAGTTCTCCCAGGACCTCGGTCGTGCGCCTGGCTGATTCCAGTGGGAGCTGCAGGGAGCTCTGGATCCGGCTAAGGGAAGCCTCCAGGGCTTGGATGCGGAGGCTCAGGTCAGGCCCACCGATGCTGGGCAAGCTGGAGCCCCGAGACGAGAGTTGCTCCAGGGTCTGGGTCAGGTTGTGCAGCTCCTGGTCCAAGGTGAAGAAGCAGGAGGGGCAAAGTGGGCAGGCAGGGAAGCGACTGCAGTGCCCCTGGGCACAGGTGTTGCAGCGAGACCCTGTTACTCCCTGGAGACAAATGCAGGCCCCTGTTCGCTTGTCACATCTGGCCGTACCACTCTGCTCACACGTACAGGCTGTGAGGGACAAGTGAGTGACAATAATACAAATTACAAATGTGCGGCTGCATCTTCATGCCGATCGTCTGGAACGAGAGACAGATCCAGCTATATTTTGTGCATCGTGACTGAATACAGGTGACTCGGGGGTACACTTACGTTGGCAGCCGCTGCGTAGGTCCCCGTAGGTGTTATCGGGGCATCCTGTGCAGGCTCGCCCCCCGAACCCTGGACGGCACTGGCACTGACCAGTCAGCTGAAAAACCAGCAGACAATGTTAACAGCACTACCCACAATTAGCTAAACAGAGCACAAGTAGCAACAGGACACAGCAGAGACACATAAGGCACAGTTAACAGCGTAGCACAGAATTAGCAACAGGACACAGCAGAGACACATAAGGCACAGTTAGCAGCGTAGCACAGAATTAGCA
>JABFEB020000124.1:19572698-19592133 GCA_019775895.2 Stomatorhinus ivindoensis | reverse complement strand
CAGCGTAGCACAGAATTAGCAACAGGACACAGCAGAGACACATAAGGCACAGTTAGCAGCGTAGCACAGAATTAGCAACAGGACACAGCAGAGACACATAAGGCACAGTTAGCAGCGTAGCACAGAATTAGCAACAGGACACAGCAGAGACACATAAGGCACAGTTAGCAGCGTAGCACAGAATTAGCAACAGGACACAGCAGAGACACATAAGGCACAGTTAGCAGCGTAGCACAGAATTAGCAACAGGACACAGCAGAGACACATAAGGCACAGTTAGCAGCGTAGCACAGAATTAGCAACAGGACACAGCAGAGACACATAAGGCACAGTTAGCAGCGTAGCACAGAATTAGCAACAGGACACAGCAGAGACACATAAGGCACAGTTAGCAGCGTAGCACAGATTTAGCAACAGGACACAGCAGAGACACATAAGGCACAGTTAGCAGCGTAGCACAGAATTAGTGATGCTACACATAATTAGCCACATGGCATTTGGTGGTGCAAAGTTAGCAACATGATGCTGAAGGACACGGACCACAGTCAGCAATATAGCTAAGGCCAGACTTAGCCCAGGGCCCTGAGTTCTAGGGGCCCGAATTTTTTTTTCTGCTCATAACAGCAGCATATAATGACAGGTAGGTAGGGTCCCAATGATGAATTTAGCCAGCGGCTCCCTAAATTTAGCCTTGAACAAGATGCTAGTGACATATTACTGAGAAAAAAAAGACCTGACAGAATTCACACATGTCAGAAACAATGAGAAACAGCTCTATTTCTCCACATAAATCAGGGCTCCCCAACTCTGGTCCTGGAGGGTCAGAATCCAACACAGTTATGCAGATTTCTATGCTGAAACACATCTTACCAGGTTTAGTAGGTGTGTTTGAACAGGGAAATTTGCTGATTGTGTTAGATTCTGGTCCTCCGGGACCGGAAATGGGGAATACTGACTTGGGTGAACCGAAAAATAATTTAATTCTCAGCAGGATTTTTAAATGAAATAGTTTTAGTATCCTTAGCTAAGACCTTTCTTGCAGTCTAAAGCAGCATCACCTGGTCACAGGTTTGGCCGTAGGAGTTGTTAGGGTCACAGTTGCAGGGCTCACATCCTCTGGGAGACAGAAGGTTCCAGTGGTTGGGGGCACAGCGGTCGCAGCCTGGGCCCTGCACACCGGGGGGGCAGCGGCACCGTCCTGTCACTGGATCACAGAGGCTGTCGGCCGGGGAGCCGCAGGAGCACTCTGATCACACACAGAGATGGGGGTGAGTGCGCAGCGGCTGGCAGGTGCCGTGTGGAGGAGCGCTCACTGCGCGGTCGGTCGCTCACTGCGCGGTCGGTCACTCACTGCGGCAACCGTGGGGGTTGTCTGCGCTCAGCCCATAGTGACCGGCCCTGCAGCGGTCGCATCGCGGGCCCTCGACGTTAGCCTTGCAGTGGCACGCTCCAGTCTCGGGGTCACACACTCCTCCATCCTTGGTCCCTGGGGCACTGCACTGACAACCTGCGGGCGCAGACATGACGCAGTCAATACCTCCACCCCATCTTACGTGTGACAAATAGAAAAAATCCTGCACTTGAATCCTTAATATAAAGTTAAAACCAGCTACTGGAAGCTGTGGTTACCGTATAAGAGGAAACGAGCTTCCCTTGAGCAGAAGACCTTTCCCCGAGGGGATGGCTAATGGCGGGCACTCACGTAGGCAGGCGTCTGGGCGGTCCATGGCACTTCCAGGGTTGCGGTAGTATCCAGGGGCACAGCGATCACAGCGGGGGCCGGCCGTGTTGTGGAGGCAGCCTTCGCACAATCCTCCACTGCGGCGCCCACTAGCCTCAAACAGCGCTTGGTCAAATCGGCAGCGATGTGCGTGGTTGTAGCATTCGCAACCTACAGGGGGAGCCAGAGGTCATTACCGAATATAAATATAACACTTGGAGGTAATACAGTTTGCGGATTTCCCTGTCCAAACACACCTACTAAACCTGGTAAGATGTGTTTCAGCGTGGAATTCTGCAAACTATGTTGGATTCTGACCCACCAGGACTGGAGTTGGGGAGCCCTAACTTAGATTTTCTGAGAAATAGAGCTGTTTCTCATTGCTTCTGACATTATGTGTGAATTCTGTCAGGCATTTTTGTTTATCAGTAATATATCACTAGCATCTAGTTCAAGGCTAAATTTAGGGGGCCCTGTTAAACCTTATGAGCTATAAAAATAAATCATAGGCTTTGCCAAAAAATTGACAGGAAAAAACACAATATTTTTTACGTGTACTTGCTAGGATTTCAGCACTGTTTTGTGTTTATAAAAACCTGCAATTCACTGCACATAGTGCTGACCGTTATCAATGAATTATGCAAATTAAAATCCTTCTGCCTGGCGAAGCTGGAGCGACAGGCCATACGTTTGCAGGCGTGCGTCTGGCTGTCCTCTGCGGGCTGCCACGGCAGGTCGTTGTAGAGGTCTGCACAGCGCTCACAGGACACTCCTGCAGTGTTGTGCTGACAGTCACACACCTGGCTCACCTGCACAAGCAGGAAACACACAGAAATAGGAGAGTGTCATTAGGGGTGGGGGGGATTATCATGATTCCAAGGGCCCCTGAGTGACGGGGGCCATTTAACATAAAACACAACAGGATTGGTCTGGGTTGGGGGCCCAATATGATATGTTTTCATGCGGCTCAAAATCTCTAGCTGTGCCCCCGACTATTACACTCTACCATCTAACTATAATATCTAATGCCAATCAGTTATAAAATCTTACGTTTTAGAGCCATTGGGAGCTATGATTCAGTGCTATTTATGAGAGATCACCGTGCCTATGTTCTGCTTGCCACTAATTCTAAGTGTCATGCGTGCATGTGAGTGTTTGTGTACCCTCTACACCTAAGTGTAGTGTGTTCCAACCTCAGAGACCCATAGATGGTCCACGTTTTTGGTCCCGGTTGGACTGGGAAACTCTGCCTGAGTGCATGGGTGCACGTGTCCTACCTCTACGGAGGGCAGCTGGTTGCTGGAGGTATCTGGCAGGCAGCGGTTCGCGTGTCCGTGGCAGAAGCAGGCGCCAATCACCCGCAGCTCCTTGAGGGCGTAGAAGAGGCTGGCCGAGCGTCCCGTGGTGCGGGTGATCGGCCCCAGCTGGGTGAGGTTCACCCGCAGGTTGGTGAAACCCGACACCTCTGGGGGGGAGGGGCGAGGGGAAGGGGCTTTTAGTTAGGCAGGTGCCCACAGTCCAGACTAGCAAAGAGCAACAAGACGGCCTCCTTTCCATACTGACACGAGAGCAGCTTGCTTTTCTACCAAATATAACCAATTAAGAAATTCAGCTGTGGCGTCCCCTACCTTCCACCTTATGGCTCAGAGGGCTGCTGATCTCAGAGAACTGCCTCAGGGGACTGAAGCGAATCTGTCCAGGGGAGAGGAGAGCAGGTCAAAGGTCTGCTTTTGTCTCTAAGTGCTCACATCACACATCATGAGCTCTATGAGGGCATCAGATAGTATAATGGTTCCGAAAATGTTCTACTGGATGTCGGTTCACCCATCGGGGTGTGTGCTTTTGTACCCTTGAGTGAAGCATTTAGAATGGATGGTAATAAAACTTATCTGGGTAAAAGTGGTAAGTTGTAAGAAGCAGATATTTACCCGACTGAATAGTAATATTTGCTATTTAAAATTAACCCACATCAACAGATCAATTTTCAGTGCATGCAGTTCGGGCTAAACAACTAAACAGTATTGAACAGCATGTGAACAAAGCAAGTTACTGGAGTAGCACCCCCTAGTGGCCCTGCTGTGAAAGGCAAGGACTCACAGTCTGGTCCAGGTAGGGGTTGGCTGGGAATGGCGGCAGGGCATAGCAATAGGTTTCCTGGAGGCTGCGCGGCAGGGTGGTGCTCGTAGCTGGGAAGGCAGAGCTGCAGTCCTCCGCCATGTACAGAGCGGGCCGCCAGGTCTTCCCGAAGTCTGTGGAGCGCTCAACCACCAGAGCGTTGGGCCGGGGTCCCTGCACGCCGAGTGGTTACTCTCACTGCAGTTACACTTACAGTCAACATCGCAACTGGTCATTCTGCGGTCGCTCTTTACCTTGAAATCCATCACCAGGGTGTGCAGCTGAAGGAGGTGAGGCAGGTTCAGCTGCAGGGTGACAGGGCTGACGCCTGCAGGCAGGTAACACGGCACATCATGCTCCCAAACCGACACGGGCAGCTTCTGCCGCAGCCGCAGCCCGAATTGTACAAAATGTTCCAGGGAACAGGGAGGTGAAGCTTCTGGTTACAGCCTGTCCCACTGTCTCCATGGCAGGTAAATTCAAACACAGAAGCTGAGATTTGAAGGGGAAGCTGCAGTTTACTGTCTGAAAGGACAGTTTCCCTTCTGTTATCTAGGTGTGGTCGCAGCCTGACCTCGTCCTCTACATGCTTCAGCTCCGCTCTCCTCCAGTGACACGGACCATGGGGTATATCTAGCAAGACACCCCAAGAATCCCCGACTCTAACGATCCCCAAGCCGTAAGATTGTACTTCGTGATGTAAAAAAACACTTATGCAAACAAAGTAATACAAAGGTTTGGTGTGGTTTTCATCAAACGTGTCTGAACAGCATCTGAGTCAATCTGAAGCACAGCACACAACATTTTTATGGCCGGTATAAAAATGAAAGGTAGACTCAACTCTCATGAGGTCAGAACCAATAAAAGAACAAAACAAAAGTAGCTTTACCTCACAAATTTGCTTGGATGATTAAATAAAGTCAAAAGAGAATTAAATAAGTGAGATGGAACATGCGTAGCAACATGGGGTGACTTGGAGGGGTAACAAGGTGTGTGGGGGTGGGGGGGGGCGCTTGGGGACGTCAGTGATGATGGTGGGTGGGATATTCGCACAGATCGGACTCACCTTTCTCAGACTGCCACCACCTACTGGGCCCGGCAGTAGAGAGAACATTCCGGATGGTGTGGGCATTCTGGCCCGACGGGTTCCGGGAGTCACAGGGGCAGCATTTGACCTTCCCCTGAGGTGGGGCAGAGAGGAAAGACACTCAGAGTGCAGTGCTTGCAGTGCTTGCAGTGCCGCATGGAGGCGATCGTCATCAGCGCGCTGGTGTGTGTCAGCCCAGTGCTCCGCGTCAAATTTGCTCCGGTGCATTTGCTTTCTGTGTTATGGAACGTCAGATCTGCTGCAACTAGCCTGATGGGTCAGAGCCTGTTGATATGAGCCCAGATCCCTTTAAGCATGGAATCTTATTCCTAGCTATTCCAGAACCTTCTCCTTTCATTCTTGTGTGCTTTTACCTACATGGGGGTGTTTTAAAAGGACTCAGAAATAATTCCTGATTCATTTGAAGCGAATTGGGGGTGGCTTTGAACATTATTTTCTGACTTCTTCAAAGGAAGTTAAATATACTTAACTAAAATACATATAGATTTTAATCCCCCTTGATTATATAATGCTGTAAAAAACTGACAGATCATTAAGACACAGGATTATTCACTCTCAACAAAGCAATGGGTAGGTGAGCCAAGGAACTCTTTAACAGCAAATCTTCTGCTTTCAAAGCATAAAATCTGTATGTCCTTAATTACTACAGGTAATCTCACCCCAGCCCTAAAACAGACCCTTCCTCCCCACATCACCATAAATACATACACATTGCTTTGCCCCAATGGTGTAAGTTTGGTTCCAAAAATGGTAGCGATCAAATCAGCCCCAAGCCCACAGCACCGGTAGGGACATTTCCCAACTGTCCTACCTAAATCTACACCCTTGGTTCAACCCAGTCTAACACTATGCACACTGTGAACTGGCTCCTAGACTATCTTGCATCACACACAGGAGGCTTTGAGCATCAGACATTAACGACGCTGATATCCGCCAGCTGTGGTCAGAGAGCAGGGCCCGGGGTCCAGGGCATGGGGCCGACTGACCCGGCACTGGGGAAGAGGCCCCGTAACTGGAACCTTCTAGAACCTTCGCTGACATGACCAATGAAAAAGGTCCCAGGTAATCACACCCTGCTCAGCTACCAACACCAAACAATCAAGTGATCTTTAATTAGCATGAATGCTGTATTTTACGGCTCTCTATGAGGATTTGCGTTTGTCTGCCCTGTTATTTTGGGACACTGGCCACACGAATTGTGTCAGCACAGTACCCAGCATGCACGTAGACAGGGCAGGGTCTGTAATTTATAGTAGCAAAGGGCCTAAGTCAAAACAGCAGCCTGACTGTCTTGTGCTTGTGATGGACTGGGATCCTTCTGCCTAGGTTATCACACGCATTCTATCCTGTACTGTACTTCCTGGGATAAGCATCCGGCTCACTGTTCACCTGTTTGGGAGACGCCGTTATGGAAAGGGGACAGCCGTTCACAAAGTACAGACCATTGAAAAATAACAGTGCAAAAATAAAACATAAAGTTTCTCTAACACAAATATTCTATGACATTCTGATTTTAGTGCAGTTTCTGGCACGTTCTGTGATCCAGAGCAGCAAATACCAACCCAAGCTGTTTCTTGGCTGTTTTTCAATTAACTTTCTGACCATTGTAATCAGACCCTTACAGACATGGGTACAATTTCTCTGTATGTTGTTTTCAATGTGTTTTCATTTTTAAGTGTAAAGGTCTTGTATAAATCATACCAATAGTGTCATCAACGTTACAACAGACATGGCGCTCACACGCCAGCTAATCAGCGTCGGCAAAAATATTTGTTGGTCTGAGTTATTCCAAGATTGTGAGGTTTTAGGAGGTTAAGACATAGTGCTGCCTGTTGTGCTTTCGCTGGATCTCTGTGGCTCTCCTACTCTAGTTGGGTAAAGTTTTTGTTCCTCAAGTAAAAGTCATCTCAGACACCATCCACCCACCCCAGAGAGCAAAGTTCACCGGCCACAACAACAGCAAACGCTTGCGAAAGGTCTCCGAAGAAGGATGTTCAATGGGAGTCTAACACTTAGCCTGGGTAAAGTAATAGTACGACAGAGATTTAGAGGGACAGACTTAGCTTATTTGCGGCCGTCTAACATTAAGACTGAAGCATTGCTCAACAAAAGTAAAGCACACTAGTGTTTGTTTGCTTAGAAAACATAGGAGTTAATTGTACTTTACTGCTGAGAAAGTCCACTAAAATTAGTAATTTAGAAAATATATGGATACCTATAGATTCCGAACCGGCATCTTGTCCAGGGTGTACCCTAGCCTTATATATTATGCTGTCTAAGACCCTGACCAGGATGAGTGGTTGGAAAATGGATGGATGGACAGATAGACGGAAATAGATTTCCAAAAAGTAAAGTTAAAAGTTGAATGTAACAACACAGAGGACCATCTATTAGGTTTTGTGTTGCAAATTTAGCCCACAGTCCTGCACATCCGTCCTCAGTCTTGGTCGCCATTCATTTATGAGTGAAACCACAGGCCAACACAGCTGCTCCTAGTTTCTGCCCATCAGATGGGTGTGGATGCTGTTCACCACACTGAGACCTGCTGCAGACAACATATAATTACTGCAGTATAAGGGGATACTATTAGCCACAGAACAGCAGACAGCCAACAGCAATCAACAGGATGCCCTGTATCCCTGATAATGACTCATTATTATTACAAGGTTCAATATTTAAATGTTCCATAAAGAGCAATGAAGGGCTCATATTCGGTAACATCAGCTTCTACATGCTTTGCTGGCACTCAGAACATGAGGTATCTATGTTTGCTGGGCCCAAGGTTCCCTCAGCCCATATGCTATGTTAATAATCATAGCACATATCCATATGCTACGCTAACAGTCAAGGCACCTATCCATATGCTATGCTAACAGTCAAGGCACCTATCCATATGCTAAGCTAACCATCAGAACACCTATCTATATGCTATGCTAACGGTCAGGGCACCTATCCATATGCATCATATCAATGCACCTATCCATAAGCTATGCTAATGGCATGAGCATCAGATGCTATGCTTATTTTCCACACTATGGTTCATTTCTAGGTTTAATTAAGTGCAAAGTCCAGATGGGGTGACAGACCTTTGGATCTTTCTTCTTCCGTTCGGAGTGTTTGTTTCACCCTTTGCGTGCCCAAGCGCCACATCAGCTATCCCCTGACACATCCTATTCATTATGTTTGTAACTTGATTCACTCCACTGCAACTTGTTGAAACGCGTTATAATTCACAAAACCTGGCTACTGAAAAACTCCAAATGAGTACACCAAATGAGAGTGATAATCAGAGACAAGGAAGCCGTGGGTTTGAGTTAACCCAACTCACTGTTGGGTTAACTCAAAACTATAAAGTCAATATAAAGTTAGGGGATATCATCGTAGGAAGAAATAGATAGGCTAAATGATTCTCTTTTTACTTTCAGGTTGTTCAGGTTATCTGATTTAGCGTTCAATCTGACAAAAGAAATTAGAGATTTCAGCTCTGATGCTGATTCTGCAAAATCATTTGCTGTGTTGTTGGGCTTGAGTAACACTGAGTAACACTGAGTAACACTGAGTAACACATTCTTCAGTCTAATTCTGAAAGTTCGGGTTCAGCGACAATTGATGGAAAATGCCTTTTTAAGCAACATTGTGAAACAGATGGTCTCTTTCTCCAGTTCCTAACTGCCAAGTGAGCCAGAAGTAAAGGGTACGATTGCAACATATGGCCCCTGGGAACAGACAGAGGGAGGGGTGGGCAGCCCCTCCTGGTGAGGTGGCAGAGGGTGAAAATCAGGCAGATATCGACTGTCTTTGCCTGTCTTTCCTTCACAAACAGAACTGCCATCCTACCTCTAAACAGACCCGAAACCACTCACTCATAAATACAGCGTACATATCATTTGAAGCATTGCCATTGTTCATGGCTGAAGTTCCATGACCGAAACTTCTGTAGAAGGACCATGGTGTCGATCCTGAAGCTGCTTGTTTGAGTATTGCTGCCTCCCGTCAGAATGTACGTCTCATAGCTGCCCTGAAACTACAGCAATGCCTTAGTCTTGGCAATGACTTTCCTCAGTATTAAAAAATCTAATGAAAAGTGATGAAAAAGAAACTGTGATAAGCTACACTATAGGGGCAAAAGTATTAGGCTCCCTGCCCATTAGACCCGCAGGAACTTTTAAGACGTCCCATTCTAAATCCATCGGCACCAATATGGAGCTGCCCCCCCCCCCCCTTGCAGCTATAACTGCCACTCTTCTGGGAAGGATTTCTATAAGATTTTGGAGGGTCTGTGGGAATGTTTACCCAATCATCCAGAAGAGCATTTGTGAGGTCAAGTACTGATGTTGGACACGAAAGCCTGGCTTTTAAGACGAAGATTAAATTCCTCATTAGAGTTAAAGTAGTAGTTTACACAACTAGTATCATTTTTGAAAGGTAAGATGTGTCCGGCCCAATCCCTGTGGCAGCGGAACATGAAATCCTGAAGCTGAAACCACCTGAGTTAATCTACGTTTGATATACAGAATTTGCTAATTGTTTTTATGTTACGCAGAAGGTCATACCAGTCCTAATAGGGTACAGAAGGTCTCGGGTGTGGCGAGACCGCAGGTGGAGGAGGCTCGGAGGTAGGTGTCCCGGCCCAGCAGCAGGTCCCCAGATGGGGGGTAACAGGCTCCACGCTGGCAGTCTCTCTGTGCACCGCAGAGAGCAGCCAGAGCTGCACGGCGTACAAGTGAGAATTTAGTAAAGAATTACAGAGACCCTCCACCTTACTCACATAGATAACTGCAGTATACACTCCCGCTTTACACAATCCGCATTATCTGGACACACCCAATACATTTTCAACACCCCCATTTAAATCATCATTATTGTTTAAAGTTCACTGCATATTAAAATACCCCAGGCACTCTCCACCATATATCCATAGCACAGTAAGAAACTAAGTACACAGTATAGTATAGTACAGTACAGTACAGTATAGTATAGTATAGCATAGCATAGTATAGTTAAGTATGCATACATAATTGCATGAATATATCCACATTAAGCGTACACACCTGCTATGAGGAGTAGAATCCAAATCTTCATCTGGTCCATTTAAAACTCCTGCAACTGAAAGCCACAAAACTTAGGAAAGGAATTTTCTGAAGTCAGTCTATGATCACAGCTCTGTAATTACATGCCGCTATGCCACAGCTACAGATTTGCAAATTCACAGCCATAGGGGATATAAAGCACTAAGGAAGATAGGAGAGACAAGAACAGTGACTATCAGAAACAGTGGGACCTAAAAGAAGCCAAATTCACAGTCCTGGTAGCTCACCGGCGGCTTGTAGATCTGTGTGTCTGCGGTTTTGTTTAGTTGAGAACTCAGGAGTGAGAATCCCTGGGCAGACGGCTCACTGTTTATAAAGGCGAGCTCACCTGGCCGGCAGTGATACAGAGTGCGTCAGTTACCGCGGGAGACGGCCACACCTCACCTGTGAGCCACCCCCCCTCCCCCAGGCCGTGAATCAGCCAGCCGCGATCCACCACCATCCAGACCATACCCGGCCGAACCCAAACGGAGGAACGGCATTAGTATAGCTAATGAAAAGTCTCACAAATGCCTCAGGGGTATATAAAACATATCTGTCGGCATCATACCAGACTAGATGGGAAAAGAACAAAACCCAGTTAAAAGCAGAAATTTTTTTATATTTATTTCCCTTATTTTCAGGGATTCTTTATGAGTTGAATCAAATGTTTGTTATTTTTTTGTATGTTTCTTTGCCCATACAGTCTCAGCTTTCTCGAAACCTAAGTAATCTCGTGTAGCCATTGATGTCTGATTTTGTGTAAATGCAAAAAGAACGAGAATACGATCCCGAACCTTTTATCGGCTCGGAAACGGACCGGCATGAGTGTGCGGATGTTATTTGGAAGGTTCAGCTTCCGGTCGTCGGCACCTCGCTGTCTGTGACGTGTTGGGTGGTCGCCGTGGTGACCAGGTGCCAGGTGGAGGGATGGAGACGCGTGCCTGAGAGCTTACTCCTCCGCTACCCTTCTCCATATCTCCCCGACTGCTGGGGGGGAGGCGGGGGGGGGTTACTTTAGCAGTCCCATGATGCTCTGGTATGCCTGCGTCTCCATAGAGATGGGCTGCAGGCAGAGTCAGGGATGGAGCAGGAACAGAAAACTTCTGTATAAATATGACTGTTCATTGATGGTTGAAACAGACATGAAGACACGAGACAGACTGCAAGACAAGCAGATTGGCAGCCATACTGGCATATGGACACGCTGTATAAATGGCTGAAGAGAAAGATAAAACTTTTCGGGTTCGTTTCACCAGTGACTCACAGACAGCTGATTGTTCACGATATTTAAAAACTGTGCCCTGAGGCTGCACATATTCACCTGGGCCATTCCGCAGCTTTGCTGACTAACTGCCGAGAGGAAAAGGTGTGGCTGTATTGACTAAACGTCTGCACCCAGCCTTCCTTTGCCATGGAGATTGCAGACTGGCAAAGACGTGTTTACCACAGCTCCGGATGTACTGTTCCCTGAACTAAATGGGGGAAATCATTAGTACCCAGCTCTAGTCTGACTGAGGAGTATAGCATTCAGATACATCCAGTTATGATCTGGTACTGTGGAAGCGTAGAGTAGACCGCTACAAGGGGGTCAGAGATGGGGTCGGTTTGATTCTACAAAATGTACTAATGGGTGTTACTCATTGACTACTCAGCTGACGCCTGAGGGGGTGGGGGGTTTGGCTTTGTATCCCATCTTAGGTAGCTTATTCCCATCTACCTATTTCTTAAGTATAACCCTAGTTGCACGATTGGATATTACACCCACCACAACATTCAGTCGACCACAGCACTAGACCACATGTGTGTATGGATGTGGTCTGTACCTTTCAAAGCAGTACCTCATATGGGCTAACTCTTTCGAAGAAAGAATGTTCGTTTCTCAAATGAAGGGGATCAGTACTAATTAGTTTGATCACACAAGACTTCTTTGAAATGGGAATATAGACTTATGGTATGAAGTGTGTACGTGTTTGTAGGGTTTCTCAGCCGTTAATGACCCTTTCTAAACAAGTCATTGTAAGTGCATTATGGAGAATATCCTACAAGCCATAAATGTTTTGATTAAAACAGTTAGAAGAATAACAGTCTTAGTTTGCAAAATTATTATAAAGGAAAAAAAAATTATATGACAGTAGTTTATTAGCACTTTCTGTGAATACAGCAGACAGCCTGGGCCTCTCAGTCACATGACCAACCCTTGACTCACATGACCACAGACTGCCCGGTCTTGGTGTGCCACAACCATGCCTTATACTGTTCATGCTTTATTACAGTGTAATCAGGACTGCTGATTAAGCTTTCCCACTCATCTGATTCAAGGAATTTAAATGAAATGAAAGTAGGCCAAAAAAACAGACGCTAGACAGTAAAAGAGTTGGACTACTTTTTTCTTTTTACTGAACTAGCCTATTTAGCTAGTAGCAAAACTCTTAAATTTTACCCCAGAATAGACTTCTGCTTAAACATTACATACAAAACAATACATTATGTGCGGATAGATCAGTTTTATTTTTGTTTATTTTATAGTTATGCAATTATTTGCACTCTAATCACATTATTTTGCTTTCTAATTGTTGATGACATGTACAGATTTGAAGATGCTAACATCTGAAGACCTATCGGCCATATTAACAAATAACCCAGATTGTGTCATTTCTGTTCTTGGTGTCTGTCGAAGACTTATTTTTTTACGGCTAATTAATAGAATAAAAAGAACAGATATCAGTACTATTGTACTATGACAAAAGACTATGGACATGGAGTGATTTCCACTTTGTGTTGTAATCATGCACTGGTGCAAATTTTCTTTGATGGACTGACAAACAAAAGCACATTAATTTTAGGATTAACTGAGTGGCTTTCAAAAACAAACCAAAAGCAAAACATTGGGAATATGACAGTTTTAATGAACCATTTAATATCATCACAAAATGCATATTTAAACATTTAAATAAATATTGACATAGGCTTAATTTTATTCTTATTCATGTAACATGAATGTACTTTGTACTGCAGACCAAACTAATACATAAGCTTTACTCAACATAGGTTTAACCAGTAATTGAATTATTTTACACAACCATCTTGCACTGGAGATACTTTGTGTTTGAATAGATGGGTGCATGGATGGATAATTAGTCAAACTGTGAGTTTAAAAACCATTCAGATGCTTGCCCAATTCCCCAATATATAGTGAATCCCAAGCCAGTCTGCATTGCGCAATAAAAGTGCCGATGGAACAGGATAAAAAAAGGCATCTTGGTCTGCCAAAGTTTTTGGCATCGCGGTCTGCGCGCGTCTTTTCCCTCTCTTGAGTCTTCAGAGTCTGGCTCTCCGATCTGCGTGCAAATGTTATGAACTCAGCCCAAATAGCACAGGTGTCGTGTCTGTCATGTTAAGCAGATGGCGTCTGAGGGGGGGCGTCTCCAAAGAGACTGTTAAAAACCACAGACGCCACTTTTCAGACTTCACTCGGCAAGTTTGCCTGAGACCACCACTGGGGACAAGGGTCGGCCCCGGAGTCTTCTGGTACTCCAGAATAAAAAAGGACTGTGGTTGTGTAAGTATTTAATTTTGTGTCTTTTAGAGCTACGTGAGTGTTTACTACATTGCCTCTAATGATTCAGTGTCCTGGGTAAAAAGCTTGTGTTTCCAGACACATTATGCAGAGCATGATATGGGAGGCAAATTAACGTTGTACATTAAGGGGTCGGAAATTTCACTGAGGACCCTCACATCTGTATGACAAACCGCATGTCGTCATGGCAGGATGGAGACTATGCAAGACCTGATCCCGTTCACCAGGGAGTTGCTGGCCCAGGGGGCGGGCGGACGCACGGTGAAGGTGTACCTGCTGGGCACTGCGGTGGCCGCGCTGGGGGTGGCGCTAGGCGTGGTGGAGACCATCTGCCAGCCGTTCTCCGCCCAGGAGTCGCTGGACCAGGAACTGGAACGGCCGCTACGTAAGGGGCGACGCGTGCGGGGGGCGACAGAGGCCCGACGGCGGAGTAATGGCAAGGAGCAGGCTGCGGAGGAGGAGGCGCTGAGGGTCCAGGCTAAGAAGGAGCCGCTTGTAGTGCCAGGCGGAAGGAGGAACTCTGCGACCAGGCTACACGCTTCCTAGAGATTCCCTGACAGACCAGCCCAAATGCACATCCCATATTTATTTCATAAACACCCCCTCCCCCTCCCACATTGTGCGCCTTACATTAACACACTCCACAAGGCTCAGACAGAAAACAAAGCACAACCTTTACCCTGCTGTCCGTCCATAAACACCAGCCACAGGAAGACCAGTACGGGCGTTACGCTCGGATGCCACGTGAGGCCCTCAGACAGACGCTGGACCGTCTCTCCTAACCTGGATATGCCTTGTCATTGCTAATCAGGGGGCGGTTTCTGGGATTTCCGAGTGCTGTACGCTCAGCGTGTGTGAAATCGCTATTTCTGCTGTGAATGCGGCAAGACGCTATGCTCAGCGAGAGGAAACGTGCTGAATTCCAGTGCTGGAGTGAAAAGCCAAATTTAGAGATGCAATGTGCTTTAAAGCGTGGGCTGAAAATAAAATACATTCCTAACCAAGCCTATTTTATACTTTTTTGTTTATTTCTATTCTTTTTCTTTAAATGTCATTTTAGTTAAAGCATCTGGTTATTTCGTTCTGGTGTGGGTCAGTCATGTTTACTTTTTGTTTAATGTTTGGATAATTACCTTCATGGTATTTAGCATATTGTAACATTGATATTTAACACCCTAACTATTTATTTTAAAGAAATTACTTCCGTAACCTTATTCCACTGTCTTTTTTTTTTGAAAATACAATTTAATATAGGTTTTAAAATTCATCAACAGGAAAACACTCTCAACTTTCCATGACAGAAGATTTTTAAAAACTTTTTGTTGGATTTTTGGAGACAAACTGGAAGTTAGTGGTTGGCTTGATATTTGTTTGACAGAGAAATTACTTATTAATGCAAGGAATAAATGATTATTACTCACCTCTTACCTTAAATTACAGCATTACAGAATGACACACAGATAAATGCTATTTTTGAAGAATAACACTCATGGAGAAATGCTGTCTGCAGTTAGACAAACATGCAGTCTGTGGTAACAAATAAGCAGATTTTTATTGAGAAAATGAATTCTGTGTTACTCTGAGCAGAATTTTACAGAATATCATTGAAAATTTCTGCAAACTTGCTCGACAACTTCAAAAAACTGGTTCAAAGACAAATGATGGAAGGATGGATGAAACAGCAAGTTTCAGTATTTGTTCCCAAATATGCTGAAATGACTGTTACCCCTTCCAGCTCTGCTTATCAAAATCTGTCACATGCTTCCTACTACATTCTATGTGAATCTTGCCTGCCCTCTGGTGGCAACAATCTGCCACCAGCACGTTCCCCGAATTTGCAACACCTTTAAAATGCAGGTAATGTTCACAGCACACTTTTATTTTTATATTGGAAACTTATCATTTCCAACGGTTTGCTGCAGTCTAATTGTCCTGTCGGGTTGATGGCTCAAGCAAATGCACTCTGTCATGTGCATGTAACTATACCCCAAAGGTATGTGCCCAGTTCACAGTCCTGCTGGAGGTTTCCATGCACAGATGAGTAACAATATAGCCCTGAAAAAGCTGCACTTGATCAGCAACAACATTCAGATGGAGCATCACTACTGAATCCTATTGAGGGTCACCTGTTAGATATAAGACTTCTAAAGACACTTCAATAATATTCAGTATGAAGTAAACACTGCCTATTCACTTAAATTGCACAAGTATGCACTTTTTACAGTTCTACTGTTGTATAAATATATAAATATAGGTAAAACATCACACAAACCCATATAAAAACTTCACAGTTCCAAAACAACACTCATGTCCTGACACGGTATATGGTGCAAGTTTCCTTTAAGCTACGTATAACCCTGAGATATACAGGGTTACGACTCGGTTAAGCACAAGGTGAACTCACTTAGGTCAACACCATTATGGGCCCCTTAGTATGCATTACTTCCAGCACCAAACATCACAATGACCTTACACGTTAAATTATCAGATATTTTCTATTTTCTGCCTTGATAAGATCAAATCCAGGGCCACATTTGAACCTAATATCAATGGTATCCATTCCATACTTTAAAACTTACATTAGTAATTGACAGATTAATGAATCACTCTGAAGGTTAAGCTGTAAATTAAAAACTTATTTGACTTTGCGCTAACATACTTACACAGCACCTACCTAAATGTTCCATTTTCTATGGATCATTAAATGAGCTGTCTGTAGCAGGACTTTCAATAAACTTTTCATAGCCCCCTTAGTGATTGAAACGGTTCCCCGAGGTTCTCGGGGGTGTCACAAGTGTGGTGGCCGACACTTTACGTATAGTGACTTTCGCTACCATGTGACACTTTCTTCACTTCTGTGCAAATGATAGTTCTGCTGTAATGCAGCTTTCCCATAACTGGCTCAGAAGCGATATCATTTCATCATATTTTGCATCCCTGAATAACCTAAACATGCTGACCAGTGGAGGAATACACTCGATGCTGGGTTAACTGAAGCGTTTTGTTTTAGAAGTGCACATTTTCTTTAATTCTGCCCCAGTGCTGTAAAAATCAGCCTAAGGAGCATACTGGTCATACAACTCCACGCAACAAACATAAAAGAATAACGTGAAAATGCAGTAAAAGCCTCACCTTATCAAGTGCTTTTAAATTACTAATAAATAGCAACAGACATTCAATTTTGAGTGGTCTGCCTTAAGTTTATTTTGTTCAGAATCTCGGTAATTTGCATTGCATGATTTTACAGAAGGCATCTATCACATTATTGCGGAATTGCACGTACTATATGTCAGTGTTGTGTCCTCCTGTTCTGTGTGCGTGCAATCCTGTGTGAATTTGAAGTTTGTGGATTTGCGTGTCCGGCTGGTCCTTCCATATAAATTCAAGGCTCTGGCTCAGAAGCAGAGCTCTAGTCAAGTTGGCAATAGTAGACGGTGGAGCCATGGAAGACCCCAAAGCCAGGATAGAGGGGCTCCGTGAACCTGGAGGTGAATCTGTGCAGGAGAGTCGGTTTGTCAGGGGAAACGCTGTAGAAGCACAGGGTCCCGGCTGGCCAGTCCAGGAACACGCCCACTCTGCAGGAGGCGCAGGCCGGGGCTGTGATAGCAGTGTTCACGTTGCCATGTCTGGCGATGTAGGTGTCCTCAAAGCACCGCACGCTCCACGACTTCTCGTTGCGTCCCAGCCCGCACTCGAAGCCCGCCCCTTTCCTGCCGAGCCCCCGATAAGCCACGCCCACGTTAGCGCCCGGGCCCTCGTGCCACTCGATCTCCCAGTAGCAGCGACTGGTTAGACCCTCTCTGCACAGCACTTGAGGCCAGTAGTCAAATCTGTCCGGGTGCTCGGGGTAAACATAACCGTCCTCTTCACGTGTCACTTTGCCGTTCCCCTCCGACAGAAACAGCCACGGGTGAATTGTGTCAAGATCCAGTGTAAACTGGCAGGCATCTGTAGACAAGAGAAACTTTAATTTAATCTTTAAAACTGTCAATATTTAGCCAAAACTCACAGAAGTAAAACATAAATATAAACTTGAGCCACACCATCATTCTCATACACAAAACATATAGACACTTACATGACAATAAGTAAGGACGATACTTTTTAAAAGCTTCTATATTTTTAAAAAAATGCTGTTATGTTGATTTTTTTTTTTTTACTGAGGATAGCTCAAAGTAATCCACGTAAATGTTATTTCACAACGAACACTATTTGGACAAAAGTATCGGGGCACGGCTGTGAATCACTGAGTTCAGGTTGTTCCTTCAGACCCAATGCCACAGGTGTATTAAATCAAGCACCTCACCATGCAGTCAGGTTCACAAACATTTGTGAAAGAATGGGCCGTTCTGAAGAGCTCAGTGAATTCAAGGCATGGGACTGTCAAAAATAAAGACTGTTGGGTTATCATGTTATTATCATATGAATAGAGCTATTTGCAATTTGTCCATATAGTGTATATATTTTGGCCTAGGCTGCTTAGAGAATTAACAAGTTTTGTCCTGGAATAATTGAACTATTCATGACAATAATACAGAAACTAAACTACTAGAAGAAACCAAGATTTTAAAAAATATGTGGGTTTAATGCTTAGGAGGTGCAGTATCAGTGTTACCTTAGGTTTCTCTGTAGTCTGGCTTTTCCTGCAGCTAGTGAGCTGGTGTCTCTGACTGTGTGTCAATGTACATGTGAGCCTGTGTGTGAACTGTGATGGCCAAGCATCCCATCTGGATATCCTCAGCCTTCTGTCCTATGCGGTCTGAGATAGGTTCCAAGCCCTCTGTGACCATGCACTGGTTATGTTTCAGAGTTGGATGGATGGCAGAGGTGGAACGGTCAGGTTCATTAAGTACAAATCAAGACCGATACTTTGTTTCCACCAACCAATTGAGTGTAAAGAGTCACATTCATGGAGAACTCAAGTGGCTGGTTGAAATAAAATCTTGGTTTGGATTTGTACTTTCTGACCTTGAACTTTCCACCTTGGATGGATACGTATTATAAAGCTGGTTTCCCCTCACTGAGAGTAACAGCATTTTGCTGGGGGGGGGGCTGCTCAGGACGGACTCACATTTGAGCAGACCTGCTTTGAGCCGACACTCTCCACCGTGCTCCATGCTGTAAAGGAAGCAGAAGGACAGAGGCTGAGGGACTGAAGCGGGAACTAAAAGTACCGTCACGGCAGCAGAACGTCGCACAGGAATTTTACAGTAGCAGTTTGTAAAATCAGTGTTCATTATTTTTAATTTCCTGAAGTCCTTAAGTCCTTTCTTAAATGGTCCTTTTCATTAGCGTCTATTAACTTTTCTGTTCTCAAAACCCAAGCAGGAGACTTTCCAAATAAAAAAATTAATTAAAATATATCAGGTAACACTTAACCTGAGAAGACACGGGTAATTTAGTACCTCACGGACTACTCAAGTACAAATCAGGACCAAATACATAAACTGCATTAAATACATGAACCATTATGATCTATTAATGATGAACAACCATGGGATTCGTATACAAGTGAAACTTAGTTAATTAATACATTAAGTAAGAGTATATTACTACATTATTTGTGCCCTCAAGTAAAACGTTACCATTTATGTTAAACTAAGACTGATTTTTCAGTGTAATGATCAACAAATAAGCAAAACATTAGTTACGCTTAGAATACCTGTTTTTTATTGTTAGTCGACAAATGATCCATTTCATTAACTGTCTGATTTGTGTGTCTTCTTAACTTGGTAAATTCATGCTCACTAGCGACACAACACACATTACAGGACTGTCACAGAAAATTAGAATATTGTGATAAAGTTCTTTATTGTCCGTAATGCAATTAAAAAAACAAAAAT
>JABFEB020000124.1:19544900-19555665 GCA_019775895.2 Stomatorhinus ivindoensis | reverse complement strand
TAATGCATGAAGTCCATTTTCTGATTATATGTATAGACAGCCAATGGCAATACAGCCATTTCCACACAAAAAAGCTTAAAATTAACAGCTTATAGGTCATGCATAAATATATAGTTTGTACCTGCAATGGAAGCCATTCCCTTGCAACGCTAGTTTTATGTACAGAAACATACAGCTAACAGTTCAGACTCATTTAATTATTTACAGTGACCTTATAATCGAAGTCTTGCACGGATAACAAATATCGTTTCTTAGAGCGGGAGTGGAGATGATATGAGCAAAGGCTCCTGTCCAGAATGATCCTACGTCGTCTCGGAATTAATTGCTTTTGCTGATCAGTGTGATGGGCTGTTTGCTTCCAGGTCGCACGGCAAAGGTCACGCCAGCAGGATGCTTCGACTGTGGCCCGTCACTGGAAAAAACAGGACAGAAGCATTGTGATTTTTTAACAGAAGACAAAGTACCTGCGACTGGCTGAAATCCTGCTAACACGTCGACCGCTCGGAAATTAGTTTGATGCCCCGGCGACGGAAGCAATACTGGTAATAGGGTTGCAGTAAGGGTAGGGGGTGTGGTACCTGGAGGTAGGTTTTGTGGATGCAGTTAAAGCTCTCTTGGATACTTGGCTCTCCAACTCTCCCAAATCCAGGCTCTGGGTCTTCAGAGGCGGGGCTTGAAGGCTTATGGCAGGGGTCCGCTTCGGTGAGACGGGAACCCCACCCTCCTCGTCGGACAGATGTGATCCCCAGTCCTCGTTGTTACTGTCCGACTGCGGGGGCACCGGCTTCAGGTCCATTTCCAGCATCTTTTTCTGTAGGATGCTTAGAAGAGTGGCCTGGCTTGCGGAGAGGGGAGCAGAGCCCGTCTTTAGGGAAACTGGAGGTGGAGGTTTGGTTACAACATTGGATTTTGCAACAGGGGAGCTTGGGGGCTTTGGTACTTTTCCTGGTTTTGGCTTTGGGGGAGGGGGGGGCCCTTTGCTGAATGAGACTGGGAGAGGTGGTGGTGTTGGCGGAGGTTGGCTGATCTTTTGGGATGAAGAGTGAAGGTTCAGGACGGGACCATTGTTATGGTGGTCTAAGATAACTGAAGACGTCGGGGCCAGATGGCTGGTTATCCTTGTTGGAGTGTTAGACTGGATCGGCTTTGAAGGTTCTTCAACGTGGACCAGGTCGCCCCCCTGTGCCTCATCATCTTCATTGGCAAATTCTGGAGGAGGGGGGATGAAGGCCGCACAGAAATCTTCACCACTTTCCTCATCCCTGATGCAGCCGAGGACAGGCACGCTAGGAGTTGTTTTCTCGTCCGGCAATGCTAAGTGTGGGGGGATCGAATGAGGCTGAGCGGTCATTTGCTTTTTCGAACCTGAGTTTCGATCGCCAGGAAGGAGACCCTGGTCTGAGTTTGCTCGATCTGTCAGTCCTGAAGATGAAGTGAGCCTGGGGACAACTGTGAAAGAATTAGGCCTGGACTCACTGGGGAGCATATTCACTGGTGTGGATGGCTCACTGGAGCTGTTCCCCCTGGTCAGGGACGTCCTTTGCTTTTCGCGCTCTTTGGCAGCCATCAGAAGAGACATGGGTGACACAGGACCTCTACTGGACGTACTGTTTTGAGGCATATGGCTATAAGGGCCTTGCTTACTGCCTCTCTCTGAAGACAAAGCTGGCTTCACATAACTTGATTCTACATTTGACAAGGTTAAACTAGTCCTTCGTAGCTTGGGAGAAGCTTTTTGGGAAGGAGGTGTGAGTGGGTTATGGTCTTCTGGTGATTCCATGGATTTGGAGCTTAATGCATTAATCTTGGCTTGACTAGGAAGAGTTGCTTGCGAACTGTAGTTCTTAATATCATTCTCCAGCTGGATTCCAGAGCTGTTCCTTCGTGCTGGCTTTGATGGAGGTACAGCTAACTTTATCGGAACATCCTTTGGGCCCTTTACTTCTTGTTGCAAAGGTATATCATCAGCAATATCTTGTAGAACAACCATAGATTGAGCTTTTCTTTCACGGCTCATCTGCCTATTGAGCGGAGTAGTTTTGGGTGAACTGTTGACCTTAGCTATGTTCTGTGGGTTGAAGCTGGATGGTGTTGGTGCAGGGGATGGAGGAGGTGCCATAAATGAAGGCAGTCCATCCTGACTGGGCATGGAGGAGAACCTTGTTGGCTTTGGAGGTGGAACTTTCGGAGTCCTGAGATTGATCATCTGAGGTTGCTCTACAGAGTACTTTGGGGGTTGTGGAGGAGCAAATTTAGGATGCTCTGGTACTTCCAGGTCATTTGGTGGATTGGACAGCCTAGGCCCTGAGAGGCTGACACCAGGCGAGCTGGACGGAGCCTTGGGAGCAGGCAATGGTGGTGGTCTGAGAGAAGCCAGGTCATCATCTTTCATGGTGATTTGGACTGGGGGCTTTGGGGGAGGCATGGGTGGGGGCTGTAGGGAAGCCAGCTGGAGCGACTTAGAAAGGGGGGTTGGACTGAGGGAAAACTCTGATGGAGGTGGGATGGACTGTGTGGGGGGCGGTGGAGGAGCGACAGAGGGCGGCGGTGGGATGAAGATCTCTCCTTCCCCTGGGTCAGGCGCAGCCAGAGAGAATCTGCTTCCAAATTGCTGTCTGTTCACTGTAAGGAACAAACGGGTACAAGCAAACATAAGAGGGACATCAGACTGACAGGAACCGGAGGTTCTCTCAAACGACAAGCTGAGTGAAACATGCTTTATTAGTGAAGGATGTGATATGTTCATTGGTGTCAGGCAGGTCAGTCAGTGTTGAGAAACCCAAGGCAAGCATGCGAAGCCGAAAGCACTTTCAGCTTATGCAATATTCTAAAGTCCATTTCTAAAAAAACAACACCTTCTAAATATAGTACTTTTAATTTGGTGGAGGAAGTAGGCAAATGTTGTGCCAATTCAGCCAAATCAGACAAGTGATTTTAACAACACTGATTTGATTTAAGCGGGTTGGTTAATGCCTTATAACAAGACCTCCAGGCTTTCGGTGATTTCAAGGGTCAGTTAGTGAAGGCAATACCAAAATCAGTAGGTGGCAGAATTTTTATATTGCACAGACCATCTGAGGTCTCTGGAGAAAATTGCACTTGATAAAGTTGCAGTTGATAAAATGTAACGCATTGGCAACACCAGGTCATTCTGAATGGGAGGGGGGCTTTACCTTCCCCAAATGTCTGTAGGCCATTGACAGGTGGCAAGAGGGGCACCTTGGGTGTTGGGACAGCCAAGCCTTGCAGGAGGTCAGAGGAAGACTGGGGAACAGAAGAGTAGGTCAGTCAGCTTGGTGACCCAACCCTGTGCAAGAGGCCTGGGTAATAATTAAACAGCTGTGCTTGAGGCTGAGTTAATAAATGAACAGGCGAATTTCCCACAAGGGCTGAGGGACAGCAGCACTTCCAAATCATGCAACTGCTGCACGGTTCTGTGAATCATGAGCAAGCAATCAGAAGCACAAATGCTATGAAGTAAACAATGAGGAGAGGGGGATTACCAGCTTTCTGTGCTACCAATTTATTCAATTTAATAGTGGATATAAAGTCTAATTTAGAAAAAAAAGATGACTCCAAAGTGGAAAAAGTGACGTGCTGCTGTGAGATCATTCCTGCTAAATTAGCTCACACTTTACGCCGGATTTCTCAGCGCAGCCTGACAGCCCACTGCCAACGCCCTTGGCTGATTCACACAGCAGTCTCCACACTGGGATAGTTTCCCAGGCAACGCACAGCTCATCCCCGGTGCCCTGCCGTAAGTCTGACTCGCAGGACCCGCCCACACCTCTGCCCAAAACGGCCAAGGTGGGGAAGCCCTGGAATGTCAGTACACAGGGAGGATTTGTTAGTGTGTGCTTGCGCTCGTATCTATGGGAACAAAGGGATTGCGTGTTGGCGTGCATGACTGCGTTTGGTGTCACCCCCCCCCCAGGGATCTGGGAATGCATCAGTGTGAATGCATTTTCCAGAACCACAGACACCAAAACCTAATCAGAACATTTCAACCATGCTAAACACAAACGGGAAATGCCAGGAAATGTTATGGGCACAATGGGATTCGAGCCTCACCCGCAGGGTTCTGTGGCCTGTACTACGAAGTGGGGTTACTGGCTTATCGGGGTAACTCGTCAGATTTAAGGTACCACAGTTTAATTGGACTTCAGATTCGTTCACTTACATTTTGCCCAGACTACCTTAAATCTGGCAGGTTCCCCCAATAAGCCAGTAACCCCGACTTCATGGTACAGACCACTGCTCTGATCCGCCCACAACGCTGGTCACCTGTCTAGGCACCATAAGCACCCAAGCACCTGGACTGTACAACCACCTTCTAGGTCAAGTGCACATGATTTCCTTTTTCCTTTTTGGCCTCCTCTATCGCGTCAACAGACTGCATGGGTGGCCAATGTAGAAGTTATACTCATCAAAGTATGCGAGCTGCAGCAACTGCATCAGGTCACATTTTACAAGCACCTGCTCTAATATAGAAACATTACAATCCAACCTAAACACACGATGGACCACATGGCCTCACTCGTCAATACCAGTCACCCAGTTTCTTCCCCACCAGTCTACAACTGCCCCTATCCCACTACACCTGGAATCATCATGGCGATTTAAAAGCAAGTTTGCATGTTTCCACAAACGTCCAACAGCACGTGGCTGCAAAGAACCAATGGCAGCTGCAGATCGGACTTCCCCAATGTCACACAACAGAAAACTCGCAGCTCATTGATTTCAGGAAGAACTCCTGCTTGAATAAGCTTCTCATTGACTACAATGTTGCGATGGAGATTATGTGGAACATTAATTTTAAAGAATGGACCCAAAATTGTTGGCAGGTAGAATAACCATTCACATTATAGAACTACAGATTGGTCTCATTCGACCCCATTTAACCACAGTAAAGCCTCCTGCTGGCCTGTGTATATAGACTTACAGCATAGTGTTTCACTCTTGGTCTGGCTCGCACTTTTGCTGTGCCTGATTCAGGGACCGATGAGGTGTCCACCGAAAAATAAACATTTTCTAATGGGGAGAACGAGGGAAAAAACACCAGTTAGCATATAGCCTTGCACTGCATTTTGGGATCCAATACACACTACACACAATATGAATTGTGATCAAAGATATGACTGAGATATAGATATGATTTTAGTTTCTTTTGAAATCACAACGTACATAAATTTGGCTATAGCATTCAATAACCAATACAACATTCATCATCATCATCATTATTATTATCATCATCATCAACACGGTGTTTCATGCAGGTGATGCCGGTTTGCCCTAATAATCCTTTTTTTGTATTTTACCTTCAAAAAATAAAAGAGTAATTGTGTTTAACGCTCTTATTAAAATAGTCACCTCGGTACAAGGCAACAGATAAGTAATATCTTACAAATTTTATACCTTTAAGACTATGTGATCGCATGTTTTCATAGGAAAACCAATCACCGCAGATTTTAAACCGTCTCCATGAATGGCAGCGCTGTGAATTACTGCCAAAGGAAAGGTGGGGAACCCCGCGGTGACCTCGCTACCTTCCCACACTTCCTTCGACACTTACATCGCTCCCTGGGACACGTCAACAAGCTGCGTATTTCTGATCACAATAAGGTTACACAACGTCCTGCTCAAAAACTGCATCTTTACCGCGAATTACCTGTCCGCAAAATGCCACGGTGCTACTTAAAAACGTAACGCGATTTACAGCATTAAGTTCATGATACTGTATTTACTGCATTTGAACCCGTCATTAACTGCATTTCTGTTATAGGCTCCTAGTATTATTTTAATACTGAAATCATTGTTTTTTTTCAGTCCATACAACTAAATTTGCTGGATTTTATCGGCCAATATACTGTAATAACAGACGTAGTAATTTGACACCGCATTGATAACTCCTTCAAGTACAAAGTTCACATGTCCTTTTCACAGGACATTCCCTTTCGGTTATAAAATAAGAAAATCTACTCTGTATTCTCTTTACAAATCACCGTTTTATTACTGATAATCGATAATAAAAAATGTCAAGCTGTCAGCTTGTCAATGATCACACTCACCTGTCTCCTTAGCTGGAATTTTGGAGTCGAAGAGTGACTGGTTCTTCTTACCCAGAAAATTAAGATGTCCTTTCTTCATTGTGAACTTTTTTATTCCGGTCGGATAGTTATGCTATTACGCCACCATGCTGAGGATGCTTCGATGTAAAAGCGGAGACCAAAGTTGTCAACTTGTAGACCGCAGGCAGGTAAATGATCTGCCTTGGCTTCTTAACTTTGTCCAGGAAAAGGTTGATAAAATGGCCACCTCCTCCGTCCCCTCCCTGTCGCACTTCGGCAGGTGAGGAAAACAAACTCTGCGGCCGCGGCGCACCTCCGCCCTCTATGGAGGCGCTTCCCTTTGTGCTTCGTGAGCCTCGAACGTCACATCTTAAGAACTTTATTAGTCATGGTGTCCTTCGCAGCGAGCGCATTCCAGCATGGACTTAAACAATGACTTAAACCAAGGGGAAAAAAGATTTATTTTTTTGGCCGCGTTCCTGTTGATTCATCATTTAGCAATAGGACGTCTCCATTAATAAACGCACCACGGATCAAAGAGCACTAATGTGTTCAACAGATCAAATGTATACTATATATACATTCACGATTTTTAAAATAAAGCCATGATAATATTCCATTGCAGAGTACAGGCATGACGGTAGGAAAAAGCTGGAGGAGACTGGCCGTTTATAGAGCAACAAACGTCACCATGGTAACCAGTCTCCCTTTGGGAAACCGGTTCTGTCGGTCCGGTCGCTCCAAGGGCGTAGATCTGGGTATGGACCATAGGGACATGTTTCTACCGATATTTCTGGGAGTACCATGTGTGTTTAGAGGGGCGGGGTTTCGGAGCTGATTTGGTCCCTACCAATACTGAGAATATGCCCACACCCTTGGCTTGCACCAATATTTTTGCATGGATGTGATTTTCCTCCACGTTCCTTGGTGTAGCAGACATGAGCAACAGTTGTGTGGCAAGAGTTGCTGATCATATTTTTAAAAAGCCAAAAAAATAAACTTAAAATTGCTTGATGCATTTTTACAATGGTTTACATAAGTACATATGTATGTAATATCAGTATTAGCTAACAGTAATATATCCTGCTTTCTATGAAAGCTATTAATATATCTTCCTTTAGTTATACGTTCTGGCAGATAGTGTCTCTCAAGTTAGACAAACACTGAACATATAATTTACAGGGAATATACAATATACAAGCCATGTACAGATTATATACAAGACAAGTGATAGACATAAAGTGCCAACATCAATACTGAGCATAGTGTCATTCCAGATATTTGATGGAATTTCAGCAAGAGGACACTAATTTAAGCTAAAACAATGGTTTTGCTATTAAGAAAGAAAAAGAAAATGAGAATTGACATGATAATCTTATTAGTTTGCACAGTTATGAGATCCTGTTAACTACCTGTTATGGATATTTGAGGCTTATTGTGATCAGTAATAATCTAATACATATCAAACAGATGGAACGTTATTCAAAAAAATATTCCACATTATATTAAGTTAATAAAATATTGCTAGAACACTGACAATAGTTTGAACTAAGCAAATGTCACAAATGGACAAATATTAATTCTCACATTGCCAGTTCCCAAAAGAAGCAATGAGTTACAGTGATCAACACCACAAAAGTATGATGTTCTGCAGTTGGCTCTTAAATAAGATGCTTGATCAGCCTTTTTACGTTCATGTTCTCCTTTGGTGGTCATTGTACCGTGAACCATGGGCAAAGGTCATAGATTAAACTGGTTAGGTCTCTCACTACTGTACAACTCTAGTTCCTCTCAGTTGTAACAATACTTTCCACTTGCATATAGTTTGCTCTGGGTGAAGATTTCAGGTTTACCAAAAGAAATAACCCAATATTCAATATTCTGCCACGGCACATTTCTCATAAGGCAAATATCCCAGGGCACATCATCGATTAACACATAGCCAGTAACAATTCAATATTCTGGACTCAATAACTCAATATTGAGTTATTGAGTCCAGGAGTCTATTGGAAGCATCAGGCATAGGTAGAGGAGACCCTGGATAGAATGCCAGCCCATAATAGGGCACATAATCACAAACTCTGAACAGTCTAGAGGCACCAATTACTTTATGTTTTTTGAACAAAACCACAGGATATGCAGCTACGGTGCTACATACTAAGACATTTATTACTCATTCAACTGAGATAAAAAGTATTTTCGAATGTCCCAAAGTTAATGGCTCCAGAGGTGAATGCATTTCTCAAAGTCGCAGAGTGAAAGCCACAAATGCGTTAGTATTTGGGTGTCAAATGTCCCCAGCATGCTGTTTAAGGACATGGGATGTGAGATAGGAAGTTGCCAGATCAGGTTCTGTAACGTGTCCTGCTGTCAGCTGGGAATTATAAAAGATTTAAAGTTGCTGCGGGTAAAACTATTGGTTGGGGAAATTAGCAAAATATCTCTATAAACAAACTCTCCAAGTCTGATTGGTTGTGGAAAAACTAAGCAAAGATGTGTGAGTGGCGTATGATATCTGTAAGCCTAGCCTTCGACAAATACCGCTCCTTATACATTTTTGAAGAACATCTCATCACCAGACTTCTCCAGTTTCCACTTCTCCAGCGTCGGACCTCACTGAATATCATTCTGCTGCAGTGTTGAGGAGTCAAGTCCAGGAATGGGATTGACAACAGCAGAAGTACACAAATCACACAAGGAAGCAGGTCCTTGGTGTAAACAATCCACATCTGTAATCTTTGCCTTTAATTTGCTTATGAGCCTGCTCAGATCAAAGACATATGAAATAAAAAGTGAAGCCATTTATCACTGTGCTCACAAAGAAGGGAAAGGTGACTAAAAACAGGTAAGACCTGCAGGTCAGTGTGCATAGGTGCTGTATCCAAAGATGGGTAAGTCCTACAGCTCAGTTAGTGAAGGTGCACGCCCCCTTCCCCTCGATCTGATTGGTATAGTCCAAATTGATTTCCTGCCTCTACAACCTCTACTCACATTATACCATTACACTCGCTACAGTTCATACTAGTAGCATTGCCTGTATACACCCCTCAGCTTTCTTACTTGGTGTGGCCCAGGCTGAAAGCAGTTGTCTATACACCTCCAGTAACAATCTGCTTGGTGAAGACAAGACCAGTTTATCCTGTTCCTGTGTTGGGCTCTGGCAATGGCTTGCAAGACTTGCTACTGTATGAGAAATCAGGGAATTCCAAGATGAGGAAATGTTTTAGTTCGTTACAATGGCAGTCAGCGACTGTGGCCTTCCTAGTACAAAGCATGCGCACTCATAAGAAATGAATGACGTATTAAGCTTTGGAGATAGATGTTTATTTTTTTATCGAATGGAAAATAAAACACCTTCCTCTGTTAAACAAGGTCTTAAAACCCTTTTGAAATGACCAAAATGATGTAGCATTAAATGATATACAGTGCTCACAGGAAGTCTTGGGATGCTTGCTTAATTATGTAAACATACAGCAAATTGGAATGATTTCAAACAAAAGTCCACTGACATGCAATCACTGACATATCTGCACATATCTTCAGACATTTTTGTTATGAAGTCTAATCATTTTTTGACTGACTCGTTTAGTTCTTTTCTGTCCATCTGGCTATTAGTTACAGCTGTGGTCTTTGGCTCCCAAAGAGACACTAAACACAAATGTCTGCTGTTTTATGTTATTGCAAAGGTGTCACTAATCGAAAAGCACCCAATGGTGCTTGTCCATGAACTCTTTTAGAGATACTGTATAATTTGGGTTTCATTATTATTACTACTTGAAATTAATGTTTTACTTAAAACTACTGGTTGTTTCGAATGTGGTATACATACATACATACATACATACATACATACATACATACATACAGTGTGTGTATATATATATATATATACACAGTATGTATATATGTATATATATATATATATCCATCCATCCATCCATCCATCCATCCATCCATTTTCTATACCCACTTATCCTACTGGGTCACAGGGGGTCCGGAGCCTACCTGTAAATATATATATATATATGACCTTGGATGGGTCAAAGGACCATGTGACATAGGGGGTCATGAACAGAACAGGATTTTATTATGCCCAGTGGAATAGTTTTCTATATTATTACATTATTATAATAGCTGTGCTATTCTATTTTTAATGTTTACATTGTATTACTTAATCCAGAGCAATTCTGTTGAAATAGTTTCCAACTTTGGACTTTAATTATTTGCCCTTTGTGATTATTTAATGTGGACAGTCAACCTAGGACCAATTGGCCTTGAGAGACCCCACCAGGGGCAATGACCCCCCACCTCACTTTTGCAGATTCAACTGGCTAAAATAAATCATAGTAGAAGTTGACTGAATTCCAGTGTGACTGTCAGGTAATCAGTTTGTACAATTGAAAAGCTGAATAAGAAAACCCATTTCTAACCCCTAACCTGGATAGCCCTGTATGAGAATGTTCAACATACCAATTCTTCATAGACATTTTATTGAGCTCATATGGGAACTAAGCTTGCTGATCAATGACCATCACTGAAGACCAGAGGTTACCAAGATCCGTATCTCCATTTCTATCACCTTTTGAAATACAAATTGTTGTGTATCAAGTCCATATAGCAGCTTGATGCTAATAGTAAACAAGTCAGATCATCAAAATTCCTGTGATAATGAGGGAGCTCCATCCATCCATCCATCC
>JABFEB020000124.1:19531674-19542164 GCA_019775895.2 Stomatorhinus ivindoensis | reverse complement strand
GAGCACTACATCATCACAGTGCGAAATGTGAGACATTCTTAGAGCGAAATACAAGGGGGGGGCACGTACCCCAATATTTAATTTGTCTTCACCACCGATTTCCCCAAATAAATAGACCTTTTCATTTAAATATTAAAAATAAAAATAAATAAATTAAATAAAAATATTAAGTTTTGACCCCCCCCAATGCCAAATTCTCTCCTACACCCTTTGTGAAGTGGATATATACCCGTGTGGTATAAGGCACAGCTGAGGTGGAAATGCAAGCTTCTTCACATTTTTCTGTGCCGTGAGTGCTTGCGTGCTGCACACAGTAGCACATCGTTTGCATACGTATGTAGATGGACGTGGTACAAAGGAAGCGAGACGCCGAGGGACTGGACAGGCTCTGTGAGTGGCAGTTACATCTGTGGCAGAGACAAGGACCCTCATCCTCTGACCTTTCAGGGACAGTAAGAGTCACCCGCTGCGCAGCAGAGTCTCCACGCAGAAGGAATCTCTTTAGTGGCCGACTGTGGTCACTGTCCTGCCCGACAGACTGAGGAAGTCTTTTGTCCCCCAGGCCATACAGCTCTACAGCGCCACCCAGAGACGCATCCAGGCATGAGCTGCTTCTGTGTTCTCTCTGCATTTCTAATATATATAGTTTTCATATATTACAGACTAAATGTATCTTGCAGAGTATACATTTATGCACATATAATTATATCTCATTTTTCATTTGTTATGTATATTTCATATTTCAAGTATCTACTATTATACTGTGTATATTATATAAGGTTAAATTATTTCTATATATACAGTGTTTTATGTCAGGGTCAGCGCCCGTCTGATCCTGCCCTCTGTGTCCTTTTCCCATTTGGCCAGCAGGTGTCACTGGCCATTCTGTCCTCTTCCCTACTTCCTGCCCTTCGGCCCCAGAGTGCCTAAGTCCCTAGTGTGTTTTCCCTGTTCCCTTCATTGGTACATAGGTCAATGGGTTGAGTGTGCGACTCAGATTCTGTTCCCACGTGAAAGGGTCTTGAGGCCAGTCTCACCTGTGTTTCTGCATTTTTGCCCTCTAGTGTTTATTTCGTATTTTCTCGAGTTTCTCAAGGATCACTGTGATTATTTCTGTGTTTTCTTGTTTCTAGTATTTCCTGGTGGAGTGTCCTCTAGTTCTTACAGTAGATTCTTAGTCTTTAGTGTGTGTTAATTCTTAGGGTTATTGTGTGCACTCATTTCTAATAGACGGATCTGTGTGAAATGTGGGAAGACGGATCTGTGTCTTCCTTGATTGGCTCATTGATTAGGTTACACTTGGTCCTTGTTTTCCCTGGATGTCTGTGTACTTAAATGCCTTCCCTCACTCTGTGCATTAGTCTGCCATTGTAGTGATGATGTAATGTTGCCATGTGCTTTGGACCTTTTACCCCGGTCCTGGTTCTGTTCTGTGTTGGTTATTTTTTTGTAGCTTGTTTTCGTAATAAATTCTGCTACGGTTTTCTGACCCCTTGTGTCCCTTTATTTTGTTGCTCCCAGCGTTCTCTGCTTCCCTTAAATGTCTCTGCTTCCCTTAAATGTCTCTGCCTCCCTTAAATGTCTCTGCCTCCCTTAAATGAAACCTCTTGTTGTTTTAGAGCCACAAGCGGATCATCGCCTTTCTTTTCCTGCCTGCACCCTGCCCCACATCCACAACAGTTTTATATACAGTTCTGTGTTGAATTATACGGATTATACAGTCATGGAAAAATTGAAGAGACCACAGCACAATACTTTGTTTCACTCATTTCTCAATTCATGGGGGTGCGTCTGTGAATAATATATATTTTTTGCAAACTGCAGCCTGGCTCTTCCCTGTTTCTCATCAATGAAGGGCTTCTTCCTTGCTTTATGGGTCTTCAGTCCTGCTTCTAGGAGCCTGATATGAACTGTCCTAGCAGTGCACTTCACACCTGCACTTAATGTTTCCCATACATTTTGAAGGTCACTTGTTGTCATCCTACGATTCATGAGAAACTGTCCGAATATTATGTACTTATTCTATCATAAATATATAATGTACGGTAGCGCCAGTTATTGTCTGTGCATATACTTTGAGCTGTACAGCTCCTTAACCCTCTACATCTGTGTGCTGCATTGTATTAGCGTGTGCTACTCTGTGTACCGTTGTATGTTTTGGAGCCACTGGGGCCTAAGTTTCTTTCGGGATCATCCATCCATCCATCCATCCATCCATCCATCCATCCATCTATCTATCTATTGTGAGAAAGCTGACACGACATGAGGGTAGACGTACCCGTGTGAAATGTGGGAAGACGGAACCGTGTGAAACGTCGGAAAATGGACCTGTGAGAAATGTGGGAAGACAGACTTGTGTGAAACATGAGAAGTTCAGCCCTGTGTGAAAAGTGGGAAAACGGACCCATGTGAAATGTGGGAAGATGGACCCATGTGAAATGCAGGAATAGGATAGGATAAAGTTATAGAAAATGGATGGATAAATGCATGGATGAGTTGTTGCAGACAGACGACTGAAAAAATTCAAACACAGATCACTGCATGGGAGACTGCTATGCAATCTGGGAGGAAATTAAGTTAACCTGTATAATCACCTGCCTAATCTCCCAGAAAACATGATGGCCTTGACCCCTACCCCCATTCAGTGCTTTTCCACTCACCGGTACATAAACGCCTGGAGTGACATGCACAGAATCCCAAGGAGGAAGGAAATGAAATAAAAATAGAAACAGAACAGGCACAGGCTTTTGACCACACCCTGTCACTTGGTTAGGTGGCATCATGCCTAAACCCGGGTCTGAACCACCCTGCTGACTTCGAGCCAGTCGCATAGCAACACTGATTCTGTACAACTTCTTATGAATAAAACTCTGATGTAAATAAAAACATTAACAATGTGAAATTAATCATATAGGCCTACTTAAGCAGAATTCCCTCTGCACTGAACTGATCAAACGACTTAATCCGTATACCACATATTATGCCCAAAAACAACCGACCTACCGGAAAACATAGTTAATATCCATAGGTGGATATTAAAATATGACTCAAAAGTGTCTTACGCAACAGACGCAAGACACTCCGTAGCAGCACACAGTCGGTCATCCATGCGCTCTGATTTATCGTGAGACATAAACCGAGCCTGATAGCTTATTAGATGTGCAGTTTTACATCGTCACTGACACTGGCAGACGCAGTGTCTGCGTGCGTGTAAAAACTCACTGCTGGTTTCCCCCGAGCAGTTTCAGGGTGTGGCCACTGTGTAAAAAAACACGCTTACAGAAACTGGAGACTAACAGCATTTTCTAAAAAAAACATCCAATGCTGAGATTCGGAGGAGGCGAAAGTTTTAGATAGATGCCGCTAAGTTTGTGTTATTTGTTTATTTGTCTAAATATACATTTCGACAGTTATAATCTAACATTGTGTATTATAATCACCAACAATAATAGTAATTATTAAGTTACAACCAGGTTCGCTATGCTACTTGCAAGATTAGAATACAAACAATCGATAAAGGTACTTGATGATAAACATAGCTTTAAAACGTGTCACACATTTTTATTCCATTCACTATTAAACGTATAATAATTATGCCGAACATATTGCACCGGAGCTTAAAAAAAAGCTCCCATCATAATGCTCGATTATAATTGCAACTGAGTTTAAGTGAAAAGACGACATGAGTTCATGAAATCAATATGACCCCCCACCCCCAGACAAAAGGTGTGTCGGAGAAAAAGCGGCTGTGACGTCACATACCTGCCTGAGTTTCAGGAAAAAGGTGGTGGGGGGGGGAAATACACAAAATAATTTCGGGTCGAATACGGAAAGCGCTTGTATTCAGGATAAGGACGCCGTGCGTCTCTTTTCATAGCTATAATATCGGCTTTTGTTTGGGAGTCGATCGATCGTGAAGTTTCGTTATCGGAGCGGATTGCGGAGTGAAAGCCGGAGCTGCTGCTTGTTCCCCGATAAGTCGTGTTTGCGGGTAAGGTGGCGTGAAAGCGCCGTGGATCTTCTGTCTGGAAACATGAGCAGAAATCGCAAAAAAGTGAAGACTGTATTTGTAACTAGCAGATTATTCTTCATCTTTGAGATTAATGACAGTGTTGAACTTCCATCTGTTTTGTTGTGTTGGGAAGGTGAACGCAAACTGAAGTTTACATAGTTTCAGAGAAGGGTAAAAGGCAGTAGTTTTCCAAATTATTATTCAAGCTATTGGCTCACAAAGGTTATACTAAGTACTTTGTGTCCTTTATATGTGCCGCGTGCGGAATGTAACTTTTTAACATGCTTGTCAGATATAAATATATATACATTTATTTATTTATTTTTTGCATTAAAAATTAGCCCTCATTGCTTTTGGGAAGAGCTGAGCTGCGAAAACAACCAAAGAATCTCCAACAGGCAGCACGATTATCGAAAGTTAAAGTATAAAATCTGCTGGAATTACTTTTTTTTTTTTACTTATGGAGGGGTATTTTAAAGATTCAGAGCGGTAGTTTCACTGTGTTGTAGTTCTGTTAAAATACAGCAACACCATTTAACCCGGCGTGTACAGCCTGGATTAGTAGTGCGGCCTAAAATCAGGAAACGTTGTTTTACAAGTATTGCAGACCACGAGGAAAAGATATAATAAAATTGCCCAAATGGCCAGAAACGAATAGCCTTTTGCTCAGTTTTAATAACTTTAGCTCAAGCTGCATCCAAACCTACCGTCGGTAATTGATTACATTCAATTGTACTCCAAAACATTACGTCACTCTGTTCTGATTATTTTCTTTTTTTAGCACCCTATAAAAAGGTCATAACAAAGGACATAACTATTGATGCGGAGATGAAAAGCAATTTAAGTTTGGTAGCGAAAAGCCAAAAAAGATTGATATTAGCGGGCATTTCCGGCAGAGGTGATTACAGCCATGCACTTAAACTGCGGCCTATTGTTGACTTGATTGTATGCCATTGATATTCCCAACTATAATATATATATATATATGTGTGTGTGTGTGTATATGTGTGTGTATATATATATATATATATATAAAATATTAGGCGCGGCAGCATGCCTAGTGTTTACGGACATTGCATATTATGATGCAGGTTTGCCAACTTTGGTCACCTGGCTGGAGAGAGATTTTCAAGTCCAAACAAATTTATGTAACAGTTTTATGACCTTGTAAATAGTCTGTAGGGTTTGCAAACTAGCCCAATAGCTAATTTAAGGTTTATAATGGAATAATATAGATTTCCTGTAGGAGTTCTTGCGTGTGCATGAGTCACGCCAGCTGCGTGAGCGCTGGCAAAACTGATTAAGAAAGGTGTCCTTAACTGTAATGCCCCCTACTGCCCAGTTCGAGCAATAGACACTTAATGGCCATTTAACTACGTATCAGGAACTGAAACTTCCTCTGCATGTGTACTGGCAGGGATTAGATTGGAACATGGCGGAACTGGGATAAAAAATGGGCCCGGGGCTTTGGGGTCCCCCAAGATGAACTTTGCTGGCCCACTGGGAAAATGCCGGTATGCCGGCTGCCCCGTGCAGCCCTGGGCTGCATTTCCCAAAAGCACGGTAGCCAACTACGTCAGCAACTTGCACAGTTGGAATCATACAACCGAATAGCTTCTTTGGGAGCCATTTGTAACTTCTGGGTGTATTATGTATTTTGGCCACTGGGGGGTGTATTGCACAGGGTGGTTTGATCACGTGAGGATAGGTGGCTACGTGGTCACGTTAAGAATAGGTGGGTATTGATAGGTGTTTTCATTTTTATATGAACCGCAGATTTGGAATAAAGAGGATCCCAACTGCAGAGATCGCCGGGACATTGTATATTTATAGCTACACGTTGAGCGCACTTGGCCATCCATTCTGAGGCATCCAGGAAAGCCTCCACAGGTTCAACTGTGTAAGTTACTAACAGTAGCTATTGGGAAATGCACCCCTGTTTAGGACATTGCCTGCCTGATAAGGAGGATACCTTCGTGCCTCCTGGTGTGTGAGTCTGAGCGTTGATCCGTAGGCCGAAGCCATTAGCCTGACCGTACCAGGGTGCCGATGTAATCGATTATCTTGTTGGCCTGTCTGCTGGTGTGTCGGTCGTGTGACGTCGTTGGAGTCCTGCTACTCAGACCTGCGGTGCGTCCCCCAGGTCGATGGCGGTTCACCCCCGGCGTGTGCGACTCAAGCCCTGGCTAGTAGCCCAGGTGAACCTGGGGCTGTACCCGGGCCTGGTGTGGCTGGACCGTGAGGCGAAGAGATTCCAGATCCCGTGGAGGCATGCTACGCGCCACTCCCCCCAGCAGGAGGAGGAGAACACCATCTTCAAGGTACGTGGAGGAGGGGGGGGGGGGAATCAAAGCCAGCTATGACCGCCTAATTACACCGGGTGCTCAGCTGCCCTTTTTGGGCTGCTGTGTAAAACTGATAACCCAGTAGACCTTGTTACATGTGGCCTAGTTGTTTATTGTTATTCTTGTGACACAGTAGTACTCTGTTTAGGGCATTGTGTAGGTGTCACATAGTTAATTATTGATAATTCTAATTGAACTACCTTCCAGAGTTGTAATGAACACTAGCAGTCAATGCACAACTTAGGGTCTGTTATGTTTAACATGTTGGTGGTACTTAATGGTTGGTAAACAGATTAACCGGTTCAGTCTTTCACGGATAAGTAATTTTTTGCTGCTTTCAGGACAGTATCACCCTAGTTTTATACAACAGATAGATTGACCTGTATGAAAGGGTTCACTTTGAATGTAAGAAATATCATAATTTGCAATATGTGTTTTATTTTATTGAAGGGACAGGTTTGCATTTACAGTTGTAAAAAATTGCCTTTCCTTTTCCCAAATATTTTAATAGATCATTAGATTTTAGAAAAGAGATCATAAACTAGCTAATTTGAAAGACTTTTCACTTTATCCAAAAACTATTGCATTATATTCCAAGGCTGCAAAGACCTAAATAAAAGCCCAAATAGTCAGATCACATACAGATTGTATTGCATACACATGTAGAATATTACATGCTTCTCTTTGGGACGGCATGCATTTTGTTAGGACAAGTTGGTGATAACTATGCATTTTAATCTGGGCTAATTTAACATTTAAAAACAAACCTATACATAAACTAATTTTTTTTTTTAAGTGCCCCCAGAATTTTGTAAATGCCCCTGATATTGATTTCAGGAATTCATGTCAACAGTGGGGGGAGGACTTGCTTCCCAAGTTTTTTTAAATATTTCCTGAGCGCCCCCCCGCCCCCCCCCCCCTGCTGTTGCAGGCCTGGGCTGTGGAAACAGGGAAGTTCCGGGAAGGTGTGGACGAGCCAGACCCTGCTAAGTGGAAGGCCCAGCTCCGGTGTGCCCTCAACAAGAGCCGCGAGTTCCAGCTGGTGTACGACGGCACCAAGGAGGTGCCCATGAACCCACTGAAGGTCTACGACGTGTGCGACATCCCCCAGCCAATCAGCAACCCAGGTTTCTCACCATCTGTTAATTCGGTGACCCGTTAAATCGATCAGCGTGCCTCTCAACTGGTTACTCTTCAGTCTTGGTTTACGTTGAAGTTATTTCGGCAGGTGGACGGAGGCTTTACTTTTAATGTGTTCACAGGCTCGACAAGCTCGACCCCAGCAGATGACGATGATGAAGACGGTGCGGACACTCCTGATTCACCCCTTCCACCGTACCCAAGCAATGGTGAGCGTAACTCCATTGTCTCTCTCTGTTTTCGGCAACTGTGGAGGTAGAGATGCCTTGTTTGGGTTCGTTTGTCTGCCACGTGCGCATGCAGCTTCCCGTAAGTCGTATGCGGAACTGCTGCCCGTGACACAGTTAATCTACACTGAGACTATGGCAGCACTGTATGGACCGTGCGCTAATTCGGGATTTGAACACAATGCCTGTGAGTTAATTTAACAGAAGTTAAAAATGGAAATTCACGCATATGTGAACAAACTAAAGACTGGTGCTTTCTAGGTCCTCAATTGCCTGGGGCAGGAGGGTGTAATTTGAAGGGAAGATCCATGCCTCATCTTGTAGCGAGCGAGGCATATAGCTTATGTTAGTACTCTCTCGCTAGGTTATAAGTGGCCATATACGTAAAACGAAACAAAACGAAATCGAACAATTTGGCGTGGACAAATAGTCGCATACTTAAATCGAGGCCACTATGTGGTGCCGCAACCATAGAGGGCGTGGAATGTTTTCACTAGAGCAGACCCACATTCAGAGCGCAAATAAACATATTGTCGCAAGTGTATGACTCATTTTAATTAAGGAGATGGCTGCTGTTTTAAAATGGAAGCTGTTCTCTTCATTAACAGCCACTAATACTAGCAGCTGCACAGACAGGGAATCCAACGTATTAAACGGCACTCACAGTTATGCACTAACGAACACTATTCCACTGCAGTCATTACACAGTTGTATCGTATACAATTAACAAAATGACACTAATGCACATACTAGTTTGCAAAATTTAAATACGGTGCAAAGGCTGCTGGCAACTGCGTGATTGATGCTGCTGACCCACCCTGCAGCGCCGCGTATGCCGGGGAATCGTGGACAGTGGGTGGGATCGCAGCGAACTAAAACGGAATGGTGTGCACCTCCGTGAATACCGCTCATATGACGGCGTGTTGCCAAAACGACGCTGATTCCCTCAGTTTCGTCTGCAGTATGCGGCCGCCCTCCGGGGAACGGGGGTGCGTGTGCTGAGGCGTGTGTTTATCTCCAGGCGCAGACCTCTCCCCTGCCTGGTCATCTCCGAGCTGCCCCCCCCCGGCCGAAACATGGCCTCCTAAAGAGGAGCCTGTGGACATGGAAGTGCATGCTCCTCCCTTGCCTGAGTCCCTGTTTACTTCCCCAGAGATGTGGATCAGCTCCCTGCCCAGTGAGTGATTGACTGTGTTGGGGGTGGATTCTCAGAATTGACATGTTTGCTGTCGGAACATAATTGACGATGAATGAACGAACAAATGTTTGGTAATTCGAACAAATGAATGAATGTTATAGCCTCTAACGTGTGTCCGTCTGTGCTGCAGTGACAGACCTGGAGGTGCAGTTCCAGTACCGAGGCAGGGAGGTGTGCCCGGCCATGACGGTCAGTAACCCCCACGGCTGCCGGCTTTACTACGGGGACCTGGGCCCCATGGTCAACCAGGAGGAGCTGTTCGGCCCGGTGAACCTGGAGCAGCTGCGCTTCCCCAGCACCGAGCACATCGTCAACGACAAACAGCGGCTCTTCACCAACCGTCTGCTCGACGTCATGGACCGCGGTCTGATCCTGGAGGTCAGCGGGCACGACATCTATGCCATGCGCCTCTGCCAGTGCAAGGTGTACTGGTCCGGGCCGTGCGCGCCCAACCCCACCGCCCCCAACCTGATCGAGCGCCAGAGGAGGGTCAAGCTCTTCTCCTTGGAATCCTTTCTTAGTGGTGAGTGAGGTGTTCTGACAATGTAGTTTGAGGGCCGGTCTACTAACGATGTAACGTGAACTATGTGGGTGTGTCTGCTGGCCCGTAGGTGTGATTACCCACCAGAAAGGGCAGTCGGAGCGCACCCCACAGTTCGAGATCCAGCTCTGTTTCGGAGAGGAGTGGCCAGACGGGAGACCTTTGGAGAGGAAGCTCATCATGGTGCAGGTGTGTCGTCGTGGAAACATTGTCTTGTGCGCTGTCGCTTTGACCATTCTCCCCGTCGGCCGGCGTACGCCGTCGTCGAACGGATGGTGCATTTGCCGTTGCCTTGACCATCGCAATCTTCCGGTCCTCCAGGTGGTCCCAGTGGTGGCGCGCATGATCACGGAGATGTTCACGGGCGATGGCACGCGCTCATTCGACAGCAGTAGTGTGAGGCTCCAGATCTCCGTGCCCGACATCAAGGATAACATCGTAGCTCACCTGAAGCAGCTCTACCACCTACTTCAGACTCACCAGACCCCCGAGGGCGGCTGGTTGGGGACACCTCCCATGCAGCCCCAGTGAGGATTTCATCCCCACCCCCACAACAACACCTCTGAAGAATGATAGCAGTCTCTCCCAGTCCGGTCCTTGGGAACCCACAGACAGGCCACGTTTTCCTCTCTCCCAGCTCACGGTAGACTGTGGACTGTCTGGCAGAGAGCTGGGAGGGAGCAGAAACGCGGACGGTCCTCATAGACCGGGTTGGGAAACACTGGTAATAGTGTAGCTCAGCCTTTCTCCTCTAACTTGAGTCACATGACACCTGAAGTGCCCTGTTAGTCTCTGAGGTCCCCCCAGGGCTCTTAGTGTTTCCATCTTGCTTATTTTATGATGTTCTGTGTTAATTTTCCAGAAACTTCTGGCTAAAGTGTATTCTGCTTCTCAAATTATAGCCATTTTTCTAAGGGTGACATTAATCATAAAAATTTTTATGTATTTAGATTTGATGATCAGGCACTTAACTGTAGTTTTGGGAGAATTACACTCATACTTGTGGTTAGAGGTCCCTTCATGCCCG
>JABFEB020000124.1:19519596-19531574 GCA_019775895.2 Stomatorhinus ivindoensis | reverse complement strand
AGAGGTCCCTTCAGGCCCGCCCCCCCCCCCAAAATTAAGAGCTGTTCTGTGCATTTAACCAGTATGTCATAATCCTTTGTAATCCCTGTGAATCTGTGAGTGAGACCCTGAGCCGGGATTTTAATGCTTGTAGTGCTGTTTCGTGGTGATTCTTGAGCACAGGATCGACTAACCTCTGTGAGAATGTTGTTGTGCAACGTAAGGAAACATCTGTTTAAAAGTGAGACTACCAGCAGTAGTAATGCAGTGGTCAATGTGTCTGGACTAGGAAGTGAACTGAGGCAATTGGAAAGTGCTGTTACCTGTGCTGGAAATGTAGACTTCAGATGATTGCATGCAGGAAATATGTTTAAGATGCATTTTTTGATATTACTGCTGTAGTAGAGATTAATAGTCCGAGGCTGTGTTTTAAATGTCTAGGTTTTTGTGTAGAAATATGCTTTCTCCTTATAAAATGGAATGTATTTAGAGACATGTTTTTTTTTTATTTTGGCATGTATATAATTTTTGTTCTCCCCAGGAGGTTGTATTAATTGGCCTGTTCAGTGAACGTTCTCCTCTGAAACCCTGCATTCCAGGCAGATGCCGGCACTGAGTATTAGTGATAGAAATTCGTAATTGCAGTCGTTGGCTTTTTTCTTTTATTAAAAACGTGCATTTGTGATATGAACATATTCAGTCTGACAGTTATACAGATTTACAGCACGGGTAAATGCTTCTAACAAAGCAGCACGTTTACTAAATTTACGGCATAGATATTAAACGTGCAGCCGTTCTATGCCATTCTGTGTGACCGTGTGATGTTCTGCTGAAGTGACACTAGAGGGCTGTATGGAGCAGGACTGAATGACTTTTGTAGGCCTTTTCCACCGTGTGACCTTGTGGATCTTGCGCAGAACACTAATGTTGCATCCTAACTCTTACTCTAAACAGTTTCTGGCTTCCAACTAAGGAGATAGACAGCTTATAAATATTAGTGAGATCTTCACAAAAATAAATCCTTATTTTGACTAAACAGAATCATTGTTGGAGTGATGTTTATCCCAAAAATCAGGCTCATGCTGTGTGATACTTCCTTCACAGACCTGGTTTTAGCTTTGACCAGCCGCCATGAGCCGTATGCGCCCTGGGCTGCAGTGTCATTTCATACATGCACCTCACCTCACCCTGTCTGTTCTCGGTACCTTTACTGCTTTAGTTATCGCCGTTTTCATCGTATGGTTTCACTCTAATAGCTGGTCTGTATCACTGCCACCTGCCTCCTGGTTTAAGGGTTTTTAAAATTCCCTCTTAATTGCCAAAGTTCCTCGCCTCTGAAAACATGGAGTGCCGTATTTTTCCCCCCCCCAACAGAGATATTTCTCGACATATACATCTCGTTCTCATCTTTTCTACATTTTGAGAGTTCCTTCAACGGTAATAACATGCAGTAGATTAGAAAAACTCTGTCTGTATGACAATGGGGCTTCATAAGGTATGTCATGCACCAAAATAAAAAGCTGTACTGTCTAGTAGAGAGCACATTACATACAAAGAACACTTCAACACCAGTCAACCTATGGACCTTGGAAAGAAAGCTGCAGACTCTATAACAAAAATTAAGCCCCCAGATGGAGCAGTGGAACTGAAATTAATCTGCATGTGGTGATTGGTGATGTGACTGTATTGCAATGATTTTAATATTAGATCAACGACAGAGCTGGCAGTATGAGCACACTGCTGGTCCCAGGTCAGTAGGATGTGGCTGTATCTCCTGCGGCAAGTCGGCCCACAGCTGTTGTAATTGGGTGTCGAGACCCTGCAGATTAGCACTGGGTCTGAGTTGACGTCTGAGCTGATTCCACACATGTTCAATTGGGGACGATCAGGGGACCTGGCTGGTCACAGGAGGACCTCAGCATGTCACAGGCAGTCTATAGACTGCGGTGGGTGGACGGGTGTCGTCTCAAGAGGGGTAAGATGTGGATGCAGGACGTCACTGACGTGGTGCTGTGCTATCAGGGTCCCCTGTGACCACCAGACTTTCACCATCTATTTGAGGATGGTGCACTTTGTCGCAGATTGCCCTCTCACCAGAGGAAAATGAAAGTGCACGCTGATTCCTGGCGTGGAGGTTGCATATCTGTTTTTAAAGAAGGCGACGGTGCGCATCTGGAAGCCTGCTTAGGTTCCCACGGAGCGTCCACGATATTCAAAGCCGCTGGAGATCAAAACGAATGTTGGCCCTTGCACTTGCTATTGGCTGACGGCAAGAAGTTGGTATGCATCCAGGTTAGTCAAATGCTATGAACCTGTTTCGCCTGAGGTATCCAAGAGTGGGTCAAGCAAGGGACAAAGCCATCGCCTTCCGGCTTCTGAGCAGGTTCCTTCCGACTTGGGCCCTACGACCCACCCTGCTTGTGTGAGACGTCGTCCGAGCTGACTTAAAGGTTATGTAAAGGAGTAGAAAGGGACCGCCACAGTATGATAAATGAGAAGCCAATTTGGCCAAAATTGCATACTTCACTTGCACATGCATATATATACGCACACACATACATGCATACCGTTATTCATATACTTGAATACTTCACTTACACATGCATATATACTGGTGCAAAGCAGTTGCACATAATGTACATAAAGTATGTGTGCATCTGTGAATACAAGTAAGTATCCATGTGAGAGCGATAAGTATTTATGAGTGTTTGAGCAATACATGAGTATTGTAATGTGGGAATCTGGTGGGCAGCGCCCTGTAAACAGTCCTCTGTAGTCACTTGTGGTGTATGTAAACGTGCTGTGTTGTTATGTCACGTAAAGTGTTGAATGATTATTATTGTACATAGTGTGTCGGTGGGTGTGTGCCAGTGCATTGTCAGTACAAGCAGTGCGAGTGCAATAAACGCCACCTAGTGGTTGAAACCATTTGCAATGGCTGTTGCATACAGACAATTCGCATCCAAGTTTTATTTTCTGAAAGTACAGACCTTTATATGTGTAATGTATAGATTCATCCTTCACAGAATCCAATTAATATATCACAGAGAGATTTTGGCTTTGGTAACATTGTACAGTTACTGAATTTGGTGGTCATCACACCAAATGGGGTTAACGAGGGGTGCGTGGCACAGGAGGACCGGCACGATCGTGGTGTGACAGTGTTACACATACTTCGTTTTAATGTGTCAACAGAGTCAGAGACCTCACACTTTTCATTTGGAAAACAACTAATTTATCTTTTTATTATTATTTCTGAAAATATGTATCTGAAGAGCCCATACGTGTGACTAAGTGTGCAGTTTGGGACAATTTACAAGTATTTCAGTAACTACATGAAGTGACCGAATTACTCGGTAATAACTCAGTTACTACTGAAGTACAAGTCATGAACAAATGTGTTACTCATTACTTCAGTTGTTCATAAAGGTTTATCATAAAAGTTAATATTATGGCACCCTTTGACCGTCATACTCTCATCAGATACAGTCAGTCCTTTCAGGAGAAAAGAAATGCTTGCAAAAAACAGTATTGAGCCATAATCTAATCATTTTGCTTACATGTTTCCCCTTTAGATTTCATGTGGAATAGGAGTTGCCATTAATTTGGTTGAACTAGTAGATGCGTCACTGGATCTGGCAAAAAAACGCCCCCCTGAAGCGAGTACACAGCTGAGAGAGATGGCAAAGACAATCTGTGGAAATGTTTGGGAAATATGGAGCGTGCTGGACTCCTTTCGATAAACATCATTCCCAAATTCCACCCATCCATTTATACTCCAGCTGCTTCCCACATACAGGATTGCTGGGTACTTTCTGAAAAAGTTGCTTTGAGCGGTGATGCCGAATTATTTGATGTTTATCGGACAGTTATAGGCTAGTTTGTGGGTATACCTTCATAAAATGTTTAGGTTCAAGGTTGTAAACACAATGTCTTGAAGACTAATATGTTTATAACAGAAGTAGAAGGAGATTTGGCATAACGGTGCCATGAGATGCAAAACAGATGCAGAACCTGTTAAGTATCTTTTGCACTTTCGTTTACGACAGTCATTTGTTAGCAACAGTGCACACTTTATCCACAAGGTAACTGTTGTAGTCGCATTTATTTACACAGTAGCTGCACGATTGTACCGAACTGAAATTTTGTTATTAATTTTTAATTAATATTATATTTATGAACTTTAGTGCCTGACATGACTGGTCCCCAGGACAAATAAGTTTGAGAAATGCTGATTTATTGCATGTTTTATGATTACTGTTCTTGTTTAACAAATACAGGTGAAATATGTAACAGCGTTTCACAATGTTGTATGCCTTGTCTGTAGCCAGTGTACAGTTTAGAAAGGGATGGCTTTTCCAGGAGATACATACAATATAGTGTTACATGGTTGCTTCCGGCTTACACTGTTTCATTTGTATTTGTTCAAATAAAAAAGTACGTATAGAAAATCTGTTTGCCTCATTTTTCGCCCAGCAGTGTAGTATTTTAATGCGTATCTCAGTTTCATTCATCCATCAAAAAACAGGACTCCTGCAACATCCTTCCAGTACTGCAGGGGGCAGAAATACACCAGTCCGAGTTATATTGTCCCTTGAAGGGAACGCGGGTCTCGCGATATTACGGGGCGAGATTTCTCCGCCATCGTGTAGCTAGTGCCCGCTGCAGAAGGACACGGCGAAGGATCAGTAGGAGCTCGGCATTTGTGTCTGTGGTGGCCGTTTTCGCACTAGACATGTTGTCTAGACTGGTGTTTCTTCCAGGTAAGCCCAGTAGCGAGTAACGCGGTGGCCCGTGGAGCATATTTTTAAATAGTTTCCATTGTACTGGAGTATTTCTGAAGGGTAACCTGGCAGGCCTTGAAGAAACGTAAACCTGCCGGCATTCATACTTCCATGACGGAAGGTGGTTTTATATATGGCTTATATATGGTTTATATCTTTCTGATGTTATAAGTATAGCATTTAAGTTAAAGATGAGGGGGAATGTTGGATCCTGACAGTAGCGCATGTGGTCTTGCTAATATAACCGTTAGCATTCAGTTATTAGTATTAGTTCCAGGTCTGTGTACTCCTAAGATATTAAACTGCATAATACAGATGAGGTCTGGCCTGTTGCACGTTTTAAATTCGGGGTGCAGGGATCTGCTAGGGTCTGTTGAATAGTACGCCTCTTCTGTTTGGCCTTGCGCGCTGCTTAGGTGGAATAAGGCAGCCAGTACGGAGGTTCTTTAAGAAGCGGTGGAATTGATGTTTTCTGTCTTTTTCTTATAGCATCTGCTCTGAAAAGCAGCGGGTCTCTTGGCGCAGGGTAAGTGTCACTTGACCTCTGTGAACGTCCGTCCCCACGGACCCAGATTCTCGCGCAACAATTGCATTTGGATGGGTTCAGATATAAATTTAGATGTGCCTGTAGGTAACTGTCAGCATGGAGAAGGCAGTGAAAAATAAAGGATGTTAATGTCCATATGCGCCACAGATTGCTCTCAGATCTATAGAGTACTATTGCTATCAGCATGTTATATTAGAAATAACTGTAGTATATGCACATCTGGTTCTGTTACTGCTGTTGGCCTAAGTCAGTGTTCTCAAACTCAAGTCCTGGGGGGGCAGCTACACAGGGCTCCGGCCCACCAGGACTGGAGTTTGAGACCCCTGGCCTAAGTGGCCGATTGGCATGGGTTTGCAGTGCAGGCTGGTTGTTCCAAAGAGATATGTTTTTTTTACCATCATTCTATCACTTTTCCTTTCCCCAGCTTGGTCCAGGCCAGCCGCTACCTCCACACGTCCCCTCAGACCCAAGCCCCCGTGCCACCTCTACCTGAGAAGTCGGGGAAGGTCCGCCATGGCTTCATCCCCGAGGAGTTTTTCCAGTTCCTGTACCCCAAGACGGGGGTTACCGGTCGGTAGCGCTTACTGAGCTTGGCTTTAGTTTAGCTTAAATCCCGTTCATGTTACACACTTGTTGTGAGAGCCGACATGACAGCATATATAACAGGAATAATCCACTACTAAAGTTCCCTTTTTCAGTTACGTTTGTGTGTCTGTGTCAGACAATTCCAGTATAACTGTGACGGCCGTAATGCTTTGAGTATAACTGTTTTAGTATCAGTAGCATTGAAGGCTCTTATTTTGACACCCTTAGGAAACTCCTAATGCATGCTTATGGATGTCTGTTAGGTTTCTGTTTTTTAAACTGTCTGAGTTTGATTTCGCAATGCGTTTGTTTGACTGTATAGAATTAATTATACGTGAAAGGCGTCAACTATAGTTTTGACTCCCAGCTTATTTGATTTGGGTAAAAAAAAAAAAACAATCGTATATAAATCAACCGTACATAGACAAATCCCCCTAACTGTCAGAAGTATGCAGTGGTAAAGCAGAATGGGCTGCAGTGTGTGCAACATTTTTATTTTTTCTTTTCCTTTTCTCTAAATCATTCAGTGCATAATTCTTAGTTTCTCCAGTTCAGTAATCATGTTACTCAAGCATTTCTGCAGTTTAAATTCCCTTTAAGGGTTAGAAGTTTTGCTTTTCTTTTCTATTTTGCTACAATATTGTGGTCACAGCGGCTCCAGTAAGCACTCTCTGTCTTGTTTGTATGAACCTCCATAGGCTGTGGGAATGAAATTGTGTGTCAGACACTTTTTTTTCTCATTCATTAGTGTATTGTAGGTAGTAGACCAGGGTTTGATGGCCCAGTCAGTTTAGCACTGGCGAGCTGCCCTCTTATTCTCTGAAACCTCTTCCACAGGACCGTATGTGTTGGGCACCGGCCTGACGCTTTACATGCTGTCCAAGGAGATCTACGTCATCAACCACGAGACCTTCGCCGCCCTCTCTGTCGGTGCCGTCCTCATCTATGCCATCAAGAAGTTTGGTCCGGGCATCGCTGCGTTTGCCGACAAGCTGAACGATGTAAGCTGGCTAGTTGCCCTCGAATGGTTGGCGTGCGGCGAGTTGGCAGCATAGAACAGTCACCGAGTCTGTCCTTCAGGTCTCGTCTTCTGGTGTATTATGGAAGACCCTGACCTTTGACCCCTCGCTCTGCGCTTGCAGGAAAAGGCCGCCAAGGTGCAGGAGGTGAAAGATGTGGCCATCAAGAGCCTGACCCAAGCCATCGACGACGAGAAGAAGGAGCAGTGGAGAGCGGAGGGGAGGAATATGCTGTTTGACGCAAAGCGGGTGAGGGACAGGAGGAAGCGTGTGCAGCTGATCTACAACATGAACGATCAGCCGGGTGAACGATTTGGAACAGTCGCCGTGGTTCTGTGATCGTCAGTCGGCTTTGACTTTCTTGCTCACAGAACAACGTGGCCATGCTGCTGGAGACCAACTACAGGGAGCGGTTGCACATGGTGACCAACGAGGTAAAGAAGAGGCTGGACTACCAGATCCAGCTGCAGAACCTGCACCAGCGCCTGGAGCGTGAGCACATGGTGGACTGGGTGGAGAAGAACGTGGTGAAGAGCATTACGCCTCAGCAGGTACCACCTTTAGGTCTCGCCTCAGCATGGCTGTGATTGGCACAGCCTTTTGGCAGAAACCAGCTCTTTTCTTGTTAGGCCACCAGAGGGCAGCGGTGTGTAGAAAATAGTTTTGAAAACCATAGATGCAAAATTCATAGCTTTTATTGTCATTGAGGTACACTGCGAGATTTGTATCACTATGACCAAGCCAATGCTATGGCTTTTTTTTGTGTTTGTCATATTTGTCAGCTTCGGTAACCTATTGTTTTCAGTTTAAGGCAATCAAAATTGATCATTTTCACATGCTATCTGGTCCTGAACTAATTTCTCTGATTTTAAGTTCTAATATTTTTATAGCTAAATACCATTACAGTACAAGTTTAGGGCAGAGTGTGGCTCAGTGGGCTAAGCCTCAGTTCTGGTGATCAGAAGGCCACCGGTTTAAGCCTGGCTTCAGCCAGGTCTGTGGGCCCTCGAGCAAGGCCCTTAACCCCCAACTCCATGGCCACTGCTGTAGGTCGCTGCTCTTCTCGCAGGCTTCCTCTCACCTACGTCTGTCTTATGGAGAGCAACACTGGGTAGACAGAAAGATTTCCCCCACGGGGAACAAAGAGACTGTTTTATTATTATTGTTTGATATTGAATTCTCTTCAGTTGGTCAAACTAACTACACTGTTTGTAAATCTAATCTAAATCAACTGGTATAACGCGGAAGTCAGAATTAATAATCAGAGTAAGGGTGAAAATTGCCGGTCTTAGCTGATATCTGACTTCCTTTGTGCTGCAGGAGAAGGAGAGCATGGCAAAGTGCATCGCAGATCTGAAGCTTCTGGCCAAGAACACGCAAGCGAAGGCTTCTCTGTAATCGGTCACCTACCACCTCCCGTGACGTCGTGGCTGCTGCCGCTCTTATAAATAAAGTTTTTCCTCCTGATCCCTCCTGAACTCTGATTGAGGTTTGAGTGTCGTTTTGTCGGTTTAAATAAAATATTCTCTTGTGTGTTTGTGGTCCATACGGCGGTCATTCTGTTCTGGAGTGCATCCCGATAGTCTGCGTGTTTGCCTCAAACACCACAAAGAAATGCTGAAATTTCTGCTGATAGCATTATGGAATGTAAGAGAAGGAAATGGCGCACATTATCTTTTCAGAACAAGTCTGTAGGTTTCCTCTCATGTAATAAACTCATTACACTGATACTGCTTGTTCATTTGCGTACGTCAGGGGTAGGGAGTCTTGATCCAGGAGTGCTGGTAATCAGCAGGTTTTCTATCCTACCTGAGATCAGATGGGATTCATCAGAGACCTGGTAGGATGGAAAACTCGCTTGATCTTATCTCTCTCGCAAAGTAAAAGAATATTTTTTCTGCAAAATTGAGTTTTTTCCCACCCAGCATACAGCTACTAACCCCACTCCCCCCTTAGGTGAGGTACAAGACTAGCATGATGCAGGTAGATGGGTAATCTTGTGTTGTGCCTTTTAGGGCATACTGTCTGTAATTCATGCTATGGTAAACTGCCCTGGTAGTTTGTATGGCTAGCTGTAGTTATCGTGTTTAGGTTCGCTATGTAGTTCCTTTGCGGTGACACGAAATGGATTATTGTTACAGCGCAGATTATTACAGTATTTCTTTATGCTTAGTATGCTGTGGTTTAATCTGAAGACAGGCCTAATTTAAGTGCCCAGCTTTAAAAGTAAAAAAAAATATATATATATTCTGTTGGCTTCCAGAATGTGAACTATGAGGCAATGGGCCCAGAGTGTCTTGTTGCGTGCTGGGATAGTGTCAGGCCTGCAGGTAAAATCAGCAATGGACTTTACCCAAGTAAGCCAAAGCAGGAAGTAGGTGATACACCTTCGCCCTTTGAGTGTGCCGTGCACCTTGGGTTCAGTGTGGGACGACAGAGCTTGGCTTTGAGGACAAAACACGCCGAGAGGTGAGCTTAGGTAAGTACCCCCCAGTCCGCAGGAGAACATGTTTTACATTTATCAGCGATTTATTTTTATAATAAATGTTAAAGTGCATCTGGAACTTGTTCATATGTATATTTTCCTTGAGTCTAGATAACTATTTTGAAATAATATTATAGATTATAGATATGTATGCATTTTAATTGCCTGAGATGAAAATGTGATGCAACAGAGTGACTTGGCTACTTTATAATTATTTAGAAACGACCTGAAAGTGAGAATGAGTGATTTTTTTTAAGATTCTGTCATCATATATCCATAATATAGGAGCAGCAGTTGGTAGGGAATTGAGGAATTGTTGCATTAAAGAAAACCTCTGACAAATGGACAAATGCCAATTCTCCAGTCCTTTTGAGTATGAAGATACTGTGTGTTGCCTAGGTAACAATGCTCACAGTATCAATATGGTCTACATGCTCTGTTGATACATCAATTGAGGAGGGAGAGACTATCATTCAATAATTTTCAGTTTGACCGTAAGAATGCCCTTGACCTTTACGTACTACATTCAACACGAATGTATTAAATGAAGAGCTAAAGTTTGGGTAATAATTGCAAACTCGTGGGTGAATGCAGATGTTCTGCATGAGTTAGCAGTGTTTCCAGGCAGCACTTGTTGTGTCCACTGGTTGGGTCTATAAGTCTCGTACACACTCCCTAAAAAATTGTTTTGGGACAGTAAGACACATTTACTATGTGTGTGTGTGTGAGAGAGCTTCTTTCTGCTTTTTTTCTGTAACGGAAATGAGTTACAGTTTGTTTTTACCATGCGTGGTATTGGGTAATATAATAGAGCATATAAAACTTAATGGATTATTAACAAGCCTCTTCCTTGGTAGTGATGACTAACTTGTCTGCTGTTTTCCACCACAGCTGGGTCGCCTGCATGCTGGATTACATTAAACTGCAACAGTACTACCCTCTTAGACTCCGTAACTCAAGCTAACAATTAAAAATAAAATAATGCAAATTCAAAACCTGATACGTTTTAGCAAGCACAGGGAGTGTGTGTTCTGCGAGCCTGGTGAAGGTGCTTATGCACTGGAAGGATTAATGGTGTGGACAGATGAACCCTAATTACCGAAGGAAGACACTTCAGATGAGTGATTTGGGGGTGACGTTAGGCCTGGATAACCCACCCAAAGGCTGGCCAAATGCCCCCCCCCAGAGAATTCTAGGACCTATAATCAGTTCGGTGTAATCTTAGGTACCTTGAGAAATGAAGCATGTTATAGATGTTCCAGTGTGCTATTCTACCATGGTGGGACACAGGAAATGCATGTCAGAGGGTTTACTGACATGTAGCATGTTTTGCTTCGCGTCGTGCGTAAGGTACGTGGTAGACGGTCAGGAAGCCAGGATGGACAGGGACGGCTTCCGTTACGACGAGCCGAGATTCCATGATGCCTTGCTGCAAGACAGGTATGTCTAATGCGGTGGCAGGTTTAGGGGGAATCACAGAGAGACCTTATTCTGCATGCTGTACAAGAATGTCTTATCCAATGGTCAGGAAATTTCACAATAAGAGTTTAATATGCCTTATCCATTGGTCAGGAAATTTCACAATAAGAGTTTAATATACCCCCATATACTCCTAAACTTAAGTATTCCTACATGCATTCCATTACATTGTGTCATGCAGTCTTATACACTCCTATCTTCTTTCCCATGTACTCCGTTATATACTGATATATATAGTCTGATATATTCATATGTATTCAGTCTTACATAATCCCTCCCAAAAACACTCCTACTTATTAGTGTTGTTTTATACACTTCCTTATTCTCCCAAAGGGACTTTCCTCTGTCTCCTCTTCATCTGCTGACCTCTGGAGTATCTTTCTTTCAGCAAAATTCCCCTGGGGGAGCCATCTTCACAGAATTCCATCTCCACTCGGCCCCGTGGCAAATTCATCTACAGTGAGTACCAGCCTTAAGCACCCCATAACTGAGTACTGGTTATACCAGGGCCATGAGTTCTGACCTTGATTAGTCCCTAATTGTTAGAAAGGCTCTTTTGACTTTAAGGAACACTGGTGTTTGCAAAGGACTGTGGGTGCATGCGAGGAGAGAGAGGAGAGTCTGAAGGAAGAGGCACCGTGTCGGCAAACCCGAGTTTTTAGGTGTAGTTAGTCTAGTTGTTCCTATCACTAAATGTAGTCCCTGGTTGTATGTTTGCATCACTGACGAATAACAATACATAACCAACCTACTCGCTCCCTCTACCTGATTGAGAACGTGTATCTGGTGTAAAACAGTCAACAACCCCCACATCTTGTCTATCCTGAATCTTGACTGATATCCCACAGCGAGTACTACCCTCCTGCAGCAAACACCTTGCAGTGTTCCAGGGGAGTGTGGCTCCCCCTTTCCCACACTAACCCTGCTATGACCGGACAACACGCCCATTGTCCTTCTGTTTAGGACAGAGGAAGGAGTTTGGGGAGTTCATACAGAGGCAGCCAGGCCAGTTCCAGCATCGAGTGGAGGTAAGGCACGCTCACTGCCATTATTCCAGTATAGGATGGAGGTAAGGCACGCTCACTGCCATTATTCCAGTA
>JABFEB020000124.1:19472889-19491134 GCA_019775895.2 Stomatorhinus ivindoensis | reverse complement strand
CAGGGTACAAGGCAGGGGACACCCTGGATGGTGTGCCAGTCAATATCAGGGTACAAGGCAGGGGACAACCTGGATGGGATGCCAGTCCATCACAGGGCACAAGGCAGGGGACATGGTGTGCCAGTCTATCACAAGCAATACATATCATAATTTAGAGAAACCAATATACCTAAACTCTGTGTCTTTGAGCAGCAGAAAGTAGCCTATATAAACACATGGAGGACACACACACACACACATAGCTGGGGAGCAGGAATCATGCTATGTGACGTTTCATTAGATTTCCCCATTCACAGCACTCTTCGGATGTATAGCATGCTAACGTAGTAAGATGGTTCACTCTCCATTTAAAGTACTGTTTAAAATAGCGGCTGTGTTAGCATGCTATGTGATGTCTGATTTGCATACTCAGGCTCTGCATTCAAGCCTAGAAGGACCACAGTGTCTCCTTTTGCTGAGTAAGTAATAATTCATTCACAGTTCCCTTGGAGTCCCCCCCCCCCCATCAGGCACAGACGTAGCCTGCCGCATGCACCAGATGCCAGTATGTTACGCATTTCACAGACTCCCCCCGCCCCGGTCCCCTCCCGACACGCATACACACACTCACCAGGGCTGAGTGCACTCTGAAGGCTGCCTCTTTTTCTCAAGGGAGACCTGGGCCTAGGGAGGGCCGGCGGGCCGGAAGACATGGTGCTGCTGTGTGCGTGTGTGTGTGTGTGTGTGCCGCGTCTGGAGGACGAGCCGGTCCTGAGCTGAGAGTTGGAGCGCGGGGGAGGGAGGCAGGAAGAACGTACAGAAGAGCAGCGCTGCTGCGGGGGGGGGGGACTGCAGCAAGGAAGAGGACACCGACTGCAGTGGTGACTCCGCCCCGCTCACCCCCCTTACGTAGGGTTATCCGTCTACTTCCTCTAATCACGCTGGGTTCTGTGACTCGCAGTTGCCATAGCAACCCGGGCAGCAGCTGCTGTGTAAAGTCCGTGAATCTGGGGCGGCCATTACCGCGAGGTTACGAGGCAAGCCTTACCCCAATTATGCCTCAGATTATGAATGCCGACGATTGTGTCCTCACTGGCCTATAAAAAGACTGTGACTTGAAAGTTTACGATGTCGGTCAATCAGTAATTTTCTGTAACTTTGCCTCCATGCTTTGCCCGTTGCCGGCACTCTACAGTGACCCATCAACGCTCAGAGACTGTCATTAATAAGTAAGCACTGTATACATGTGGATGGGGTAACACTGTGGCTTTCAGTCGTGTCTCTCCTGTGGCGTAATTGAGCCGGCGTAGGATCTGGGGGAAATATGCAGCAAAGCCGAAGTCCCCCCCCCCCCCCTCATTTTCACACACCGATGGTTGTTCTGGGATGAAGCATATACACATGGTATTAAAAGCCAGGAGAAATGAACAGGAGAGCACTTCTGAAAAGTGAAGGCGAGAGATGGGAAGGGTTTATATGAAGTATTCTTTATGTATCAAAGCTGAGAACTGCAATCACAGCTTGCGCACCACAGACTCTCGGAGCAGGTCGGCTTCCTCGCTCGTGCTATCGGGATTATGAGGTACGAAGATATGTGCATGCACTGACTTTAGCGATGCATTTTAAAATGGGGGGGAAAATGTTGAAGCAGCGCCCTCTTGTGTCGGAGAAGAGACATGAGTCGCGGATCCGTAATGAGCAGCGAGACAGGAGAAAGTGCACGGCCCAGACAGCGGAGAAGCACATAGCATGATGCTGGAGAGACACACAGAAGAAAAAAAGAAGACAAAGCCCCAGACCGCAGGAATATACGCAGACAGTTCGCTGGCGAAATCATAACAAACGGGAAGACAAAGCCCCAGACCGGGGGAACTGCGCTCCAGATGACAGGGGACTGCCCAGCCGCCCATTTTACATGGTGGCATGGAAGCATTAGTTGTATTTGTCATTATTCATAGCACTTGAACTTGAATTTCTTTAATTGTCGGATCGCGTGTCCTCTGCGTTTTGCCAGCAGGCGTCACCCTTCTCCACCTGCTCCGCCCCCCGTCATGTTTCAATACATTTGCAATCCTCCTCTTGACAATGGGAATCACACATTTTACAATTTTCAAGATAAAGGAAAACATGGCTACCCGACTTTCACAAGGGCAGGAGTAAACTGGCCATCGGGAAGATGGAGAATATTCCCGGGGGGTATGATTTTGTGAGGGCCTATCTTATAATTCCTTCCCCAGGCATTGTATATGAGAATCGAGCAAAACTTAAATAACAGCTCACACTGACATTCTCTTTCACCGTAGGTTTGTGAACTCTATAATGAGATATGGAGACCAATAAAAGGACATTAAGCAAGCTGAACTGTAAAGAGTAATAATTATCAATAAACATGTAACAGGGTTCATATGAATTTAAGAAATAGCATTTGTGTTCTGTTCAACTGTAAGTTAGTAAGAATGGAAAAAAACATGTTCAGGATCAGGATTTAATAAATTTGAAAGGTAATCCGTGCTGCAAATCAAAATTTTATGACGATAAACGCAAGTAGGCCTATTTATATGCAAACCTTTTACTGCCTATACATGAAACAATACATAATACTCACAAAACTAGACAGCTAGGCCTAATTTCTTCATTTTGCTTATAGCTCATATTATACTATATCCAGTAAGATGTGTAATGTAGACTTATGCTCTACTTATGCTCTAACTCCCAGGTGTCGGCGCTGTCGGATAGTAAAAACATCGCTGACCGGCACAGTAATACTGTCACAGAGATATGTGATCTCTATTAAAGCACCGTCAGCCTCATGAAGGCATCGTGTGGTAATCTCACAACTTAAATATAGAAAAGGAGGGGGTGGAAACACCACTGTACTGCATATGCTGTTTTCTGTCATAAAACTGCCAGGACCGGCACTACACAATAACACTGCTTAGTTAACATAATAGCTATACTTACCACCTGCCATTGTTGCGGATTCGGTAAGATGTTGTATAGTTACACTAGTAGTTGTGTCTCTTTTGTTAAGCTCGCGTTTTGGTTTGTGCAGACTAATTACCACGGTAAAAACCGACCCGCTATGAACAATGCCTACACGTTACAGACATCCGCTGAAAAAAAATTAGATGAATACATTGCATTGTTCGTTTCGGAGTAATACAGTAACCCCACAGGGACGAATCCAACTCCAATTAATTGAGAAAGAGGCGTTAATCAGTCCCTTTTTCTGAGTCTCTTAAAGACAACTGCAGGAGTACAGGCAATTTACGCAAGTTCATGAAAATTCCAGGAACTAAAAAAGTCAAACAAAATTTAAAGGTACAGTAACACCATTTTAACGCCACTAACCACGCAGCATATGCGAATAGCATTTATAGACATTGCGCTCATTCTATTAAATATTCCTATATATCAAATGCCATATATAAATTCATTTTTTAAAATTTTACTGCAGTAGGTTGGCGCCCCGTCCTGGGCTAGGCTCCAGACAACGGTTATAGGAGCTGGATGGATGGATTATTTTATGCAACACCTTGGCCATGACGACTCAGAGACGAATCTGAGTAGCAGTGACCGAATGCGGGTTTAGGTCTCAGAAACAGTAACTCCCATATTCACTTGACAGTCTTCATTGAAAGCTATTTTCGTTTTTACAGCATTGTCCCGCCACGATAAAGGGTGCTGAAATTATATGCTAACGTCAGCATGAAAGTCAATAACTTAACCTGAATCTTACAGTGTACAAATATAAGCCTAGTGTAAAAATCACTTTATCATATAGCTGACAATTTGTGCAAGTTTTAAAATGTTTTTAGCAGACATTTTAGACATTAACAACACAAGTGATGCAAATAAGTCTAAAACATTATCGATGTGAAAATGATACATTATAAATCCTCATGGGGGAATTCTCTTTACACGCCCCGCTCTCTGTAGGGGAGAACAAGCTAGCCACCTGTTGCAGTGTCCAGGGAGCTGGGGGTTAAGGGCCTTGCTCAAGGACCCACAGACATGTTGAGGCTGGGCTTGAAGTGGTGACCTTCTGATCACAGGCACAGAGGCTTAGCCCACTGAGCCACATGCTGCCCCCCCCCATCAAGGATGCAACAAGGTATAGGTGAGGCCAGGCTGAACCTCCAGTGAATGATCAGGTAGGGGTGTAAACAATGTCATAGGTACACAAGAACTAGCATGCAAAGAACCCAATAAGACCATTCAGTGATGAGAAGTGCAACATATGGACATTTAGGGAACGTAAAAGGCATCAGTCTAGTAGAGGAATCCATGGATCACATGGGTCTTGGAGGTTCTTGAAGATGGAAGGGTGGTATGAGGTCATTAGGCAACTCATGCGACCATTGGGCTACCAGAGGTCACAAATCCCTAAACCAGGAACTGGCTAACCAGAAGCCCAAAGTAAGATGCCACTCAACAAAAACCAAGACCCCCCCCCCCCCGCCCCAAGCCACCCAAACCACCACCTGCTGACAGACAAGCACAAAGTAAATAGACTCACTCCATCTGCCCCCCCATAAAAAAAACCTCTGCCTATAAGATCCAATTGAGCACTGCTCTCTAAGGGCAATGGCAACTCTCATCAGGGAGAATAAATAAGACTGGGGTCTAATTGCCACCAGCCAAGAACACGGACAATTACCCGAATGGCTAATCAAGGACACATACGACAGTATCAGAACAATTAATGAGGCACGTTAAGTTAAATTACACACCGATTTTCTCAGGTTTGAATATACCATTCGTTATTCATTTACTGTCCGAGTTTTAATAAGTCTCGCGTCCTGTGTATTGGTAAGCACTTTTATGCAATATAACACCGGGATGTATTTGTGTGAATTGAGATTCGTGGTCCAAAACCAATGATGTTTGATTATCAGGTCACATTTAAAAGCTTCATAATGACACCGGATATCGCCAATGAAGCAGAACGATGGCGTTAGGGGCGCATACTAATACAAAGGAAATCATATGTCACTTTTACTTTTGGTGAAGTAACTTAAATGATCAGTTTTGCTTGGATGCTTGGACATCCATGTTGCATCACTCGGCCCGCCGGGAAGTACTGGCTCGGGACATGATTAGCTTAGAATTAGAGGATGTATTTCCCATCATCTTTATGGGCGTGTAAATGATATGCCTAGCCCATTTTAGTCTTGATTCGGCTGTTTCAGGTGCACGATGCACCCCATCAAGCTTCCATTAACGGAACGGAATCAAAGCAATCGCACACTGCGAGGACTTAAACGTTTCCTCACTCTTCTTAATGAGTGGTATCGTACCAAAATATTGCCCGCGCTATTGAATTAATGATTCAGCTACGTCAATGCTCCCGTCAGCCCAGTTTTATGGAGCTGTACCACGCCAGAAAATAGAATAGGCAATAAAAATACTCAGGAAGAAAGTAATAGCGGGATTAATTAGGTTTCAATACAAAAGTGTTCGGTTTATCAGTATTAATTTTACTTATAATGTATGATAAAACAGTAGGCAAGTATTGTACGATTATGTTTTGAAAACCAATTACTCTAAAATTTAAAGGTAGGTACGGAATAAAATTTCACCGCATATATACAATATGAAAATGTGGCAGATAAATATTAATGAAAAAATATTCCAGCGGGGTGCGCAAAATATGCGTGATTACATTTTAATGTAATAAGTACATAGCTGAATTCTTATTATATCAAGCGCTAAAAATGCATTTTAAACGAATTTTAAAATCGCCTCCAGTATATGCCCGGTATGTCTATGTGATGTTATTGACGATTTCTTTAAAATGCACATTATAAGAGCCATCTTCATTATTTTGTATAGTTTTATTTCCAAAATCAGTAATGCAAGCGCTGAAGACGGCAATAACAGTGTAAGGAAACTCCGCAAGCGTAGTGATACCGAGCACAATCTACAGTGATTTAAGCGCGCTGATCTGACACACGATAAATAATGGGAACAGGAAGCTGGGAAGACTGGGAAGGCTGAGCAGAAAAAAAATCACATATAATGGGGTGCATCCCTTTTCACCAAAGCGACCTTCCCCGCCCTGCGTCTTTTCTATTAGTCTTGGGACACGTAAATCACAGTTGCTCATCCCCAGTCTTGACATTGGCCAAACTGTCAGGGATGTGGTTTGCGTCACAGGACCGCGGATCGCTGGCTTTGTTGTACTGCCAGCAGCTGGACGGACACCTGCCGGGTACGACGCCGTGTGTGTGCTGCGCTCAACGCCGGAGCGAGTGCTGACCAGCGGCGGTTCACCGCCCGTCCTCCGCATGGATCCGCAGCGTGCTGGGCACAACGGCAGCAGTGGCGCCTCTAAGAAATAAACGCAAAGACTGCAAGCCTCGCCTAGACGCCGCACGGAGAGGGAATAAGATAAATCATTTCGCATAAGAAATACAGCTGTCGCAGTCCCATTACGCGCCAGTTCTGTCTTGTTTCCTTCCAGATGGGAGGGACGTTTGCTTGGGAGGCCCCGGTGACCGCATATGAAAAAGCCTGAACTGATTCCGCGTACCGCGTTCCGATCCGATCCAGTATGTTCCGGACACCTACAAGAGGTAACGCTGTGACTGAGACCTTTTCGGGCAATTATTTTAATTCAAGGGCGCATGCCGAATATTCCCGGGAATTATTTAATGCACTTGCAACGCATTTATCCGGAGCGCGGATAAAGCAGAAGAGTGCGCGAATTTAAAGGGGGTGCCAAAGAAAGAGGTGCGTTTGCCTTCCTTTCCGTCATCTTGTTCTTTCGTAATGTCATCCTTAATAACCAAACAGATTATTCTAGCGAAATGCAGGATACCGTTACATTTCAATCACCCTGGGGCGTGTTTTGTCCGCTCCGCGTTTGTGATTTTGTTTTTCTTCTAAGAGCACATCATAACTTTATTTGGCGTAGCCAATCCCAGTGAGAAGGCTGGTAATAAACAAACGCGTTATGTGCTTCAAGTAACTTTAAATGCAACGAGCGTGAAAATCCTGCCGAAAATAAGGATTAACGTAATACATGCCGTTACTGAACTTTAAAAAGGGCGACTTTTACGGGGACAGGACAGTGCGATTGTTTGCATATATAAAATGGTGCAATGCAACACTTCCACCTCTAGTGAAGGGCCGTCCAGAAGCTGCTAGTTAGCTGGACATATACCAGCAGCACGTGGGCTGGTCACCATGAAATGTTTTGTGTTTCTTTGCCTGCTTGCCAAAAACCGCGTTAGCCAGTCTTACTGTCACCTTAAATAGGTTTCATTCGCATAGATCATCATCCGTCTTTTAATAACTCGTCCTAGTCAGGGTCACAGTGAGCCTGTTATATCCAGCATAGGGCCCGAGGCGGGGGGAACACCCGAGACAGGGTGACAATCCGTCAGCAGGCGCGTACACATGGGAAATTTAGAGACACCAATTTAGCATCGTGGGAGGATAGCTGTGTGACACGGAGCGGAGGCAGGATTCGAACCCCCAACCAGTGCTACTGTGCGTGGATCATGCATTGGGTAAATGGAAAACAGAGGCTGACACTTTTTTTGTGTGCAAGAGCACGTGGAGCTGCCTGTGAGGGCACACGCGTGTGTGACGATGTTATTCGCGTCCTGCCCATCACTGACAGGCATTACTTTTCTTTTCCTTGCAGCTGTCTGCTAACAATGCTGGAGCATCCGGCCCCCGCTGCCTGGGGCTGTAGTGAGACTCCCTGCTGACGGAAGACGCCCCCGAACCCCGCAGGAGCAGCCGTGATGCTTTGTCCCAGTGTCGAGTGCCTGCCGGCTCTGCACTCTCCCAGCCCCGCTGTCTTGCTGAGCCTTACCCTGCTGCTCCCCTGGGCTGCCGGCTCCGCCCTCAACTGTCACGTGACATGTGTCTGTGCCAGCAACATCGTCAGTTGCTCCAGGACGAACCTGACTGTCGTACCCATGGGTCTGCCCCAGTATACGGCCGTGCTGGACCTGAGCTACAACAGCGTCACACGGCTGCGGGCTGAGTGGACCGCCGTCAAGCTGGCCAAGCTTCACAGCCTACTGCTTAGCCACAACGGCCTGACCTTCATCTCCACTGAGGCTTTCCTCTACGTCAGGCAGCTGCGCCACCTGGACCTGTCCTCCAATGCCCTGCGGCAGCTGGACGAGTACATCTTTGAGCCGCTGGAGCAGCTGGAAGTTCTGCTGCTTTACAACAACCACATCTCCCAGATCGACCGCTCCGCCTTCTCGGGCTTGGTCAGCCTGCAGAAACTCTACCTGAGTCAAAATCAGGTGGCCCGCTTCCCCCTGGAGCTGGTGAAGGAGAAGACGCGGCTGGAGCAGCTGATCCTGCTGGACGTGTCCTCCAACAGGATCAAGGTCCTACCCACCCAGGAGCTCCAGACTCTGCCTGCCTGGATCAAGAATGGCCTATTCTTTCACAACAACTCTCTGCCCTGCTCCTGCGACCTGTACAGCCTGGTGGCCCAGTGGCACCTCCGGCAGCTGAGCTCTGCTGTAGACTACAAGGACGACCACACCTGCTTCCTCCCTGGCCCGCAGAAGGTTACGGTGAACGTCTTTGACCTCAACAGGGACTACTTAAACTGCAGCTCTGTGAAGGCGGCTGACCAAGAGGCCTACCTGGGCCAGAAGCTCGTCCTCAACTGTGACACGCGGCAGCGGGACATGGCCAAGTCCTGGATGAAGCCGGGAAATGTGCCGGTGTCTCCAGACGGCAACGAGAGCGCGGTGGTGCTCTCAGACGGCAACTTGCAGATCAGTCCCGTCGTCCTCGAGGACTCTGGCGTCTATGCCTGCTTTGCCACGGGCCAGGTGCTAAACGAGACCATCTACGTGTCAGTGAGGGTGCATAACTTCACCCAGGCCGGCATCCACGACTCCATGAACACGGCCTACACCACGCTGGTGGGCTGCCTGGCCAGCGTGGTGCTGGTGTTGGTCTATCTGTACCTGACTCCCTGCCGGTGCTTTTGCTGCCCGGACTGTTGCCGGGCCAAGGCGCACCGTGAGGACAGCGTCCATTCGTCTGCCCTGAGCTCCACGCCCAGTCATGGAGAGCCCAGCGGAAGGGCCGGCCTCGCCCGCCACGTGGCCTTCATCGACCCCAAGGAGCTGCAGGGCCAGAACGGCAAGGTGAGCCCCGGAGCGGCGGGACACGAGTGCGGGCCGGAGCACCGGCGGGATGGCAATCGCAGGAAGACGTCGGACGCCGAGTCCGTCAGCTCCGTCTGCTCGGACACTCCCATCGTGGTCTGAGGACACTGGGCGGAGCATGTGGTGGAACAGGCGTCTGCCGCGCCAAGCGGGGCTTTCAGAACTGCTGCCGCTTCCCGGATGCGTGGGATTGGAAGAGGGCCACTCAGCCAGGGACAGAAGCCCTGATGGGGAGCTCGATTTTACTAGGCATGTTGTAATGCGCAAATCGTTCATGTCATTAACCTTTAGAGGAATATGAAACGGATGAGAACTTTCCAGCATTTTACCTGTAGCACTTAAGGATGTATACTGTGAAGCAGCTCTGTGGTGGGGGTGGTGGGGGGGGTGATGTCCAACCATATTTGGGCATTGAAGGAGTGAGATGGGCGAAAAGCAGAAAGACCGCAAACTGTAGTGTGGGCTTTGTTGAGCAGTGAGAGCATGGCAGGGATATTTTTGTTCCGGTAGGACCCTTAGCTCAGGGTGACCTTCCCCCCCACCACAGAGGTTGTGTGAGGGCTCGGGGGAGTAGCCACAGTTTAACTGACATCACATATCACCCCCCTACCAACACAACCATACTACTGCATCATAAATGCAGGAAACATGTTAAGATCATGAAGGTCACTCTGGAGATTATAATAAGCATATAAATATCATTACATACAGAAGTCACAGAAGGCCGTGGGACATTTGCTTAATTCAGTGAACACATTGCAAATTTATCGGTTTTGTAAGAAAAATCACTACTTCATCCATTTGTTTACAAAAAAAAATCAAATTCGGAACAAAAAAAATCATTAATAAATTGAAACCTAAATTCTAGTTGCAAAGTATTTGTTCTGTGTTAAAAAAATTTACTGACAAGCATTCTGGGTGCATTTTAATTCGTTATTGTCATGAAAGTTGTACATTTTCAACATTACAGAATTAAGCAAACATTCCAAGACTTTTCGTCAACGCTGTAACTAGCGCATAAGAATGTACCACACATGCTATATCCTTTTATCTACTGTACACACCGTTACCCACACACTCGCAAACACCCCCCTCCCAATCAAGCTTTACACCACAGAAAACATGGATATAGAAAATAGAGACCATAGCTGTGTTTATGTGCTTATGTGTTGTACAGTAAACATCTGAACTAGGCTACGGGTTGGGCCGGACAGCACGGCTACAGCAGGAAGGCACGGAGCAGAAACAGTTAGTGAAAGTGGAGCCTTTTCGTGTGTGTTAGTAGAAGGAGATTCGGCATGTTGGAGGAGCACAAACAAATGTTCATCTGAATCTGAAAACTTTATGCTGCCGATAAAGTATAAAGATGAATACATTAATTCATTGAATATGTGCATTTTTGTTCTCTACTTTTTCTTTAATATTTTTGCAGATTTTGTTGTCCTTCCATTCAGATTCTGATTGGCTGGTCACAGTGGCCAGGTGAAACCCCCTAAAACTCTGTCTCTCTGGGTAACACATCTCCAACTCCGCCCTCTTTTCACATAGCCAATCGAGTGACGGCATGTCAGAGGGCTAGGTCCTGATAGGAGATGTCGAGGGCGGCTGGCTCGTTCGTATGCCATTCATGTTCCATCCACTCCACGTTCTTTTTTAGATAAGCAATCAGGCAGCACTTCACAAGACCACTGGGTTCCTCAGAGGAATCGTGGGACAGTTGCCATCGGAAACCAGCAGTAACTGACAGATGCCTAATGGACTTGATCAAGCTGTGTGCGGCGGGGGAACCGAGTAATAAATCACAGACGTTTTCCTTTCTTTCTCTAGTTGCAGTGAAGGTCATTTATTCTGCCCTGCCTGGGCACCCGGTCATAATAAGAGAATGACTCAAGTCAGAGCTGAACAATGATCAGGGCTGCAGGACTGAGTGTATAAGAGTGAACATGTGCATGCCGTGCGAGTTGAGTTTTCTACATTTGAACCGTTGCCCCCAGTGCCTGCCTTTGGGGGCTCCCTCTTGCCAAGCTCATGGCTTTATCGACACAGTAGCTTGCTGTGCATAACTGCTAACACTCTCTCTTACTGCTGGTGACCAGTACGTTGCAGTAGCTAAGAAGGCCTCTAGGAGGCGCTCAGACAGAGAAAAATGCATTTTGCTGCGAAATAGGAGAAGGCTTTCTGCTAGTACAGGTTTCCAGTTTGTGATATAGCCCTGACCAGAGTTTACCCGGGATGATTCACAGTTCCATCATATCAGGAAGACCACAAATCAGGGAGCATGTTTTATATTTTAATGCTTCAGGTTTGCCTAGGTCATGGTTTGCATTGTCATATTTCAAATGTAGAGAGTGTTTGATTTGGAAAAATAGGTTAAGCAAATGTCGAAAATGTGGACAAATTTGGCATCTTAACTTTGCAATGGCTATAGATGTAAGTGGAGCAGGAGCTGATGTAAGATGCATGGTCCATGGCAGACCAAAGCCATCTTGGGAGCTTGGCACTGCTGGAGCTCGACTGTGGGATCCCGAAACCTGACACAGCAGCAGTGACTGATGGATGACACATGGCCTGTCTCGGGTTGGACGCGATCCCCCGACTCGAGGCTGTTAGCGTGTGCTAGCTTAGCATGATCAGGATGGGGAGGCTGCTTGCTGCTTGTCCACTTTGCCACTGGTCTTTGTTTCTCGCCACCTTCAAACTCTCTCGTGCGGACGTGGGTTGTGTTCGGGTCTTCCCTGGATGCCGCTGGCACCTTTCTTTCACGTGTCCTCCTAATGTTGGTGCTGGATCACGGCCTAAGCATCGCTCACACGGCTGCTATGGATCTGTGGTCAGTCGCATTTGAAAGCTTGATTGCATTGGGCTAATGCGGAAGACAGAGTTTTAAATGCATCTCCTATGAGGGATATGGGCTATATAGTGGGTTTCAGAATATGGTTCTTCCAAGGGATAATGGCAACATTGTGGGCTTTTCTGTATTTTATGCCCATTATGGAAACTGCAGGTTCTGTAATCTAATCGTTCAAGGTGTGGCTTATAGCTGATGTCATTGATGGAGGCTGGAGGCCGATGAATTAAATATAGACATCTGTGATCTCCAGGAGTCATCGGTCATTCCATTTTTATCTGCTGGTCTCCCACGCTATGCTGTTGGGCCATTTCCAATCAACAGCATGTTGACCATCAAACGGGGTCATTTTTTCCATACGCATTAAGTCTGGAGCTTCACATGCAGAAAGGCTTTGCTTTCGCTTACAGAATTAGAAAGTGACAGGACAAAAGCCTGTGGACAGACAGAAATATCCATGAGTCAGTTGTTTCCAGTGTTTTGATCTATAGTGATCTTCTACACATTTTTGTTTATTCTTTTAAGCGGGGGTGTTTATATTCGAGGTTTATTTTTAGGACATTTTAAGGATTTCTGATTTTTTTAATGTTTAGTACAAGATTTTTTAGTCCAGAACAGGATTTAGCAACATAGTGTTGACATTCATTGTTATTACAAGTTGTGACCTCAAAAAAAAAACCAAAAAAAAACACCTCGATGCATTTGGCCAAACGTAAAATCACACCTATGCTAAACTGCCAACAGTTTAGTAGGAGGACAACAGTTGAAGTTACTCATTTGAGTTTTAGTTACATGAAAATGTTCTGAGGACAGGAGAAATGGTTGGTTCAGAGTGATAACTAGAGATGCACTGATCCAATATTCGGATTGGTATTGGCACCGTTCCAGACCTATTTAATCGATCCACGTCCGATACTTACTTATTTAGTTTTTGGCTGTCTAAAAAGATAGCTCCTATTTCGTGTTAAATCTCTTTGCACAATCAATTGCACAGAGTGAGCGCAGAGTCTTCCACCTGCTGTGACGTCATGTGCATACCCTTCGTAGTAGGGGCAGTGTAAGAAAATCCTGTAAGAGTATTTCACGCTTTTAACAGTAACTAGTAGCACAGTGAGTTGAAATCTTTGTAAAAACAAAGTTAGGAGAGGTGGGAGTAGCGTTCAGTGGAAAATTCCAGCAAACTAAGCGCGGGCAGTAATATGAAAAACGCAATGGCTGATTTGGGAGTCACTGGCTTGGGCTGTGTTACTACTCGCTGCAGCTTGTGACACAGCAGAGGCTGCTATCGCATCGAAGTGTGAGTGATGCTGTTGCCAGAGGGAGAAAAATTGTGGGGCATTTTAGGCATTTGCCGCTTGCATATCCTCACTTGGAAGATTCCCAAACTGAACTGCAAATGGCACAAAAACGCTTAAAACAAGACGTACAAACTAGGTGGAACAGTATGTTAATTATGTTTTTCATCTGTATTTACTAGCTTAAAATATTAATAATATATAAAGTATAAATATATATATTTATAATATTTAAATATTAAATGGAGCTCTTGTATCGGAATCTGTTGGCTCGGGTCGTACTTTCCTGCAGTCGGCATCGACACTTTGATGGAGTCGATGCCACGCCGCTCGTTACACACATTGTCACACCCGTTAGTTTTGGTCTGTATCGCGACTCAGCACGTTCTTCCAGACAGCCTATGACTTTGGCCTCGTCCATGTGTGTGCCGTCCTGAAAGACGGACCCCCCCTAAGACCTGAATCCCATTGGCCGTTGGCTGGGAGCCGGCAGAGTCAGCTCTCGACATAGAACCGGGAACCTCAAAACATCCGAGAAGAAATTACTACAGGCAGTCTACAGGACTGGTAGCCTTCTCATAATGCTTCATTCATGTGGTTTGTCACTGTCACTGGGTCCTGTGTAATGGAACTCTCTGTCTGGGGGGGTGCTGCTTGTGCAATTAACATACATCATTATCTATAGTAGCATAGGTATGTCTCTTAGTCCTGTGTATAACATCACATACATCATTATGTATAATTCCATGTTATTTTCTGTGTTCCTGTGCATGACAGTCACATATAAGTATGTGCATAATATCATGGTTATAATTCATAATCCTGTGCATGACAGCCACATTTAGCATTATGTATAATATCCGGGTTATACGCATCGTCCCTCTGTATTACTGTCAGGGATACTGCTGTGTATATAGTATAATGGTTTAATGTTCTCTGTTGTACGTGCATGTTAGGTCATCTAAGGCTGGAGATGTGTGATTAGTCCCCATGTTTGTTACCAATAAATGTGTTTTCACACAGTGACAGGACAGATTTACCATGTTATTTACATACCACTGTCTCCATGTCTGTCCTCAGTCTTGGGTGCCCGTGCGTGTGTGTTTGTGTGTGTGTGTGTGTGTTTTTGTGAGCCTAACATTGGGCAAAAATGATGATGATAATGATGATGATGATGAAGTGAAGGATTATACATAATACACAATGGAGCACCGAGTGGCTGATTTAAAAAAAAAACTTACTCCACATTATTTTTCAGTTTTTCTATATCACACACATGCCAACTCTCCATTTTCTCCCTTGTATGTACTATACTATAGACTATATATCCCTTTTCTGGTGGCCTCGTCTAAAACGTACAGGCTACGCATTCCAGCGCGCAACAGCCACCCTTACGGGAACCTAAACCGATTCAACAAATTTCCCTACAGCTGTTCCTTCTATCCACATATCTGTGTGCCTGTAATCAGAAGGTCGCCGGTTCAAACCCAGCCTCAGCACCTCTGTGGGTCCTTGAGCAAGGCCCCTAACACCCCAGCTCCCTGGGTGCCGCTACGGGTGGCTGCCCTTCATGGACAGCTCACTCTACAAAGGTGTAAAGACAATTTCCCCACGGGGATCAATAAAGTATCGATCATTATAATTATTTCATATTTTAAACTAATGGCCAAAGCTCACTCTCTGGGGCAATCTTTTCTGCCTTTGTGACCGTACATGATGTGCTGTAGATTTAATACAATCAGACATGGGCTCAGGGTATTTGAAACAGCAAAGTACCTCTCCGTAAAGGCGGTGTTACGACTGAGCTCCTCTGGGTCTAATCACTCTAGCTGCCCTCCTGTGCAAGGCTGCGTGTGGCATCTCATTGAACTATGTGCTGAACTTTTTCCCGTCTGATTAAAAATCGATCTGCTTGCAGCCACATCAGCATATGCCACTTTGTGCTGCCCCCTGCAGACAATTTGCAGTCCTCCTCTTGTTCTGTCTGTCTGAGTGGCTGCTTGGGCCTTAGGTCTTGTCTCTTATCTTCCTAGTAAACAGCAGCTGGGTGGGGCTTTTGCCCCCCCCCCCCCCAGTTGCGCATGGCTCCTCTGTGCACCCTGACATTCTTTTCTCACGCAAGTCCCTTGTATTATGTCTCTCAATTCTGGGGCTCCACTCAGCCTGTCTTGGAGTGGCCATGAAGTGTTTGATGTCATTTTCAGCAGAATAATCTTGCAGCTGACCAGATTTGAATTGGGGGGGGGGGGCATTGTCAGATTATAGGTATGACAGGAAGCCCATATTGATTCAATATCAATTCCAAACCATCAATTACTTTTGTTGTGGTTGTTGAAGTTTTGTTGTGGTTGCAGAACTAGAACTAGGACTGAGTACTTTGAGGGTGGGGTCCTCAGTAAGTCCACAGCTACAACTTGTCCATGCAGGTGGCATGTGGCTCTGTGCCCACACTCAGAATGTTTCTAGTTCAAAGCCCATAATCAGTAGAGTAATTTCAGCATTGGGCCCTCAAGCAAGGCCCTTAATCCTAATTACCCCAGGAACGCTCATGGGAGTTTTACTTACATGAAAATATTCTGCGGGCAGAAAAAAAATATTGGTTTAGAGAGATTGTAGGGGAGGTGTGTCCAAGACATCTGATTGGTTAGTCCTGCCTCCTCTAGTTGCTTGGACCCACGTCCTCTACAGTCTGATTGTTTATCTCCTGAAATAATCTTTTTTTTTGCTCTCAGAACATTTTTGTGTAAGTAAAATTCTTTCTCAGTTGCACATCACTTTGGATAAAGGTGTAAGTTAAGTAAAATGTAAAAAGAAGTAATTGTGGCGGTGGTATTAATTGCATCAACTCTAGGGCCAAGTTGGCATCCATGATAGACTTCAATGTTTCTCTGCAACTTTGTCCATGGCAGGTGACAAAACATTCCTTCTTAAATGTTGCTCAGCTCCTAGCATTCCTAAGCATCCCTCAGGAGCTAGCATGAGTGCTCTTACCCATAGTGCTCTCTGTTACACCATACACGTAATCAGGACAAGATATCTGCTCCTCTGAGTCAGGGTGGTGACTCTCCTTCATTGCTCTTTTACCGGAGAGAAGAATTAGTGGGTCTACAAATATGTCTCTTCCAGGTACGTTTGCGACTCTAAAATTCAACAGTTGTAGATGTAGAAGCCAGTGCTCAATTTAAACACGATTCCTGGATTACAGATGGATTTCAGTGGTTTTTGAAGATCATGGGATCCCCTAGGCAAGCTTCACACAAATGCTACCACCCAGTTTCACCCAGTGAAGGTCAGCAGCCACCTTGTCCTTGTCAGGATTTCTCATAGATGGATTCCAATGGCTTGCGATCAGCTACAAGATCAAACTGTCATCAGTATATTAAAGGGTGTCATTTTTTATGAGCTCATAAGACAGGCAAAGCCTTTTACTCAGTCTGATAGCATCTTTTCTTACGTTCTGCTGACAAAATAAACTGGAACCTTATTTCCTTGTCATGGGTAAACTTCCCAGCTCCTAACTGGACTGGACTTGCATCAGTAATTGGGGTTGGTGTGTCCAAGTAAAGTAAGCTAACATTCTGGCTGTACTGGTCCAAAATTGAATTTTGTATCTTTCCTAATTACGCATATCAAGGGCTCCAGCATCTCAAACTGCAATACTCCTACTGCTGTAGTCGAGAAGGTGAAGAAAGCTTCTTGCCGCTGAGATGTTGTCAGTTCCTCCAGCCTTCACTGCATCACTGCATCCTTCCTCTCTAGGCCTGCTGTTCTTCTGTCTGAGTTAAATACCCATAAAGATTAAATGATCTATATATAGCATATCCATATAAAATCTATGTTTTACTGTTAACTAGTTTAGGACACACCAAAGATAAGTCTTTTATACTCAAATGTTCTATTATTAACTGTGAAATTTATATTCTGACATGTCTTCTGGTGCCAACTCCAGTTACTGTTAGCCCTGTTTTGTTTGCTCCATTATTTGTTCATCTGCTGTTGTTCTAAGCGCAGCTTTCTTTGATAATGCTCTCAATTCTAATCAAAGAATTATTTGGGTACCGATAGAGACTGATCATTTACACAGGTTACAGTGAGGTGCATGTCTAAAGGTACTTTTATCTTTTTTTCAACCAGTCCTCTCAAGTTATATGCATTCTGTCATAGGACTGAGCTACGGCGGGTAAATAAGGGGACCGACTTACTTGTTTTGTATCCGTTCCTTGTGCCTGGGTATTGCTTCTGCGGTAATTGTTTAAGCTCTGTCACTGCTGCAGTGCTGGGGGGCAGTTTGAAACACCCCGGATTTTACGGGTGTCTTTCCCTGACAATGACTCTCTCTCCTTCACTGACTGCTCTGTATACTCCGTACAATCTCAGATTTTTGTTAACACGCTGCTTTGGAAGTTGCTGTTAGATGAATAAGAGAATTATCTACTCTCTGTCTCTGAGATGTTGGAATGGCATTTAATGTTATCCAGCGATACCTTGTGTTTTTGAATGGGGACATCCTGGAGAAGTGATCTCATCCACAATGCAGATGGCATGTCAGATCTCGTGCTGGGCATTAATTACCTTCTTATCCAGGATGGTCTGTGTTTCTGCATCTGCAACAATATTTATCTGACGTATTTATGAATCTTTCTCTACTAGGGCATTGGAACTGGAATCCAAATATTTTAATTTGGATTTATTCCCCCCCACCCCCTATAAACAAAGCTTTGTATTTTATTTATTAAGTGGTGTCCTTCAACCCATCCCATCTTTCCTTTTGAAGCGCTTTATCTTCTCCAGTCTAAGTCGCATGTACCCGTCACTAAAATCTTTTGTAAAGAGCAACCCGCGTTCATGTGTAGCTTATCTGGGGATATCCTGCAGGAATCACCATTAACCGGTGTTGTGCCGAAATCTGCACCCCTGCCGTGGATTGCATCCCCTGTCGGGAGCGCGCACCGCTCTGTTCTTCGA
>JABFEB020000124.1:19428914-19445088 GCA_019775895.2 Stomatorhinus ivindoensis | reverse complement strand
TACAATTTGTGTTTTCTGTAAATGTAGCTGCCTTTTAAACAGACCGGAAAACCAATCATTCAGTCTGAGATTGTAGAGTTGGTGGAGGTCACTTACGTCAGCATCGTTGGTCATTTGTTCAGTGTCAGCAGAGTTGCTGGTAAACTTGACCATAGGCTTGTAGGGGTGTCTCTTCCTAAACTCCTCCCACAGTCCCTGCTCCTGCAGGACCTCCCTCGCCGTCTTTCCCTTTTTCAGGGGAATCCTGCAAGTACATCACAGTCATATTAGCCTGGCTGTTCTCCAACACATTACCGCAAAACACTCAAAGAATTTCAGGTATACCCTGACTCTTCGTTAAAAACCCTTAAAATTTTCAGATTCACCCTGCTGAATCTTAATACTTCATTATGGCTAAGTTGGATGTAACAGCAGACGTGAAACTAACGAACTACAGTTTCTGCAAGACTGTAAATAATTCAAAGAGGTAGAACGAAGGTCTTACTTGTGCAGGCACTCGGAGAGGGCCACCACGGCCAGCAGCAGAAAGGCTAGCTTCATCGTGACTGTGTCCACTAGTCTGCACTAGGCAACTGCGGACTCTGGCTTCGCTCTGGCGCTTATATACTGGGTCACTGTTTACTCACTTCTTTATCTGGGCGGTAAGAAAAAGAGCGCAAGCTGTCAGTGAGAAGTAAACACTTTGGGGCAGGAATGACAGCAGGAATCGTCCATGTGCTCAAAGATCAATAGAACATTCTTATACTGATAGTGCATAATAATAATGAATATTATTAATGTATTACGAGATATGCAGTGTGGCCCTGTGAGCCCAAGGAAATGAATCTCCAAGGGAAATTGCCATTTAAAAAATACAGTGAAAACAACTGCATTTGATCAGTGGGAAAATGGGACCTTTGGAAAACACAGTAGTAGCTGATGGTACATGCCAGGGTACATGCCAGGGTATATGCTGAGGTACATGCCAGGGTACATGCCAAGGTATATGCCAAGGTACATGCCAAGGTACATGCTGAGGTACATGCCAAGGTACATGCCAGGGTACATGCTGAGGTACATGCCAAGGTACATGCCAGGGTACATGCCAGGGTACATGCTTACTTAGTCTTGCTGCTTTTATTGGAAGTGAGTGGCAGAAATTGACAGCATCAGCAGTCCACATATCCTGCAATTTGAGGGATCACCCGCACGCTTGCTGTCACCCTGCATCAGATAATTTGTTGGATAATTATGCACAAAGATGGATGGAAGAAGAAGAATTATGTAGCCTTAAAAATAGGGGGGAGGGGGGACTCTTGCTTCCTGGGATCTACTCAAGGGTGTGAGTGTGCTTTCAACACTGGTATAGACCAAATCAGCACCGAACCCCCCGCTCTCCTTAACACACACAGTACTCCTGCAATATTGGTTAGGACATGTGCCAATTGTCCATACCCAGATCTACGCCCTTGGTTATGCTGTAGTATCACGGGGGCTCTTGAGGGTAAGTAGTCATATTGAGGGATGGGTTTATTGGAATTGTTTGTAATGCACTGGGCTAACATTCATAATTTATTGAACACACAAAACTTTGGCCTTCCCTTTTAAACAAATGTTCTCTGATAAATCTGATTGTTAATTAATCAGTCACATTCATTATCAGGAGAAGGTGGTTGCAAAACCCGTGTATTTCCATAAAAGTGATCCATCCAATCATCTTCTGGCTGCTTCTCCTGGTTGGGGAGGGAGTGGCCTGTATCCCAGGCAGCATTGGCCAGAAAACCTGAGCATGGCATGGGCAAAGTGCCAGTCCATTGCAAAGTACATACACACAGTCACAAGCACAATCACACACTATGGGCAATTGACCTAAGTGTGTGTATTTGGATGGTGTGACGAAACACAGGGATAACCTGAACAATCTAGGTCGAATTACCTGACTGCAGTGTCATCCCTGTATACCAGGGGTGGGCAGTCTTATCCAGAAAGGGCTGCTGTGTATGCGGACAATTGCTGCAACTCCCTAATTAGATTCCTAATTATAGGACTGATTGGCTGAAGAGTCCTCACACCTGGGTTTGAACAGCTGACCTAAAGGTTATCTCAAAAACCTGCATTCACACTGGCCCTTTGCAGATAAGATTTCCCACCTGTGCTTTATATCATTTTTTTTCTTTCTCAAAACAATTAACGTCAAGAGTCTGGAACACAACATTTTCTTTAATGTCATGCCATGTGTCACGTTCAGCTTGTGAGCGTGCCTGAATGCAGGCGGCGTCAGGCAAACAAGACGGCAGGAAGGCAGGTAATCCAGGTATACGGGGTTTATTACGGGAAAGACGGGGGAACACGCTACCATACATTACAATGACGGATCTACTGACACGGACTCAGACGCGGACTAAATACAAAGGACTAGCAAGGAATTAACAAGACAACAGGGAAACTCAATCAGACTAAACGCACAACAGGTGATTTCCATTGGGAGGTGCACATGAGGAGCAGGGGCGTGGCATACATGAGGCTGGAAACGGACGGATCGTGACACCATGGTGGACAGGGATTGGATTCTGTTTCAGATGGGAAATCTGAGGACGGAGACATGCAGGCAGGCTCGAAGGCTGGTGTTTGGTGAAACAAAAGGGGTTTTATTGAACTTAAACAGGAACTGGAAATTAATAAGATTGTGAGGGATGGAAACAAGAAGGTTAGAAGAGGGACAGCCACGAGGAGCGACGTTAATGACCGGACTAGCGATGACGAGACAAACAGGATCTGTTCTGGCCTGAATATATGACAGCGCCATTTTTATAAGAGGACGCTCCCCACACTTTTTGCCAACTATTTTTAGAAAAAAAAGTTTTTTGAATACCAAATGGGTGATTCCTGTTTTGGACCACATATTTGGCTGTCTGTTTTATGAAAATTGGAATGATTGCATTTTATGGTTTAAATATTTTATCAGGACTATACCATACTTAGCTATGAGGAATGCATGTTTGCCAAGCTCAGGGGTTGAAAATATTATAATTATGGGATGTTTTTTGTATATATTTCTCCAGACTTTTTTACCCTGTTAGAGACATATACATGATAATCACATGTTTAAACAATGTACAAGTCAAACAATACTGAACTTTTCTGGGATACAATCTGTCCCTTTTGCTATGATAAGAGTTTCATTCTTGTAGCATTAACAGTTCTAATTTTATGAAGAGTACAATGTCAGAATAATGGAATCTGTGCATTTTTTGTCCCCATTTTGTTGTCTTGCATGAGGATTTTTATTAATTAGAAATAAAAGTATATGTAGATGCATTATATGTACCACATTTAACAAAACAATATACAAATATACCAAACACTTACTGTTGTGATTAGAATATTTTTTAAATCATTGCCTAACAGGGTGGAATAGAATATAACAGGAGTGAACCAAGTAGGCCTCTTAACAAGTAGGTTCAGATTCACATCAACAATATTACTGCTACAACTAATAATAATAGTAATTATAATAGTACCGCTGTAGTAACATTAATAATTAGAGATGCACCGAATATTTGGCCACCGAAAATGCCCAAAGGTGCATTTTCGGTTTTCGGCCGACCAGATTTTTATCACCGAAAGAACACAGCCGAAACAGTATGTTGTGATGACGCAAACAGAAACCGGGGCCTGCACGTGCTTGTCTGAAGCAGCATGTCTGCGGTATGGACGTATTTCAATATATCTGAGTAAGACCCACGGATAGCGATTTGCAAAACATATAATGCCGAAATTTCAAGAGGGGGTGCGTCTGCAAAGACTTTCTCCACGTCGGATTTAATTTATCACCTGAAATCCAAACATCCCGATCGCCATGCTGGGTATGAGAGTAAAGCAGCACAGAAAAGGAAAACAAATATTTTCATAATTTGTAACTGATTTATTCTTTGAAACTTTAATATTAATTTATGCAATTGCAATTCCTTGATTTTAGTAAGGTGTTTCGGTTTTCGGCTTTCGGTTTCCTCTTTTTCGGTTTTCGGTTTCGGCCAAGAATTTTCATTTCGGTGCATCCCTATTAATAATTAAGAAATACACTCATAAAATAATAATAATAATACTTTTTGATTTGACCATTATTATTCATTATCATACACAAGAAATACACTCAAATAAATAAAATAAATCTAAGTAATTTTAATGAAAATAATAAATATTCTTGTACAATTTCTACTCCGTAGGCTGCATATCCCATACAGCCTAACAGGGTGGAATATTTCTACCTAATTTAGCTCCAGCCCTTTGACTGAGCAACATGTAGCTAGCACACACTCTACAGCTGATCAGCATTTAAATAGCTATTTTTAACATGTCTTTAAAAATATTTTTCCAATAAATATTTCCCATAATATATACTAATATATATTGCTATATTGCCAAATGACATCAATTCCATCAATTACATTTGAATTACATTATGCAGCCACCTTTAGCAAGCAGGCCGATAATTTATGTCATCTGCTGTTGTATGTGTACGATGATTTATAAATTCTAACCCCCGGATATAAAACAACCACAGTTTGTTTAGATTTTTTTTGGGGGGAAATACAGTCTATTCCGGTCAATACAGTAAGTCAAAAAGCTTTGTATTTTTTCCAGACCCCAAATATGAGACGACATCTCTTTTACAGGCATATTATCTTATAATCAGGCCAACGCAGTAGTTAACTGCATAGAGTATTGAGAGGCAGAAAGCACCAGGTGTGGTTCCTCAGTGCCATATGAGGAAGCAGACAGGAGGGTCAGGCAGACGAGGTAGGCTGGACGTGACACCCTGAAAATAAACTATAATATTTAATCAGCACGTTGCTCTCAGCTCCTTTTGTTGAGCGCATGAATGAGTAACGGCATCTAATCTTCTGCGAGCCGGCACTAATGAAAGCTTTGCCCACTGGCAAACACAGATATTACAGCGAATACGCAGGCTTTGCAGATAACAAGACCCGTAGAATCGAACAGCATTTTTGAGGGTCGGGGACTCAAACATGATGTAGGACAGCATCATTATGCACGTGTCTTTGAAATCTTTTTTTTTTTTATCTCTTAATCTTTGTTTTGGAGGGTAAACAAAAATGTTTTATCATATATCTTGAAAGTTACCACATATTTGCGTCATTAAGTAGATAACAGTGTTCTTGGGAAATGTAAGGGAATTCACTACTTTAAGTGGGCATGCAAATCATAATTCATTCCTGCCTTCTCACAAACATACATACTCCTTTCACATATATACATTTTCACACTCATAATAATGATAATTTTATTGATCCTCGTGGGGAAATTGCCTTTATGCCTCCTTCAACTTGCTCCTTTGTCCACGTAGGGCACCCACCTGTAGGGGCACCCAGGGAGCTGGGGGTTAAAGGCCTAACTCAAGGACCTGCAGATGTACTGAGGCTGGCTTTGAACTGGTCACCTTCTGATTACAGTTAACACAATGTGTCATGCTGCCATGCTGCCCCCTAAAAGGGGTTTACCATTGGATATATGGCAGAAATGGAACATTCCATAATGGATGATGAATGCTGTGAGGTTGCAACAGTCTTTATTCAGAGGTACTTGGTAATAAGCGTTGGTCAGATGTAGCCCCAAATCCCTAGTGTGTTCCCCAGCTTCCCAGGATGCTGCCTAGCTGTATGGGTTGAGTGAGCGGCTTTGAAGCTGATAGTCCTCTAGTCATGTGTTCAAGGCTGACCTGAGACCTGCCTCACTTTCTGTTTAATTTATTGGGTATTATTTTGTCCTATCCTGTCTGACACACAGCTATCAAATTTTAAAAAGCTGCTCTTTCATGTTGGGTTGTTGGCTGTTAAGGTAAACATTTCCATGTCTTTTGGGGTCTACTCTGCTTGGTAAAGGTGAAGTTTTGATGCAATCCCATTTACTTTTGTCTTTAGTTGTCAGAAGATTTTTATTCTTTCCTGTATTTTTTATATTTCGGTCATTCATATGGCCAGTTAAATTGGACAATTTAGAGAGACTCTTTCAGCTATTCCACATGTATTTGGATTGTGAGGGAAACCAGAGGCAACCATAGAGACTTCAAATTCATGGCTAGGTGTAGGAATTCAAACCCGCATCCCAGGAGGTATGCGAGTACTGTGGCTGCTGTAATAACAATAGCAATGTAGGAGCAATAATGGTTTGTAGTGTAATAACCCTTCAGGCTCGCAATATAATTGCTTATATCTACACAATGACTGGTCTGAGATTGTAATAATTCCCATAATAATGAAAAGGTGGCGAGCTTATTTTTGTCTTATACTGTATGCTGAAATCCAGCCAGGCCACTGTGTTGTAAACAAAACACAAAGTGTCCAATCAATTTGAGGTCCAATCAAAACCTTAAAATGAATCACTATCTGCATTTATTGAATGCATGCATTGTAGATTTATTATGCTGTTTCCACACCTCGTCATGTGCATCACACAACTGTAGCCAGACCCACTTGATTGTTGGCCCTATCAAAGATGGTGTAGAACTCTCTGATGAAGACGTCACCCAGGATCCAGAGGTCGCTGCTGCCACCGTCTTCAATGCCAAGGGTGCAATCATCAGACTAGAACGGAGAAGTTGGCATTAATTATTCATCCAGCTTTGTGTGACTCGGTTCATTATTATTATCTTTAATTTAATGCATATTATGAGATGAAAAAGGAGAAAAATGTCATATTGCTGTAGCAGAAATGTGGGAGTAAAGAAGGAAATTTCTTCCCTGTTCAGCTCTGCTCTCCATATGAATTACATCATTAACTAATGTGTGATTAGTTGAACGACACAATATAACATGGAAAAATATTCTTGTAGGAAAAAACATGCAAAAGAAGGGTAACAGACGTTTCTGATCTCTGTTTCTTGTGCTGATGCTTGAATAGCTTATAAAACATATTTGCGTGCAAAGTAACTGTTGTATCGCATCAGTTGTGACACACCGAGATTTCTATTGCAAACCTGGCAGCATGCAGTTTGCAGATGTTCCACTATCACTCACATCACAGTTATATAAAAATGAGACAGTGAAGCGAAACTCTAGTCATGTGACTCATACCTCAGAAACATAAGCAGATGGGGGGATGGTGAAGGATTGTCCATTAAGGACAAAGGTCAGGTCAGGCATAGATTCAACACTGCTGCAGTTCACAAATGCCTTTGGGACACAATTCCTCGTGTTAGTTCTATGCATTCTGCACTGTCTGAAGGTCAAAATAGAACAAATTAAAGCTGCTTACATCTCCGTTTTGATCCTCAGAAGCCCCCAAATAGGACAGGAGGTTTTGAATATCACTGCTTGGTCCAACGATGCTGGAGGTTCCGGTATCCACAATGGCCTGGCAACCAGCAGAGCAAGCAACAGCCTCTCCATTGCTAGTCACACTGCAATGGGGAAAAAGGCTAAGTTGACCGTAGATGAAGACATAACAGCCATTGATGAGGCCAGCTCAGCTGTTGACAGATATCTATTTTCCAAGACTGTAGAGAGAATGGTCTTTAGTAATGATTCAATCATCAGCAGGATTGCTCTTCCCCAGCTGAGAGAGATTCTTCTCTATGTTATTTACTCTTGCATTTCTCCTTTCAACTGTTTTCCAGGAATTTTACACAATCGTCTTCTTTACTGGGGACAGGGTCATTTGACATTTCATTTTATTAATAAACTTTTAGCACAGATAATTCTGACTGTCCTAGCATTGCATGATTTCTTGGTAAGATGTTTATTTACTAGACATTTTCATTCAAAAATATTTACAGTAGAGGAAAGGGTTGCAATTTATGTGCACTTCCTGACACTTCAACCTGTGACCTTTGTTTTAGCGGGAGAAAGCTCTAGCGGCAAGCTACAAGAGCTTCACATAATTTGTAACCTTAACAAATTTTCAGATGCCAGAATGATTTGCAGCTTAGCTGAAGACTCCTGATTGGATTTGTCATTACATGAATATTGTATGGCGGCATGGGTGTAGAAAGGCTTGTGACAAGAACATTCATTAAATTAGTCTCCTTTTACTCCTTTCCATTTAACAATGTGATTTTAAGGAGCAGCCAGCCAGGTACTGACCTGGTCATGTTGACTTGCCAGTAGTACTCAGAGGACACTGGAATCCATGAGATGGAACCCGTGTAATATGAAGAGTCAATGCCGCCAAAAATCACCACGCTGCCTTCTTCAGAATTACTGAAAGGGAGACACCAGCTTTTAGCGACTTGGTCACTTGGCAGCACAAGTTCCTGAAAAATCGACGGCCGGTCTGGCCCCACCTGCTCAGGTAGATGGAAAACAGGTCCTGAGAAACCAGCTCCTGGCTCATCATGTTGTCAAAGACCGGGGTGGCGTCCGAGGCAGCACACTCAGGGTAGGCGAGACCCAGGATCCCATCAGCTGTCATGTAGTTCATAAAGTCGGCCTCTGTCTCACTCAGACCAAAGATCTGCTGGCTAATAGTGATCCCGCCAATCTATGGCAGTAAAAAAAAACAGAACATTATCATTGTGGGAGAATTGACTTACTGTGTAATATATATATAGAAATATATCAGGCTCCATGCACATGGCATCATTGTCCAGGTATGATATACCAATTTTGCCCTGATCTGTCACAACAACGATCAAGTTTCAGATGACTGGCTTGCTTTAGGCCTTGCTAAAAATAAAATGACAAAAAAAGGTACCAACAAACCTTTTTATGGTAATGCCGGTATTCAATTGACAAAGGGAGAGTGGTGTATGAGATGGATTGTGGTACAATTCCTGTAAGTCTCACCTCAACTGTATCGTATCCCAGGAACCCTGTCATGCTTCCAGTGCCGTATTCAATTGACAGGGTCTGGTTGGTGGACTCATAAGTAGAAGACTGCTCAGGATTAAATTTTGTGTGGGTGGCTAGGAGGAACATTCAGCGGAAGTCAGTGAATGATCATTAGAGAGTGGGGTTTTTAACCTACAGTTCAAATCCTCAAGGGGGTTTCAATTCAACACTTGAACAATTATATTCTTGAGGTGTTATTTCTGATGTAGCTGCTGTGTTTCTAAGGATCAATTCCCTTTAAGAGGCAGTAACTAACAAAAATGGAGTAGGAGCTCCAAGATTAGCAGAACGCATTTCCACATTTCATAAATCAAATCATACCCACTGTCCATAAGTTCTATTTAGCACTTAGAGACACCAAAAATGTGGGCAGTGGTGGCCTAGTGGTTAGGAATATGCACTTGTAATTGAAAAATTGTTGGTTCGAATCCCCAGCCAGCAAGGTACCACCCCCAATCACTGCTCCCCAGGTGCTGAATTAGCTGCCCCTGCTATGTCATGATGTCACATATGGTTTGCATGCAAAGGACAAATTTTGTTGTAGTGTCAACACTGATCACCAATTTGGATTGTGGTTTTGTTGAATCCATGCCTGATGTTGAATACCTGGCCATACAGCCTCTGATAAAGAACTGTCCCCCCCATGTCTTGAATACTGAGGCTTAGCTATAACATTTACCCCGACTCCCAACGAGTGCAACGGCCCTCACTCACTGCAGGCTTGGCTGGAACAGTAGGTGGAGGGAACCCACAGGTTAGCAGAGCCAGTATCAAAAATGACTTTGAAGGACTGGGCTGGAGTTCCAATGGAAATCTCACCATAATACGACAGCTGCATTAGCAGAGGAATATGGCAGATGTGTTTAGCAGAATATAGGTTAAACACCTTTGAAATCCATGGACAGAATGTTCACAGAGAGGTAAAATGCAGAATACATTGAACATTGCATTTTGAATCTCCAAAATTTAACCAGAAATACACTTTGTATTATAGCATTTATACAATGATTGAAAGAAGGGAATCTCTGTTTTACTTACATCAGCATCATTAGTCATAGATTCAGTGCCAACTGCTAAGCTGCTGTCATACTTGACCATGGGCTTGTAGGGATACGATTGCCTGAAGACATCCCATAGATCATTCTCCTTCATTTTTTGCCTCACGGTCTTCCCCTTTATCAGGGGAATCCTGTAGGAGCATCACAGAGTCTTTCAGATAAACTCTTAACCAACTGATAACCCTTCGTAAAGTCTGGTTTCCAGTTTCTAGTCTTTTTAGGATTTAAAAGAAAGCATGGTAAGCAATAGAAGGAAGGTCTTACTTGTGCAGGCACTCGGAGAGGGCCACCAGGGCGAACAGCAGAAAGGCTACCTTCATCATGGCTGTGAAAACTTGTCTCCAATCAATGGAAAGCTGTTGGAAAACTGCAGGTTCAGCTTTTATATACAGGCTCCGGGTTTATTCAGCCTCGCTCTTCATCAGCAGGAAAAGAAAACAGTTTTCAATTAGATTTATGATGAAATCCTGAGGTAACAAACTGCAGGAGATTTTAGGATTTACTGTACCTACAAAGACATCAAAAGATCTTGTGTAAATGCAGCATAAAATTTATGTGTTTTTGTGACGTTTGAGTGTGATACTATGATGGAGTGATTGGTGTAAATGAGAAAACATTTATGTTTTATAAGAAGGTGGAGGCTATTTTGGAGTTTTTATTTGCCATTTGTAAAAAGTAAATAAGAATCCATTGGTTTTTGTTTGCTTTACAGAAGAGCCACTCTTTTGGGGTCATAGCACTATGTCAGGTGAAAAATAAATATGGAAAACAATGCGTACTTCAAAACATAACATGAACTCACATGAACTCATATGAAACCTCAATCTCCCACCATAAAGTCTAGAAAGTTTAACTACGTTCTAGAACGATACCTGTGTATGGATCTTGACAGTTTTAAAATCTGAAGCACAGGTGTAATTTGCTTATATTCCATGAAATGTAGTTAGATTTAACTATGTCATCAAGGATATGAATTTTCATACACTGGCCCCTGCTGTACATGTATGGAGTTTGCATGTACTTCCCATGTAATAGTGAGGGTGCCCCCACAGTCCAAATTGTTCATAGGTGTGAATGTGTGTGTGTTTGTGTGTGTGTGCGTGTGCGCACGCACGTGAGTGGGTTTACCTTACCTTACTCATTTTAATAAAAATCTGTGACTGCAATGAAAAAACTAAAAATGCAAACATTTGTATTTTCCTTGGTTACTTATGGTTATGGTTAGGGCTGGGTAGGGGTTAAGGTTGCCATAGCTATCGTTAGCATTTTTCCTATAGGAATGAATGAGCGGTCCCCATAAGGATATGTTTACCCGACATGTGCGTGTGTGTGCGTGTGTGCCTTGCAGTGTCCTGGGTTATTCCTTGCGCTGTACTAATAGCTTAGACTTGGGTAGGACGAGCTGGTATGGACGATGGAAGGATGGATGGATGGCATTATTAGTTCAATCTGTACTTAAATTTGAGAATATTAGCAGCAGCTAACTCTATTGAACTATAGTAAGTTAGTTTCAGTAAAAGAGCTTTAGTGGAGCTGTACGCCTTGTTAGTTGTCTCAGTTTGCATATACTCCAGAATGTTATGAAGCGTTGATCAGATGAATTACAATTAATAGCAAAGTCCCTCTTAGTTCATGAAAATGAACTTAATTCCAAAAAACCCATTTCCACTGCATTTCAGCCCTGCCATAAAAGGACATGCTGACATCATTTCAGTTATTCTCCCATTAACATGGGTGACAGTGTTGACGAGGACAAGGCTGGAGATCACTCTGTCATGCTGATTGAGTTAGAATAGCAGACTGGATGCCTTAATAGGAGGGTGGTTCTTGAAATCATTGTTCTTCCTCTGTAACCATGGTTACCTGCAAGGAAACATGTGCAGTCATCATTGCTTTGCACAAAAAGGGCTTCACAGGAAAGGATATTGCTGCTAGTAAGATTGCACCTAAGAACTTCAAGGAGAGAGGCTCAATTGTTGTGAAGAAGGCTTCGGGGTGCCCAGGAACGTCCAGCAAGCACCAGGACCTTCTCCTAAAATCGATTCAGCTGCGGGATCGGGGCACCACTAGTCCAGAGCTCGCTCAGGAATGGCAACAGGCAGGTGTGAGAGCATCTACACACACAGTGAGGTGACGACCTTTGGAGGATGGCCTGGTGTCAAGAAGGGCAGCAAAGAAGCCACTTCTCTCCAAGAAAAACATCAGGGACAGACTGATATTCTACAGAAGTTACTGGGATTGGACTTCTGAGGACTGGGGTAAAGTCATTTTCTCTGATGAATCCCCTTTTCGATTGTTTGGGGAATCCAGAAAAAAGATTGTCTGTCTGGAGAAGAAAAGCTGAACGCTACCATCAGTCCTGCGTTATGCCAACAGTAAAACATTATGAGACCATTCATGTGTGGGGTTGCTTCTCAGCCAAGGGAGTGGGCTCACTCAGAAGTATGCCTAAGAAAACAGCCACGATAAAGAATGGTACCAAACCATCCCCCAAGAGCGACTTCTCCATAACCATCCAAGAACAGTTTGGTGACAATGTCTTTTCCAGCATGATGGAACACCGTGTCATAATGGAACGAATCCCCACAAATTCTGACAAACTCCACGCATTGATTATGCAAGAATGGGCTGCCATCAGTCAGGATTAGTCCCAGAAGTTGATTAACAGCATGCCAGGGTGAATTGCAGGCGTCTTGAAAAAGACCAATGCTGCAAATATTGATTCTTTGCATAAACTTAACATAATTGTCAATAAAACCCTTTGACACTTACGAAATGCTTGTAAATATATTTCAGTATAAATAGAAACATCTGACGAACAGATCTACAAACACTGAAGCAGTAAACTTTGTGAAAACCAATACTTGTGTCATTCTCATAACTTTTGGCCATGACTGTACCATCTTCTTTTCAGAAGGTGCAGTTTGTTGCACTGCTGTTCACGTCGCTTTCGTTTTCCAGTAATCTTTGTCTATGTCCAGATCCATATTTTAGGTCCAGTATTGCAGTTGTTTTTGAAAGAAATTATTTTAATTCCTTTGCTACTTTAATGCTGAATGATCCTTAAAATCAAATTGGACTCTTTTATATCAACAGCTTTACATATATTTACTGGATAAAATACCCTTGTTGTATATTGCTCTGTAATATTTTAATTTCCTTGTCATTTTAATGTGTTATTAAGTATTTTTATGGTTTAGTAAAACTCCATTGCAAAACAAAATGCTGCATGTTAGCAAGATTTTCATTTGTCCTTCTAGTTGAAATAGTAAATATCTTGTAATTTATAATGCCTTTATAATGCAGTCATGGAACATTCAGTGCACCTTCATAATGCATTCATAGAACATTCATAAGCAGCATATAAGTATACCGTAGCATCCTAACAAACCTTAACACCATTTCTGTATATTAAAAATAAACATTATACAAGTATAATGTTGTTTATTATCATATCATGTCTCTTATTAATGTATGTTAAAGCTGTTAAGGTAGAGCATGGAAGTCTGGTGGAAATATTAGTTTGGTGGTGTATGGAGAAACATCTCAGCTCAATGTCTGAATGATAAATGAGTTGGTCTTCAGGTGAAGAAAAGAGCTGTTGACAGCTGCCACCAGGGCTGTTTTCTTGAGGATACTGGCAGACTGAAGAACTTTTTAAGGAAAACCAGCTCTATAATAGGACTGAGTTTGTACTTAATATGTGAAGAGTCTGCTGTGGTCCATTTATATATTGTATACAGAATAATATAATATACTGTACCAGAAACAAATTTCACCTGCCTTGGTCTTGTGGCAAATAAACAACTGACTGAACTGACTTTGAAATGATTGAGGTTGAGGGGTGAATGGTGTCCATACTTACTCTTTATGTATGATGATAACAGAGAAATGTTTACATTGAAGAGCACTTTAATTCACAGGATTATTGCAAAATATTATACTTCATAATCTTGGGTCTATAAATAATCATCTTCATTATGGTAAAACACCCTTCTATGCGGTTACATTCTGTTTTGTCTTTGGAGAGTGCTGTGTATATCAAGTGAAATGGCTATACTTATAGTAAATATTATGGCCTAATTTGATCCTTCAGTGTCGTTAAACTGCAGTTGCTTTTTTTTAAGTGCGAAATGATCCTCTTAAAATAAAAAATGTACTGTGTCACCGTCATGATCCGTCCGTCCGAGCCTCGTGTGTGCCACGCCCCCCTCGTTACCCCATGTTCAATCCTGCTGGAAATCACCTGTTGTCAATCGTGTTCATCTGTTTCGTTTTAGTTTCCTTCCCGTCTTACGTATTTAGTCCGCATCTCAGTGAATGTTGCCAGATCCGTCATTGTGGCGTCTCGTGGCGTTTACCCTGTTTGTCTTCGAAATAAACCCGTGTTTCCCTGAAATTCCTGCCTTCTCGTCATGCCTGCTACACGCCGCCGACACCCAGGCACAGCTTCCCCAGCGAAGCGTGACAGTCACGTCACAAAATCAGGCAAAAGCAAGCGTTTTTTGGACAAGGGAGCTTTATTGCACATAGGCCAGGGACTGAGACACCAAAGTGGTCAATAAATGGGAAACCAAGAGTGAGGAAAGACTCAGGCATACATGTGAATTAGACTTTAATGACAGGACTGGGGAGCACAGGACTAGGAGGCATTCCTATACAGGACTGATGAGGGAGCAGATGAGGGGAAGCTGGAGGGATCCACATGAGGGCTGAAACAAGAGGTAAGACGAAACAAGCAATGGGTATGGCTCTTTGCACCCACACTTAGGAGAGCATGTGGGGGCAGGAATGTGGGCTTTGACATACTGTGTCTCTAACTTCACATACAAATTATAAATAGGTTAGTTCGTGGTCTCAGCGAGGATTATTTTACTTGTCTGTCTTGACTGTCTCTCTCATTTGGACTTGGCCTTGACTTGGGCTCGGAATTCTTTGGACTTTGTCTTGACATTGGCGTGAATCTCTTTGGACTCGCTCTTGACTCAAGTTGTCCTGGTCTTGGACTTGACAAAGGTGGTGTTGACTATGATAACTGCCCCAGGATGCATGACAGAGTGCTTCAAGTCTTCCATTTTACCTTCTTCCACTAGTTTGTTCATGATTGTTGGTCTCCGTATGCTTAACTTCTATCCCTGACTCATCGCTGTATCATGCACTTACTCTAAATTGACTCCTTCCATGATTACTGTTTACGACAGGCACCTCACTGCCACCAGCACTGCACTTATACACTTTTTTGTTACTTATTTATTGTATTATAATCATTGGATACTATTGTCCTGGGATATGTCTCCTTAATGGGGGATCATTCAGTCATAAATTTTATGTCACAGGCTGTTGGTTCATTAAATGTAATCCAGAATCAAAATACAAAGCTCTGAACTAAAGATGGATTTTTAAAAAAATTTTGAACGCTGGGTGAAAATTAAGATATCAAAGTCTATATTCTGGCACCAAAAACACAAACAAACATGATCTTTTCCTTAAAATGTTAGTGGATGTGGTGCCAGATTCAGGACTATATGACTTATATACACACGTACTGTAGTCTGTATTTGTGAAGTGAGCAGATGTATCTGGCAATACTATCTCATAAAATGATGAATGACATTTTTTTTTATAAACTAGGAAGAATTCAATGGCTGTATTGATAAATGGCTGTGTACTTACTGAGTAGTTTGGCTCACCTTAAGAAAACCAAAGTTTCTTAATGCTATGGGGAAACCACGTTCACCTGGGAGCCTCAATGGTTTTTGTTCAAAAGAAGCGCAATGTATTGACGATGAAACCGGTGCAGCACCTTATCAAAGCTCCCATGACAGGGATTTACCTTAATCTCTTCCCAGGAATCAGGTGTACATGCCATTAAGCAAATGTTTCTCCTTAACACACGGAAACGCACCAGAAACCCAGCAAGCAAACATTGGACGAAGATATGATGGATATGAATGATATGTTGATATGAATAATATGTTGTATATATCAGCTTTGACTCATTAATTTTGAGCAGCTCCAGCAATGTGTCGCCTTGTTGGTTTTCCAGCTCCTGCTCACGTCACAGTCATACATTCAGAGAGCTCAGAATAACATCATAACAGCCCACCTGACTATGTTCATAAAACCTCCGGCGAAGCATGTAATGGTGGGGGGGCTATGAATACAAGCCTGTTTTGGAGGATCAGCTCATACTTGAGGAGATGCTGTAGCTCACAGTAGCCTATTGAGGAACGGTCCCTATGTTGTGGAATGTCACCTAAATGTCAATATCAGAGCATGTCGACCCCC
>JABFEB020000124.1:19393830-19428896 GCA_019775895.2 Stomatorhinus ivindoensis | reverse complement strand
GTGAACGGGGGCCGCCTACTCTACACCGGCTGTCACCCGAGGCCAAACGCGGCGGGCGTCCCTCATGTTTTGGTTGTCACAACATGGTTCCAGAGATTTCAGAGGCACCATGTCCACAATAACCTGTCCGTCCCCAAAGAACCTAATTGCGAATAAGTATCAGCTATCAAAGGCTAAAGCCAACTGCAAATTTCTGGTAATCACTTCGCCTCAGTCGCCGGCATGTCTTTCCGATTCTCCATGCATTATGCAATGCAGTCGCATTGAATATTCCAGTGTGCCCATGAATGGCAAAGAACACCAGTGATATTGATGGCATGACAGGACACGATGGCGTGCCAAGGAAACACCTAAAAGTGACACGTGCTTGTTCAACACAGATTTTCCTCTTATGGTTTTTGCCTGTGTCAGATACAAAGGATGCTGCTTGCTCCTCCAATTGACACTCCAGAATATTTTCAGGATTCATTTAGTACATGAAATTGCCCTCCATCTCCACTGGTAATGGTGATCCCACCAACCTTAGGTAATAAAAACAGAACATTAATGCTGTGGACCTGCAGGTCAGCGCCCATCCATCCCTGCCCTTTGTGTCTCTTCCACATTTCGCCAGTAGGTGTTGCTGGCCATCCCGTCTTGTCATTACTTATCTGATCATAACTGTGTGATATTCCAGCTCCCTGGACTGCTGCTTCACTCAGCAGGGTGAATGTTTGTTAACCCAGTGGTCGTGGCTTCTAGGCTGGCCAGATTATTTGTATTCATTAGTTTTTCTGTCCCCCCAGTATGTTTTACTTCCTATTTGTTTGTCATCAGTTTGCCCTTGTTGTGTTCTGTTCTGGTTTTTGTTTTGCACCTTTCATTGTTCTGCATTAATTAGCTTTACATTGTAACACTAGTGTCTGGTTTGTCTCCTACTTTTGATGTCTGATAAACTTTCTAGTTCTGTTAATCAGCCCCACGTGTTGCGCTTTGTCTTGTCCTCTCTTTGATTGGTTATTTTGGTATTGTTCTCCCTGTCCTGTGTTGTCTTGTCAGCCTCGTGTGTATTTTGGTACCTGCTTCTACTCTCTTCTTGAGTCAATCATTATATGTCAGTGAAGGTTACGCTGTGTTACTTCACCTCAGTGTCCATTTGCTTTGTCCTGCTCCCTCCTGATATTATTCTATCGTGTTTTTCACTTAGCTCTTGTCTTTCCCATTTGCCCTTTGACCCTTAGCAGTTACTTTTATTTTGTGTTTTCTGTTTTTCTCCAATAACTCCCTTTTGTCTTGGAGCCGTTCGTGAACAGGAGTGACGCTCCATGCATATGGCGTGGTTGCACAGTTATGACAACCCAGTTGGGACCATAGCAGAGTTGCAGACGATTGGCTTGTTTTAATCAGTGTCCTAAATGTAAAACGTTTTTAAAAGTACGAAGTATGGTATAGAGACATTTTTTTAAAGTATGAAGAAACATAACACACTATTCTGCTACACATGTGCAATAACATCAATATCAGTTAGATATCTACATCATGCTAGATGTTTTCATGCATGCTGGAGCGCATCATCAAAGGGGGTAATGACGCGCAAGCTGGGGTGTGTATAACTCCTGCAAATCTCACCTCAGCAGTGTCGTATCCCAGGAATCCAGTCATGCTGCCAATGCCATACTGAATGGACACAGTTTGGGAAGGTGCCCGGGAAGGTGGAGGACTGCTGAGGATCAAGTAACGCATGGTTAGCTAGAGGGAGGATTCAATAGAAGTTGGTGAATGATCAGTACCGAGTCAAGTTCTTCATCTACAGCCCAATAAAGAGGGTATTAATTTAAAACACTAAATAAAATAGCACCCATTTCCACTAATTTGCTCATTTACACAAGTGCCTATATGCAGAGTATGATGGAAATTTCCATCAGTGTCAAAAACAGCACTGAAGTACCAGGGTACTTCAACGCTGATCACAGTTGTATCAGCAGAGCAATGCAGTAGATTTCCATAGCAGAAAGTAGGTTTAGCTCTGAAATCTATGAACGGAATGTTCACAGAGATTATAAAATGCAGAATACATTCAAAACTCTACTTTGAGTCTCCAAAATGTAAACAAAAACGCCTTCAGCTAATGTTGATGCTCAACAGATCGTATCATAACTTTTGTGTAGTGCATAATTCATTTTGAGGTTCAGGGGTTTGGTGCCAACAGCATAGCCGCTGTCAAACTTGGCCATGGGATTGTAGGGATACTTCTGCCTGAAGACATCCCATAGACCCTGCTCCTGCATTTTTTGCCTCACTGTCTTTCCCTTTATCAGGGGAACCCTGTAGGAACATCAGAGACAGGGTCTTCTAGTCGAACCCTAAACCAAACCCGTCATCGACTCAGGCTAGCAAGAAAGCAATAGAACGAAGGTCTTACTTGTGCAGGCACTCGCAGAGGGCCACCAGGGCGAACAGCAGAAAGGCTACCTTCATCATGGCTGTGAAAACTTGTTTCCACTCAAATGGAAAGCTGTTGGAAAACTGCAGATCTAGCTTTTATATACAGGCTCCTGGTTTATTCAGTCTAGCTCTTTATCAGTAGGATAATAAAACAAAGCCTTCAGTTGAATACATGATAAGAGCTACCCTAAGGTACCACAAGTTGCAGGACATACTAGGATTTTCCTTCAAAGATATCAAAATCAAATCAAATCATATCAAATCAAGGTTTTTTTTTTTTTTGTCACAGTCACACATATATTCAATACAACATGCAGTAAAATGCTTGGTTGACTAACTCTAAAACTTTAATATTGTTAATACTGTGTATTAACAGGAAACAAAAGAGGGTGTCAAACATTAAAGATTGATAGTAGAATTAAAAGTGTGTGGCGGCAGTGCAGAGTGTTGAATAAGTCAATATTTACATATTTACATAATATTTACATTATATTACTGGACATTTGCACAAAGTATATTGGAATCCTTTGGTTTTAGCTTGTTTGGATGGTGCCCAAAATATGTGTATTTACAGAACTTAACCGAATACAACTTGGAACCAATTTGTAATGCATATCGACAGACTACGAGCCACATTTGACGAGTAAAATAATTCCTTTCATATTTATTTTGTATAATTCATTTATGTTTAACGTGTTTAAGTTTCTTCTCTAGATTTTTGGAAACGAGCGACACCCCAGTGCCCAATTAACGACTCACTACTGATGCAATCCAGCCACTTTCTGCCCCTCATCTGCTTTCAGGTCGCAGGGATGCTCGGACCTGCTTCTTCACCAACTCTGAGCTCCTCTCGAATGTCCAAGCTCCTCACTCTATTTTGAAGGCTGAGCCCAGACACGCTGTGGAAAAAAACAATTTCTGCTTGTATCCACGGCCTCATTCTTTTGGCCACTACCAAAAGCTAGTGATCATAGGTGAGGGTAGAAACATTGATCGACTGGTAACTCTTCACCACAACTAGTGCAATGTTCACATAACTACTGACACTACATCGATCCGCCTGCCAATTTCCTGCTCTATTCTTCCATCACTCGTGAACAAGACCCAGAGATACTTACTCTTACTCTTACTACTTACTCTTCACCCCCACAGTCATTTGCTGATGTGCAGGCACAGCATGCACTGTTGTCAGATTTGTTTTCCTTGGACAAACTCCCATAATCCTCCAGTATCCTTGTGAGGGTAAAGAGCTCATCTAGCAATCCACAACCAGGATGGAATCCACATTGATTCTCCTGGATCTGAGGTTCGACCAATGACCAAACCCCAGGATAGATCTGCCCATGGAGACTGAGGAGTATGAAGCCCTAAAGTTGGATACAGGATGAGATTGCCGTGTTTGTCTGGATCAATTTACCTTTATAACCCACCTAAATTTGTTTGTGTCAGTGACTGTATATCTGATGTGGCTTTTATTAACATGAGGTTACTCCAATGAACAGTACCGCCACCCTTCCCGTTTACTTCATACAACCTGCGCTCATGCCATCTTCGAAAGTTCCCTGATGATTCAGTGACTATGGGATGTTTCAGTGGAGGAAGAGAAGAGCACAGAAGTCTGGTGGAGATTTTTGTTGGTTGGTGTAAGGAGAAACATCTCAGCTCAGTCTCAGATTGATAAATAAGGACTTCAGGTGCAGAAGGGAGCCGCTGACGGCTGCCACCTTCCCTAAAGAGACTGTAGAAATTGTAGCCTTAAATAACTTAGCATCTACATAAATGACTGGCTAGAGTGGCAGGACAACAAAGAAAGAACGCAAAAGAAAGTGCAGAAAAGGCTGTTTTCTTGAGGAGACTAATGTCCCTAAGTGTGTGAAGCAGGAGACTGGTAGGTTGAAGACACTTTTTAGCAAAGGTAGCTCTGTAATAGGACTTGGTTTGCACTGCTTTGAGATGAAGATTGAAGGGTGAATGATGTGCAAACTGTCTTCCATTATGTATGATGAAGCCCACCCTCTTAACAGGGAGATGTTTCCATTGAGGAGCACTTTAACTCACATGATCATTGCCCTAGGGTATACGACCGAGTGCTTTAGGTGTTCCATTGTACCTTCTGCCATTAGCTTATTCAAGGTTGTTGGTCTCTACGTCATGCACTTACTCTAAATAGACTCCTTCCATGATTACTGTTTTCAACAGGCCTAGCTTCTGCCACTGGCACCGTCCTTAACAATTTGCGGCTTCTCTAGAGTATGCACTGAATTCCCACAAATCACAGGAACAGTGTGTGGTCCAGTGTGGCTCAGCCTTAGCACCTGTGAACAGAAGGTCACTGCTTCATTGCTGGTCTCAGCATCTCTGTGGGTCCTTGAGCAAGGCCCCTAACCCCCCCTCCCTGGGCGCCCCAACAGGTGGCTGCTCTTCACAAGCAGGTTTCTCTCACCAGCAGAGAGCAAACTGGGGTAAGCATGATGAGAATTTCCCCACAGGGATCAACCAAGTGCAGTGGTGCTTGCGGTTCACGAACACAATCCGTTCCAGGAAAGTGTTTGTGAACCAATTTGTAAGCGAACCAAGGCAATTTTTCTCATAAGAAAGCATTGAAATTTGGTTAATTCCTTCACAGGCCTACCAAATATTAATTTTTGTTCATTAATGTTATGGTTTTTATAGTAAAAACTTTAAAGAAAAACACAATATAGTGTGGTGACGGCCGGACCGAGGCATCGCGGGAGCAGAGAGACATGGAGACTCGCTTGCCGGGGAAATCACGCTCTTTATTAACAGTCCTTAACCCTTGTATTGTTGTTGTTGTTGTTAATGTTAATGTTTGCGTATCCCTATTGTCATGCGTATGTTTGCCGTGTCTTCTATGTACCTGGTCCGATCCTCACGTGTTTTTATCGTGTGTAAATATCCCACTGTGTGCGCATCTTGCAGTTCGGCGTCTTACGACCTTGAATTTCCCGTTTGTGTGTTTGGGTTCGGTGCTCGTTGGGTGCATATTGTGGTCCGTCTATTTACAATTGCACACAGGGCATGCTGGGATATGCGCCCCGCCGGTGCTACACTAGGAATCTGGTTGAGGAATCTGTTTGTCAACCAAATTTTGTACGTGAACCAATGCATTTTTTTCCACAAAACTTTTGGTCATGAACCAAATTGTTCGTAAACCACAGCGTTTGTGAAGCACAGGCACCACTGTACAAGTTATCATTATTATAAGTTGCAAAATTTCAATGCATATTAATATTAGATCTTGTATAGATTACCAGTGTTGTACAGGATTACAATGAATTAGGCATGTTTTGATGATAATAATGAATTACTGACAGTTGTTTAAATATCTATAAAAGGTACCTGCTAATTCTCCTATGTGATTCTTGTTTCTTGCCAGTAAAGACAGACCTGACTTGTTATTACATTATGCCATATGCTGAAAATCTGCACTGTGCTGCAGTGTTTGTAAAAAAACCCAAAAAACATTCAATCAGTCACAGAAGCTTCAAATGGAAACAATTTAATAGAACATTGTCTTTCATTGTCTTTCATAAGTCATTGACTTATGGCAATAACATGGATGGAATGTTTGTTACTTGTATACTATTCTGATCTGTTTCTCAAGGTTATTCTGCATAAAGACATCGTACATTTCACATGTCATTCATGTTGTTTACACAGTATAAAGCTGATCCAGTTGCATCATGCAACTACAGCCAGACCCACTTGATTGTTGCTCCTGTCAAAGATGGTGTAGAACTCTCTGATGAAGACGTCACCCAGGATCCAGAGGTCGCTGTTTCCACCATTACTAATCTCAAGCATGCATCCATTGCTATTCTATAATAACAAAGTAAAACAAACATTAATAATTCAAATGGTTGATTAAGTTAATGATTATGGCTTGTAGTTTTGAATATTCTGAGAGGGAGAGGAAAGGCAGCAACGGAGAAGTTTATTCTCTAGTGGTAAGTAACATGTCATTGGTGGAATGATATAACAGAAAGAAAGATGATCAGAAGAAGGGTAGCAGGAAGTAGATGAAGAGTAAATGTTTGCTATGTATACATTTCTGATCTCTGTTTCTCATGGTTATACTTGAAGTGTTAAGCGTTCAATCTCATCTCACAGATTTCTATCTGACAACCCTGTCACTAATGTGGCCTGACCCTGCTTTCATTAGAGTTATATACACAGAGGAAATGGGTATTGTGAAGTGACAGCCGTAAAATCTTCCATTGAGATCTAATAGAGTGAAACTTAATTCTTGTTGTGCAAATCATACCTCAGAAATATATGCAGAGGGAGGGATACTGAAGGCATATCCACCAAGGGTAAAGGTCAGGTCAGGCATGGATCCCACGCTGTTGCAGTTCACAAACGCCTACGGGACACAGTCCTTCATATTATTCTTTATTCTTGCAGCATTATTTGAAGGTCAGAGCAGGTTGAGCCTCTTACATCTCCATTTTGGTCCACAGAAGCACCCAAAGAGCTCAGGAGGTTCTGAATGTCGCTGCTTGGTCCAACAATGTAAGAGGTCCCGGTATCCACAATGGCTTGGCAGCCACCAGAGCAAGCAGCAGCATTGCCATTGATAGTCACACTGCAAAAGATCAATTGACCTCTGATGCACACATAGCAGCCATATATGTCCCTTACACTCCAACAGACCTTGTTTCCCAGGAAAATTGCATGATTGTCTTTTAGAAAGAGAGAGTCGTGAGTTTTTTCTCTTATTGGCATTTTGTTTTTAATCTCCTCTTGGTCAAAGCACACCAATACTTAAATTCCTGGGAAAAAAACTGATAAATTATAGGATGTTACTTGGGTGCAACTTAAATGAAAACTGTGCTCTACCAATAACATTTGGATGGACTGAATTTTGAATTGCAAGATTTCTCTGTAAGTCGAAATGGTTATCATTTTAAAGCTTCCCCACACTTAACATATTGTTGTACACATCATTTCAAATGTTTGAACGGCTTGTAGACATACAGGATGACTGGGTAACAGCACAGATCAGTATATAAATTTGCCATATCCTCCTGAGACCCAAGGAATAAAGTGTCCTTCAATTATAGGATGTTTGACTTTGGAGGAAATAAGACATCTTAGAATTTAGATTTTTTTAAATGTATTTTTATTTTTAATTCCACAGCATGTCCTCTTTAGTGTACAACAGGAATATGTTTCCTTACATCAGTGAAAAGATAGATAAAAAAACAACATGTCCACTACAATGGACATAAATGAATGGGTGGGGTCTCAGGAGGATAAGAGTAATTTCAGATGCGGGTGTGAATACAGGTTACAATACAGGTTACAAATACAGGTTACAATTACAATCGTTCCCTTCACCTTTGATATATTACCAATATATTTGATATGCTGCAAGCGCTAGTAATATTTTTGTGACATATGAAGATCTGACAGCTGGATGCCAAAAGACGCTGACCAGACACTGACCTGTTCATGCTGATCTGCCAGTAGGATTGAGAAGACAGTGGGATCCAGTAAATGGAACCTGTGTAATATGAAGGGTCGATCCCACCAAAGATGACCACACTGCCATCTGCACTATCGCTGAAAAAGAAACACCATGTTAGGTGACCTGGCTGCATAATTTCCTGCTTATCTGACCAATGATCTGGCCCCACCTGGTCAGGTAGACAGAAAACAGGTCCTGAGAAACCAGGCCTTGGCTCATCATATTATCAAAGACTGGGGTGGCACCAGAAGAAGAAAGTGAAGGGAAGGCGAGTCCCAGGATCCCATCGGGTACCATATAGTACATGAAGTCATCCTCCGTCTCACTCAGACCAAAGATCTGGTTGGTAATGGTGATCCCACCAACCTTATCCAATAAAAACAGAACATTAATACTGCAGACCAATAGGCTTTCAGTGTAATACTGAGATAAGCGAAGCTCCATGCATGTGCCATTATTGTACAGTTATTACAGCCCACTTTTAATTGGATCCCTAGGGCCTCGAGTCAAGTTGTAGATGATTGGCTTGTTTTAATCAGTGTCCAAAATGTAAAACTTAGCTGAAGTGCCAAAAAACAACAGGAAGACACGACACACTATTCTGCTAAACATGCACTATTTCTCTTAGCTATCTGCACCATGTATGCTGGAGCGCATCATCAAAGGGGGTAATGACGTGCAAGCTGGGGTGTGTATAACTCCTGCAAATCTCACCTCAGCAGTGTCGTATCCCAGGTATCCAGTCATGCTGCCAGTGCCATACTGAATGGACACAGTTTGGGAGGTGCCCTCGAAGGTGGAGGACTGCTTAGGATCAAATAGCGCATGGTTGGCTAGAGGGAGGATTCAATAGACGTTGATCAGCACAGAGTTGAGGTCTTCATCTGCAGTTCATGTCGTGAAGAAGGTATTTATATAGAACACTACTATTTTACTCATCGTCGTAGGAGGATTTAGCAATTCAGAATGATTTTTTAACTTGAACCTATAATTGTGAATGCTTGAGTCCTCAATCTCTGTGCCTCCTGATATCCTTGATGCATTACTTACGAATAATGCAGCTGCCATGCATATTTATAAAGAACTACTGTCTTTTGGAGGCGACAAGTACCAAATACAAAGAATGGTGCTTCAAATGCAGCAAAACAGATTTCATTGGTTTGTAAGTTGAAATATTCCTGAATTATGGGATGGAGTCTCACATTTCAGTACCCACTTAACTCCCGGAGGCTATGGGCACAAGAGAGGGAATAACCCCAGGATGGGATGCCAACCCATCTCAGGACACACGTTCATGTCTATGGACAATTTGACAATTCCACTTCAACTTAGCATGTTTTTGGACTGTGTGGGGAATCCGGAGTACCCAGACGAAACCCCAGAATGACACAGGTAGCCATGGTGAAGACTTGAACCCTGGTTTCAGAGGTGTGAGAAGAACAGTTAACGACAGCAGCACCATACCGCCCCTTAACAGATGCTTGTCTCTTCTACGTACAAGAACTTCATCAAAGTCTTGGCCATACCCAAAATCCCATCTACAACAACAACAGCAATAGTCTTCACTCACTGCAGGCTTGGCTGGAACAGTAGGTGGAGGGAACCCACAGGTTAGAAGAGCCAGTATCAAATAGGACCGTGAAGGACTGGGCAGGAGTTCCAATAGAGATCACACCATAATATGACAGCTGCATCGGTAGAAGGGTAAAATGCAGTTTAGCAGACAGCAAGTTTAAAACATGCATTGCAACTTTGCCCATTGAATCTCTCATTCTGAGATTGCTAGAAGGGAATTTTAGTTTCACTTACATCAGCATCATTCGTCATGGATTCAGTGCCAACAGCATAGCCGCTGTCAAACTTGGCCATGGGATTGTAGGGATACTTCTGCCTGAAGACATCCCATAGACCCTGCTCCTGCATTTTTTGCCTCACTGTCTTTCCCTTTATCAGGGGAACCCTGTAGGAACATCAGAGACAGGGTCTTCTAGTCGAACCCTAAACCAAACCCGTCATCGACTCAGGCTAGCAAGAAAGCAATAGAACGAAGGTCTTACTTGTGCAGGCACTCGGAGAGGGCCACCAGGGCGAACAGCAGAAAGGCTACCTTCATCATGGCTGTGAAAACTTGTTTCCACTCAAATGGAAAGCTGTTGGAAAACTGCAGATCTAGCTTTTATATACAGGCTCCTGATTTATTCAGTCTAGCTCTTTATCAGTAGGATAAGAAAATAACTAAGTGAGATTGTAGGATGTTTTACATTGGTTTTTCCTCAAAAGGGGTCAAAAACACTTATCTTGAATATAATAATCTTGTGTTTTTGTGACATTGAGAGCAAAATCGTGCCAGAGCCATTAACTGTAAATGACTTACATTTAATAAGTTAGGAAGGTGGAATTGACAGCGTTGCTTTCATCTGGATATATCTTTTGTGCTTTTTTTGCGTAGTAGATGCTTCAGCTGCACGGTCACTTTATATTCCTCACGAGCACACTGAGTTTCATATAGCAAAGTTTGTTATCTATATAACCTCTACTACAGTAAATTAAATGGATTAATGAGATAAATAAATAAATAATGCTTTACACCGTGGCCAGAAATTCAAACAGGTCACATGTGGAGAACCTAGTTCAGTCACTTTGTCTTGTAATTGGCTAAAGAAGAGTCTATATCATGGCAGTGACCTTGTTTTGAAACAGGTCATAGATCATTATTTCAAAGAATACAATGAATTTCCATTCTAGGAGTAAAAGCTTGACAAATGTTTAATTTTGAGATATGACACAGTGTAAATATCATGAACAATATTTATTTCCCAAGACATGATTACAATGTCCTTCCAAGCAGGTGCAGTTCATTGTGCTTATTTTCAAGTAGTTTTTGTCTTCCACTAAATTATGCTGATACACCGTATCCATGTAATTCACGTTTTGGAGAGATGATTATATATATTTCCTTCTTTAAACCACAAAGGCAAAATTAGTGAATATATGGAATTAAGCAGAACAGATTGAAAAGGATCATTTTTACTGAGTGAAATACCAGGACATATGATGCTCCTCTGTTCTTATAATTTTAATTTAAATGTTGTTTTAATATGCAGTGGGGTGTTTATATTTTGCCTCTATGTTCAGAACTACAATAATAGATCTTAACCAGACTTCAATCTGCTGAACTAAACACAAAGGGAAAGCCGAATAAAGCAATTAAAACGCCCCCCCATTGGTCTGAAAGGTCCAAGTCTCCATGCACTCATATTGCGCAGCCATTTCTTTTGACGGTCTCGTCACAAACAATGCAGATATGCTCCTCGACCAAGAAGCATGTGTTGGGGTGTTGGAGAACAAAGGTCTGACCCAAAGTTGGCAGTTTAAACAACGAACAAGCGAGCAGGTAGTACTGGGGCATCCAATTTCCGGTTTGGGGGGCTAGAATGGCCCCCGCACTCACTGCAGCTTGCATGTTCCCCCCATTTCCTGACATTCCTGTATGCCTTACTCACTCGCAGCCCAATGGATTACATCTTTACAAAGTAACCCATCTGAAAATGAGGCATATAACCTTTTCAGAATTTGCAAGAGTTCCATCAGTATGTAGCAAAGCATTAGGGGGTATTGAAACTGACCCATAAGGCAACTGACTGGAATGTAGCTGGATGTAATTTGGCATGCTGCCTTCTTACACACACAGCATTAGGTTGTATGGGACAAAAAAACATTTCGCTGCACTATCAGGAATAAAAAAAATAATAAGAATCACTTGCATGGGGCAAGGAGTCCAAAGCACAGAATAAGCACCTGTGCAATAAGACTCCCATGTTACACGGAGCAGAATGTCTTTGGATTGTGACGACAAGCATGTGGCTGAAAGCGAACATGGAGGAGAAACAGGTTAGTTCTTATCTGTCCGGATTTGTCACGTACATAGCACAATAAATGGGGCAGACCGACAAGTGATGGAATAATCAGTTCTTACAGAAGAAAAAAAAACTTTATAAATCATTTTGGCAAAGCCTTCCCTTCGGCAAATTACCTATGTGCGGTACAGAGGCTCACTCTCCATTGGCTGGTTTTAGAGACTCCTCTCTTGAAACCCTATAGCTATACATGTTGCCTCCAGAGCAACAGGTACAGTATTTCCTTCCCATGTGTTACAAGGCCTAATAAAACCAGGAATATGCAATGTGAAAACAAGGCACCTAGTTTACAGGCATGTGTCGCCATTTTAGTATTTATAATATAGTAAGTTTGAAACCCGAAGTAGCTGTCATTGGCGCTTCACATAAGTGTGATTTGCTTTCACTTTACAATTTCCAATTCACTTTACAAATCAAGGTGATACCAAGTCTCTTCATAGTAAGCCAACCATGACAAAAAGAAGCAAGAAATTAATATTTTGATAAAATCTCTTTATTAAAAATGATTACATGGCATAATATAAAATGATTCCTGGGTAAAAAAAAAAATACAAACAAGCACTCATACAGCCACGGAAAAAATTAAGAGACCACAGTAAAAAATTTTTGTTTCACTTGTTTCTCAATTTATAGTTATGCACCTGTGTATAATATATATTTTTTTTGCAAACTCCAGCCCTACTCTTCCCTGTTTCTCATCAATGAAGGGTTTCTTCCCTGCTTTATGGGACTTCAGTCCTGTTTCTAGGAGCCTGATATGAACTGTCCTAGCAGTGCACTTCACACCTGCACTTAATGTTTCATATCCCTTTTGAAGGTCACTTGAGGTCATCCTCGAATTCATGAGGCACTGTTGTATAAGGTGATGGTCATCTCTGGCATTAGAATGTCGCTTCCACGCTTTACCTGGCTGGTTTTTGGTCATTTCCAGTGTCTCTTGCTTCACGTTGTTGTTATGTACTGTGATCTTAGAAATCTTAAGCCTGGAAGCAGACTGCCTCACAGTTTACCCTTCTGCCAGCACAACCAGGATTAAACCAGGATTTAACAATGCTGATATTTAAAAAAATATAGTGGTCTCATTTTTTCTTCCAGAGCTGTATGTACAAGATGAACAGCTCAGACTTAGGATATTATTTCAGTATAAAATGTATACCTTTTTATACCATGGTAAACATATATATGCCTCTGTATTCATAAATGGCTGTGTACTTACCAAATGGTTTGACACTATCCCAGGAAGACCTGTCCCTCCATACACAAGGGTAAGCATGTTCACCTGGAAGCCTAAATGAGACAAAACAGACAGTTATTCATATGATGAAGATAACAGGACACAGGTAGCCCGACAAAGGCACTGTAATTCATCTAATAAAGTCAGGGGGATTCTTCTAGTGAGGTCAACATAGGGAAATCTCTGTGACAAGGTTAGAATAAGAACTCATCTTAAGTCAGAATTACATGGTTATTGTGATGCTTAGAGCAAGGATGTATCTACTGAAGTCTGTGCAAGTGGGTCACAGAAATTCCTATGGAAAATATGTTTAGCTGGAATTTCCAAGTATCTATAAAAAATTCCCTTTGCCTTCCTAGCAGTGCATAATTCCATCTCTCAGACACCACTAACTTGACTGAGGTCATCTCTAAATGAATAAATCCAAAGTACCAACGGCTTGCATTTCCCTGAAAAGCCATGACCTGTATACCAGGCGTAACTATGAACTTATTACATGCACACATCATTATCATTTGACAAACACCCCTGATTACGCTTCTGCAGAATGAGGTCAGCATATAAACATAAGTGGATTAAAAGCAAGTAAAAATTACACTGACTTGTTAATCATTAAGCCTGACATACTATCAGCATTCTGCGCAGGCAGTGAAACATTGATGGACTCCATCATCTACCCTATACGTCAATATTACCGGACACTGTCAAACATTATCACCTAACGCCTTTCCAACTGCGTTACCTGTGGACCAGCAGAAAACTGACAGCATAAAAGTTCTTCTTCTGTTACCTGAAGTCGATATACCCAGTACCTGCACTGCTGTGGGTTCCCTCAAGGCAGTAGAAGCAGAAGAGTATGGTGAGGGATGCTAGCTTCTCAACAAATCCACTTGCATCACACTGTAAAAGCCTATAGCTGTGCCCAAGCTGCATCTAATTATAGCTATTATGCCATACTTCTAGTAAACAGCAGCAATGAGAAGTCAGTATATTGTATCTGTCGAATCGGGGTCCACTAGCATGGTAGCTATACTGTGTAGGGCATTATCTTCTCAATTATCCTGTGGGGGGGGGGGGGGTGCAATAGCATTCTAGCAATATATGTTTAGCTGGCTATACCATACGATGAATTTTTTTTTTGGGGGGGGGGGGTGGGGCGTGGAGGTTGCAGGCCACCCAGCCAAAGATGAAAATTCCTTGAGCCGAAACAACTATAAGTTTGTCATTAAAAAACAAACAAAAAAAAAAAAAGTTGAATTCCAGAAGAAGGGGGTGACAAGGCTTGGCTTTTAGCACAACTCCCTCTTTCCAGAATGTTGTCTATGTAGGAGATGAATGCTGAATAAATGCCTCTGGACTCTCCCTGAGTGTCTCCTGGGCCATCCGAGCCCCAGATGAAATCAAAGGGAGGTCGCAGCCCTGGAATTTGCTTCCTCCGGTTTTAAAATGGAGGGTGGGGGTCAAATCGGGACAGAGAACAACGCAGCAGGTGCTCCGTGTCAGGCACTGCATTGACCCGAACATGACAGGGACTTGGAGGCGAAGCAATTGTGGGACCAACAGCACCGGTCCAACCTAGTGCATCTTCCAGAAGCCCCTCCCTGTCACAGGTCACACGGCTGGGAAACACCCCCACATCCGTCAGAACATGGAGACCTCGAAACGGGGACAGGGTAGGCGGTGCTCCTAGGGGTGCTCTCTCCCACGCCCGGGGTTTCCTCTCCTTCCTGGGCTGCAAAGATGGGCCTTTCGCTCTCCCTCGGAAACAATGTCGCCGCCGCCGCCGCCGCCGCAACACAACAAAAGGTCTCAACATAGAGGTCTTCAATTCACTTCCGAGGCAGAAACAAATTTGGTTTTTTCTTCAAAAGAAACACAATTTATTGAGACTGAAACCAACCGAGAGTGTGCGAAAGCACACCGTGTCAACAGCCACTCCTCAGAGGTACGCAGAAGGTGATTCCTTAACCTTTTCCCAGAAATCGGGTGTACACAGCACAAAGCAAAAAGGTATTTTTTTCCACTTAACACATGGGAATTGGCACCACAAACGAAGTTACAGAACTTTTAGCTGTCCCCCCCCCAAGGGGAATGTGCTAACAGTAAAACAGAGAACCCCTCTTTCCAATCACGGCGAGAGGCTTCCTGGTGACTCCGCTGTGAGCCGACTGGACGTCCCAGATGAAGTGGCGGCAATCCTTATGAGAAGCTGAAGAGTGCTTTGCATGAGGAATACATATATCCCTTAACACAACAGAGCTTGGTTACAGACAACTCCGAAACCCACTTTAACATCAGTACATCACAAAATTTTGAACAGCATCGTATCCCCTACTGACAAATGTAAACACCGAAAGCAACAAACAGCCCTAGATTATATATGTATTTTTTTAAGCATACAATTTCTTCTGGATATTATAAAAGGCATCACCACTGCCACAGTTGGAGACCCACACAATGGGCTGATCTGCCACTTGATCGCGTATTTCATTGCAGTTTGGGGTCCGAGGACACGTTCAGTCTTCCCCTCCAAAAATTAACCAGCCCCCCTCATTATCACAAATTGTATGGTCCGTGCAAAGAAGCCAAATGAACCTGGGGCAACAGTATCATACATAACACATATTGTTTATGTGACTGCTGATCTGATACACAGTAAAATTATATACATATATACACACACACACGTTTGCCTCTATGTTCAGTACCACTGAGAGGGAATTGAGAATTTTGTTTGCGCACAGATACGGCCATAACAAAAAGACTTAAAATTCACTATTATGCAGATGAGGCTGCACTTTTTTTTAACCTTCACTAGAGGTTACATTTACAGAAATTTGAAATTAAGGTTCTTAGAGACCAGGTGGCACATAATCTGAAGACGGAGACACACTGGATGATGAGATTACTACAGCTCTCTCAGATTTCACCCTGAAATCTTGCAGTGCTTGCCTGTGAATTAGGGAAACGCATGTATCCTTCGGAAGGGCTGATGGGTCTGAGTTTTTATTGTGTGCCAGCTGTAAACACATTAAATACAAATTTTAGCAAAATAATAGTGAACTACTCACCCTTATGGGTGATGCTATTGTCCACGTGCCTGACAACAGACTGAGCACCGGAAGACAAAACCTGCAGAGTCCTCAGCCCCCCTAAGGCATGACTAGATGCCCTTTAACTGTTACTACAGTCCTACTACAACACACAGTCAAGACAAAGTCGTGTGAGTAGCAAGTATGTAAAGAACATGTGCTGCAGAAAAAAATAAGTGGGTTTTCCAAGCGACCTTCCATTCGCAACATATGAGCTGTGGGATTTACTCAAAACACTTGTATGGGACAGCGCCGCCTGCAGCAGAGCTGCCGATTGAGGGACATAAACCTCGGCAGAAAATCCCTGACTCGTCTGGAATTCGTCTGCCTTAAAATTGTGGTATTTCAGTTATCATAAAGTATATCTCATGCTTGCCACCATTTTTCTGGTGAAACACGCTTCATACACATATCTAGGCAGAAAATTTAAATAGTAAGTGGATTACGAATGACAGGTAAATGGAAAACCAGTACACACACGGGAAATTTCACACCCCTGGTCTATACAGAACCATCATTCACAAAAACAATCAATTTGATTCATTCCATAAACATTTTCCATTTTGAAGGTGTAGAACTGAGGATCACAACCCTTCACTGAATTCTCAATCAGAAGGCTGTGCCACATACTTGCCCTGGGTGGTATGTGATTATCACAAGCCGGGGCTCTATCAAGTCAATCACAATAGAGATTGGCTACTCAGAGTGATATTTGAAAACCCTTTTAATCCCTAAACAATTTTAATGACTCTCCGAAACCTGACTCGTGCGAAAATTGATGAACGAACCTTAAAGCTGAAGGTAATTTGACGTGGAATTTTACACTGCACTGTGCATCAGATAAGGGAATCATCCTAGCAAAAACAATATATAAAACATTTAAAAAAAAAATCACTTTGCTCTCACACTTACTTCACTCAGTTGCTGTGTCTGGAACCTGCTCTTTTGTGTCATAGATCACATGAGGAGGAGTGTATAGAGTTGCACATTCATTCGTGGACAGCAATGGCCTATGGCCATGACAATGATGGGAGAACCAGCACGTACAGCCTTATGGGACAGATTGGCTAGTCTACAGGAAAGACGGAGTAATCTATGCATTTTGGGAGAGAATCATTACGATAACTAAGACCTCCTAATAAGATGTACTTGTATAAAAATTAAAAAAATCCTGTAATGAATGTGCAGTATTACAATTTCTCTCTGGCTCATTACATCTATGTCAGTCTATATTTCTAGCCATATTAATGCTTGAACATCAAATTTAAGAACCTGTAATGGGCAGTTATAACAAAGACGTTCAGCATCATAACTGTTCAGCTTAAACAGACATGCAGAAACAGGCCTACAACTATACACTTGTTTTCCACTAACTCCTGTGATGACTGTTCGCTTTTTGGAATATACCAAACTGCAGGGTTTTACATTTAAGTGACATTGACTTCTTTCAAACGTCTAAAAAGGTTTCTGGATGTAATTGCTATTATCCATTTCAAATGCCTTGATTGGACAGTAATGGAAGCCGACTTGCTATTACTCTTAAACCAGTAATTTAACAAATGAACGTCTCGGAAAAATGATACTATAACCCAAAATGCACAGAAGAGTGCATGCAGTGCTGTGATAGAGGACACGCCCCCCCCCCTTCTCCCCAGTTTCAGGATGACCCTCGGACAATGATCATGACCAGGTAGTCCTCCTCCGTTTTGGCCAGAGCTTTGGCTGAGGAATCCAGGAACTGCTGAGAGAAATCGCAGGGAGGGAAGGCATGAAGAACACCCGCGTTGTCCTTGTCGCGGCTGCCGCCCACGGGCAGGCTGATGACTCCGGCTGCTTGCTTCTGCTTGAGGTACGAGACCAAGTTGCGCAGGGGTCGCTGAGTGGAGGCAGCCCGGTCCGGCGATGAGCCGTCCTCCGAGCCGCCGGGGACTGCCAGCAGGACGGAGTGGCCACCCGGCCCGGCCGCCCGGATGCGTCGGGACACCTCATCGAGCTTGGGCTGATCCAGGCGGAGACGCTGTGTGATCTTCAGCTGGGCCACCTGACTGCCTGTGGCGCTGTCGAGGAGAAGACTGGTGGCCACACCCAGGTCCCCGTCGAGGAGGTGCATGCTGGATGGGAAGCTGCTGTTCTTCAGCAGGAGCATGCCCTGCCAGGCCAAAGTCAGCTTTCCTCCAGCCTCCTGCTTTCCCTGTTGCCCCCCCCTGGAGGAGCCCTGCTCCACCCTCTCTTCCTTTTTAGCTGGGCTCTTGTTGGTGCCGCTAACTTTGCGCTTGGCTCCAGACGATCCGGCAGGTGTGGCAGAAGACGCCTCTGTGGGACGCTGGATTTTTGGCCTCTTTTCCACAGGTTCACGCTCCTCTCTGGCTGGTGAAAGTCTGTCGGGCCGCAGGGGGCGCTCTGAGTCACTATAGCGCCCCCCGTCTCGGCTGCTCCCCTCGGGGCTCTGCTCGGCCGAAGGGGCCCGTCGCCGTCGCGCACGCTCGCCGCCATCTGGGGAGTGCTCCAGACGTCGACTGTCCTCTTGGAGGCGCCGCTTGCGGGCGGCGTCACGGCTCTGCAGCTCGCGCTCCAGGTGCTCCAGTGACTCCAGGGCTGCCACCCGCACACGCTCCCGGGCAGCTGGGCCTGGCCACTCAGCAGCAGAATACAGTTCTCGCTCCCTGAAGTGCAGTGGCGGCGGGGTCCTCTCTCTGACTCTCAGAGCCTCTGGACCAGCGCGGTGGAGGAAGGACTCTGCTACAAGGTCGTAGTGAGGCAGAGGCAGCGGCTGCAGGAACTGCTGCTGGTAACGGTGCTCAGTGTCAGCAAAGTCTACCCTAAGGCGCCGGTCTGGGCCCCCAAGGGGGAAGCCGCGCATGTGAGTGCAGGCAGCCTGAGCGGCATCCAGGCTCTCGTACTGAATATAAGCCCACGTGTCACCCTTTCTGTAGTCAATAGTCCTGATGGTGCCGAACCGGTCAAACTCCCTGGCCAATGCTGCCAGTGGAACCCAGGGCCCGAGGCCGCCAACCCACAGCCTGGTGGTTGGCGTGGCCTTGCCATAGCCAATCTTGATGGGGTTGCGGCCCACCACCTTGCCAGCCATGCTGATCTTGGCCCGGTGCGCCATGTCCAGATTCTCGAACTTCAGGAAGCCGTAGGTGCTGCTTTGCCCCCTGGTGGGCCGTTTGATGTCCACCTCAGTTATCACCCCAAACCGGTCAAATGCTCTCCTCAGATCACCTTCAGTCACAGAGGTGTCCAGATTGCCAAGGAACAGCGTCCTGTTGGCCCTCTGGTCATCTTCAGGAGCAATGAGGTCCTCCTCCCTGTACGCCGCCCGCTCAGTCATGTATGCAGGGCGTGCCCTGGCTTCATAGAAAACAAACTCCCTTTCTCTTTCTAGGTCTCTGGGCAGAGGTGGTGGTGGAGGTGGGGGGAGGCGACCCAGTGCTAGCTGCTGCAGCCTATAGTCTCTGTATCCAAGCCCGGTGGGGGATAACGGTCTCTGGGTGTGCAAATGCCTGTGTGCAGAAAGAGGGACGTATGTGTCTTTTTCGATGGGAGATCGACTTCTCCTGCGGTTCAGGAGCACAGCTTCGATCTTCAGAGGGCGGTCATACAGCACGAGTCTCCCGCGGGCATGCTTGGCCGCCCTAGCGTCCTCGGGTCTCCGGAAATTGACGAACGCGACCCTCTCGTCATTTATCCGGCTGATCTTCACACTGACGTCCCCGAATTTCTTGAACTCGTGGAAAAGGCCATCCTCGATCTCCTCGTCACTCAGCTGCGAGCCCAGTTCGCTTATTTTGAGGGTTTTGTACTCACTTTCCGTGCTGGCGAGAGGAGGCCGCGGCTCCCCGCGCGAACTGCTCCTGGCGGCACTGGGATCCAGCGCGAGGCTGGTGTGGTTCCTGCCGCTCGAGCTAGCAGCTCCGTTGCTGCCGACTCGACTGGAGCCGTGTCCGTCGAAATCGCGGCCCTCCCTCTTTTCGGCGATTAAGCTCCTTCTTGCCGAACTCCCCTCGCCTTTAGCCGCACTGTTCTCGCCATTGCCGCCGCCCGAAACCGAATGAGTCCCCATTTTCTTACTGGTCGGGTGGCTTCCTCCTCTGTCTCGGGTATCGTCCGATGTCCGCGAGCGCTTCTTCACGGGCGACCGCTCCTTGCTTTTCATTTTTACAGTCGCAATCCCACTTTGGAAGAGTAAAGAACTCAATACTTTAACATTCGCATAAATTAACTTTTGACTAGCGTTGCACGAATTACTTAAGTTATTTTTCCCCACTCACTATCCCTATCTCACACAGTAACAGCATCCGCCATTTTGAAGCGGTACATGAATAATCCCACCCTCCGGTTGTTACTGGTCAACAGTAGCGGCGTCGGGAATGTCTTGCTCCATGATTGGTCACCCCATGTGCCATTCAATACTCCGACTCGTCTCCATGGGAAAGTCTGAAGGTGACGAGTTCATTTGGCCGGATAAGTACCCGCCATTTTGGCTCAAAGTACCCCCAGGGTTGTTGTGGTAGTGTTTGTTGGCATTGCTGTACACTGGATTCGATGCAACGAAAGAGTCAAACGGAAACATCAATAATCGCCATTGGCAAGTTTCAGCTGAACTCCTGCCTTAAAATCACCGGACTGTGTTCTTGGCCCTTAACTGAAATACTCAGTTTCGCTTCATGTAGTGTACAAATAATTGCCCCATATTGTTCGTTGATTTTTATAATATTATTGTACCAATACGACAAAGTGTAATGGTTCTGATCAGTACATTTAAAAAAAAAAAAAAAAAAAATGCTTCATTGGTTATATTTAAATAAATAGAAGGGGGCATTTCCCCATAACGTTTATCTGTTTCTTCTTAAATTGATAATGGACCTGTAGCACGGTACTGTAACGTACCTATCTTGCGTACTTACGTAACACCACTGAAATAACTGTGAAGTAGCAGCAGGAGAATAACGCCGAGTACCAATACCGTAAAAAACAAATGCACGAAAAAAAAAGATAAATCGAAATGGATTTCGTTAAATTTAAATAATACAAGGTTTGTTAACGTTAGATGTTTTCGGCGAGTCTCTGGGAGGGGGAAGCGAGTGATACCATACGGATAAAGACACTTTACTATAATCTATGTGTGCTGAACAAGATAGTGGCACAATAGCTAGGCGTGGCTTCCCTCTGCTGTAATCTGTCATTTATCCAAATCTGGCATTTATAATTCATTTAACTTAAAAACTGCACCTGAATAAAAGACAGATACAGTAGCGCGATAAAGCTGTAGATTGCAGGGTTTATTTAAGGATCCTTCCTACTACACGAGGCACAACTGCAGGAAGCCGACATCGCACGCTTCGTAGGCTGTGTTAACACCCCCTGTCCGACGCAGGAACAGAACTGCTTAGACCCTTTAGTGCATTAGATACACGCTAACTGCTGACATCGGTTAATGCATGACAGGCACAGGCATTCTGAACATGGAGTAATTCCACCGCCATTGGCTGCAGATGCAAATCAGTCACGATTAATATAGCATGACAGAAAACAGGTCTTCAAAAGTCAATCGTATTTTCCAAGTTATGGGTTTTAGGTTTACAGTGATAAAGATATTTAAATAAAAGATTACCGCCATCTTGTGGAAATTTAGTCTCATGGCCAATGAACGGTAAATAACATGAAATCTACAGATAATTTTGAAAACAGTGAATATGAGTTTCTGCTTTCTTTTTAGGGTTTAAAATTGCAGGGGGGAATGCTGGGTAAGCGTGGAGTTTGATATTGCTTTTGATTGGTTAAATAAGTTTCTGGATGCAGCATTTATTCATTAATAATAAAAACGTGTCAGATACAGGCATTCAATGTGAGGCATCGCTGTCCGTTTATGCCCTTCAGTGCTCATTATACACCTCTGAACCACCTGGGTAGCCATAGCTAACGATTTATTATTATAATTATGGTCTGTGTTATGCTGATGTTCACCTCGATGTACTGGACCGTCGCCGCGTGACCGTTGAATGCCCAGCCGAGCATTTGTATGGTCCACTGCTTAAGTGATCAATTTCATGCATAAATGAAGCTGAAATTAAATGAGAATTTGACCTAGGCTTCCCAAATAACTATGTTTGTGGGAAGTTTTCAGGAAAGTCCTCAGGATTTTGTCATGTAGGAAGTAACAAGGAATTGATTGCATATATATTGATATATATTTTTTTACTTAGCTGATACTTCTGTGACCTTTTCAGTTTACACTGGTAGTTTGCTGGAGCCATTCAGGTTCTACAAAAAAGTCACTCTCAAGATTTGAACTAGGAGCTGTATGTCCCTAGCTCTTATTTATGTTAGTTTGCACAGACCAGTGGCCTGCACTACAAACTGGCTTATTGGGGTAACTTGTTGGATTTAAGGTACCACAGTTTAAGTGGACTTTGCATTCGTTCACTTACATTTTGCCCAGACTACCTTAAATCCGACAAGTTACCCCAATAAACCAGTAACGCCGCTTCGTAGTACAGGCCCCAGTTATTAATATGCATTAACACAGATAATAAGTCATAGCTTTATGTGGTATCCATCACCATAACTGCTTAATCCCAACTCGGGTCACCAGAGCCTATCCCAGGGACAATGGGCACAGGCAGGAACCAACCCAGGGCAGTTGCCGACACACCACACTATTACAGGGCCAACTTAGAGTCACCGATCAACCTATCCTGCACACTTTTTGACTGTGGGAGGAAACCAGAGTACCAACAGAAACCCACACAAACACAGGGAGAGCAGACAAGCTCCACACGGAAAGGGTCTACGCCCAACCCAGGGACCAAACCCAGGACCTTCTTGCTGTGAGGCAGCAGTACTAACCACTGCACCACTGTGCCACCCTTATGTGTCATGAAATACGTTTGTTGGTATATAGTGGCTCTGTGGTATGATTGTAGCCTCATGGTTAGAAGATAAAGATCCAGTCCCTGCTCACCCTGCTGCCACATTCTCCCTGTGTTTGACGGCTTCCCTTGGTTTCCTCCCATAGTTAGGTGAGTCAGTGTTGTTGCCCATGGTGTTTGATTGCGTGTGTGTGTGTGTAATGCCAATGAGTGGTATTCCATCCAGGGTGTCACATGGCCTGTGCTTCCTAGAACAGACTTTAGGCTCACCTCAGATCTGTAAAGTATAAATGGTTGTGGAAGATGGGTGCATGCATCATGACGGTAAAGGGTAACACTGAGACGGGAGCTAATCCCAGGAAACTCAGAATATGGTGCATAACTCTATCTCTGTCCTTGGAGATGCCCAGCAATCAATTGTTACCTGAGAGATATGGTCCAGCAATGCTGTACATGACATTCCACTGGCTAAAATAAAGCTTTCCTGAAAAGCCCACCTTATATCATATTACCCTAGTTCCAAGGGCATTGATTTGTGTATGGACAGCAGGGATGTGTCCCTGGCAATATCATGGGAGGACCATGTTGAAACCGGACCTATGGCTTTGCCCAGTAATAACCTCATTACAAGCGGAGAACAGATTTAATGCTCCAACATTTTTGTTAAAAATAGACAGGAACCTGAATTAAGCAAACACACCGTACTCAAGTAAATGCTGCCATAAGCAGGCAGCACACATCATGCACTTCTGGGTTAAAAACAAGCTAACCCAGGGTAACTGGCAACCCTTAGGGTAACTGGCAACCCTTAGGGTAACTGGCAACCCGGCGCTAGGTAGATATTGGTCAGATCAAACTGCGAGTTATGTTTACCCAGGCCTTTGGGCTATGCAATTTAACCATGATGCTCTTCACCTCTTGGTTAAATTTACCATGGGTGTTGGGTCGTTCATTTATGTCTTCTATTGTTATTAAAACATATTAACACCATCTGTAAAGCATATATATCATTATGAATCACTTTAACTTGACAAATAGTAAACCTTGCGTCATACGTTTGAATTTTCATCCCGTGCCTCATCTCCCACGATGCCTAGGATAGAATAGTAAGATGCACCAGGAGCTTGAGCTGTTGATCTGCGAAAAACAGACGGATGGATGATGGATCGATATTTGAACTGTGATCCTGATATTATCAGTCATTTCTGAGCTTATAAGAAGATGATCACGGGTTTTGATGGGGCATCGATCAGTTGTAATTGCAAGGTATCGTCTGCTAGCCGTAGGACCATTTGAAGGAAACTGATTAGGTATCAGATTTCAGCAACTGAATAGTGCATTTTGTAGTCCCTGTCTGTAGCCCTCATCTTTTAGCGTGATGGCAGCATGTTTGGTTCAGCGTGGTACATGCATGCAAACAAGCAAGTGAATCCAATGTAGGAGAGGATGACTGAGGGTGGACCTGGGACTGACGTGACTTCTACTGTTACTAATCCCTTGACTGTCATTGTAGGGGTGTCATAATGGAAAGGGCAGTCAGGGACCTCCACTGTTCTCTGTCCTCCAAACTTCACAGCACTGTGTCTGGGGCTTGGCTGATCCACTCTTTGACTCTGTCAAGCCAGGTTTTACGTTGTAGGGCTCGTTGGAGCTTGCCTCCTACTGTGCCCGGGAGGATGGTCTTGGGCGCGGAGAGTTACGGGAGTTAACATGGGCAAACCATGGCTGTTTGTGCCACCCCACAGTAGCCAAAATGGTAACTGACACCCAGAGACAGAGAGCAACTGACATCTGGAGAGAGAGTGAGTAACAGATACCTGGAGAGGGAGTGACTGACATCTGGAGGGAGAGCGACTGATACCTGGAGGGAGACTAACCAATAGACACCTAGAGAGAGAGCGACTGACACCTGGAGAGAGAGCAAGTGATTTACAATTGGAGAGAGAGCGACTGAGACCTGGAGGGAGACTGACCAATAGACACCTAGAGAGAGAGCGACTGACACCTGGAGAGAGAGCAAGTGATTTACAATTGGAGAGAGAGTGACTGAGACCTGGAGGGCGAGTGACCAATTGACACGTAGAGAGAGAGGGACTGATATCTGGAGAGACCATAGGCACCTGGAGAGAGAGGTTTTGATACCTGAAGAACTAGCATCACCTAGAGAAAGCACTTACAAAGTCAGGAGGAGAATTACTCAGAATTTGGAAACTACTGACAATTAGGTGTTTACAGACACACGGAGAGCTGCTTGCGTTTGGGGAGCGGTTTATGCTAAAGCTGCTTTCACTCAGGGATAAAGTACTGGTTTCCATCCACTAGAGAGGACATCTGGAGCAAGCTCCGTTTCCTGCCAAATTACTTGTTCCCTTCTCACAGTCGGCATGGCAACGACCCTCTTGCAGTCAGGCGGTTGAACAGAGCATGGTCCGCCACCCACCCGACTGTCGCTTACGTTCATCAGGCCCTCATCGGCGTCCCTTGTGCATGGCGGCTAGCAAGAAGGTTAAGAAAAAAAACATGAAGGCAATTGTTTCAATGAAGGTGTTTATTCCCAAGGTTGCCTGCCGACAGCAAGTCCGATCAATCAGGGTACAATTTAAAGAGATCAATGGAGAGCAAAGGGGGGCGGAGAGACCAAGGCCGGACTGATTTATGGCGGCTACTCTGCCGGGCGGGCTGACCGGCCCTCCCTTTCGTATCCAGCGGTCAGGTATGAAGGATTACTGAGATGCGGCTTTTTGCACCAACTTTGCTGCATCTAATTGGTGACCAGCAGATGTCTCTATCTCAGGCACGGTGATGCATTACTGAACTGAACCTGCACAGCGAGAGCTGCCACAGTGCAGGAACGGCAGCTTTGTGGCACATGTGGGAGGTGGCAGAAACAGAGTCATCCACCTGCTGGAAGGAACCCGATTCCTTCATCCATCCATCCATCCATCCATCCATCCATCCATCCAACTCCTTATTGAGTACAGGGGCAGTGTGTGGATCATCGGGCTAAAACTCTGTGCCTGTCATCAGAAGGTGACTGGTTCAAGCCTTGCCTCAGTAGAATAGCTATGACTATGGGCACTTGAGCAAGGTCCTTAACCACCAGCTCTATGGGCACCACTGCTGGTAGCTGCCCTTTGCTGCCAAGTTTGCTCTCACCTACATGTGTGTCACATAGAGCAAGATGGGACAGGTGAGGAGAGAATTTCCTCAGGAGGGATCAATGAAATGCTGTTGTCATTATTGTGAACCTTGCAGGAAGCAAGTCGAGCAACTGAGACAGATGGTTGGATGCAGCCAGATAATCAGACGCAACATCCAAGCATGCAAATGAATTCTCCTGTTTTGGCATGAGTGCTGCGAGGAAAGGCAGGTGTGAAATGGGGGAGTCAGAGAACAAGGGGGGATGTAACTGATCGTCATCTATTAAAGATAAAAAGCAGACATTTATTTTCGAGCGAGATGAGCACGACAGATGCTCAGTGTTCCACCTGACATGGTTTTCCTGTCAATTCCTTCCTCTTGAGTTCCAAAGGTGCTGGCAAACTGCAGTGCTTGGGTCCAGTTCTGGTCCAAGCCCATGTGGACCCCCCCCCCCCCCCCCACCTAGCCTACTTGGTTGGTACCACTTACTTAATTGACTGACTGCCATTGCTCAGGTCACAGGTACACGTTCACCGTCCCAACAGACGCAGATCTTACAGCAGGTCAGTCATAAACCTAGTAAAATGTTAAGAGCCTTAATCCTGGTTGCTATACATATCACCATAAGTAAAAATGCAAAATTCAAAAATACTGTAGTTAGGTTCCCAGCTGAAGAGAGCAAGGGTGGTTTGGGTGAAGTAAGCCTCTAAAGTCAAGTTAAAGTTTTAAAGTTAAAGTTTTGTACTGGAGGCCTTATTATAATAGGAGGTCAAATGCCAGGCTTCCTTTGGGGACAGGACAACTCAAAGTGTACCACTAATAATTCCCTGCATTGACACTAAGGAAGCAGCAGAGGGTGCTGTTCAGCCTCCCATATCTGTCAGTGTGGAATGGGAAATGGCTTGTTCTGTAGCTACAGCCAGTGTATTGCATCAGCCTTGGGATAATCACGTTCATATCAAACCTAGGCAATTGATGCTGTAAACCTAGTTCCTGTGCTCAAGAAGTAACAGGAGACACGGAGATCAAACTGCTCTCCATCGGCCACTCAGACGGGTAGCTGGTAGCCAAGGTCAAGTCCGAGTAGCATCTGTTACCCTTCCTGCTGCAGCCACGGTGAAATTCACTTAAAATTGTGTTTGAGCAAATAGAAGCTGAGGTGCCCTGATGTGTCTCTCTGTGCGGAAGCTGAGACAGCAGCTAAGAGGGACAGAGTGTTAACCTCTGTCTCAGAGATAACATGCGCAGGAATTACAGGCTCCTGCTGTGTGCATTTAGCCTGCAGTCCTTCCTCTCTTGTATCTGGCTTTCTGTCAGCCATTTATTGCCACTGTTATGAAGGGCCTCGGTTCCGCTAAAAGGACCTAGACTATCAGTCAGTTAGCTGAATGTTGGTGATAACAGCACAGTTTTTCTTGTGAAGTGTTGCTGGCCCAAAATGTGTTATTTACGGCGAAGACCAAACTCCGCTGACTTCTTCCCATGGTTCTGTGTAGGTGAATTGGTGTCTGTGAATTGCCAGCAGTGTGTGTGTGTGTGTGTGTGTGTGCCCTGCAGTGAACTGGCATCCCATCCAGGATGGCTCCTGTCTCATGGCGTGTGATTGCCGGAATGTTCTACAGGTTTACACCCATAATGGAAGATGAAAGAAAAATGACAAAATAAACAGACAACCAAACAGGGGGTGTGATACAGTGACTGGGTAACTTCTAGAACAGTCCACTGAATCTGTAATGAATTTCCTAAAAAAAGAGTCCACTAAGCTCAAACCTACTGTTACCCCCCCCCCCCCGCTGACCTTATTGTCTGTTTTTTCTTTTTCCAGCTGCTTCAGGAAGTGCTGACAACGGTAAGTAATCGGAGCGAAGTGGCAGACTGACACAGCGATGTTCTGCTTGAGGAATGGGATGGTGGCCCAGGGTTTTTCAGCAGTGGACAGAATCTCAGGGTCCCCTTCCTGTCACCTCTCGGTGATGGTCCCTTGCGTCGGGCAGAAAAGTGAAATTAGCGATTCCAGAAGCATTTCATTCCGATCACTGGATCGGACACACCTTCCTGCCCGCTGTGACAGATTGTCTCTGTGACACTGCTTAATAGAGACCCGGTAAGCGACAGCTCGCGGGCTAAGGAGACTCGCACGTGGACCGTGAAATTTATAAAAGCAATTATCAGGTCTGAAACATGACTTCATGCTGGCGCTACCGGCTTGCGTCTCTGCTAGTCCAGAAAACGGACAGAAAAGTGCCAGACGCCAGAAGACGTACCACTGGGAGTTTAAAAGGACAGATGCTGGGTGCAAATTTGGATCGAAACCTGTCTTGGGTGGGCCTGTCTGTGGGGGGGGGAGTCATTGCTGCCCCACTGCTTTGACAGTCAGTGTGATAATTAAGTAATGGGACAATTAGTGTCACTTATTCCTCATTTACCTGACTACATGTATATGTGAGCTCATCTGTTTTTTGGGGCTTCGGGACCAAAGCAGATAACTGAGATGGTGAAAGTGGCTGTCATCCTCTTTTTTTGTTGCTTTTGGCCCAAAAGCTGAACATGTGTTTGTTGCCCAGCTGGCATGTCGTCCCACAATAAGGTGCTGGCAGGACTTCCCGTATTTCAGGCACGTTTACAGTCTGGCCTTTGCCAGCACGACAAACGGCTGTTTTCTATTCTCTGTGTGAAAGGCGCTCCGGGATGATTCCCAACTGGATCACGTCCTCGCTGGCCCTTCTGCCTGCCATCCTCACAAGGCCACGCCCCCTAGTGATCAAAGCAACCAAGCTGCCTATTCTTTCCCAATTCCCTTTAAGTTTTCACAAGGCTTCTCATTTCATGGAATGGTTGTCTATTTGTCCACATGAACACGGGGAAGAAGAGGCAACATCGCCGCATACCAAGCAATTGACACGACACACTGTCTGACTCAGCCTAATCTGAGCCAGCTTTTAAAACCACTTTTTAATTTCTTTCAGTGTAAATAGATATCAGATTTATCTTCACTCACTCAGCAGCCTGAGAAGAACAGCTTGTACATCACTTCCTGCTGGTCTCTCCTTGTTGATCACCCTATCTAAGTGTCTCCCATCTGGTCACTCCTCTGGTCACTCTCTTCCAGGACCTACTTGCTGCTCACTCCTAGCTGATCATTCTATCCCAGGACCTACTTGCTAGTCTCTCCCTTCTGCTCACTCTGTCCCTCTGTCTACTTGCTGATCTCTCCTTGCTGCTCTCTCAATCCCAATATCTCCTTACTGGTTTCTACTCGCTGATTACTCTATCCCAGTATTCCCCAGCTGATCTCTCCTTGCTGATCTCTCCAGCCCAGTATCTCCTTGCTGGTCACTCCTTGCTGGTCACTCCTTGCTGATCTCTCAATCTCAATATCTCCCTCCTGGTCTTCATTATTTTTATCCCAGTTTTTTACAGCCAGACTCTCCTCTCTGAATCTCTACCAGCATATCTATGTTGAGACCCTAAAGTGTAAAAATGCACACCAGAATCTAAGCCAATGAGAATTTGCCAGTTTTTCTGTAATAGACTCAAATCCCCTCTTCATGGCAGCACAAGAACAGACACTCATATGTTTAAGCCCCACTCTGACTGCACGCTAAGTCCAAAAACCCTAAAACTGCACCAACATATGGTATTCATGTCAAGATGGCTTCCCCTCAGTTTTGGTCAGAGATAAAGGCACGGGTCACTATTACAGTGGGTTGACCTACCCCACTGTGTGGGGCCATCGCCACGCCTCCCTGCCCCCATCTCTTCTGCCTGCAGGGGACAGCCCAGTAGCTTTCATCTGGACCCTGATCCATTTAACCGGAGGTTTTCAGGCGTACTTTTCAGGGTCACCCCAGAGGAGGATAAGCCCTCGGACTGGCACGTGATGTAAACGGTGGGTTCTGAAAGACTGGCTCGGGAATCCTGCCGAGAGCATCAGAGGGCAAGCGGCCAGCTCATCAGACCCAGAGCGCCATGCACAATCAGCCACATTAGCTCTCAGCCAGGGCTTTTTCATCCACCATCAAAGGCATCGCAGGAAGATGGAACATCTGAAGGTAGCTCTTCTACGCCATTTCACAGGGCCATATATGTGTGTGGGCAAGATGGGCAGAAAAAGGGCGTGTGTGCATGTCATTACAGTCAGCAGACACACACAGAACCAATAGTATGACACCATGATCAGCTCCCTAATTATTGTTCCTCCTGGCCCCTTTAGAGGGCGCCAGTGTTCACATGCTATCACTGAATTAGATTTGATTCAACAATGGAAGAGCAGCCCCCAACAACTTACTGCAGCTTAGTATGTCATCCCCCATGTGCACACTACAAATGGGCATGTCTTGTTGTGTCAATCACACTAGTCACTCCCTCTAGCACACACCCATTGTCCTGCCATCCTACCGTTCACACGGGAGCCGCCAAAACGGGAACGGGGTGGCGGAAAAGCCGCGCTCTTTTGTCCCCGGAATCTATTTCCGCACGCGTGCCCCCAAACACTCGGCGCCGATGACAGGGCGGGAGAGCGGCTGTGCCAAGCTAATCCAGTGTAGCTGCCTGCGTCGTTATCCTCAACAAAAAAGCAAGCAAACAAACAAACTTCCTGCCCCTAATTAAAGACACAGGCATCCGGCATGGGGGAGATACTGAAGTAGGCTCTTCTTCCCAGACTAAACATATCCTCATTATGAAAATAAGGCTTCAGATCCACGTCAGTCGATATTCATCAGGGCACAAATTACTCACACAGAGTGAACTCCTCCACGCTTCCCTTGCTGACACTCTGCCTAACTTGTATTTTATTTTATTGTGTAGGATTATGCATAGTATTATATACTGAACTATGAAAAAGTCAGTCAAAGAAAGTTTTTATTTATCTAGGTAGTAAGTGTTCAGAATTTGCTCAGGAAAAAAAAATACAAGTCAGCGTTAGAACATATGCAAATTAAAAGTAACACAATACAAAATAAACAGATATTTCTTCTGTTCTCCAAAAGTTTGCTGGATGGTTAGAAGAACACAGCATCTGTTCCCAAACCTCTCCTCAAGGACACCACAGATACTGCACTGGATAAATTGCACCATCAGCTTAATCAATCAATCAATCAGTTAAAAAAAATGAATGAAGTATTGATTAGCCAAACAAAGAGTGCTATATAAATTTTTGGTCTGGGGACTTTTTCTCTCGGGACCTAAACTACCCCCCTGTGGTGAGGAGACTGTATGTTTCTCTAGGACAATCTTTCCGGAAAGGGCCGCTGTGTCTGCGGGTTTTCGCTGCAATTCGCTAATTAGATTACTAATTAGAGGATGAGCTGGCTGACACTCACACTGTAACAGGATGACTGTCTCTTTTTGTGGGCTGTCCATATTTCTCTTATTAATTACTTTAACCTATGCTGCTAAACAGAGAGCTGCGAAACTGTTTTTCGCTGTTCTGTAATAGTGACAATACAGATCTGTCTTATCTGACCTTATCTGAAGAGTCCAAGCTCTCCAATCTCCACCCCACAGTCCAAAAACTGTGAATTAAGAACGGAGTGTGTGCACTGCGATGGGTTGTTCCCTGCATAGTGCCTGTAGCTTCCCGGATAGCCTCTGCACCCCCCACAACCATGCATTTGATAAGTGTACATAGAAAGGGATGGATACTGTATACTATAGTATCTTTGCAATTTTATAACATTATTACACAAACACACACACACACACATATATATATATATTTTTTACACATACATCCTTGCTTTATCCTTTGTTTTTATGCTACTATTCCCCCATTTTAATTAATTCATTTAATTCATCTATTTCATTTCTCTTTTTCTTTTTTGCACAGTCACGGGGTGAGCCGGATTTTCAATCAATTGCAAGTTGCACCAATATAAAATAAAATCTTGACTCTTGAACTGCCCCACTAAGAAGCTGCACAGATTCTGCAAATAATTCAGAAATATCAATATCTGAATGCTGGGCATGAGGACATTTTGTTGTGAAATGTCACACGGCGGCGATTCACATTTTGGATTCTACCATTTAGCATTTGCACTAAAGCTTAATTTTCTCATTAAGTATTCAGAGCCTTTAAACTGCAAAGATTTCCACATGCTTCCCAGCTCTAAGGATTTTATGCAAGTAAAAGTATTTAAGTTTCTTGTTACTTCAAATATATTCAGTCCTTGATATAGCCATGCAGTAAAAACATCAGTTATGATGTTATTGCAGGGACTCTGACCCAGGCTAATTTCAGACAGCAGGAGAGTTATACAGATGATACACTAAATATAATGAGGGCTTAATCTCTGCTGGGGTTTGTTAAATACAGGCTCTGTGCATCAGCTCTCAAAAAAGAATTTCAAACACTGGAAAGTTCTGGATAAAACTCTTTACAAGCAAAATGAGCTAAAAAACGGTGAAAGCGGCTGCAGGACTAAGGTTAGCGGTGGCTGGTTTTCTGTCACATCCAGCGGCGACGAAAAAAAAATCACTGACAGCCACCGGATCCTGCTGGGAATAGCGGCACCATGGTCCCTCCCTGTTCTTGTCAAACTGGGAATGGGGAGGAAATGGGGAGGAGGGGTGGGGGTTAATGAAAGTAATGGGAGAAGAAGGAGGAGGAGGTGCAGGGAGGAAGAGGAGGAGCAGGTGCTGGTGGAGGCGCAGAAAGGGAGGTACGGGAGGAGGTAGATGGTAACAAGGTTCCTTTCTGACAAAGGGGGCGACATAACAGTTCAAGTACATGTAGATAACTAGTGTTGGGGAAGGTAATTTCAAACTGGCTTTCCGAGCTACAAGCTGCTTATGATTAAAAGAAGTGAAGGTACTTCGCCTGGTGATACTTAATATTTATGCCGCAGAATATTCTCAAAATAAATTCATTTAAAAAATGTAAATCATTACGTTATAAGTAATGTGGAAGTATATACTTTTAACAATGTAATTTCAAATCACAAAAAGGTTTCAAAAAACTTCAGTGTAAATTAAGAGTCCTTAGACACTAAGGGCGCTGGGTGAAAATAAGAATGGTTACAAAAAAATAGAATAAAAGATAGATTTTGATCATCTGTCCAAGATTAGAAATATTATATGCAAAAATTATGATATGTATAGTATACTGTATAAATTATATCATCTTTAAGTCATATTGTTTGGTGGTTTTTAACCTTTTTAAATACCAATTTTCTTAGTTCAGCATCGTTATACCCTTTTTATTACCATTTAAGCTGGTAAGACACTAACGGATACAAATGAATACTGTACTGTGAACGCTATAGCCAGAGTACAAGATGAATGAATGATCATCTCGCGGGGATGCTCGAGCTGCCGGCAGCCGGGGCGGAAACTGACATACACTCACGCGAGGCAGCACTCGCGCTGCCAGACGCGGCGCAGTCGTGGTCTCAGAACGGCCGTAAAGTCGATCAATCGTAAGTTGCATTGGTCGTAAGTCGGCGACGACCTGTAGTATTTTTTGACCATGTAGCGTTTAGCTACGCCACATTGCTATTTGTAAAAAAAAAATCCTTTGGTTTCTGGAAAAGTTACTTTTTAAAAGTAGCTGTGCTACTGATAAGCTACTGAAAAAGTCGTAAAGTTAGTAGCGTCCCTAAATGTAGCAAGCTACTCCGCAGCACTGCAGATAATAAGATGTGGTTTTGTTATTTTTCGGCGTCTGTTTTTCTTAAATGTATATTAATTTAATGTATATCCTTTTCCACTTGTATTAGTTAGTTTAGGCATTTATTACACTAGCAATATAAAGCAGAGATATTTTTCATGTGAATAAATGTTCATTTGAATAAATGAATCTGAGTTAGAGAGAGAGTAAGAGCGGGAGGCAGAGAGAGAGCTTGGTGTCTCACTTGAGTGCACCTTTTGGGGCTCCTTCAGCTGCCCTCATACGCGCCTCCAGCACCAAGCACACGGCCGGCCGTTTGTGATGGAAATTCCTCCGCTCTGGAGAGCGAGTCGAGAGGCAATCCCAGTGCATTAACGGGCAATCGACGCAAATGAGCGAGAGGGAGAGATCTCCGTAGCAACGTGATGTGGTGGAAAAGAAAGAGGTTGTGCGCGCGCGCATGTGTGTGTGTATGTGTGTGTCGAGGACGGGGGATTGGGAGACAAAAAATGCCATAGGAAAACCTACAAAATGGACAATTAACTTGGAGAGACTTACATCTTCACATGCTCATGGCTACATTAACCACCTTAAGGGCCATAAGCAATCCCCCATAAGCAAAGAATGGGATGCATCAAGATTAGTTTAGCGGATCTGAAACCCCCTGGAAATGTAAGAAAAATACATCAGTCATAGCCCCAGTGCCACAGCATAACAGAAACAGTGAGTCAGAGCAGCTCAACAACGAGACTCATTTGCTTTCATTGATTAACAAATAGTTTCCATAAGAGTAACTCAGATTCCATCAGACTTTACCGACGTATAACTTTACTAGTAGCGTGAGACAACCACATGCACAACATTGAACTCTCAACTGCGGTGGAATTCTGCACATTTAGCAGGCAATCACAGAGTCTATGATCGCCCCCAGGACCAAAATTGGTGCTAAGCACAGGAGACAGCACAAAGTTGAGCAATGCTACTTTCCACTTCGGTAACCCTTCCTTTGATGCTAACAAGTACGCAGTTAGAACACAGCAGCAATCAGGAGATCCCAGCTACACCCCTGTCGGTGCCCAGCTGCCAGTAGGTGTTGCTGTGGAGCGAAGAAATATCAGTTAGGATGTATGTTTGACACGCAGTTAGCTGAAACTTAACACAATTAAACTCTCACATCGATATTTTTGAACATTCAGTATCTTTATTTGATTTGTTACCTAAGAAGAGATAACACAGTCTGTCCTCCTGGGGTGTTATGGGGGGGGGGGGGGGGGGGGGGGGCC